>JARBWK010000006.1:13697047-14297047 GCA_030556195.1 Anolis apletophallus | reverse complement strand
ATTATATTATTGTTATTGTTATTATTAAAGGTGCCTTGAGTCCCCTTTGGGAAGTGGTGGCAGGGTATAAATAAAGTTGTTATTATATTATTGTTATTATTATTGTTATTATTAAAGGTGCCTTGAGTCCCCTTTGGGGAGATGGTGGCAGGGTATAAAGTTATTATTATTATTATTAAAGGCGCCTTGGCAGGGTATAAATAAAGTTATTATTATATTATTGTTATTATTATTATTAAAGGCGCCTTGGCAGGGTATAAATAAAGTTATTATTATATTATTGTTATTATTATTATTATTAGGTGCCTTGAGTCCCCTTGGCAGGGTATAAATAAAGTTATTATTATATTATTGTTATTATTATTATTAAAGGCGCCTTGAGTCCCTTTGGGGAGATGGTGGCAGGGTATAAATAAAGTTATTATTAAAGGCGCCTTGGCAGGGTATAAAGTTATTATTATATTATTATTGTTATTATTGTTATTATTAAAGGCGCCTTGAGTCCCCTTTGGGAGTGGTGGCAGGGTATAAAGTTATTGTTATTGTTATTATTATTAAAGGCGCCTTGAGTCACCTTCGGGTTCAAGAAAGGTGGAGTAGAAACATCGCAAATAAATACATTAGAAAGTGAGGTAACTAATGCAATTATTATTATTGCTGTTGTAATAATAATAATAATAGTGAGGCCACATTACAGAGGAAACAGAAACTGAAGCCAAATGAGTCGCAGCTTGGCTGGGAATCAACAGAAGAGAGAGAACCCACAAACATGCTGAGGATGCTTCTGTGGCCTTGGCCTTCTCAGGAGAAGTGAGGCCTTCCTCGCTTAGGAGCCACGCTTGCTCCCCCCCTCCCTCCCTCCCTCCCCACACAGATCCACATACCCATCGTCACCTGAGCCGCTGGGCCTCCCCTCCTGCCAGGGGCAGCTTCCCAAAACTCCAACGGCTTTTCAAAGAAGAGAGAAGGAAGGAGGGGAGGGAGGGAGGGAGGAAGGCACTCACCGCGAGGAGAAGAAATGTCACCACAGCGAGGGGAAGGCCGCTGGGCTCGGCTCGAGCGCCCCTTTGCGTCACTTCCGGAAGCGTCAGCGTCAGCGGCGCTTGGAAGCAGGGGGGGGAGATGTCGCGCGCTTCGGGCTCTACCGCGCATGCGTGCCCACAGCCCGCGCCCCCTAGAGGCTCCCGAGCGTTAGCTTAGTGGGGCGGGAGAAGAGGGATGACGTAATCGCCGCCAAGCCCCGCCCCCTCCTTGTCCCTTCTTCTGGGGCTTGTAGTTCAGGGAGCTTCTCAGCCTGAGGATTCTAAACACCCATTGCGCGTTGCCATGGCACCTGGAAGCGGAAGGATGGCGCCACAAAGTGTAGTGTAGACAGATTGAAAGTTCCATATGGAAGTGCTCTCTCTCTCTCTCTCTATATATATATAATTAGTGAAAGGTGTTAATTGTCTCTCTCTCTATATATAATTAGTTAATTGTCTATATATATATAATTAGTGAAAGGTGTTAATTGTCTCTCTCTATATATATAATTAGTTAATTGTCTCTCTCTATATATATATAATTAGTGAAAGGTGTTAATTGTCTCTCTCTATATATAATTAGTTAATTGTCTCTCTATATATATAATTAGTGAAAGGTGTTAATTGTCTATATATATATATATATTATTAGTGAAAGGTGTTAATTGTCTCTCTCTCTATATATATATATATAATTAGTTAATTGTCTCTCTCTATATATATATAATTAGTGAAAGGTGTTAATTGTCTCTCTCTATATACATAATTAGTTAATTGTCTCTCTCTATATATATATAATTAGTTAATTGTCTCTCTATATATATATAATTAGTGAAAGGTGTTAATTGTCTCTCTCTATATATATATAATTAGTGAAAGGTGTTAATTGTCTCTCTATATATACATAATTAGTTAATTGTCTCTCTCTCTATATATATAATTAGTTAATTGTCTCTCTCTATATATATAATTAGTGAAAGGTGTTAATTGTCTCTCTCTATATATATATAATTAGTGAAAGGTGTTAATTGTCTCTCTATATATATATAATTAGTGAAAGGTGTTCAAGTTGATCTGACTTGCAGCAGGGAGTTCCACAGTTCCTGGATGCCCTGTTGGGCCAGCATCGCTGGGAATGTGGCAAGTACGCTATATCTTTGATGTATATTAAAGAAAATGGAAGTTCTCTACCAGCCCGCACCACAGGAAGAATACCACCATCCCCACGTCAGCATAGGCAAATCTGTGCTTAAGTCCGTCCAGCAGTTCACCTACCTGGGAAGCATCATCTCTTCAGACGCCAAGATTGATAAAGTTATAGATCACAGATTAGTAAAGGCATAGAGTGCATTTGGAAGGCTTCACAAAAGAGTCTGGAGCAACAAGCACCTGAGGCAAAGCACCAAAATCAGTGTGTACAGAGCTATCGTACTGTCTATTCTCCTCTATGGGTCTGAAACATGGGTCACCTATCGCCAACACCCACGACTCCTCGAACGCTTTCATCTGCGCTGTCTTCGCACAATCCTAAATATACACTGGACCGATTATGTGATGAATGTTGCTGTCCTTGCGCAAGCAGGGATCACCAGTATTGAGGCCATGCTATTGAGAACACAGCTGCGCTGGGCAAAGCACATCTCTAGGATGGAGGATCACTGCCTCCCAAAGATAGTACTCTATGTTGAACTCGCCACGGGTCAGCGCAAGAGAGGTGCCCCCAAAAAGAGATATAAGGACTCCCTGAAACAACATCTCAGGCTCGGCCAGATTGATCACCAACAATGGTCCACCCTGGTCTCACATCAGGAGGCATGGAGACGCACTATCCACAATGCTGCAGCCTCTTTCGAGAAGACACGCCAAATGGGTCTCAAAGAAAAACAACAACGCAGAAGGAACCACAACTTGGAAACAACATCACCCAAGGAGACTTTCTGCTGTGCTTTCTGCAACCGAACTTGCCTATCTCAGATTGGCCTTTTTAGTCATCAACGCGCTTGTAGAAAGTGTTGGATGAGTCCTTCCTGAATCTTCATTCACGAAGTAATGCCGAGAGAGATAACTGTCTATATATATATGGCAATTAACACCTTTCATTAATTAAATGAAATCTCTCTTTTAGGCATTTAAAAAAGGTTCAAAAGTTATTACAAAACTGGGAGGAGGATACTGGCATTTCATTTCTAATATGCATTTTTGGGGGCAGTGGGGGATGAATCGTTACCATAACGAGAGTAACGAAATTTCGTTACCTTTCCGTTATGGTAATTGCGCAAGTGGGAAAACTTCTGGAGCTCCTTTTGAGGGTGAACAACCAAGGGCCCCCTTGCGTTCAAGTTGATCTGACCTGCAGCAGGGAGTTCCTCAGTTCCTGGATGCCCTGTTGGGCCAGCATCGCTGGGAATGTGGCAAGTATGCTATATCTTTGATGTATATTATGGATCTCCATCTCGGTATGTATGCCTATATCTCAATGTCTGTATGTATGCGTATATCTCATCACTGAGCATGGAACCCCAGGTTTCAGTGGTGACCAGGGGAGCATTTACATAATTAAAACTTGTGCGCCAGCTGCAACCGTACCTTGGGAAGTCTGACTTGGCCACGGTAGTCCATGCTCTGGGTACATCCCGTATAGATTACTGCAACGTTCTCTACATGGGGCTGCCTTTGAAGACTGCTCGGAAGCTTCAATTGGTTCAACGGACAGCAGCCAGGTTGATAACAGGAGCGGCACTTGGGGAGCCGCTCCTGTTTTGCTCCCCTGTTGTGCCAGCTCCACTGGCTACGTTTGCTACCGGGCACAATTCAAAGTGCTGGTTTTGGCCTTTAAAGCTCTAAACGGTTCTGGTCCAACTTACTTGTCCGAATGCATCTCTCCCTATGAACCATCAAGATGCTTAAGATCATCCGGAGAGGCCCTGCTCTCGGTCCCGTCTGCTTTGCAGGCGCGTCTGGCGGGGACGAGAGACAGGGCCTTCTCAGTGGTGGCTCCTCGGCTTTGGAACTCCCTTCCTAGTGACATCAGGTCGGGCCCCTCCCTCCTGACATTTCGTAAGAAAGTCAAGACTTGGCTGTTCGAGCAAGCATTCGCAGACGAACTTTAATTAATCGAGATCAAAGTATTAATATGACGACGAAACGGAAACCGATTTTAAGATTATGGAGCTGAGATTTGTATTTTGTAGTTTTGTTAATTTATATGGTTGTTTTTATCTTATGATGATGTGTTGTATGTGGGCACTTACTGCCGCTTGTTCACCGCCTCAAGTCGCCTTTGGGCTGAGAGAGGCGGTATAGAAGCATAGCAAATAAATAAATGTATTTTTGATGCATTGTAGTCCTTTACTTGTCCACTTGGGAACTTCTTTATATGACTGTTTATTACTCTATGCTCCAGGTTTATGCTCTTGGAACGCCGATTCAAAAATTGTTTATATTTGAAGCTTGTCCCCGGTCCTGATGAAGCTGGAAGGTGAAACGATCCTTGCGCAGACATTTGCCGACTCGTTGACTGTTTGCACTCTCCTACAAAGTTTTCATCTACTTGAGCATAGACACTCCGGATTAACATTGACTCAAGTATTATTCGTTTATCCTTGGATTATTGGGATTATTTACCTTGAAACTTGGTAACTCCGAGTGCCTGGGGACTACCTTTCTCCGTGAGTTTTTGTGGGAGTTTTTTCCTCCCGTATGGACTTTACCTTCGTTCCAAACTTACCTGTGTGTAAGTCACCATGATGCATGATGTTTGATGCTTATATTGTTTGGATATATTATGAATGTAATACTATTAGGAGCGCGTTATATGATAATTTGATCAATATAAGATTTATCTTTACTAAAACTATTATCCTTGAATTCTCTCTGGATATTTACACTTCAGATACATACATAGTTCCCAGTTTCTTTTGTTTGAATGTGGCAACAGCAGCAGCCTCATCTAAAACCCTTCTTTTTACCTTGTTCTCCCCCCCTCACCCTAACATTGTAACGAGTCCCCCAATATAGTATCATTGGATTGCAACTTGTTCCTCTTCATAGTCATACATTGTGTCCTTTACTGTCTCCAACTCTTTCCAGCATGAACTTTTCCTTTTCCGAGCCACGGCCAGCTGCGGGCTCACCCAGGATGTTTTCCTGGCGTCCCGGGAAGGCTGAAGCTGCGTTCCCCTGAACCGTGGATACAGAGACCCATGAGGCCTCTGTATCCACGGGTCAACTGATCAATTCTAAACCAGTGCCATTTTTCTCCTAGACTAATTCTATGACTAACTGCTATCTCATTTTTGCTCTTTGGGCCCCTGCGCCCCGGGAATAACCTTTTTTTATCATAAAGAAATAAGCTTTAAATGGAGACCAGCTGATTGTCATCCTTGGCTCCTCATTGCAACGACCGATCCTGCCGCCATCCTGTGGATGCCCAGGAGCTCGTGACCTGGGGAGCTTGCTGTGGTCACCACTTGGGACCCCCGGAAAGCAAGCAGACTACTCTGGCCCCATGGCGAGGCGGGATTTGTAGTTTTCTTCTCCCAAATGTACAGACCTCAGTTTCCCTGCGCCTGCAGGGAACCCCAGTGTGGATCACATGGACTCACCAAATCATTTCCCCTTACACTCATAAACTTTCATGAACTTTTATGGACCTTTGCCCACTTTTAAGGACTTTTAGAAGCTTTCTGGAAACTTTTCCTTTCCAGACCCCATGCCTATGATTTATGGATCCTTATGGACTCTGGTGGGTGGGATGGGCTGATATGAGAAGATATGGTTTCCCTCCTATATGAATGTATTCCCTATCTAGACACTATACTCCTATTAATGCAGGCCAGAATCCTATTGGCTTTTTTTGCCGCCACATCACATACAGACATACAGATTCTATGCAACTACAGTACTCCCTCACTTATCGTGGGTGATCTGTCCAAGACCGCCCACAATAAGTGAAAATCTGCTAAGGATGCTCCGCCCACTTGGCGGCGGCCTCGTCCTTCGCTGAGTCTGCTGCTTGCCACCTCGGAGTCTCTTTGGGCCAGATGATGGCCTCCAAGGCAGCATGCAATAGCCTCAGCGAAGGACGAGGCCACTGCCAAGTGAGTGGAGCATCCCCACTCAGCAGCAGCCTTGTCCTCTTTGCCGAGTCTGCTGTTCGCCGTTTTGGATACCTCTTGACCAATTCGATGGCCTCCGAGGTGACAAGCAGCAGACTCGGCGAAGAGGACGAGGCCGCTGCCGAGTGGGCAGAGCTAGCATCTGGCTCCCCTCCCTTCCTCCTCTTCCCCATGGCTCTCCACCCGCTTATTGCGGACCCGTGAAACAGCGAGTCTGCAATAAGCGAACCACGATATAACGAGGGAGCACTTTACATTGGATTTACGATTACATGGCTAACAAACGAACAAAGGGGAATGATATTTTCACTCAACATGCACACACGTGTACATTCATTCATCCTCATGCACCCAAATATTATAATATCCTTTTCTCCTTCCTTGGAGAAGCACCTGTTAGGCCCGACCCTGCTTTCCTGCAGCCTGCCAACGCATCGTTCCAAACCTTCCATAACTTCAAAACTCCAAAACGCATCCTTTCCCTAAGCACAATGCCAAGGACCGAATCAAGGAACATGAAAGGCACTGCAGACTAACTCAACAGAGAAGTCACCCATAGCAGAGCACTGGATGAACCAACCTGGAGAGAGCGTATTATTTGAGAACACAGAAATGCTGGACCACACTAACAACCATCATGTCAGACTACATAGAGAATCCATTAAAATCCACAAACATGTAAACAATTTCAACAGAAAGAAGGAAACCATGAAAATGAACAAAATCTGGCTACCAGTATTTTAAGAAACTAAACTCAGGACAGTAAATAACTCAAAAACTGGGGAATTCCAGACAAGAAACAATCAAGGCCAGGTAATCACCCCCAACAAGAGACTCCCCGAGGCAGGAAGTAACCAAGCCTTGAAAGTGCAAGGCTTTTCAGTGCAAATCAAAGTGATCAATTGCAGCATTCATACTTGCCTCAGACAAGAGTTCTTTCTTCCACGCTTGGATATTATTCCAGATATATAAAGCCCACTTGCCTAGTTTCCAACAGGCCTCACAACTTCTGAGGGTGTCTGCCATAGATGTGGGCAAAACATCAGGAGGGAATGCTTCTGGAACATGGCCAGACAGCCCAGAAAACTCACAGCAACCCAGTTTTATTTCCTGTTTAATTGTGTAGTCCTTACTTTGAAAGTAGTCATTCAACATTAAGAACTTTGTTTTTGCACCAAAATCTTTGTTTAAATGGGTGGATGACGATGTTAAGTTGGTGGACTGGATAGCAAGATGTACTATAACACAATGTCCCTCACACAAAGACAAAGTCTGATTAGACTTTCGGAATGTTTTCAATTAGGAAATGACATTTATAACCCAGGAACAAAAATCAGAATTTATTGGAACTCTGGTTGGCTATCGAGAGGCAAATCACTCTGATGCTGTGCATTGCATTGCATTCTGGAAAATGTAGTTTAGGGCAGGGATCCTCTCTTCCCAAACTATATTTCCCAGAGTTCTCTGCTGTTCCCGGAAAACACTGCTCCCTCTTTCCCCCCACTTCTAATGCCAAGACTCTATTAATTTACATAGGAAAGGCACTACTTTGCTTCCTTGCACTGAATATGAAACTGACTTTGGGAGCCTTCAGAGATTTGCAAAACTAAAACAAAAAAGTATGGGGTACGTTTTGAGCTTTAAATTTTGGCGTGGGACACACCTACATATCGGATATCACCACGTGAGTACAAATTTAACCCAAATTACAAGAACTAGTGCAAAAATGCACCTCTCTAATAAAGAAGTATGGATCTGGCTCAAATTTGGCACATAGGCACTTCACAACCCAACCTAAAAGAATTAAAAGGTTTGAACTTTTTAAAGAAACAACCCTTTCAGGCCCGGAGTTGAGGGAATGAAAGGGATCAGAGCAAATTGGCTGTTGCTAGGTAAAGTGGCTCTCGGTTGCTAGGTGAAGAGGGAGAGAGGAAAGAAAGGAGGGGAGAAAGAGAAGAAGGAGGAAAGGTATGAGGGGAGGACCAAAAAAAGAAAGGAGGAGGTGGTGTATGAGGGAAATGGAGGATGGGAAGGAAAAACAACAAACAAAATGCAAACCGAGGCAATGCTGGGTGTATGTGTGTTTGTGTGTATATACATGTCTATATCTATATCTATACACACACACACACACACACTATAGTCTCTTATAAAGGATCTGATTACAAATCTGGATCTGTGGTGAAATAAAGAGGTTACATCATTGAGAAAGCTGCTTCCTACATCTCCTTGGTGGTTCACTGGACACAGAGACGTAGCAGGGAAGTGTTACGTTTTTATCATTTTATTTGATTGGTTTTAATGTGTTTTTTCTGTAATTTTTGGGCTTGTTCCATTTTTAAGCCGCCCCGAGTCCCCTTTGGAAGATGGTGGCGGGATATAAAAAAATAAAGTTTCTTACACTCTTGTTGTTGTTGCGTCCATTCAAATCAGTTCCACTGTGGGGTAACCTTTAAAACCTTAACCCTTAAAACCTATGGGGCTGATCCCGGGTAACCCAAAGATTACTCTGGCTGAGTGGGGAATTCAACTCTGGCTTGCAAAGCTCCCCAAATGTTAGAAGATCGGAGCCTATATGCCTGTGTTCTGCTTCTCTAGACTAGGACACAATGGAGCCATGGATAGAAATTGGAGGGAAAGGAAGAACTTCCTTGACTGTTTGAAAGCAGAATGGAGTCCACTGGAGTCACCTTCTCTGGAGGTTTTTAAGCAGAGGCTGGATGGCCCATGGGTCTCTTCCAACTCTGTAATTATATGATCTAGATCAGTGTTTCCCAACCTTTTTTGAGCTGCGGCACACTTTTAACATTAAAAAAATACGGGGGCACACCACCAACCAAAATGAGACAAAATGTCACTCTAACACCGTAAAGAACGGCTGGTGGATGGTGGCCTGCTGGGAGCAGCTGCTGGGAGTGCCGAAGCCGGGGGGAGGGGGCGGAGCCAGGCCGCACCATGCCTCGCCCCCTCCCCCGGCTTCAGCTCTCCCACAGCTTTGCCAGCATTGAGGGGGCAGGGCCAAGCCAGCGGTGGCAGAGCCAGCACAATGCTGGCTTGGCACTGTCCCGTCCCCCCCCCCCCAAGGCTGGAGCAGTTGCTGGGAGTGCCAAAGTCGGGGGAGGGGGCAGAGCCAGGCCACGCCATGCCCCGCCCCCTCCCCCGGCTTCAGCTCTCCCACAGAGGCGCATGAGCAGTGGATGGGCTTCAGTGGGCGGGCTTCAGTGGGCGGCGTTCCTCCGCGCGGCGCGAGCGAGGGACGGGAATCATGGCGGATTGGAGGCTGGCTGGGGAAACGACCGAAGGAGGCAGAGCCCCGGCCCCTACTTCTTTTTCTTTGCCGCCACCCGGCCCTTCCTCCTCCTCCCCCAAGCAGCAGGAGTTCGGCAGGAGGAGGGGGGAAAGGAAGGGGGGCAGAGAGCTTTTCTCGCAGCACAGCAGGAAGTCCGTCACGGCACACTAGTGTGCCACGTCACGGCACTTGGGAAACACTGATCTAGATAGCAGCATGATCCTCCTTCCTGTTTTAATGGTAGCCTACAGAATAGTTATGGGCAAACGTGCCCACCCCCCTCAGGTGTTTTGGACTTCAGCTCCCACAATTCCTAACAGCTGGTAGGATGTTAGGAATTGTGGGAGTTAATGTCCAAAACACTTGGAGGGCCGAAGTTTGTCCATGCCTCCTCCAGAGTACAAGCATTGGGGTTGGTTGTCCTGGGTCTAATACACTCCTCCTGTGAGAAGTAAAGAACCAGAAATGGACAGAATACAGACTGGCTTAAAAAAGAAGAATCCTGCAGAGGTTAAGCAGGCATCGAACTATTGTCGCTCTTGTGTCTATTTGGAGCACCCCCTCGAGGACAGTTGTCAAATCAGATTACTACAAAAAATTATTGTATACGTTAGTTGAGAAAGACCGATCAAAGAAACATTTTTGTAGGAAAAAAGGAAGAGCGTTACACACAAAATACAAAGCTGCACTTGTCTTTAAAAACTGCTTTTGTCCAAAAAGAGATAAAGTGCTGAATAAGGTGAAATAGCGGCATCAGAAGTCAAGGCACCACCGTCCATAAAATTTGTAATAGTTTCTTTTTTAAAAAGAATTGGTACCAAGACAATTAAATGAATGGTCGTTTGGTAGGCAAAGGGACTGAAAATACGGCCATATCCACCTTTGCTGAAAACTTTTCCTCAAGTGCTGCCTAGAAAGAGGAAGAGAAGAAACAGGAGCCATGTTTAGTACTTGGAAGACTCCAGCTTTTCAAAATAATTGCAATTGAATGAGAAAAGAAATCATAATAGCAGAAATAGAATGAACAAATTATAGAGTTATATGGGTTTTTTTCAATACAGAAATTTTATTCCATGATACACAATAAAAATATTCATCTTGATGACAGAAAAAAATCAGACATCAGCAAAACTCAACATTTGTTAACATACGAACTGGTCTGCAATAAATATAAGAGACACCAATTGTGCTACAACAGATCTAAAAGAAGTTCCATACTTCTTGGGAAAAAAGTTTAAATGCAAGAGACTGTGGTGCAGCTGGCTGGGATTCAGCTGCATTAAGCTCACTACTGATCGAAAGGTCATGAGTTCGAAGCCAGCTCGGGTCGGAGTGAACTTCCGACCTTTGTGTAGCTTGCTGTCGACCTTTGCAGCCCGAAAGACAGTTGCATCTGTCAAGTAGGAAATTTAGGTACCGCAAGCGGGGAGGCTAATTTAACTAATTTACGATGCCATAAAATCTCCAGAAGCAAGGAAGCAAGCAAAATAATGAGGAAGTACTCCATCAGTGTCACAAATGGACGGTGAAACAACAGCTGGTGGCCAGAATACCCTCATGAAAGCTGGAAAGTTAAATAGCCTCTGTGTGCCTGTCTATATATGTTCTACGTCTATGGCATTGAATGTTTGCCATGTATATGTGCATTGTAATCCGCTCTGAGTCCTCTGCGGGGTGAGAAGAGCGGAATATAAATACTGTAAATAAATAATCCCAATTTAGATAGTAACAAATCAGCTTACATACTTAACACAACACAGAAACAAATCATCTTTTTTAAAAAAATGAAAAGGAAAGTTTGGCTTATAGTAGCACCTATGTTTATCCAATGCAATTTTTTGAATCAGCACCCCAAATAACTAAATTTAAAGCTGACCAAAAACTGATCCATCTCAATGATTAATCAGAAAGACTCCCTCTATAGAACCAAGTGGTTCTCTAAACCCAGAGAAATATATGTTATACTGAGAAAAGGGGCTGGTCTTTTCTACGTCGGCACAACCCACTTCTAATGTCGTTCAGGAATGATTCCCCTTTTGCAGCACAGACAAAAAAAATTACTCACCAGCTCCCTCTTTGCTTCTTCAATTTTCACTTTAGCAAGACTACAGCTCTGGAAAGAAAACAGAAACATTTAGGCAAACCAAGGGTTTCCCTGCCTTCCCTTCTGAATGCTTGAAAATCAAGGACATTTTCCAGGAGGTGCTTCTTTGGCGTTCTAAGACCAAAACGATGCACTGATTCAGCACGTTATTTGAGACCAGCAGCAGAAACCTTTCCATAAAATATGCAATAATGGCATCTTCAACAGATGGCTTAGAATAAACACCGTGTCACCATCTGGAGGTCTTCTGCTCCCTAAAGCTGCCTTGTTTATCTCCATACTGCCACCTTCCTGTTTCTTTCAAATTCATCCTCAAAACCAGCTTTACCCATTAAGCTTTTGGCAACCTCTCTTCTAGCTGTATCTCTACTGAGGAAAGGCGGCTGAAGGAGGAAGACACAAAACATACATGCTTTCTTCCTCCACCATAGAGAGAATGATATAATCTAAACTTCTTGAGGCACATAAATGCCCAATTGTGCTTGATGGCATTATATAAACGAATGCAGCCCACAGACCAGAAGCATCACCCTGATTTATTTTGTGGCAGGTGCCCGTTTGATCTAGAAGTTGCCACTGATGAAAAGGAAACATTGTGAAAATCAGGGCTCACGCAGTTTTAAAATCTGTAACTAACATATACCTAGCATAGCTCAGGTATGTGAGGGGCCACTGCACCTATGTTTTCATCCCTTTTTTTACTTTCCTTCCCTTTATTCCCCCCCTCACTTTCCTTCCCTTTTTTTTTCTTTCATTCTCTCCTTCCTTCCTTCTCTTCCTCTTCCCTTCATTCCCCTTTTCTTTCCCTTCCTTTTTCTTCTCTTTCTTCCTTCTCTCTACCTATTCTTGGACTGCAACTCCCAGCAGTCCTCCTGATCAATCTACCTACCTATCTCTAATCTATCTATCTTATCTATCTGGAGGATTGCTGGGAGTTGTAGTACAGGAACAGGCAATTGGAAATATGCAGGGGTTGAGATGCTCACAAAGAAATCCAAGGAGAAGATAGCTTGCATCTTGGAAGCAGTGCATTTGTCCTCTTCTAAAGGGCCTGGTCTAGGGGATGCTGGGGGCTGTAGTGCGAAAGAGTATGGATATGCTATTGTGTGTTTGGTTTGCCAGGGGGAGTCATTTTGCACATGCGCTGTAGCATCTTTTTGCTGTTTTAGCTTTTTAAGTCTCTTCTGCTGTGTTTTTCCGTGTTTTTATGAGTGATGATCACTTGTTGGCCTGATAGGTGTATTGCATCCAAATGTGTTGTCTATTCATGTTTTTTTAGTTATGTTAACCCCACAAACAAACATTATATTTTTATGTATATAGATAGCAGGCATGGTTACGTCCAGTCGGAATCTTCGTAATTCAGATTAAATTTGGATCAAATTTCTTTTTGAAGCAATTTCGAAGCGATTTGGGAACCCAGAAGTATCCTTGCCCTTTCGAAGCCACTGTCACCATCTTTGTTCCGTCTCAGGAAGTGATTCGGGAAAAAACCAGTGTTTTGAGACAAGCAGTAGCTTGCATACTGAGATGCTTGCCTCTAGCCAATGAGGGGAAACCACCTCAGGAGTGGCACGGTTGTGGCACAGCAGCCGGGGACACAAACGGGGACTAGGCAGCTTGGGTGGGAAAGGTGCCACGCCCCTGCTTTGCAAGGGAACAACATACCCGGGGAAATTAGTAACCCCCCCCCCCCTTCATGTTTTCCTGAATCGGCTGGGATTTGGAGGAGAAAAGGAAAGGGGAAATTAAGAGAGATAAGGAAAGAGGAGAAGGGAAGGGAGAAAAACAGCAGGAAAATGTCAGTTTAAACCAGTGTGGATGGGATGGATCCATGTCAGTTTAAACTAGTGTGGATGGATTCATTTCCTTTCTCTCCCGTGTCAGTTTTAACCAGTGTGGATGGGATGGATCCGCATCGGTTTAAACCAGTATGGATGGGATGGATCCGTGTTAGTTTAAACCAGTGTGGATGGATTCCTTTCCTTTCCCAGAGGTTTTAATCAGAGTGGATGTATTTCTTCCCTTTGCTCCCCCCCCGCCCTTTTCTGGAGTAAAACAACTACTTTCATAGTGAAGACAACCCCATGAAACAGGAAATAACACTTTGAAACCATTAACAAAGGATTCGGAAGTCTTGGAAGTTTCGAACTTTTTTTTTTCTGTGAAAATCGGAATTGACTTTAGATCCGAACCACCAGCGCCCCCTACATCCAAAATGAGTTTTGAACCATTTTTTAATCAAACAAGCCTAATAGATAGATTAGCAACTACAATTTGAGTATTCCTTGTTCTTGTGACCATAAGTATTTTGGAATATCTATATTTGCATAGATAGATGGATGGATGGATGGATGGTAGAGACATCTCATACCATTTCATAGACCCTGCGTTGGAGAGTTATGTGAAATGGCAGGAGGTATGGATTCCTCTTTGTCTTTCTCCATCATCACATCTCATACACAAACAAGACACAAGGCTGGAAAGACAGAAATAATCTGTGAAATGGTGGCAATTCAAGCATGATGCCCAATGCAAAGCCATGCTTCACAGGCCTTCACATCTCTCTCCAGCCTGAGTCTCATTCATTAGTTATTTGTGTTTTGAATGAGAAACAATGCTGGATGGAGAGAGACTGAGGCACTAAGAGATGAGCAAGCAAGTGTGGTGCAGTGCGGAAGCTGGTGGCTGGCAGCAAAAACTTTGTGGGTTTTGGAAGTTTTTGGATTTCTGATTTCTAGATAAGCAAGTACTGTTTCCCACACAGCACCTACTGTAAAACCCCAAACTGACAAACCATATAATATGTTTAATTAAAGCATTATGCAGTTTTCAGTGTAAAAGTAAGCTCCACTTCCCATTTGGGTATTCCCACATTTGTCAATCACACCATGACTTTGTCATCAACGCAGTACTTTTGCCAGGGTTGCCATGTTGTTCAACTACTCACATACAGAGCTAGAAGATGTGAATAAGTGAAAAAGGAGGATAATTACAGGTGGTAGGTCCAAGTAGGACTTCAGTTTCTTTTCCAAAGGTGCAGTTTCCTTCTTTATTTCTGCCAGTTTCTGTGGACAGAACAGAACAAGTTGTTCATATATTCCACCAAGACTTCTCTCATGAGAAAAAAGTAACATAAATGCGATGAGGATAGAGGACTTGGAGCCCTCTGCTATCATTAGAGAAGCATTAAGAGCTAGTCTTCCTTCCTCCAGGAAACTCACAACCAAGTACCATCTGTTTAAATGTCTGTTCCTCTCAGCCACCCTGGTTAAATGCCAACCAGCATGTGTCATTTGAGAACAGCGCCACTATCCATGGTGTAATGCTCACCTTCGAAAGCTGCACTAGAGATGCATGCGTCAGGGAAGCCTCTAGCCCACTTGCAGACAGCTGCTTCTGCAGGGAGGAAAAGGAAAAAGGGCAGGAGAGAATGATTCTGGAACATGGCCATACAGCCCAGAAAACTCACAACCACCCGGTGAATCCGGCCATGAAAGCCTTTGACAACACAGGAGAAAACTATGCGTGTTGCTCAGTAACAAAACTATGCATGTTGCTCAGTAGCAAAACTATGCGTGTTGCTCAGTAGCAAAACTCGGATAGTAAGCATTACAGCATGAAACATTTCAGAAGAAGAATGAAAAAGAATTTCCTATCTGCAATATACAGGCAGTCTCAGAGTTACAGACATCTGACTTACTAACAATTTCTAGCTAAGAATGGAAATGAGACAACAGGAAGTGAAAGTAATCTACCCCTGAAAAGGGAAGTTCAACCCTGAAAGAGTTATCATCGGGAAAAGGTGTCTCCACTGAAGCTTTATCCCCAATCCTCATTTACACAAAAAGCAATTTTTTCAAAATCTTCTAAACAGGGGTACGTACAGCACAACAAACACCACAGGGGTGGTAACCCTTTCCTATGCTATCCAAAGCTAATATAGATATATATTTCGCTGGAGTTAAACTTAAAAAATGTGCCTGTTCCAACTTACAAACAAATTCAACTTAACAACAAACCTACAGAACTTGGGGACTGCCTGTATACTCAGGTATTTGTCAACTGTATGTATAATATTCAAGGTAATTTTGTTGCCAAAATTATGGATTTTTATTTGAATGCGATTTTCCTGCTTCTTGGCAGGGGGTTGGACTGGATGGCCCACGAGGTCTTTTCCATCTCAAGGATTCTATGATTCAAAGTCAAGGGTGATTTCCCAGACAGGACATCTACTGCTGGCCACCACTGACATTTCCCCACCTAGACATTCATTAATAAAATAATAAAATATTTTTATTTTATTTTATTACTCAGCTCCCCTTCCAGCTTGAGGTGGGGCACAACATAGTTAAATACATCTATACCAGGGGTGCTCACACTTTTTCAGCATACGAGCTACTCTTTAAGCAACCAAGTCCAAAAGATCTACCTGCCCCCGCTGTCGCGCGCTCCCACCACCGCACATACTCCTGCTGCTGTTTTCTGCCCGCATAGCGCTTCTTCCACCTGCGGGGCATTGCAGGAAGGAGAACGCACGAGGCGGGGCATCCAGAGGGAGCGCTCCGCCCTGCCTGTCTCGCCGGCAACGGAGGCTGCACAGCTGCTTCTGGACGAGAGAGAGACAGGGCGCTCCCTCCAGAGGCCCCGCCTTGTGCTTCCTTCTTCCTGCAATGCCCCGCAGGTGAAAGAAGCACTGCGAGAGTGGAAGCCAGCAGCAGGAGCGCGCGTGTGCGCAGGATGTGCGCGCGCATGGTAGGAGCGCCCCATCCGGCTGGTGAGGCCCGAAGATCACCTGGAAGAGGGCCGAAGATCTACTAGTAGCTTGCGAGCTACCCACTGAGCACCCCTGATCTATACAATCACATATTGAAACATAGTTTTAGAAAGTCAGAAGTGGTGCTGAGGCCGAGAGTGAGCGGAAGGGGTCGTTTCTTCTTTTATGTTCTATTGGGACGGACTAAGGGCCCTTCCACAGCCATATAACACAAAATATCAAGGCAGATAATTTACAATATCTGCTTTAAACTGGGTTATCTGAGTCTGCACTGCCATATAATCCAGTTCAATGCAGATTTTATACAGCTGTGTGGAAGGGCCTTCAGCTTTTGCCTTTCACCGCTCTACTCAAAAAAGGGGACATTTCCCCTTATGAAAATAATTAAGTTACAGTTCTTCGTGAATAAATTGATCCATGATATGTTGGTAAGAGAAATTGTGTAGTTCACGCATGGGAAAACTTTGACTCTCCAGATATTTTCGACTTTTAGTTCCCTACCAGTGGTGAGGAATTGTGGGAGTTGAAGTCCAAAACACCTGGAGGCCCAAAGTTTGCCCATGCCTGCCCCAGGGTGACCATAGGTTACTAATAACTTGAAAGCACACAACAACCCAACACAAAGCACACTACCAGCTGTAAGGAATTGTGGGAGCTGAAGTCCAAAACAAATGGAGGGCTGAAGCTTGTCCATGCTTGTCTTAGGGCAAATCATCATGGGAAATTCTGGGACTGAGAGTGGGTGACTCAGCCATAGAAACCCAGTGCATTTCAATGCCTGAGCAGGGATCGAATCCTGGTTTCCAGAGTCATAGTCCACTACTCAAACCACAATGCACTGGCTTATGAACACAGAAACCCACTTTAGACCAAGCAAAGACTCTGGTTTCATCTGCCCAGGGGCCATTTGCTCTGACTTGCAGTGGCTTCTCAGGATCTGATCTTTCCAAGCTGATCTGTCTCTATCGAACATCCCTTCACTGACAATGCTGAACTGAGCATCTTTCACAGACAAAGGTGTTCTCTCTTACAAAATGCTAAGTCCTTCTCTGGTTATGGATCTATGCACAATAGTCATCTAATGTTTACATACGTTATTGTAATGTTGTTTTAAATTGTTGTTAATTGATTTAATAGTTGTTGTTCGGGCATGGAATAATAATAATGCCACTCATGCAAGCCGCCCTGAGTCCCCTTCAGGGTGAGATGGGTGGGGTATAAATGTCGCAAATAAATAAATAAATAAGTCTTACAGTACAACATTATGGACTCTAGAATCAAACTAGAGGACCTAGGGATTCCATATTAACCCACGAAAGTGAAACCCACAAATGTGGAGTGCTGACTATACTAGTAAAATGTGGGATTCATAGCATTTTAGTAATTTGCATCGTCTGTAGCAATACTGGTATAAGGTTGCTTGTGCTAACCTCTGTTGCTTCAACTCTGGATTTCATATCCTCCGATTTGTCTTTCAGGAACTTCATGTTTTGGGTCCGGCTCTCAGCCTTCCCTTTTTCCACCTCCAAAAGTTCTTCCGTTTTGACGATGTCACTGGAAAACAGTTATACATTTTCTGTAACAAGAAGTCTCATACAACATATGACAAGAACAACAACAACAACAACAGTTGTATTACCAGCCTCTACTCACAGCTTGATTGCCATGAAGGGGACAGAACACAAACTACATCAAGAGCTGGGTTGGCTAACCCAGAGCAACACAAGAATTTGGGACTATGCTTTGCACATGGTACAAGACAAAAAGATCAAAAATTCTTATTCCTACCCAAGAAAGCATCAAATACTGAGCCTGTGATCAATTCCAGAGTCCAAGCACAACTCATGTGCCTTTGTGAGAGGGAGTGTCCCCTTCCATGAGAAGAAAGAGACTGAAGGAAAGAGGTTGAGAGTCCTAAGAAAAAGGACCCTTACCTGCACTGAAGAGCTTTTACAGCTTTTACAGAATGAAAAGGCAGACCTGGAGATACAATACTATAGCAAGCAGTGTTTTTAAGGTTTCTCTTGAAGGTCTGCAGAATTCAGCACAACAGTCAAAAATAGGGCCATGCAGCTATGTAATAAGAAATTCAATTTTATAAATGGGAATGTAATATGTGTGGGAATGAATGGAAGGATGTGTGGCTGGAGTTAATAATTTTGGAAGCACCAGTATAACATTAAGGCCTGCAATGACTAACTACCTGCTTGCTGGACTGTGATTAAAAGTTGCTAATGAGAATTGGTAAGAACTGTGACAATGGTTCTTTCAAGTTAAGGAACTGTTTGCAACACTCCTTATGTTAAGAAGGAAGCCAACACAACCCTTGTGTTTGTCAACACCAATCAAAAAGAGTCAACATCTGGCCAGGAAACTGAGATGGAACATTTCATTAATTTACAACTTTGGGATCACAACTACAGAATAATTCTATAAAAGACTCAATTTAATAATGGTTAAAGTGTGACAGACAGAGACGCTGTTCACCCGCTATGCTCTGCTCCATGGGAAGGAGAGAGGTGGATAGTGTCAGATATGCTATGGGAAAGCATGATTCTGGTCACTTTGGGGCTTCTTTCTCAAAGGAAGAGGAAGGAGTGCACTTTTGGAGTCTTCGATTTTTATTTATTTACTAGCTGTACCCGGCACGCGTTGCTGTGCCCTATTTAGGAGATGTGAGAAAGTATGAGTATGTAAGGGTTGGATTTGATGTTAGTTATGGTCTTGGTGTGTGTGTGCATGTCTATATATGTATATGTGCGTGTATATGTGTGCATGTGTATATGTGTGCAGGTATATATGTGTGTGCATGTGTATATATGTGTATGTATGTGGGTGTGCATGTGTATATTGGTGTGTGCATGTATATGTGTGTATGTATGTGTATTTGTATATGTGTGTATGTACATATGTGTGAATGTGTGTATATGTATATATGTGTGTGTATTTGTATGTGTGTATGTGTGTGTAAGTGTTTATGTGTGAATGTGTCTATATGTATATATGTGTGTATGTGTATATGTGTGTATGTATGTATATATGTGTGTGAAAGGGGGAGGAATGACATGGGAGAGGGTGGAACGTGGTGAAGGATGGGAATGGGAAGTGGAGGGAGAGGGGCTGGAGTTATTTATTACAGACGTATATACGCCGCCCCCCCCACGGCTCGGGGCAGCTTACAGTAATTCAGTAGACATCTCATAAAACCAACAGCAGGGTCTTAACTGCTTTCCTAAATGGGAGAAGGCTCTGGGTGGCGCGGATGCCGGCGGGCAGTGCATTCCACAGGGTTGGGGCTGCAACAGAGAAAGCCCACCGGCGGGTTGTGGATAAATGGCAGGACTTCACATTTGAGATGACCAGGAGATTTTGCTCTTCGGAGCGCAACGATCTACTGGGGTGATATGGGACAAGGCGGTCCCGCAGGGAGTCAGGTTCTGCTGTATGGAAAACAGAGATCTGGTCCTTGGCATTGTGCTTAGGGAAAGAATGCAATTTGGCGATTTGAAGTGATGGCATTATGGAAGTTTTGGTACTATACGTTGCCAGGCTGCAGGAAAGCAGAGTCTGGCCTAACAGTTGCTTCTCCAAGGAGGGAGAAAGGCATATAATAATATTTGGTTGCATGATGGATGCATGTACATGTGGTGTGAATGTTGAGTGAAAATGTAATTCCCATTTGTTTGTTAGCCATGTAATTGTAAAGCCAATGTAGAATTTGTATGTCTGTATGTCCAATGTCTTTCCATGTCTAAATGTTTTTTTCTGTTATCTGAAATAACCTCTCACACTGGAAATTGCAATAACAGATCCTATGCTTTAAAGTTATTGAAAAGTCATTCCTGGCATAATTGGTGTCGGAAGTGAGATATTATTTTCCAATGTGGGAAAGTAATTCGTAACAGCTAAACTTTCCTACAGGACAAAGAAACATTGGTTTGTATGATATTTCAGGGAGCCTCAAGGCCTGGATTTTCACAACAGGTTGAGAGTTTGAACAATCTACTAGAAAGCCTTGCTGCATACTAAGGACCTTCCTTGTATTTATTTATTTATTGAAATATTTATATTTATATCCCACTATCTGCCTGGGGATCTAAGGCTGGCATACAACAAAACCAAATTGATGCATTTAAACAATTCTTAAAAGCTAATGAGCTAAAAGGCAAATTAAAACTGATTGGAATGTTTTAAAACTATTGAAAACTATGTACACGTGTGGATCTTTGAAAAACTAATGAGTCCCTAAAGGACATTAAAAAGCAGCCATGTTTTAACAACCTGCAAGATATGGTTTCAGATATAGTTTCAGCATCCCTCATCTGGAATTCTGAAATCCAAAATACCTTGAAATCTATTATTGTCTACATGGATGGTATCAGAAAACGCTTTTGTTTTTTTCTGATACAAATTTTATTCCATGCACAAAATCATCTAAATATTGCTTCAATTTACCGTCAGGCTATAAACATAAGGTGTATAAGGAACAAACATACTGTGTTTAGACTTTGGTCCCATTGCCAAGATATTTCATCATGTACATACACACAAATACAGATATTCCAAAATCCCTCCAAAATATCCAAAATCCAACCATTTTCCATGAAGGAATGCCCAATCTGGTCCCAAACATTTCAGATAAGTCCTCAAACCTGTATTGTATAACCAGGATGTTAAAGCAAAGAAGGCATCCTGCTTACTCTTTTAGTAACCAGCAGCAAGCTTGAAATTACAAGTTACACCTTGTAGCTGCAAGAACCGTCATACATATATAAACAAAACCCAGCCTGATCTACTTATGTAGAAAATCAAATTGAATTCTGAAATTCGTGGAATTCTGCTTGAATTGGAGAACATGAAAACGAGGTAATAAATTGAACTAGTATTAAGTACTTACTCCTGAAGGCGTTTCTCAAGCACTAGGGAGGATGTGAGCTTTTTCCTCAGGTTGCTCAGCTCAAACTCCATGTCTTTGTTTTTTAATTCTGCTGCATGCAAATCTGAAGTCATGTCATTGATGGCAGGAATGAAGCTGCAGACAGTAATGTTATGTCAACTATGTTCTTTTTTTAAAAAGCAAGATTTGTGATACAGTGGTGCTACAACAGAGAGATCTAACTACTGGGCTCCTCAGCACTGTGGAAACTTTCAAAAACAGAAACGTTTCATAAGACGCTTAATATCCTTTCAAGGAGAGTATATACTTCTGCAACTGAAGAAGTACAGCCTACACTCCACAACCTCTAGGATAAAGAGCACAGGATCCCAGTGAAAGTGAAAAATCACAAATAAAGAAATGACTTAAAAAATGAGAATACCTCTCCAGGAACTTCTAGATTTTCCAGCACAATTAGAGGGTCAATGTCCATTGGAAACTGTCCATAGAATCGCATCGGAGGACCGAGAGATTCCAAGGGAGGTGAGAACTACAGCTTTGGAATGTTTTAACAGCACTAAGCCATAGTGGTTAAAGTGGTATTAAACTACATTGATTCTGTAGTTTGGAAGATGCACTTTATGCTGCCTTAGCATTGCACAAGCTACTCAACAGCAGAACCTGGACAGTGCACCATTCCCACACATGATCAAGCCATTCTGATCAAAAATCTCTATCCATTTCCATGTGGTGGAAGTCCCTTCTTTGGAGGCTTTTAAACAGAGGCTGGTTGGCCATCTATCATAGGTGCTTTAATTATGCTTTCCCTGGAAGGCAGGGGATTAGACTAGATGGACAAAATGGCCCATGTGGATCCTATTCTTCTATTGTTATTTTTGTTGTAATTAATTAATTAGCTTCATTTTTACCCAGCCTTTCTCACCCGAAGGGAGTCAAGGCAGCTTACAATTCCAGCAAATATTCAATGCCAGTAAAACCAGTACTAATAAAAATTAAACAGTTAAAAACGATTTGCATGAAGCAATAATAAAATATATCAGTATACAAATTTAAAAAGTATTTAAAGTGCTTAGTTCAATATTAGTTCACTTAAGTGAATGTATATTATGTGTTGTTAACTGTATTTAATGCTGAATGTTTAATGTTTATGGTTTTATATTGTATTTATATTGTGTATTGGCATCCAATTGTTGCCGTTTTGTCAAGCCGCTCTGAGTCCCCCCTCGGGGGTTGAGAAGAGCAGGGTAGAAATGATGTAAATAAATAAATAATAATAAATATTAATAATTGATGGACCTGTAAAAGGGCCAAAAAAGTATGGAAACAAACCCATGGGGTAATCCAGGAAATTTGTAAAACAAGAACCAACTTCAAGGCTGAACATACATCACTAGAACTATTGGACGATCAAATAAAAATGGAATGCGAGAGAATACTGCCATGCATGTTAACAGCGACAAGAATTGTGCATGCGCAAAAGTGGAAAATGGCAGATATACCAACCGCAAAAAAAACTGGGCAGTCAAGATGTGGGAAATAATAGAAATGGACAAATTAACACTCTTGCTGAAGGTTAAGTCATTGGACACATTCTCATGAAAATTGGAGTTACTTTATCAATATATACTGTATAGGAGGGAAATGAAGAGACTTTATAGGTGCTGAGACATAAAATGTTGGGATATTCACTTACAAATGTTAAAACAAGCAAAAGTAAACAATTTGCTGGATATAAAGTGAAAGAAAAACATTAATTCATAAAGAAAGAGAAGCTGGAAATCCACTTTTAAAATTAATGTAGAGTTATGTCTACTTTTATGTCTCTGTTTATATACTTACTATGTTTATGTATTCATATATTTATGTTTATGCATTTATAAGTATTGTTTATGTCTATGTTTATCTACTTATGAGTATTGTTGTTTTTCTTTTTGTGTTTCTATCGTAAAAAATTAGTTAAAAAGCAATAATGGGTAGTATAAGATTGAAATAGTAATAATTTTATGTGTTACCCACCTGGATGGGCTAATTAGAGCTACCTTCCAAGCCTTCTGGAGATGCATCTATACTGTGGAGTTAGTGCAGTTTGATACACTATGGAACCATGAGAGCTGTAGTTTTATATGTTCTTTAGCTTTCTCTAGCAATAACCGCTGGTGCAAACCGTAAATCCCAGGACTCTATAGCACTGAGCCATGGTTGTTAAAGTGTTGTCAAACCACATTCATTCTACAGCACAGATGCACCCTGGAAACCCTATATTTCCTCTCCTGAACGACAGCATTTAACACAAGCCTATCCAGATTTACCTTGTGAGGGATGTGTCCTTCGTTTCAAGGGCCAGAGCTACATCCACCAAGTTGTTCAGGTAGCTGGTGCTCATTTTTGACAAGCTGCTGAAAGAAAGGTTTAGGCTCTCAGTCAGAAGGTCCTGTAGATAGCTACCTGCAAAAGCAATAAAAGATTTGAGATACATTTGCTTTGATTGAAGAGGCTCAAGCAGGGCACTCTCCTAAGTTGTTGTTGTTAATAATAATAAGCAAAAGAGAAATAAAAAGGGCTTTGTTTACAGTGAAATTGCATTGCTGGAAAGTACACTGTCAGCTCTCATCTCACCATCAGATTCATATTCAGCCGCTTTCTGCTTTATGTCTTCAATTAATAAATTGACATCTCCGTTTCGGGACTCATTGCATTCGGCCAGCTCATAAAGAATGTCTATTGTCTGTGTGTCCACTTCAAAGGAGGGGGCCTGCTGGTCTCCAAATGGCTTTTCCAACCATGACGCAACCTGCAATGGATAAAGAGGAGGAGCAAAATGAGTGGCCTTGATTATCTAGATCCTCTAGTGCTGGCATGGGCAAACTTGGGCCT
Organism: Anolis apletophallus; assembly: GCA_030556195.1. Lineage (NCBI taxonomy): Eukaryota > Metazoa > Chordata > Lepidosauria > Squamata > Anolidae > Anolis > Anolis apletophallus. Next base: position 14,272,967 of record JARBWK010000006.1, on the reverse strand, counting down.
TCAAGGTGTTTTGTACTTCAACAGTCCAAAACACCAGGAGGGCCAAAGTTTGCCCATGCTTGCTGCAGACCAATTCAGACTAACACAGGGTCTGGAGAACAAGCCCTATGAGGAGCAACTTAACGAACTGGACATGTTTAGCCTGCAGAAAAGAAGGCTGAGAGGAGACATGTTGAGAGCCATGGATAAATATGTGAGGGGAAGTCATAGGGAGGAAAGGAGATTCCATCTGAACATTAGGAAGAACTTTCTGACTGTGAGAGCTGTTCAGCAGTGGAACTCTCTGCCCCAAGAGTGTAGTGGAGGCTCCTTCTTTGGAAGCTTTTAAGTAGAGGCTGGATGGCCATCTGTCGGGGGTGCTTTGAATGCAATTTTCCTTGGCAAAATTGGGCTGGACTGGATGGCCAACTCTTCCAACTCTATGATTCTATGAATGTTTGTTCCCAATTTTATCAGTGTAGATATGGATGTTCCATTGTGCATTTTGCTAGGCAATTCCTTAGACAGCAGCCCCCAGTTAGGACCCCCCTCCCAATAAAATCTTGTCAAGCACTTTATGATTATTATATCCAAAGCCTTAATGGTAAATCATATCCTCATCGCTGCTATAGATTTGCCCTTTACACATTAGCTCTATCCTCTAATGTTGTGGCACCAGTCTGTTCACCCACAATGAGACACTGAACTATGCTATTGATTGTTGGTTTTAATGTATGTTTTAAATACTGTTTACTGTTGTTGTTTTTTATTTCTTTATATTGTTTTTGTTGTTGATGTGCATTTTAATGTGTAATGTTTTACCTGGTCTGTTGGACCTGGCCCCATGTAAGCCACCCCCAGTCGCTTTGGGGAGATGTAGGCGGGGTATAAAAATAAAGTTATTATTCATATGATTATTATTACATCAAAAAAAACAGTGGTGTAGCGTGTGAGGCTTGATGTGAGAGGCTGTATGCTTTAACATGAAGTCCTTCAATAAATAGACTTCTTCATGCCACTTAAAAGGGAAACCACTGCAGATCCTTCAGTAAAGGTTGGCTCCGAATCTAGCAAAAGACTACCTACCAACATTACTTAATCCATGTAAGAATAAGAAAGTTGGTAATTTTGTTGCACGGGGAAAAGTAGACAAAGGAGGGGATACTGTAGAGTAGGCATAAGCAAACTTCAACCCTCCAGGTATTCTGGATTACAACTCCCACAATTCCTAACATCCAGTTTATTTATTTCATATCAAAAGCACTGCATAAATTAGAACAAAACTGATAAAAATAAAAGGAGCACAAGCGGCTAAGTATCTTTTGAACAAAAACAGACAACAGCAACGTATGTAACCTCCAACAATTCTTCATCTGTACATGAGGCAGGGCATAGTGGACAAGCATACAGATGTGAGTTGTCTGTTCTGCTCTACAGTCACACAAGGTAGAGGATTATTTCAGGTAATGCCATTTTGCCAGGTTGTCTTTTGATCTACCCACTCCACGTCTGAGTCTGTTCAGGGACTTCCAAGTTGCCCATTCTTTGTTTGCCCCTAGGAGGAAGACCCTCGTGGGGTGGAGGGGGGCATGCAATTGGGTTTAGCTGCCCAGAGGGATACCCTTGCTGTTGCTGGTGGGATGTTAAGAGGAATTGTGGTTCTCATGAAGTTTTTCATTGATTTGTGTCTACTACTGAAATCTAGGGCTGGGAAAACGAAACGAAAGGGAATTAGTTTTGGTTCCCTATTTAAGAAATGAGTTTCTTCAGAAGTAGGCAACGTTTAGCTTCAAGTCTCGTGTGCCTTGGTACCTTGGATTTCTAGTCTCCTCAAAAGGTCTTTGTTTCTATGAACTTCTAGTCTTTCGATATTACCTGCACTTGCTTGGATTGCCTTGCAACCATTGGATTCTTGTATGGGATTTACCTTGTCTTGGATTTTGCTTCTTGTTTCTGTATTTTCGTTTAACTGCAATCATTGGAACTTTTCACCTTCCTATTTTCTATCATTTTATTGGAACTTTATTTGCCTTAATAAAAAAGACTGGATATTAGGCTTCTGGTGTGGTGTGGTATATCCAGAGGGTCAATTCCTGCCTAGAGTGCAACACATCCGACTCATATATTAGAGACAGAAATCATAATCTATCCCTTGAGAGTATATTCCTCAATAAACAAATGTCAGTATGTACAATCAATGCAAATTATTACAATCACAAAACACAACGTGTGGGAGGGAAATCTCCTTCAAATAATAGTATACAGTCCCAGTGCGTCAAATAGTCTCTTATTCGTGCTCCTTAATATCGTCTCGTTTATCGTAATAAGTCTCATCTGTCCAAATTCAAAGAAAACTTTACATCCCAAATGGGTACTTGCTAATAAAGATATTCCACAGTATTTGTAATCCAAACGCCCTGGAAGATCCCTGAGCGTTATAGGGTGGCGTGGCAAAGCAAAGTTCCACAGAAAGGGTCCGGAGGTTAGTATAATCCACTTTCCACACGCTGCGTGATTGCTTGGAGTTCCGCCTACAGGGATCTATACATGGATCCAACCCGGTTTGGTCAAACTCCGGACCCTTTTCTTTGAATTTGGACAGATGAGACTGATTACGATAAACGGGACGATATTAAGGAGCGTGAGTAAGAGACTATTTGCCGCACCGGGACTGTAATATTTTGCATTGATTGCACATATTGACATTTGTTCATTGATGAATATACTCTCAACGGATAGATTATCATTTCTGTCTGTAATATACGAGTCGGCTATGACTCTTTGCTTTTGACCCTCTTGTGTTTAGAGATAAGCAGCTAGGTGTATCAAGTATCAAATTTTATTGCATTAGCCGCAAAGCCATATCAAATAGAGCAAACCATGTAGAAAAGATACATATATCAGGCATTAAACAATGGTTCCATAATGTGCAGCAGTACATTAAACAGCCGTTCCATGGTGAAGTAGCAAATATTCTCCTATCACCTCTACCTTACTGATTCTTTTGGTCAAATATCCTGGTGTGTATAACCTTCTATTTGATCCTCATGAATCCTCATCCCCTCTACAATCAATCCCAATTGATGCAATGGATCGTTGCCTACTTTTACTGGCGTTGTAAAAGAACGTTGCTGTTTTTGAAATTACGAACTGGTTGGGATTAGAGAGGAGGAATATGGTTCTATTAGTCAGAGACCAGTGAGCTTTGTTGAGCAAATAGACTTCAAGAAGGGATTTCCTTTCTTTTCATAAATTGCACATTGATGGAGGATATGATTTAAATCTTCCACCTCCTGGGCCTCACAGACACATGTTCTCTCTGTGTAAGGGATGGAATGGTATCTACCGTATCTAACCATTGACACATTCTGTTCAAACCTTGCCCGAGTCACTCTTAACTGTCTTGGAAGGTTGGCCATCAAGTAAGGGGCACGACTGAAGCTGGAATTCAGTGCCGCTAGCCATTTCAAAGAGCCTACACTAGCAAGGCATGTGAGATCCTCTTGGGCATGGATGTCTAGGATTCTCTGCTCCGACTTTGGTGGTGTTGTTGCTCAGGTATTCTGTGGGTATCCCACATGATCTCAGTGAGTGGATTAATTTGTTTGCCCAAGTAGATTGGGCAGTATTTTTAAGTTGGTCTTCTAGACCAGTGTTTCCCAACCAGTGTGCCGTGAGTGATCATCAGGTGTGCCGTGGGAAATTGGAACCTCCAATACCCTTTCTTCCCCCTCCTGACGAACAATTTTCTTCTCCACTCGGGCTCCCTTCTTCCCAGCCTCGCTTTGCTTGCTTTGCCTCATTTTGCTCACACTGACGGTTCTGCACGAGGGGGAGGGAGGAAGTCGTGACCCGTGCGGGCGCTACTGTGCAGACTCGCCCCACGTCTTCCTCCCTCCCCTCCACAGTGCTCTCTGGATATAGGTGAACTACAACTCCAAAACTCAAGGTCAATGCCCACCAAACTCTTGGTTATGTTAGTTCTGTGTGGGAAGTTTGATTCCATTCCATCATTGGTGGAGTTCAGAATGCTCTTTAATTGCGGGTGAACTATAACTCCCAGCTGTTGAGCAAGACCTTCGTGTGTGTCTTTCTGCCATTCCTGCCAGGATATCTATGTTGTGTTCATCGACACAGGCCCAGGTTTCACACTGAGTGTATAAATACATTTAAAAACATATTAACTATATGTATTACTGTGTTAGAGTGTCATTTTGGTTGGTGGTGTGCCCCAGGATTTTGTAAATGTAAAATATGTGCCGCAGCTCAAAATAGGTTGAAAAACACTGTTCTAGACAGCAGCCCGGGAGTCTGTGAACTTCAAGATTTTTGATTTTGCTACAGTAGGTAGGAGTAGTTACATTGGTTTTGTAGTACTGGAGTGCAACACAGGCAGTCTTCAAAGGCAGCCCCACGTAGAGCGCATTGCGGTAGTCTAATCAGCGTGGACCACCGCTGTGTTAGAGGGCTTTCCTGGCCTGGAGTGCAACAGTCACACCGAGGCATTTAGGATGAAAACAATGTTCAAGCTCTTCCCAGGTCGCTTTTCAATTTCCTATCGGCTTCACGGTTCGCACAGGTGAAGCTGTTGGGAATTATGGGAGTTGAAGTCCACAACACTTGGAAGGCCCAAGTTGGCCCAGGGCCTGCTCTAGGCACTAGAACAGGCCTGGGCAAACTTGGGCCCTTTCAGGTGTTTTGGACTTCAACTCCCACAATTCCTCACAGCCTCAGGCCCCTTCTTTCTGTGGCTGTTGGGAATTATGGGAGTTGAAGTCCACACCTCTTGGAAGGCCCAAGTTGGCTCAGGGCCTGGCCTAGGCACTAGAACAGGCCTGGGCAAACTTGGGCCCTTTCAGGTGTTTTGGACTTCAACCACACCCCACAGGGCCTCCTCTAGAACAGCCTCAGGCCCCTTTCTTTGGAAGTCCAAAACACCTGAAAGGCCCAGGCCTGCACTAGAATCAATCGCATTGGCCTTTTGAGCTGAATTGAGTTGAAGTCCAAAACACCTGAAAGGGCCCAAGTTTGCCCAGGCCTGCACTTGAATCTGAGCTTGCTGCTGCATCCCACTCTTGCTGAGCTTGTGGTTCTACTAAGGCTCCTAGATGCTTTCCCAGCCTAGCCCCTTCCCGAGAGGCCCACTCACCCTCTTCAGCTTCTCCTCCATGTCTGTCTGTGAGCTGCGGTACCTTTGCAAACCTTCCCGCTTTCTGCCTGAAGCTTTCTTCCGGCGCCAGGCGACGACGTCAACGGAAGAGCTGGATCTTGGGAGGCGTGGCCTCCGACATGCGTTTCACTCTATAAGGGCGCGGCGAAAGCCTCAGCCACGCCCCCTCTGCTGGTATGCAAATCGCGCCCTTCAGCCACGCCCCCCTCTGCTCGTATGCAAATCGCGCCCTTCAGCCACGCCCCCTCTGTTGTTATGCAAATCGCGCCCTTCAGCCACGCCCCCTTTGCTGGTATGCAAATCGCGCCCTTTAGTCAAGCCCCCTCTGCTGCTATGCAAATCGCGCTCTTCAGCCACGCCCCCTCTGCTGGTATGCAAATCACGCCCTTCGGCCACGCCCCCTTTGCTGGTATGCAAATCGCGCCCTTTAGTCAAGCCCCCTCTGCTGGTATGCAAATCGCGCTCTTCAGCCACGCCCCTTCTGCTGGTATGCAAATAACGCCCTTCGGCCACGCCCCCTTTGCTGGTATGCAAATCGCGCCCTTTAGTCAAGCCCCCTCTGCTGGTATGCAAATCGCGCTCTTCAGCCACGCCCCCTTCTGCTGGTATGCAAATCACGCCCTTCGGCCACGCCCCCTTTGCTTTTATGCAAATCGCGCCCTTTAGTCAAGCCCCCTCTGCTGGTATGCAAATCGCGCTCTTCAGCCACGCCCCTTCTGCTGGTATGCAAATAACGCCCTTCAGCCACGCCCCCTTTGCTGGTATGCAAATCGCACCCTTCAGCCACGCCCCCTCGCTAATATCAAATCTCCGCTTTCCCTTCGGAGCCTGAAGGTAGGAAAGGGGGCGTGGCTTCCCTATGACGTAGCCGAAAGAGGGCGGAGCTTGTGCGCCAGACTCTCCCCTTTGAAAGGCACGACTCCCTCTGAGCGCGTTGCGGACGAGGCTTTGCTTTAAGAGGGCGTGGCTTATACATTACGTCATTACGTGGCTTGAGCGTCAGATCCACCCCTATCAAGGGCACGACTCTTTTTAAGCGTGGAGAGGGCGTGGTTTTCCCTAAAAGAGGCGTGGTTACAAAGCGGCGTCTTCATTGAATAGGGGCTGCACTGGGAAAGGGGCGTGGCTTCTATTTTACGTCATTACGTTGCTGAAAGAGGGCGGAGCTTGTGCGCCAGACCCTCCCTTTTCAAAGGGACAACTCCCTTTGAGCGCATCGGGGGCGTGGCTTCGCTTAAAGGGGGCGCGGCTTATATATTACGTCATTACGTTTCCCAAAGGGGACGTCACTTGAGCGTCAGTCCCACCCCTATCAAGGGCACGACTCTCTTTCAGCGCCGAGGGGGCGTGGTTTCCCTTAGAAAGGGGCGTGGTTAAAAAAGCGGCGTCTTCATTGGAGAGGGGCTGCGCGAGAAGGGGCGTGGCTTCGCCCTGCGCCGTCCTCATTGGGCAAGGGCTGCATGGGAAAGGGGCGTGGCTTCCGCGGCGGCCATTTTGTCCGCGGTCCCTTGCTGAGGCGGCGGAGGAGGACGAGGTTGCAGCAGTCGCCATCCCTCCCGGCCTCGCTCTTCGCTCCTTCCAGGCCTAACCATGCTCTCCGTGCGCGTCGCCGCCGCCCTCGCCCGCTCCCTGCCCCGGCAAGCCGCCTTGGTGAGTCGTAGCCCCGGGGGAAGGAGGCGGGAAGGCCCGGGGAAGCGGGAGGCGCGTACAGGCCGCATCGGCGCCGCCATCTTGGGGGTGACATTGACAGGCAGGCTGCTGCTGCTGCTTCGCCCTCTGCGGGGCCCTGCTTCTCCCACGCCCAGCCAGGCTTGGCCTTGCCTCTTTCAAAAATCCTCCATCAATGAATAGCTTTGAAGCTGGTTAACTTAAGGTCAAGGTTTCCCCTGACTCTGGTGGTTAGTACTCTATCTGTTTTTCTAAGCAGAAGAGCCGGCGTTGTCCATATCCCCTCCCAGGCCATGTGGCCAGCATGACTGCACGAAGCACCGTTACTTTCCCGCAGGAGCAGTACCTATTGATCTGCTCACATTTGCATGTTTTCGAACTGCTAGGTTGGCAGAAGCTGGGGCTGACAGCGGAAGGGGTAAACGCAAGAGCCAAGGCTATAACACAATAGCAGGAAAGCCGACACAAAAGCCAAAGGCTTAGTAGAAAATATATATATAAACATATAATTCAATTAGTTCATAAGTACATACGTGCACCTAGGGTTAGACCAGTGTTTCTCAACCTTCCTAATGCCGCGACCCCTTAATACAAGTCCTCATGTTGTGGTGACCCCCAACTAAAAAAATATTTTCATTACTACTTCATAACTGTAATTTTGCTACTGTTATGAATCATAGTGTAAATATCTGATATGCAGGATGTATTTCCATTCACTGGACCAAATTTGGCACAAATACCTGATATGCCCAAATTTGAATACTGATGGGGTTGGAGCATATTGATTTTATCATTTGGGAGTTGCAGTTTCTGGGACTTATAATTCACCTACAATCAAAGGGCATTCTGAACTCCACCAATGATGGAATTGAACCAATCTTGGTATACAAAACATACCTGGAAGGGTTTGGTGGGCATTGACCTTGAGTTTTGGAGTTGTAGTTCACTTACAGCCAGAGAGCACTCAAACTATGATGGAGCTGGACCAAACTTGACACAAATACTCAATATGCCTAAATGTGAACACTGATGGAGTTTGGGGAAAACAGACATTGACACTTGGGAGTTGTAGTTGCTGGGATTTATAGTTCACCTACACTCAAAGAGCATTCTGAACCTCACCAATGACAGAATTGGGCCAAACCTCCCACACAGAATCCCCATGACCAACAGAAAATACTGCATTTTCTGTTGGTCTCAGGCGACCCCTCTGACACCCTCTCGTGACCCCCCCTAGGGGTCCCGACCCCCAGGTTGAGAAACGCTGGGTTATAGACAATCACGGGTAGAAATCCCAGGCACCCAGGAAAGGAGGGGGGATTCCCAAGTAAATGCGCAATCCAAGCAAGTAAAGGCAATATGCCCCGCACTGGGGAAGTCCCAAAGTTTCGATAGGAGATATTTCCAACACGATCCCGTTCGAGGAGACTGCCATCTCTTGTCTCCCGCGTCCTGGAATCTTTCCCTATATGTCTACAATCATCCCGATCCTTTGAACTTCTTTCCTATTTCCCATCACTGGATTTACAATTGATTTAACCTAGTGGAACTGACTTTTTGGCACCACAGGACAATATCTCCTATCGAAACTTTGGGACTTCCCCAGTGCGGGGCATATTGGCTTTACTTGCTTGGATTGCGCATTTACTTGGGAATCCCCCCTCCTTTCCTGGGTGCCTGGGATTTCTACCCGTGATTGTCTCTCCCTAGGTGCACGTATGTACTTATGAACTAATTGAATTATATGTTTATATATATTTTCTACTAAGCCTTTGGCTTTTGTGTCTGCTTTCCTGCTGACAGTGGAAGCTCACGCCGCTTACCGGATTCGAACCTGCGACCTTTCAGTCAACAAGCTCAGTGGTTTAATCCACTGCGGCAAACCCTGATAAAATTAGGAGGCATCCAAACATAGATGGTTAGGATTGTGAGGGATCTCAGGCATCATTTTTGTTTGGTGCCATCTTTAAGCCTCCTTAAAGTGTGCGTCGGGAAGGGAAGCCTCTCCCCCATAATGGGCCAATACGTAAAGGTAAAGGTTTTCCCCTGACATGAAGTCCAGTCGTGTCTGACTCTGGGGTGTGGTGCTCATCTCCATTTCTAAGCCAAAGAGCCAGCATTGTCCATATCACCTCCAAGGTCATGTGGCCAGCATGACTGCATGAATCACCGTTACCTTCCCGCCGGAGCAGTACCTAGTGATCTACTCACATTTGCATGTTTTCGAACTGCTGGGTTGGCAGAAGCTGGGGCTGACAGCAGAAGCACACACCGCTCCCCAAATTCGAACCTGTGACCTTTCGGTCAACAAGCTCAGCAACTCAGTGCTTTAACTCACTGTGTCACTTGGCCAATAGAAAACAGATATATCAGCACCAAAGAGTGAAAACCGATATCTGCCCTCCTGATTTCGGGAGGCTCCCTAAAAATCAATTGGGGGCTCTACTGAAACCTTGACAAGTAACTGGTCAAGGTTTACCCTGAATTCACAGCCCTACTCTATATCAAAGGCCTAAATCCACTGAAGATTCCCAATTAAAGTAAGCCTATTGGATCTATAGCATTTACACAAGATTTGAAATTCAATATCTCTTTTTCTGGTTGAGGATTTAGACCAACAATATTATATTTAGAACTTGAATATTGATTGGCACACTACACACACCTCTCTACTAAACTTTTCAAGAAGTGAGAAAAATAACCACTCTGGTGGTTAGTACTCATCTGTTTTTCTAAGCAGAAGAGCCGGCGTTGTCCATATTACCTCCAAGGTCATGTGGCCAGCATGACTGCATGGAGCGTTGTTACCTTCCCACCAGAGCAATACCAGTGATAGTATGATAGCTGGGTCCGGAAGCGCCGAGCGTTACGGAGATGTCGCAAAGGCGGCTGTGAATAATTTATTTTTATTTATTCATTTACAGCATTTTAACCCTGCCCTTCTCAACCCAGAGCGGCGAACAAAGGCGGCAATTTGATGCCACAATCAATAAACAATGTAAAACCATAAATACAACAGAGTTAAAACAATAGCAATTATACAAGCGCGTTGATGACTAAAATGGCCAATCTGAGATAGGCATGTTCAGTTGCAGAAAGCACAGCAGAAAGTCTCCTTGGGTGATGTTGTTTCCAAGTTGCGGTTCTTTCTGCGTTGTCGTTTCTCTTCGAGACCCATTCGGTGTGTCTTCTCGAAAGAGGCCGCAGCATTGTGGATAGTGTAACAGTACAATAGTAATTCCATCTTCCTGCTTGGCAGAATGGGACGGAATGTTCTTAGGGTCCCTGACAACTGTATGAGTCTAATAATAAAATACAATAATCTTCTCTTGGCTTTTCTTCACGAACAAAGATTCACGAAGGACCCCTCCCACGCTTTTTACAAGAGCGTTGATGACTAAAAAGGCCAATCTGAGATAGGCAAGTTTGAGACCCATTCGGCGTGTCTTCTCGAAAGAGGCCGCAGCATTGTGGATAGTGTGCCTCCATGCCTCCCGATGTGAGGCCAGGGTGGACCATTGTTGATGATCAATTTGGCCGAGCCTGAGATGTTGTTTCAGGGAGTCCTTATATCTCTTTTTGGGGGCGCCTCTCCTGCACTGACCCGTGGCGAGTTCACCATAGAGTAATATCTTTGGGAGGCGGTAGTCCTCCATCCTAGAGACGTGCCCTGCCCAGCACAGCTGTGTTCTCAATAGCATGGCCTCAACGCTGGTGATCCCTGCTTGCTCAAGGACAGCAGCATTCGTCACATAGTCAGTCCAGTGTATATTTAAGATTGTGCGAAGACAGCGCTGATTAAAGCGTTTGAGGAGTCGTAGGTGTTGGTGATAGGTGACCCATGTTTCAGACCCATATAGGAGAATAGACAGTACGATAGCTCTGTACACACTGATTTTGGTGCTTTGCCTCAGGCACTTGTTGCTCCAGACTCTTGTGAAGCCTTCCAAATGCACTCTATTCCTTTGCTAGTCTGTGATCTATCTCTTTATCAATCTTGGTGTCTGAAGAGAGGATGCTTCCCAGGTAGGTGAACTGCTGAACGGACTTAAGCACAGATTCGCCTATGCTGACGTGGGGATGATGGTGTTCTTCCTGTGATGTGGGCCTGTAGATAACTTCTGTTTTCTTCAGGTTGACTTCCAGCCCAAACAGCTCTGCAGCTGTTGCAAAGCAGGGTGTGAGGCGCTGCAGAGCTGCTTCTGAATGAGCGACAAGGGCAGCATCATCAGCAAAAAAATTGATATGTGACTAAAATGGGCCCAATTCCAACACTGTTTTGTGCAGTGTTGGAATTGGGCCCATTTTAGTCACATATCAATTAATAAGACAAAATGGTACAATATTGTAAACAAAAACAAATAGGTAGTTTAAAAGACTATTTAGTAAGTAGCCCCAAGGGGGCTTAGGGCGGCTCACAACATTCAGTGCTATAAAAATGCAACAATAAATTAAATAAATTTAAATAGACAATACAACACATTCAACAATCATACAAATGATATGAGAAGCAATAATAAGTTAAAACAATTCCTAGTATTGATTTGTTATCATTGTATCATGCTAAAGTATAGAGGGAAAAATAAAAAAGATTCAATATCAATCCTATTAACAATAGCAAGATTACTTATAGCAAGAAGTTGGAAAAGGAAATAAATAAACACATTAAAGAGTGACATAATTCCCCCTGGTGGCACAGCGGGTTGAACTGTTGAGCTGCTGAACTTGCAGACCGAAGGTTGGCAGTTGAAATCCGGAGAGTGAGGTGAGCTCCTGCTGTTAGGCTCTGTTTTTACCAACCTTGCCGTTTGAAAGCATGCAAAAGTAAGTAGATCAATAGGTACTGCCTTGGCGGGAAAGTAACGGTGCTCCATGCAGTTATGCTGTCCACATGACCTCAGAGGCGTCAACGGACAACACTGGCTCTTAGGCTTAGAAATGGAGATGAGCACCACCCCCCAGAGTCGCCACGATTAGACTTAATGTCAAGGGGAAAATTTTACCTTTTTATAAGGAATTATGATGAAAATTGGCAAATTATAAGGTAACATGTAATTTAAAATTTGAAAAAGGTATATGGAAAAAATCAATGATGTTTTGGGAAATGTTATAGGGAAGGGAGTGAAAGAGAAGAACAGAGAATTTCCTCCACAAGAGGAAATGAAGTTTTGGACAGAGAATATAAGAAGAAGTGGCTCTGGGAGAGGGGGGAATCTAAGCTGAATGATAGAAACATAGGCAATAGCGGAATGTATTATTAAATGGAACAATACATCTACTGTATTATAAATGTATCACAATTGTACTAAATCATTTATATAATAATAAAATAAATATATATTTTTAAGAAAAGCATTTCATAAATAAACAAGTGAGTATAAAACTGATATTTTTAATTTATTTATTATCTTCATTTCTGCCCTGTCCTTCTCCCACGGGCGGCTTAATAAAGGGAACATATGAGCGGCTAAATGAGTTTAGACCAGTAGCTTAATTCCCACCAATAGCTCAATTACACCCATCTGACCTTTGTTTAACCTCCTTCATGTAACACCTAAGATGATTGTAAGAGACAGGAAATTATAAACCAACAATCTGTGAAGTAATAAAGTGAAAAATGTGAGTTGTGAATTAACAGATTAAAGATTTGTCATCCATAATATGCAGCGTATGCATATCTAACAAGTGAAGATGATGACAGTAAAGGCTTCATTTAGTGATATTTCTGTTGCTTACTTCTCATCATTGTCATTATCTTAACTCCCACCCACCCCCACTAATACGTTTTGATGCGGCTTGCAACTACTTTTTTGAAATACCTATTTTGTGTCAAAAGCATTGCATAAATAAATATAAAACTGCTAAAATAAAGGTAGCACAACTAGCTAAATGATTTTAGACCAAAAACCGGCAACAGCTACTGCCTTGTCTATAGCTTTCAGCAGTTCTTCTTCTATGCATGAGGCAGGGCATTGTAGGCAAGCATACAGATGTGGAGTTGTTTGTTCTGCTCCACAGTTGTACAAGGTGGAGGATTCTTCTAGGTCAGGCATGGGCAAACTTCGTCCCTCCAGGTGGTTTGGACTTCGACTCACACAATTCCTAAAAGCCGATGCTTTGCTGAATGACTCAGTGAACGCCAGGCTATATTTCAAGGGAAATAGTAAAAAGATCCCCTGAGTATTCCTTAACTAACCCAATGACATTCATACGGTTGTCAATGTCAACAAGCGACGTGCACACACACTCGTATCAACCTCCTATTTTATCAGATAAATTCAGGATAGGAAAGGGAAACAAGAACTCCTGTGTATCTCAGATTGTTCTTTTAGTGTGGTACTGATAGATGATAAGGGTAAGAAAGGGCACTTCTCTTCCCAAAGCCGCCTTGCAGAATAACTGTTAGAAAAGGTACAGCTATTTCTTTTCTCACTGCACTGAATCACTTGAATTGTATTTCAGTCAGAAGTGTAGCAGGGACATAGTTCACCAGCCTGCATTGGTTCAGCTCTCCTGCTTAAACTTCTATGATGTGAATGACCACCATTTTTATTTTTATTCTGTGCTAGGGACTAGTACTCTTGTGTATGCCATTGACTTGCTTTATTTTCTAGAATTTTGCTGTGGACCAGCAGATCACTACTTTGAATAATACTGGTTTGCAGGATACTGAGAACATAGTGGAATAGACTTAAGGTGTTGTCACATTTTCCAATATCCATGACCTTGAAAACTTCTGGGAAGGTGTCCCTGAATGCTTCCCCACTTGTTTAGAAACTGTCCACATGACCTTTAGATTTCATTTGGGATTAAAGGGAATCCCTTGCTATGCAGGCTTGATTTCTTTATTTAATACTACAGATCAAGTCCAGTATTTAATACTGGATTAGCACTTGTGTTAGTAGTGGGTCTTTAGAAAATTGTGTAAAAATATTGTGTAATGCTGAGCAGTACATCAGTAGAGGAATCTGTATCCACAACTGCCAGATATTTGATGTTTCATGTAACATATACATTTTGTTACTTTATACAATTGGTTTTTTGTCTTGTTTTCATTCATTACCAGTTATATCCTACTTAATAAATAAATCCAACATGTTGTTTTGTAGTAGTCCTAATGAGAATTGTGCTATTATGTATAACTTTTCAATAACTTTAAAGCATAGTTTTTTATTACAATTTTCCAGTAAGAGAAAGGGTATCAGAACTTTTACAGAACAACGTTTAGACAAAGAACTACATTCCTCAAATCTACAGTTACATTGGCAAACAAAGAAACAAAGGGGAATTACATTTTTATTCAGCATTCGCCTTTACATAAACATCCATCCATCCATCCTCATTCATACATCATCATTCTTCCACCGTGAAGGATACCTCTTAGGCCAGACTGCTACCTTGTAAATCCACCAACACACAGTTCCAAAGCTCCTAAAATGCATCATTTTCCTAAGCACAATACCAAGGACTAGATCTTTGTTTGCCCTACATCAATATTTCTGCTGGTGTTGTAAATAATTGTCCTGTTTGAAATTATATTGAGTGTTCATCTCCTGACATTGATGTTTGTCTTCAGGTAACAAACCATTGTGTTCTGAGCTTGACTTGAAAGACCATTATCTTTGTAAACCAATCATTTCCTTTATAGTTAATCTGGTTTCTGGTCAGCAAATGTTGACAGGTGTAAACAGATGTAAACATTCCTCTTATCACTGTCACAGTTCTTAACTCAGTTTACCAAGGCAGGTCAACCATTTCGTTTCTCATTAGCAACTTTTAATTACAGTCCAACAAGCAGGTAGTAGATGATTTAGAATGGTGTCTTCAGTCAAAGTAGGCCCCATCCATACACCTTTCATACTAATCATATATATCAAATCCACATCAAATCTGCACATTCTATTTCATCATGACAGTGCCTGCAGTGCAGATTCTGTAATTCTGCTTGTAAATAGTGTACTTATGAAACAAGGGTAGCTGTTGGTCATTCAGTGCTAAAATCAACTCCCATAAATGTAAATCTATACCAAGGATTATATGTTAATGATATGTTAATTGTATTTATAATGTATTTTAATTCTAGCTGTATTTTAATGTATTTTATTAACTGTTTGCATTTATTATATGTATACTATGTGGCATCGAATCGTTGCCGTTGTTAGGCCGCTCTGAGTCCCCCCTCGGGGGTTGAGAAGAAGGGGGGTAGAAATGATGGAAATGAATAAGGAAATTTCTTTCACAAATGTAAGTGGGACATGCTGTTTAATATTCAATTCAAATACTTTTTTCATGGTAGGTTTCCTGGAATGCTTTCGGTGCAACATTTGTTGCGACAAGGAACCTCCATGCCTCCAAAACAAGCCTACAGAAAACTGGTAGGTCATGAAAAATAAAATACAACCTATCTTTGGTAATAAAATACTGACCCTACCTTAGATCACAGGGGAAAAATGAATTTTTCTGTATTTAAATCCTGCCAGGCACTGCTGAAGTATCTTCTATTCTTGAGGAACGCATTCTTGGTGCTGACACCTCTGCTGAGCTAGAAGAAACTGGCCGCGTGCTTTCAATTGGTGATGGCATTGCCCGTGTCTATGGCCTGAGGAATGTTCAGGCAGAAGAAATGGTTGAGTTCTCTTCTGGGCTGAAGGTATATTCTCTTTCACTTGGTGCATTAATTGATTCTTATTGGAAAGTCTCTTCTCTCTTGTATGAGATAATAGGAAAGTATTGTGTCTTTGCTGTGTGAGCAATATCTGATTTGGGGGGCTAATTTGAGTCAGCTTGTCATGTGTGGGCTTGAATTCTCCTTTTTTACATTAGCCTTTTATCCTAATTAATATATTTAGTTAAATATTTTCATCACTAATGGATTATATTAGTTATCAAATGTTCACTGTTTAAGTTGAAGGGACCAAGATTTTCACAGAGTAATTTATACGACTCATTTGTTATTATTTTGGTAACTTGTATGGGCTATTTATGGTAGCCATTGTCTAGAATGTCTGATGAATTAAGTTTTAAAGCTTATTGTCATTTTTTAAGGGTATGTCCTTGAACTTGGAGCCCGACAATGTTGGTGTTGTCGTGTTTGGCAATGACAGATTGATTAAAGAAGGTGACATTGTGAAGAGGACAGGTGCTATTGTGGATGTGCCAGTTGGCGAAGAACTCCTGGGACGTGTTGTAGATGCGCTGGGTAATGCCATTGATGGAAAGGTAAGGTGAAGATCATAGTAACCTTTTAGTATCCTGTGGTAAGTGAATATTTTGCAAATCACTTTTTTTTGCCTTAAAGGGCGCAATTGCTTCCAAGACACGCAGAAGAGTTGGTCTGAAAGCACCAGGAATCATTCCTAGAATCTCTGTACGCGAACCCATGCAGACCGGCATAAAGGCTGTAGACAGCTTGGTACCAATTGGCCGTGGCCAACGTGAATTGATCATTGGTGATAGGCAGACTGGGTAAGGAACTGGTGCCACATGTTCAGGCTATTTGTTTCCAACTGCTTAGCTTGACTCACCGTATATTCAGCAGAATGTGTATTATTAAATCCCCCCGGAAAGTTCTCCATCTTTACCAGCTAGGTCGGTTTTGTTTGCTCTCCCATTCTGCAAATATGTTATAACTCTTTTAAGTTCACTAGAATTTGAGAATGTAATTTGGTTTCTTTGTGATGGGAACTCCCCAAACTCAAATTTTCTTAATCAGTGGAGATAGATATAATTTATAAATGGCCAGTTATAAATGTATAAATACCCAGTCCCTAGTTAACCAGATAGGGCATTGCTCTCTTTACCTCACCAAATTCCACAGCCCTATAGCGTGCTGTTGCACTTTCCTATGCCCAGACCTTTTGATACCCAAGTCATTCCTATTTTAGTAGCCTGGTTCCTGGATTTGAGTATTTATTTATTTATTTCAGGATTTTACCCCGCTCTTCTCAACCCCCGAGGGGGGACTCAGAGCGGCTTACAGTACAGCACAATTCAATGCCACATCATACAGTATAAAACCCCAAAACCCCACAACAATTAAGATACATTAAAACACATTAAAATACAGTTCCATCAGCAACATACACAGTCATTCCAAGTTAAAACAATATTCAATCCATAAAAACATTGACCCTCTTCATCCATTTCCATTAAAATCCCCATCTAACATGCTGCTTAGTGCTGGTGTGTATTGATTGGATGGAGTTTTAATGCTACTGGTTTATACTTTTATGTCTATTTAACTTTGTTTTTAATGGGACAAATGCTCCATTTGATTATGTTCTTATTTTAATTGTGTTTTTGCTTGATTGATTGTTTGTATATTGTCTTATGGACATTTGGTCCCATGTAAGCCATTCCTTTCAATGGTGGTATCTTCTATTAAATACCATATTTACTTGAACCTAATGCTCACCTTTTTTTGGTCAAATTACACAGCCAAAAGTGCAGTGCACATTATATTTGATGGTACGTTAGAATAACACGCATAAACCCACTTGTGTCCCTCCATCAAGTTGAGGCTGGCAAACTGGCATTCACAAGGCCTTCAAAACCAAGTAGGTAGTTTTGAAAGCCTGGTGAACGAGGCCTTAGGTGGGAAACTGCTGCCCATCCACCAGGCCAGCAGAACAGCTGACAGGCAAGAGGAAGCTGCGCATTAATTTTTTAAATTTTTTTGCAATGCACACCTTCAAAATTGAGGTGTGCATTACAATCGATGGCACATTATATGCAAGTAAATATGGGAATTTTTTTAAGCTGTTGTGAGAAAGCATAAATAACCAATTTTGCCTTCCCAATTATGGAAATTTAAGGAAGACTGTTACCTTCATATTTTGGAGAGGCTTAAAAGATAAATACAATTAAAATATAAAACCAGAGACTATTAAAATATAAGTCCAATTAATTTCAAACAAAGCAATTTTAAAGTATCACTAAGAGAAGTCCAAAATCCAACTAGTAACAAGCCACATCTGTTGGTCAGCTTTCCAACTAAGGCCTCATTAACAGGGACTTCAAAATGTCTTTATTGCTATCAGATCTATACCATCTTCATAAGGAGTTCCAGAGCCTTGGTGCAGCCATGTTCTAGATCAGTGGTTCTCAACCTGTGGATCCTTAGATGTTTTGGCCTTCAACTCCCAGAAATCCTAACAGTTGGTAAACTGGCTGTGATTTCTGGGCATTTTAGGCCAAAACACCTGGGGACCCACAGGTTGAGAACCACCGCTGTAGATCCTCTCACTGAGGCATCCCTGGATTTAACCAAAGCATAGTTAGAAAACTGTGTTAGCTGTGGACAGTTGTAGTATGACAATATTCTGGCTACTTCTCTATTCTTTCACTAGCAAAACATCAATTGCTATTGACACCATCATCAACCAAAAACGGTTTAACGATGGAACTGATGAGAAGAAAAAGCTGTACTGCATTTATGTTGCTATTGGCCAGAAGAGATCCACTGTTGCCCAGCTGGTGAAGAGGCTCACTGATGCAGGTATTGGCATAATATTCATGCAGCTCATTCTATGTGGAGGGAATCTTTGTGGAAATGCACAGAAATAAAGCGCACGCAATGGGCCTTCCTTGCCCAAGAAAGCCTATGAAATTTATTTATAAGTCAGTAGGTGGCTTGAAGGCACTCGTGCATGCTTATGCACCTGTGTACTAGTTTCTAATAATGGTTTCTTGAGAACACTACCTAAATTGAGGTCAGCTCCAACTGCAATTCTTTACTGTTTCTTCAGGCACAGCCACTGATTAACCTTTTGCTAAGAAAGGCTGTTTTGAGGCTTTTAGTTACAAGGGATTCTATTCCAATCAGCTGTGTCATTAGTCAAATATATGATGTGACATCCATTTGAATAGATTAGAAAAAACCCTAATTTTCCCTTTAGGGCAAATAAAGGGACATGAAGATCGAGCATTGTTGTATTGGGTTTTTCTTGCGTTTTTCTGAGAATTCCGTAAAAGAGGAATCTCTAGTAGAAAATAGAAATAATTGTCTGTAACAATAACCAAGAATTGAAGACACCCTTAGATAGAGTCTTTTGTATTCTCAAGGAAATAGACATAACTATTTATGGGTAATCTAACAATGATGGCTGTTAGCTCAGCTGCTTCCATTTTCATGTTCAAGAAAACCAAACTTGAATAAAATGTATGATCAACACTTTTTTCAGATGCCATGAAATACACCATTGTGGTCTCTGCCACAGCCTCAGATGCTGCCCCTCTTCAGTATTTGGCTCCTTATTCTGGCTGCTCTATGGGCGAATACTTCAGAGACAATGGAAAACACGCTTTGATTATCTATGATGACTTATCTAAGCAGGTTTGAACTTGTAGATGGCATGGGAGGGCAGGCCAAATTTACAGGGTTTTTTTGCCCCCTGCAGTCCATGTTGTAGCAGATATATGAGCCTTGCTCTTATTTCCATAGGCTGTTGCTTACCGCCAGATGTCTCTGCTGCTGCGCCGCCCCCCTGGAAGAGAGGCCTATCCGGGCGATGTCTTCTATCTCCACTCCCGTCTCCTAGAAAGAGCGGCCAAGATGAACGATGCCTTTGGAGGGGGCTCTCTCACCGCCCTTCCGGTCATTGAGACACAGGCTGGAGATGTGTCTGCCTACATTCCCACTAATGTCATTTCTATCACAGATGGGCAGGTAGGACCCCTGAGCAATTTAAATCTAGCATAGGCAAATGTAGGCCCTCCTTCAGGTGTTTTGGGCTTCAACTTCCACACTTCCAAACAGCCAGTCTGTTAAGAATTGTGGGAGTTGAAGTCCAAAACACCTGGAGGGAAGGGCAAAGTTTACCCGTGCCTGATTTAAATGGTATTCCATAAAGTGATAGCTTGTCGTTACTGGTTCAAATGAAACTCCTTGTAATAACACAAATCTTATTTTCTGCAGATCTTCTTGGAAACTGAGCTGTTTTACAAAGGTATCCGCCCAGCCATCAACGTTGGTCTGTCTGTATCCCGTGTTGGTTCTGCTGCCCAGACAAGGGCCATGAAGCAGGTACAGATGAAATGATAATCTTATGGACAGTTTTGGTTTAGCTAACTATTCACTTAATCTTTTGCGAAGTTATATCATTACCTCAAACTGTATTGCCAGATTTATTTTATTTATCATGTCAGAAGTGAATTGAGGATACAGTTAAAATTTATTTAAAACACAAAGTTAAAAACTTGACATCATGCTAAATTTCCTTTGACCAGAAACTGGCCACTTGTAGTGCCTCTGGTGTTGCTGTGAGAAGGTCCTCCATTCTGCATGTGGTAGGGCTCAGGTTGCAATGCAGTAGGTCGTCTCTAGTTTGCTTCAACTCCACGCTCGCATGTCGTGGACTCCACTTTGTAGCCCCATTTCTTAAGATTGCTCTCCATCTCATGGTACCAGAGCTCAATCTGTTCAGCGCCTTCCAAGTCGCCCAGTCTTCTTTGTGCGCAGGAGGGAGTCTCTCATCTGCTATCAGCCATTGGTTGAGGTGCTGGGTTTTAACCTGCCACTTTTGGACTCTCAGTTGCTGAGGTGTTCCTACAAGTATCTTTGTCGATCTTAGGAAGCTGTTTCTTGATTTAAGGCATTGACATGCTGGTTCATATCCGAACAGAGGATGGGCCGCTGATGTCATTGCCTTGGTCCTTTCATTGCTGCCTGCTACTTCCCGGCAGATGTCAGGTGGTGCAATACTAGCTGAACAGTATTAATTTCTCCAGTGGTGTTGGGCGTAGACATCCTATGATAATGCGGCATGTCTCATTGAGAGCCACATCCACAGTTTTAGCATGGTGAAATGATTTCCACACTGGACATTCGTACTCCGCAGCAGAGTAGCAAAGTGCAAAGGCAGATGTTTTTTCTGTGTCTGGTTGTGATCCCCAGGTTGTGCCAGTCAGCTTTTATATGATATTTCTGGCACCTACATTTTGCTTGATATTCAAGCAGTGGTTTTTATAGTTGGAGCACATTCCAGAGTGACTCCCAGGTATTTTGGTGTGCTGCAATGCTCCAGTAGGGTTCCTTCTCAGGTAATCCTCAGAGTTTGAGATTCTTGTCTGTTCTTAAGGTGAAAGGCACATGTCTTTGTGTTTTAGATGGATTAGGAATCAGCTGATTTTCCCTGTAATAGGCAGTAAGAGCACCCAAAACTTTGGAGAACTTCTGTTCCACCATTTCAAAACTCCCTTCTTGAGTGGTGATGGCATGATCAACAGCATAGATGAAACTCTCTGCCCTTTCTGGCAGTGTCTGATTATTTGTGAATATGTTACACATTGTTGGAGCAAGCACGCACCCCCGAGGCAGGCTATTCTTCCGTTTTTGCCATCTGCTTCTCTTGCCCTGGAACTCAACAAAAAAGCTCCTGTTTTGTAGCACATTTCCTATGAAGCAGTAAGGTGGTAGTCCTTTGTGATATAAGTTTTTCTCAGGAGAAGACAGTGATTCACAGTATCATTTGCTTCTGACAGGTCTATGAAGATAGCTCCTGTAATCTGTCAGATCAGAAAGGCAAAACAGTTGCGTGATAGCCTCATAATTACATTATAGTTGGTATAAAACACCTTACACGATACGTAAATCAAATATTAATTTGCCAAAAGATCTTTTCCTACTGAGCTCAGCTGTTAGAAGGGTGGGGTGGGGTGGGAGAGGGAGAAATCAAAATAATGTAAGCTGTGTTCTGATACTGAAAACATTATTTGAGATGAACATACGTTTGAAACATTGTACGCCCTCCTTCTTTATATAGAGAGTTAACAACTGTGTGGTGATTTCTGTAATGTTCAGGGCATACTCTTAATCTGGCAATGCATACAAATGTTCTGTAGGTGGCTGGCACCATGAAGTTGGAATTGGCTCAGTATCGTGAAGTCGCTGCTTTTGCCCAGTTTGGGTCAGATCTGGATGCTGCTACTCAGCAGTTGCTCAATCGCGGTGTTCGTTTGACTGAGCTACTTAAACAAGGACAGTATGGTAAGAATCCTTTTGCAGAACTACTGTATTTAGCCATTTGCAATGCTGTACTCCAGTTTGTCCACATTGTAACTGACTTTATGAATCATATACTCTATTGGGACCTTTGGGATTTTGGAAGGGTGGGTATACCAAGATAAAGCAGTTGTCTGCTAATGTTTAGAACAGGATTGTGTAAAAAGAGATTGCTAGGAATGTTTTCTGACTTAGCTGTCCCGGTAGCCCTGTTCATTGCTTTCTTTCTTCAGAAGTTTTGTAGATAGGACTAATAAAGCTGGGTCTCATTATCCTCTTGCTGATATTCATTAGAATCCACGCTTTGGGGAATTAGATTCTTTGTGCTAGTTTTTAAAAACAGTATTTTTAAGCTGCAAAAGACCTATTTGATTAAATTGAAATGAAGCCGTCTATTTGAGAGAAAGGGCGCTCTTAAAATACGAGCTTCTAGTGCTTTTGGTCTGGCTTCCCAAGGGTAGCACAACCATGACTAGAGTTTTTCACAACATGTAACTTAGATGCGTGAAAACTAAAGCTTATATGCTTATGCAAATAGAGATGCTCATTGTCAATGCTTCACTTAAACTCCTTATTAGCAAAGCTGTATGCAAATGAAAACCCAACCTTCAAACTGGGCAAGAGTCTAGTCAACTTCAGTTTCAATCTAAAAAATCAAGAAGTTAAACAATAGTATTTTTAAAGAAAATATGATCAAATCATAAACAGCATGTCTCAGTTCCTTATGAATAACTCACCAAAACATCTTCCAGAAGGCGACTATGCCTCTCTGTACAGTTTTAAACCTTTTTTTCCTTTGCTGTTCTATCTGCAGCCAAAGGGGAACTCTTCTATAACAAAATATCTTCTTTAGAAACCTCATGTGGAAGGGATCTTAATCAGCAGTGTTAGATCATACAATACGCATACCTTCCGTGCAGCCCGGTCAGCCCAGAACGTGCATGGAAGTGTTTCCTCTCCATATACTACATACCATGTTCCCTCAAACAGGCAGTGTAATAAAGTAATTTGACTATTGTATTAAAACATCCAGGAAACAATGGTTCAAATTTCTCCTCAGCCATAGAAACCCACTCGGTGCTCATGGGATGCCTCATTGACCTTGGGTAGCAAAGCAGGCACCCCCTCTGAAAACATTTTGCCAAGGAAGGGTTGCCAAAACTCGGAAATAGTTTGAATTCAAACAACAATAAGAGTTGTTCGGAGATGAAACATTCCTAAATCGTATCTGCGAATCCTGTCCAACCTTCAAGGTGAATTTCTGTCAGTTCCTGAGCAGAGAAATGTGTCTCTTGATTGGCAAACTTCAATCCTTGTGAGTTTGAAAAGTGAAGGCGATATGCTCCTCTCGATCCTGTTCTGTTTCCTCAAACGTGGTGAGAAATGAGGAAGTTGATAGTTGCACTCCAGGCCTGAAGTCACCAATGACCACAGCCAAAGTAAAGCGCGTTAGTTCTCGGAGTAATCCAAAAGTAAGAGTCACAAGAACGCCAAATACAAAAGATGCTTTTCAAAATCCAATGATTCTATATTGTAGGTGTATTAATTTTCAGTCATAATATCAACACGGTAGCAGTGGAAACAAAATCAAGGTAATTGCAAACGTGCATCTCAAAAGTATAATCTTCACAAGGAGTCAAGGTCTCTGGGTTGTCCAAATCAAAAAAATTTCAATAATCAATAATATATAGTTCATATGGTGGTCAACCCAGATTGGTCGACGGTCTAGCCGTTTCCGCCCTCATGGCTTCGTCGGGACCTTCAGACCAATGCTCCAACACTTAAGTTTCCAATGTGATCCGGAATATGTCAAATATATATCCACAATTATTTCGGTAAATACCATCAACAACAGCACCACACAAGAATCTAGAGTATATGCAAACAGTTTATTGTAAAAACAAATAAAAGGTATATGGAAAAAATAAGGTGATGATAACCAAACAAAACATCAATTGTCTCTTATAAATCTAAAGATAACACCATTCAGACATAGTTCCAAAACGCAACTTAAGTCCACAAGCAGAAGATATGCTTAGCAAAACTGAAACAGGAATACAAAACAAGAACATGGGAAAACTCCCAAAACCAAGGCTTGAAACATGAACTAGAAAACTCAGGCCTAGCTTCTAACTTGAATTCCGTGTTGCCTGAACTGAAGTCAGTGTACGTCAGCTCTTAATAAACAGATAGGAAATGATTACGTCTGCCATGGAATTTCTGCCTCCCACGAGCTGTGTTGATCTACGAAGCTGGCTATCTGCCCTAATCTGCAAGCGTGCTTCCTTGCTTAGGTCTGCATCACCAGGTGCTTTCCCCTGTCAATTCGTCTTCGCTGGACACCTTGTCTAGGGAGGATGATTCCAACTCCTGTGACTGACCTTGACATTCGGAAGCAATTATATTCCTAGGTCTTGAATCACTATCTGAAGCGGTTTTGTTTTTTTGGCCTGTATCACTATAAATCCCAGGAAAGCCCACAATCCCTTCTAACTCTAAATCATCAGTGAACCCATCAGACCCTGGCTGCTGTGACTGCTGCCGAGCTACATCCGTGTACATATGCTCTGACATACCTTTTTCTTTCTCCTGCTTAGTTCCTATGGCAATTGAGGAGCAAGTGGCCGTCATCTATGCTGGAGTCAGAGGCCACCTGGATAAGTTGGAGCCCAGCAAGATCACCAGATTTGAGAGAGCTTTCCTGGCTCACGTTCTGAGCCAACACCAGACCCTCCTTGCCACAATCAGGTACGTATATATTGCTTCACAGGGGGATAGCAAACAAGTAAGACTTCCAAACAGGCAGTGAATCAGCATTATCTGCCCAGGGACTGAGTCTTTGTAGCCCTTGCAGCAATACAGTAATTTCCCCTTGAAGTTAAACAGATCTCAGTTCCATTACAAGAGCTTCCCTATGTTTGAATGTATCATTACAATACTGTAGTATGCTTTATTACATTTCTATGTGGGTGAATGAACTTTCTGAATGTGTTTTGATGTGGAGCATTTGACTTGGAAAGAGCAAGTAAATGTCGACTTGAACTTTGTTTTGGTTTTGCTTTTTGACAGGACCGAGGGGAAGATCTCTGAACAAACAGAAGCCAAGCTGAAGGAAATAGTCACAAGTTTCCTATCCACATTTGAAGCATAAGCAAGCGAATAACAGTCCTACCGTCGTCCCAGGCTATTTTTGTCACTGAGCGATGGCAGTGCTCTGGCTCCATTTTTTCCCAAAGACATACAAGGTCTGTGTGAGTTGAAAGTATGGCCTTCGCTGAGAATTAAAGGCTCCATTTCAAGAAGTCTTGTGGACACAATCCAGGCTGTGAAGGAGATCTGCTGACAGCCTGCATCAGTGTGTACAGAAGTACGTGGTGAATAAAAACTTACAAACAATATGAATTTACTAATGAGTTTTTAATAGAGCTCCGAACGCATTGCATAAGAATTTGTCTGACTTGCTCTCGTGCATTATCAACTTAAGAGCAAACATTCCTCTGAAATACATTCTCACATGTTTCTAATTCAGCCTTGGAGTTTACATTCTGGGGAAAAGTCCAGACAGTGGTTAGTAGGCTTCATTGCAGAATCCATTGCTAAAGCCACTCACTCAAGTCTTTTTTTTTCAACCCTCCAAAATTAGGACAGTAAATAAAGAACAAACAACACTCAGAAAACAGGGGAATTCCAGACAGGAAACAATCAGGGCCAGCTAATACCTCCCAAAAAAGGATTCCCCCAGGCAGGAAGCAGACAAGCTTTGAAGTTGCAAGGCCATTCAATGCTAATCAAGGTGGCCAATTGCAACATTCACACTTGCCTCAAACAGACAAGAGTTACTTCTCCCACCTTGGACCTTCTGCAGATATGTAAACCACTTGCCTAGTTTCCAACAAACCTCACAACCTCTGAGGATGCCTGCCATAGATGTGGGTGAAATGTCAGGAGAGAATGCTTCTGGAACATGGCTGTACAGCCCGCAAAACTCAGCAACCCGGTCCAAACAGTGGTTAGCAGACTTCATTGCAGAATCCATTGCTATAGCCGCTCACTCAAATCGATTCAATTGGGAAGGGGAAATGCAGTGATTGTAACTTCGCCTTGGTCAAATTTAGCAATTCTGCAATTCCAAGAGTTTTGTTGACCAAAATAGTCATTTCAAAATTGCTTGCCCTCTTCTGTTAATTATTCTATGTCCCTGGAGAACAAGTAGTTCTGGCTTGACAGCAGGACTGTTTAGTGTCTTTAAAAAGTGCTGTTAAAGGTAGCCAGTATAAGCATATTTTTCAAGAAGTGTCAACTATATGCAGTTTTGTCCCCTAGGATAGGAAGCGAAAGCGATTTGTGACCTCCAAATGTTGAATTCCATGTTTCCAACCCAGGGGCTTCATTCTGGGATTTCTTGAGTAGTAGTCTATTTTGCCTACTGGAGGTCATGTTTTTCATCCAAAATAACGTGTGTTCATTCAGTGCATCTATTTCTGTTTTATTGACTATTCTAAAGCCTTTGACTATGTGGATCATAATATATTGTGGCAAGTTCTTGGTGGCATGAGGATCCCAAGTCACCTTGACTGTCTCCTGGGGAATCTGTATAATGATCAAGTAGCAAGAACAGACCATGGAACAACCAACTGGTTCCAGATTGAGAATAGCGTATGTCAGAGTTGCATACTCTCACCTAATACATTCAACTTGTATGCAGAACACATGCGATGTGCGGGGCTCGGTGAATCCAAGGCTAGACTTAAAATTGCTGGAAGAAACATTACCTTAGATATGCAGATGATACCACTTTGATGGCCGAAAGCGAGGAGGAGCTGAGGAGCCTTCTAACCAAGGTGAAAGAAGAAAGTGCAAAAGCTGGGTTGCAGTTAAACTTTATCAAAAAACAAACTGATCGATAACTGGCAAATAGAGGGAGAAAACATGGAGGCAGTGACAGACTTTGTATTTCTAGGTGCAAAGATTACTGCAGACGCAGACTGCAGGCAGGAAATCAGAAGACGCTTATTTCTTGGGAGGAGAGCAATGTCCAATCTCGATAAAATAGTGAAGAGTAGAGACATCACACTGGCAACAAAGATCCACATAGTTAAAGTAATAGTATCCTATAGATGTGAGAACTGAACCATAAGGAAGGCTGAGCAAAGGAAGATACACACTTTTGAACTGTGGTGTTGGAGGAAAATTCTGAGAGTGCCTTGGACTGCGAGAAGATCCAACCAGTCCATCCTCCAGAATATAAAGCCTAACTGCGCAATGGAGGGAAGGATATTAGAGGCAAAGATGAAGTACTTTGGCCACATAATGAGAAGACAGGAAATCTAGCAAAAGACAACAATGTTGGGGGAAATGGAAGGAAAAAGGAAGAGAGGCCAACCAAGGGCAAGATGGATGGATGGTATCTTTGAAGTGACTGGCTTGACCTTGAAGGGGCTGGGGGTGACCACTGCTGATGGAGGTCCATGAGGTCACGAAGAGTCGGAAGCAACTGAACAAATAAACAATAACAAAATATTCAGTACAGCTCCTGTACCTTACATGAAGTAAGGTCCTAGTAACTTGGTAAAAAATTAAGTGCAAATGTAGGAAGACTTGCAAGCATGTGAGTGAAATATATATTTGTGTGAGCAGTCATTATGTTCTTGGGGTAGTGTTATAACATGTTATTTCCATCATAACGTTACATAGAAACTGCACCTGATGTTTCTTTAGAATCAGTCTTTGATCTCTAACCCATGAAAACCTGTACTCTGTTCTTTAAGTGTGATTGCAAAATGTGGATTAGTAGTAGTTCCAGTTTTAAGGGATGATGAATATGCCATGTTTTGTGAATAAACCCAAAGGCTTCTTGTCTGTAATAGAGGCAACATGAATGAAACCTCTTTCAGTATAATACTGAAATGATATATGGACATATCATTTCTTTAAAAAGCATATCACAATTTTCCCATCTCTAAAACTGAATTGAGACTGAGAGACAAGGCGCACTGCTTCCGTTGCTGTTTTGTGCATAATAGGCTGTGTTACATGCATAGAGGATAGTTGCTTGGTAATGAGTCTTTTCACATCTTGACAGGTAAATGACAACCCCATTTTCAAAATTATCAGGCATGCCAAAATTGACAGCTGCAAAACCAAAGAAGAAAAGATGGGGGTTAAAGTAATACCCCCAGGCTCTCACCTATTTAGCCTGTGTTCAGTTAGAGTAGTTACTGAAATGGACATCCAAGTGCCACCTCTGTGTTGATGGAGGCAGGCAGGATTTTCCCCGGGTACTGGTTGTGGGGGGTCGGGAGCAGGTGAGGGTTTTGCCCTCCTTTCTGCTAGAGATCCCTGTGTACAACTAGTGGGCCACTGTGTGACACAGAATGCTGGACTAGATGGGCTGAGGCCCGATTCAGCATGGCTCTTCTTATGTTCTTATGTTCTTAACAGAGCTTCCATTCCTTATTCCAATCCACAATTCCATCCCTTTCCAGGACTAAGTCTAGAACAACTGCCTTCCACCCCATCCTGCACCACCATATCAAGTCATAAGGTTAATGCATGTACACATACTATTGTCCCCCAACATCGTAGGTCTTCAGATTGGATTATTCACAAATTTGATTAAACATCCTCTCTGGGAATCTCTAGATCTGCATTTCTCAACCTGGGGGTCGCAAGGGGGTGTCAGAGGGGTCGCCAAAGCACCAGAAAACATATTTCTGATGGTATTAGGAACACTGTGCTCTCCGAAGGTCAGTGAACTACATTTCCCCTGAATCGATACCAATTCCTCTAAAGCCTTATATTAGATTCCACGCAGATAAAGTCGTTCTGCGTGTGGACATTATCTGCCAAAAGTGCCTACACTTTTTCATATATCTCAGGACATCGTTCTGCCCGCATCTTTTCCTAACCCTACGGATCTGGAACAATCCCTTCACCTCCTTGCTGTCAGGATGGCCCTTGCTTTCTATTTACATAGGACAGAATCCTAGGCTTTTTCTTCAGTACCAGGCAGACACTGCAGGCCTTCCTGTTTCATCCCAGAGTCTTTCAGCCTGGATCAAGTCTACTATACGCTTGGCATATCAGATGGCTGGGAAAGAGCCTCTGACCACATAGCCCTAAAGTTATAGAGAGCTTGTTATAGGGTCTGAGCTGCTGCGCATGTGCGAGAATTACTACCATATGTGCGGATTTCACAGATGACCACTCGAAGAAACTTGGTTACAGGTAAGCAACCTATCTTTCAGAATGCTCTTTAATTGTAGGTGAACTACATCCCAGCAATTACAACTCCCAAATGCAAAGGTCTATTTTCCCCAAACTCCACCAGTGTTCACATTTGTGCATATTGAGTATCCATGCCAAGTTTGCTTTAGATTCTTCATTGTTTCAGTCCACAGTGCTGTCTGGATGTGGGTGAACTACAACACCAAAACTCAAGGTCAATGCCCACCAAACCCAGTATTTTCTGTTGGTCATGGGAGTTCTGGGTGCCAAGTTTGATTCAATTCCATTGTTGGTGGAGTTCAACATGCTCTTTAATTGTAGGTGAACTATAAATCCCAGCAACTACAACTCCTAAATGAACCCCCCCCCCCCCGGCCCAAAACCACAACATTTGGTTGTATCGGGTATTTGTATCAAATTTGGTCCAGTGAATGAAAACACATCCTGCATATCAGATATTTACATTATGATTCATAATAGTAGTAACATTACAGTTATGAAGTAGCAATGAAAATAATGTTATGGTTGGGGGTCACCACAAAATGAGGAACTGTATTAAGGGGTCGTAGAATTAGATGGGTTGAGAACCACTGCTCCATGACAGGTGAAATGTCAGGAGAGAATGCTTCTAGAACATGGCCATATAGCCCAAAACTACAACAACCCAGTGATTCTGGCCATGAAAACCTTTGACAATAACTGGAATGAACTTTTAATGACTATCTAAAATTCCAGTAACCCCTTGACCTGAGGTATACTTCTCCCACTTGTTTCACTGGGAGCAATAGCCATTGCACAACATGACTATAGCACAGATTTTCTATGTTTGTCTTGCAGGATCTGCACTGGCTGCCTATTGAGCACCGGATCGCCTTCAAAGTGTTGGTTCTCACCTTTAAGGCCTTACACGGCCTGGGGCCAGCGTATCTGAGGGACCGTCTCACCCCATATTACCCTACGAGATCACTTCGCTCGGAAGATTCCAACCTTCTAGCCGTCCCCTCCGTTAAAGTGGCTAAAAGAACTGCCACCCGCCGAAGGGCCTTCTCGGTCATAGCACCGATATTGTGGAATGCCCTCCCAGCAGTTACACGGGCTATCCCTGACTTACTCCCGTTTAGGCGGGCATGTAAGACCCACCTCTTCCGGCTGGCTTTCCAGGTATAGGCCCACTGGGACCCCCAAGCCATGCCAATGTTGCCCGACCATTGTAACTACTCCAACTGTGTTTTAACGATGTTTTATTGTGTATTTTTATCTTGTATTTTATATTGCATTTTAAAGTGTAATTGTCTACTGTATGTTGTTCTGCTTTATGGCTGTAAGCCGCCCCGAGCCTATTTGGGAGTGGCGGCATAAAAGCCGAGTAAGTAAGTAAGTAAGTAAGTAAATAAATAAATAAATAAATAAATAAATAAATAAATAAAGTGTCAGAATGTAAGATTATGTAAGTTATAGTTAGAACATTACTGTATCGCAAGCACAAATTGCAATTGAAAGGATGAGTACAGAAGTGAAGGTGAGATTGCACCAAACTGAATGAACAAAGTTTGAATAGGACAGAAGAGGGCAGCATCTGAGCAGGAAAGTAAAAAAAGCTGAGACTGCAACCCACACATGTAATTTTATTTCCTTCTTCCTTCTTTGGATCCTCTGGAGCCCTTTTACATATCTCCTGTTTTGCCTGGGGAAGCTACTTTGGTTTTGTGGGTTGAGTGTTCAATAAGGGACTGTAGAAGACAAGTCTCTGAACCAAGATGAGCAGGAGTAACTCCCACTCTCTCAGCCTCAAAGGCAGGCAATGACGAACCCCATTGTCTGAAGAAATCTTGCCAAGAACACCCTGAGATAGATGCACTTTAGGGTTGTTGTAAGTTGTAAGTAACTTGAAGACAAACAGCAAAAGCAAATCTTATTTCTCAATGTCTTCATTGTCTATGTTAAAGTTGTGTAAACATGACCATACAGCCCGAAAAACTCACAACAACCCAGTGATTCCGGCCATGAAAGCCTTCAACAATACGTTGTGTAAATAATTTGTGGTAATTACATATTTTCCTAATGTTCGACTGTAACCTTGCCTTTGCACTTTCTTTTTTGTCTTTCTTCAGTAGTTGTTCCAAGTCTTGGCTATTTTCTGCTGCCGGTATAGTGTCATCTGCATATCTGTTCCTTCCTCCAATTTTCTTGCCTCCTTCCTCCAAGTCTAATCCTAATCCTGCTTAATAATAACAACAACAACAACAACATACTTTATTTATATTCTGCTCTATCTCCTGAGGTGACTCAAAGCAGATTACTGGGTAGTGGGTACATATATGGCAAACATCCAATGCCATCATAAAATTGACAACAAAGACAGACAGTACATAAACAGAGGCAAGGCTTCCCTCTTTTTTCATCTCAGGCATTTGGAGGTTGTGCTCGACTCAGCCATGGGAAGGATCTGTTGATTCATTTTTCCATGCCGAGGAGTCTGTTGTCCATGGACACCTTCCTGATCGAATTGCCAGCATGTTTTTCAAGGGTGCCATTTTCCTCTTTGCCAAAGCGGTACCTTTTTATCTACTCACATTACTGTTTTCAAAATGCTAGGTAAGCAGAAACTAGGACTGACTGCAGGAGCTCACCCCGACCCAGGCTTGAACTGCCAACCTACCAGTCTTTTGTCACTGGTGTTTTAACCTGCTGTGCTAGCCACAGCCCTTTTACATATGATATAACCCTGCTTTACATATGATATATTCATCATACAAGTTAAAAATAGGGTGATAAATGCAGCCCTGCCTGACCCTGTTGCCAATTGAAAACCATTCAATTTCTTCATGTTCTGTCCCAAGTTGTTGTTTATTCATTCAGTTGCGTCCAACTCTTCATGATCTCATGGCCCAGCCCATGCCAGAGCTCCCTGTCAGCCGTCGCCTTCCCCAGCCCCTTCAAAGTCAAGCCAGTCACTTCAAAAAATAGCATCCACCCATCTTGCCCTTGCTCAGCCCCTCTTCCTTTTTCCTTCCTTTTTCCCTGCATCATTGTCTTCTCCAAGCTTTCCTGTCTTCTCATCATGTGGCCGGAGAGATAGCACAGTGGTAACAACAGCGGTGCTGGCAATCTGAAGATTGCATGTTCGAATCCCGGGCTGGTTTGGACACCCAGCTGTGAGCCCTGTCCACTGTTTACCCAACAGTTTGAAAACAGCTCAGCTGTGATTAGATAAAACTGGGAACCGCCAAGCGGGGAAGGATTTTTTCAAGGACTTACAATGCCTAAATAAAGTAAGATCGGCTTCCTGAAGATGGAATGTGGAAAACAGAGGCTGTCCACCATGAGGATGAAGCAACAGCACCCCCTTGTGACATAATGACGCAATCACACCCTGTGACGCACCCT
The DNA here is from genome assembly GCA_030556195.1 of Anolis apletophallus. Taxonomy (NCBI): domain Eukaryota; kingdom Metazoa; phylum Chordata; class Lepidosauria; order Squamata; family Anolidae; genus Anolis; species Anolis apletophallus. The sequence continues at coordinate 14,240,535 of JARBWK010000006.1, read as the reverse complement.
GTGATGCAGCCTGAAGAAAATCCTTCTAAAATTGTACTTGTCATATGTTGTATGTTGTATGTAATTGTATGTGGAACCAGCAGGGACTGTCTGCCGTATGTGTGATGTAATCCGCTCTGAGTCCCCTTTGGGGTGAGAAGAGCGGAATATAGATAAAAAGTGTGTGTGTGTATGTTTGCCTCTACTATCCTTCCCTCCAATGAGCAGCCGAGCTTTATTTCCTGAAGTATGAACTGGTTGGATCTTCTCGCGGTCCAAGGCACTCTCAGAATTTTCCTCCAACACTACAGTTCAAAAGTGTCTCTCTTCCTTTGCTCAGCCTTCCTTATGGTCCAGCTCTCACATCCGTAGGTTACTGCAGTAATCTTTGCACCTAGAAATACACTGCCTCCACGTTTTCTCCCTCTTCTCAACATCACATCCATTTCTTTAGGAGTGATTTATAAATGTTCACAATCTACACAATCCAAGTCTTTGCTATAAAGCAGAGGCCATTTTTTTCTTCTAAACTAATACAAATGGATGGCATATAAAAATGTCATCAGCCTCTTGGTTGCAGAAATAGGAACAATAGGAACATAGCAGTCTTCCAAGTGTGGTTTCAAGATCCCAGGACACCCCTCCCGATCTAGATAAAATGTAATTTATGGAATCTTTATTTATTTATTTAAGCATTAAATAAATAATGCTTCAAAATTTGACCAATGTTGGGGCCCATCCAAATTCCAGGGGTAACATGTAATTTAGATTGAAGGGTCTAAATACTTTAAAGTACCAGACCACATCTCATCTTGAGAACTAAGCAGTGCCAGTTCTGGTTAGTACCTGGATGGGAGCCTATCTACAAAGACCAGGCGCTGTAGCAATTTGAAACTCCAATGCCAAGACAGGCTCAGAGACTCAGCATGACTTTTGTATTGGTTTGTGCGCCTGAAATGATCAATCGAAGGTAGTTTTGTGCAACCTTGGAAGATGATCAAGTGGTGCAATAAGAGGCACAAGATCACAGAGGAGTCACAAATGGAAATACTGTATGCCGATGTCCCTCCACTCTGCAAAGAAACGATACGTGCCTTCCGTTTGCCTGCTGAAAAAAATTCCTCCTGACCTTGGTTGCTTTGCTTTTCCATGACAAATCCTGGCCGCGATTGCTTTTTATCTCTTTCACCTGTGCCATGGCTGAATTGCACAACCAGAAGCAACGTTTCTGGCTACTGTTTGCAAACATCTTATTGAAGCGATGAAGAAGAGACTCAGTGTATCTTGCGCAATATGCTGGAACACCCTGCTCTGGCTTAAAGCCAGCAATGAATTGGCACGGGCAAAACCCAAAGTTGGTCAATGCATGGGGCACACTAATAATAGAAACTTAATGTTGGAAGGAGCCACAATGGCTAACACTCCTGAAAGATGCCCATTCAACCTGTTTAAAAACCTCCAAAAGATGATCCACATCTAGCTTTAGTTTATTCTGTTGTTGAACAACTTGAGTTTTTTTCCTGGTGATTTCGTGGGATCTCTTCCAATTTGAATCTATTGGAGGATCAATGCTATAGAATTATGAGAGTTCTAGTTTTACAATCTCTCCGTTGGCGCCCCCTTGTTGTGGGGGAGAGGCTTGCATACCCTAATGAAGTTGTGAGCCATGCTGGCGGTGGCATAATAGCCACCGATAGGGCCTCCCATGCCAGACAGGTCACAACAAGGGTCTGACAAAGAGTGTCAAAGGGCAGGATGGGCTCCCTAGCCTTTTTGGCAACCATCCTAAGAGAAGGAAAACTCTGATTTCAAACCCGGGCAGATGGTGCTCGTCTAACCCTGTAAGGTCAACCATCTAAGAGAAAGAAACTTGAACCAAACCTACGACCGGAGGACCTCGCTGCCACCATCCCAGCTTGCTAGGCCCCGGCAGACGAACCTTTGGTTTAAAGGGTGAGGCCAGTTCTGTGCACACTGCGCTCCACCAGAAAAATCCATTGCACAGGCTCGAAGGACACATCCAACCTCCTTAGTCATCAACGCGCTTGTAGAAAGCGTGGGATGCGTCCTTCCCAAGAATCTTCGTTCGCGAAGTAATGCCGAGAGAGAGAGAGTTTTACGAGGCCTTTAGCCGTCTCTGCCCAAACTATAACTCTCAGGATTTCATAGCATTGACTCATGGAAGTTAAAGTGATACCAAACTACATTTGTTCTAGGGTGTAGTGCTGAACTTGCTGGCCGAAAGATTGGCAATTTAAATCCAGGGAGCAGGGTGAGATCGTGTTGTTAGGCCCGGCTTCTGCTAACCTAGCAATTCGAAAACATGCAAACGTGAGTAGATCAATAGTTACTGCTTCTGTGGGAAGGTAATGGCACTCCATGCAGTCATGCTAGCCATGTGGTCTTGGAGTGTCTACAGACAACGCTGGCTCTTTGGCTTGGAAATGGAGATGAGCACCATCCACCAGAGTCGGACATGACTAGACAATGTCAGGGGAAACATTTGCCTTTTTTAAATGCACCCTAAGACAGGCAATGTAAATACCAGCTGTCTCCTAAATCCCTTATGGAATATATGCATGAACAGAAGGCCAGGAGAAGAGGAGAAAGCTGATAGACCAGCCTTTCCAGCTACCATCAGTATGTTAAATACAACACGGTTGTATTCATTTGGCTGCTGAAGTGTAAATTAGCAGAAAAGGCTGATGAAAGACCATCCTTAGATGCACTTTTGAAGAATTTTCAAAGTGATATCTGGGAAATTCAAAATCTTTTCTGTTTTTGCTCGTTCAAGGCTTACATGACCTGGTTGTGCCATTTTACGCATGCACATTATTGCAGAGAAACATCATCATCATCATTATTATCTTGCTTTTATCTCACAACAGAAAAAAATGCAATTCAAAATCCACAAACATGTCATTATCAAAATGCAATGCTGCACGTCGCTTCTGGTCACTTCTGGTGTGAGAGGATCATCCATGTACGAAGACGTTGCCCAGGGGACGCCCGGATGTATTGCAATCCTGCGGGTAGGCTTCTCTCATGATCCCCTTGGGCATCACAACCAGATACAGTGAAGGCATCTGCCCTTGCGCTTTGCTATTCTGCTGCTAGAACACATCTCACCACGCTAAAACAGTGGATGTGGCTCTCAATCAGACATGCTGCATTATCACAAGAGGTCTACACCACTGGAGAAATTATACTGTTTAGTCAGCATTGCATCACCTGACATCCGCCGGGAAGTAGCAGCCAATACTGAAAGGACCAAGGCAGTGACATCTCTGGCCCATCCCCTGTTCGGATATCAAATGGCACGCCAACACCTTAAATCAAGAAATGGCTCTCTAAGATCTACAGAGATTCTCACAGGAACACCTCAGCAAGCGAGAGTCCAAAAGTGGCAGGCTAAAACCCAGAACCTCAGTGTCTGATACTAAATGAGAGCCTCCCTCCTGGGCACACAGAAGACTGGGTGACTTGGAAGGTGCTGAACAGACTGTGCTCTGGAACCACAAGATGCAGAGCCAACCTTAAGAAATGGGGCCACAAAGTGGAGTCAACGACATGAGAATATGGAGAAGAGCAAACCATAGACCACTTACTACAATGCAGTCTGAGCCCTGCCACATGCACAATGGAGGACCTTCTTATAGCGACACCAGAGGCACTCCTAGTGGCCAGCTACTGGTCAAAGGACATTTAATATAATTTATTTTATTTATTTACTATATCTTTATACCGCCCTGCTCAGCTCGAAGATGACTCGAGGCAGTGTACACATGGCAACGAATGCCCACAAGATAAAACACATCAAAACAATTAATAAAACAACCATATAAAAGCAATACAATTAGCCATTAAAATTATAAAATACAAATCTCAGCGTCTCATTATTAAAATTGGTTTCCGTTGCATCGTCATATCATTCCGTAGATCTCAATTAAATAATTACACTTCATCTGCAAATGCCTGCTCGAACAGCCAAGTCTTAACTTTCTTTTGAAATGTTAGGAGGGAGGGGGGCCGATCTATTGTCCCTAAGGAGGGTGTTCCATAGCCAAGGGACCACTGCTGAGAAGGCCCTGTCTCTCGTCCCCGCCAATCGGGTCAGCGAAGAAGTCAAGACCGAGAGCAGGGCCTCTCTGGACAATCTTAAACACCTGGATGGTTCATAGGGGGATATGCGTTCGGACAGGTAAGGTGGACCAGAATCTTTTAGGGCTTTAAAGGCTAAAGCCAGCACTTTGAATTGTGCCCGGTAGCAGATTGGCAGCCAGTGGAGCTGGCGCAACAGAGGGGTTGTATGCTCCCTGAGTGCCGCTCCTGTTATCAACCTGGCTGCTGTCCGTTGGACCAATTGAAGCTTCCGGACAGTCTTCAAAGGCAGCCCCAGGTAGAGAGTGTTGCAGTAATCTATATAATGCAGTAATCTATATAATGCAAGTTTTTTAAATTTGTGTTTTTTAAATACATTACAACGGTACCATTTTTTTTGCTTCTGATATGATAAAAAAAATCAAAATGTGATTAAACAGAGCACAAAGTGTGCCTAAACACATCAAACTATTTCTTTTGTGGTGCAAGAGCCTGTCCTGATTCTTTCCATTTCTGTGACTAATTTTTTAATCCATGAAGTAAGTGAGACAGAGCTGTATTGTGCAGCTCTGTGGATTTGTGAAGACACCTACCAGGAAAGTACCGGGACAAGACACTGAGATGATACTCCCTGATATTTCCTGATTGTGTTTTCCCCACCTCTGGTCCTTCTCTATGGATTTCCTTGCTGTTGCGTTCACTCCAGGGGAAATCTTCCCGGCCTATCCGCTTCAGCTCAGTCGCACGTTAGAACACGTCGATTTCGTTATTAGATGCCCAAGAGATGGAAGTAAGAAGAGGAAGACAGATGGAGTTAATATGGAATACTTTTGCTGTTGCGGAAAGACGAATGCTTCCCAAAGACACAACTGTGCCAAAACAGGTAAGAAATCTTATGGCGGGAGAAGGAATTGCAGGTGAGCTCAGACCATGCACAGGCCTTTTCTCATTGAACAGGTAAGTGGGTATTGGCATACTTGTCTAACGCAAAACTCTGCTGTCATCAGACTTCACCTGGAATAACCCTGCGTCCAGTTCTGGGCACCACAGTTCAAGAAGGATATAGATAAGCTGGGAAAGGTGTACAGAGATGGGTCAAAGATTTGGACACCAAGAAATCCTATGAGGAGAAACTTTGGGAGCGGTGTATATTTTGCATAGAGAAGGTTAAGAGGGAACATGTTAGGTGTGTTTACATATTTGAAAGGATGCCATATTCAGGAGGGAGCACGCTTGTTTTCTGCGGATCCAGAGAGCCCAGAGCAATGGATTCAAACTGCAGGAATAATAAAGGTTCCACGTAAATATTAGGAAGGACATCTGGATAGTAAGAGCTGTTCAACAATGGATTAGACTGCTATCATGTATGTGTGGTGGAGTCTCCTTCTCTATGGAGGGTTTTGAACTGAGCGTGAATATGGCCATCTGGTGGGAGTGCTTTGATTGTGTGTTCCTGTGTGGAAGACTCTGTGGTCCTTGGGAGTCCCTTCAAACTATGATTCTATCAGAAATGAAGGGTAAGAACTTGCTTGAAAATGTCTCATGCCTAGTATCAGGGGTGAGTGAGAGATAGGTCACACTTGCATTAGAGATTTCATTTATGTGGTTCCTACCTCCATATTCTCAGGGTCATCATTATTGCATCTCAGCTAGCAAGGATTAACTTTATTAGTAAGGGTAAAGGTTTTCCCCTGACAATAAGCCTAGTTGTCTCCAACTCTGGAGATTGGTGCTCATCTCCATTTCTAAGCCGAAGAGCCGGTGTTGTCCATAGACATCTCCAAGGTCATGTGACTGCATGTAGCGCCATTACCTTGCCGCCAGAGCAGTACCTATTGATCTACTCACACTTATTTATTTATTTAGAGGATTTGTACCCTGCCCTTCTCTACCCCCGAAAGGGGACTCAGGGCGGCTTACATCGGCAATAATTCAATTCCCTACAGTACAATCAATCAGTTACATAGTAAATACCAACATTCTACAGTGTAGATGAGGCCTGGGCAAACTTTGACCCTCCAGGTGGTTTGGACTTCAATTCTTACATGTTTTCAAACTGCTAGGTTGGCAGAAGCTTGGTCTAATAGCAGGAGCTCACTCTGCTCCCCGGATTTGAACCGCCGAACTTTTACTCAGCAAGTTCAGCAGCTCAGCGGTTTAACCTGCTGTGCCTCCAGGGGCTCCCTAACTTTATTAGGGTGCCTCTATATCAGGGGTGCTCACACTTTTTCAGCATGTGAGCTACTCTTAAAGCAACCAAGTCCAAAAGATCTACCTGCCCCAACTGCCATGCGCTCCTGCGTGCTCCTGCGTGCTCCCGCCGCTGCGCGCTCTTGCCACCACGCGTGCTCCTGCTGCTGTTTTCCACCCGCGCAGCGCTTCTTCCGCCTGCAGGGCATTGCAGGAAGGAGGAAGCACGAGACGGGGCATCCAGAGGGAGCGCTCCGCCCTGCCTGTCTCGCTGGCAATGGAGGCTGCACAGCTGCTTCTGGACGAGAGAGAGGCAGGGCGCTCCCTTCAGAGGCCCCGCCTCGTGCTTCCTTCTTCCTGCAATGCCCCGCAGGCAAAAAGAGCACCGCGAGAATGGAAGTCAGCAGCAGGAGTGTGCGTGCACGCAGGGTGTGCGCGCGCATGGCAGGAGCGCCCCATCCGGCTGGTGAGGCCCGAAGGTCACCTGGAAGAGGGCCCAAGATCTACTAGTAGCTCCCGAGCTACCTAATGAGCACCCCTGCTCTATATTGTAGAATTGAGCCCCCTGGTGGTGCAGTGGCTGTTGAACGTGCTGACCGACAGATTGGTAGTTTGAATCTGGGGAGTAGGGTGAGCTCCCAGTGTTAGCCCAAGCTTCTGCCAACCTAACAGTTCGAAAACATGTAAATGTGAGTAGATCAATAGGTTCGCTTTGGCGGGAAGGTAGCAGCACTCCATGCAGTCATGACATTGGAGATGTCTATGGACTACACCGGCTCTTTGGCTTAGAAATGCAGAGTTGGGCACGAGTAGACTTAATGTCAGGGGAAATCTTTACCTTTTATATTGTAGAACTATCATGGGATTTGTAGTTTGGTGAAACACTAGCATTCTTTGGCACAGTCAGTGAAAGATCTTGTAAGACTACAAGCTCCCATGACTCCATAGCTTTGAGCCATGTCTTAATTCTACAGTGCAGATGCACCCTTGGTTCCCTTAGAGAGGAAAGTGTCTAAACTGTATTCATTCTACAGTGTAGATGAGGCCTGGGCAAACTTTGGCCCTCCAGGTGTTTTAGACTTCAACTCCCACAATTCCTAACAGCCGATAGGCTGTTAGGAATTGTGGGAGTTGAAGTCCAAAACACTTGGAGGGCCAAAGTTTGCCCAAGCCAGGTGTAGATGCACCCTTTGTTTACTTGGAAGAGGTTGAAATAGGTCAGATCCTCAAATTCCTTCTGTTACATCCAATTGCTCCTAAGGCCTTTGGCCAGAAAGTCCACAGTAACCCTCTTTTTTGCTTCTCGGTGTGGCAAGGTTGCTTGTGTGTGTGTGTGTGTGTGTGTGTGTGTGTGTGTGTGTGTGTGTGTGTGTGTGGGTTAAGGACTTCCCCTTGCTGTTTTATTGTTTTGACATGGAAAGAAACCAGGAAACTGTCCTGTGTGACCTTCTCCATTGTTCTGTTTGCATTTATAATAGTTTTGTCACTGAGTGAAGGAGTTGCAGGCGGAGTCTCCACTTTGTGCCAAGTGTCCGTTAGGTCTTGCTTCACCAACTCTTTTTTGGACCACAACTATAGAATTAATGTAGTTTGGTACCAGTTGAACTGCCATGGTGCAATGCTATGGGATCCTATGAGTTGTACTTTTGTGAAGCACAAGTGCTCTTTATCAGAGAAGCAGAGAGATCTTGGACAACTCTCTACAACTACTACTACTCTTAGTGATATCGAGCAGAGAACAGAATTTAGGGGTCTGGCCGTGAAATGTCAAACTTCAAATTTCCCGCCCCTCTGCCGGCTTCCAGCTGATTGGTTGGAGTCATCAGCTGGCTGGGAGGCGCTGCCGGCATGGCCCCGCCTCAGCCAATCAGAAAGCCAGTGCCACTCCGAGCTCTTGTCCAACGAGGGCGAAGGAGGTGGTACAAGCAGGAAACAATGAACCAGGAAGGAGAGATTGAGTGGATTAAGTGACTAAATGAGTGTCCAAACCCCAGCAATTACTTCAAAAGTCCTCAAGCTAGCTGTCATATTGTCCAAGTGAAGGAAATAAATATTTTTGGTCTGGCACGAATGCCCTGACCCCGGTTGTCCTTAGTCCCTGATATGGATCAATTGATGATATCTTGCCATGGGTTTCGGCCAGTGGGATGAGAACAAAGGGTGAGGCAGATTGGGACATTCCAAACTTTCCAAAGGCAGGATGTCCCACTTCATGAGAGATGACCAAATCACCATACGGCACGTTTCTCAGACGGCCAAGCTCCGAAATCCGATAGCGTGCGCCTCAACTGGTCTGACTCCGAAGATTGAGGAAGTGCCCTTTGTTATTGTCCATGCAAACGTGGTTGGTTTAAGTCCTTTTGTTTTATGATTACAAGCCCAGGAAATTCCTAAGCCTTTGGTATGCTGGGGTCACAAAAAGGTGGCATTTCATATTTCATATTGGGATACAGGCGAGGGGAACGCATATAGGGGATACATTCATATAGGAGGGAAATAGAAATCATATTATCAACCCATCCCACCCACCATAGTCCATCAGGAGCCAGAAATTAGGAGAAAATTCCATGGAGTTTGAAAAGGAAAAGTTTCCAAAAAGTTTCTAAAAGTCATTTTAAAGTTGGCAAAAGTTCATGAAAGTTCATAAGTGAGGGTTATAGGGGCATTGCCATGTGGGGCCATGGGAAGAGCCTTAGGTTCCCACATGGAGGAGAGATAGGGGATTATGGGATCATTCCAGCCTGGTGTTCTTGGTAAAACTATGAATTCCTTGGTGCTGGCCCACCGGAACTGTCCCCAAGCATTCTTTTTCCATCAAGAATCCTCGCATTTAGGGGTGCAGGGTCTTGGCCCATAAGGCAAGACCCCCCAAAATTTATCCTCGGTTTCATTGGTTTTGAACTATTTTTTACAGGGTCCTTGGGGGTGGGGTCACCTCCGATATCATTAGGATTCCATAGTATTGAGCCTTAGCAGTGATAGTGGGGTCAAACTACATTCATTCTACAGTGCAGATTTACCTGCGAAGTATGCATCTACATCAATACAATACGGGCTTAAGAAGATTTATGTGGAAATAATGGCTATTTCCAACAGAATGCTTCCTTAAAACCTTATCTGCAGCAAACCAAAATATGGGAAGCCACAATACTACTCTGCTGGGTTCCTCCTTCCTGCCACTTCCTTCCTGTTTCAGAAAAAAAAACAAAAAAAAACCCCAGAGAGATGAATGGGGACAGAGACTTTTCCATCTGCTCTTCTGGGACCTACCAAACCGGACATTTCGGGTGCATCTACACTGTAGAATAAATGCAGTTTGACACCACTATAACTGCCATGAGTCAGTGCTACATCCAGGAGTGGAGGTACCTTCCCAAACCACTACTCCCAGGGTTGCATAGCACGGAGACATGGCAGTTAAAGAGGTCTCAAACTGCATTGATTCTCCAATGTAGATGCATCCCATATCCCATGTGGTCAGCTCAGGTTAACACTTGGATGGGACACTGCCAATAAATACCTGGTGCTTTGTCAGAGGGAAGATCTGGAAGCAAATCCACCTTTGAGTATATCCTATGAAAAATTATCAGTCGGCATGCAACTGGAAGGCACAAACACATTCTCTCTATAAATGTTTCTATATTTCGTTTTGTTCTAGTTCTGAGTTGGTTCTAGGCTTTCAAGCCATTGCGGACTTATAGTAAACTATATCACAGGATTTATTGGGCAAGATTTGTTCTTGGGGCAGCTTGCTATTGCCAGAGGCTGAGACAGTGAGCCATGCCCAAAGTCATTTAGTCCATGGCTGAGTCTCCAGAGTCTTTGCCTAAATCATTGGGCCACAAGAACAAACATCCGGTCCATGAACCTCCTTCCTCTTCATTTATTTTTTATATTTTTTTTGCTCCTTTCTGCAGAGCTGACCAATCCCGTCCATTTAGGTGCTAATGTTGGAGAATGGTCCCTGGTCAAAGTAGTCCCTGGTCAAGTGGGCTCTGCCCAAAATGGTCCTTGGTCAAAGTGGTCTCCCTTCAAGTAGTCGCTGGTCAAGTGAGCCCTGGTTAAAGTGGTCCCTGGTCAAGTAGTCTCTGGTCAAAGTGGTCCCTGGTCAAGTGGTCCCTGGCCAAAGAGAGCTTTTGCCTCACCAAACTACAAATCCCAGGATTTCATAGCATTGAGTCATGGCTGTTCAAGTGGGGTCAAACTGCATTGATGCTACAGGACCCTGGGAGTTGTAGTTTCACGAGGTCTTTAGCCTTCTCTGCCAAAGAGAGCTGGTGCCTAGCCAAACTGTGACTCCCAGTTTCACGAGGTCTTTAGCCTTCTCTGCCAAAGAGAGCTGGTGCCTAGCCAAACTGTGACTCCCAGGATCCACAGCACTGAGTCATGGCAGTTCAAGTGGGGTCAAACTGCATTAAGCCATTAATGACATGGGACCCTAGGAGTTGGAAGACCAAAACACCCAAAGGGCTGTTGTTGTTTATTCCTTCAGTCGCTTCCGACGCTTTGTGACTTCATGGACCATCCCACGCCAGATCTCCCTGTCGGCTGTCACCACCCCCAGCTCCTTCGAGGCCAAGCCAGTCACTTCAAGGATACCATCCATCTTGCCCTTGGTTGGCTCCTCTTCCTTTTTGCTTCCATTTCCTCCAGCATAATTGTCTTCTCTAAGCTTTCCTGTCTTCTCATGATGTGGCCAAAGTACTTCATCTTTGCCTCTCATATCCTTCCCTCCAATGAGCAGTCGGGCTTGATTTCCTGGAGTATGGACTGGTTGGATCTTCTTACAATCCAAGGCACTCTCAGAACTTTCCTCCAACACCACAGTTCAAACGCATCTATTTTCCCTCGCTCAGCCTTCCTTATGGTCCAGCTCTCACATCCATAGGTTACTATGGGAAATACCACTGCTTAAACTATGCAGATCTTCGTTGCCAGTGTGATGTCTCTACTCTTCACTATTTTATCGGGATTGGTCATTGTTCTCCTCCCAAGAAGTAAGCGTCTTCTGATTTCCTGGCTGCAGTCTGTGTCTGCAGTCATCTTTGCACCTAGAAATGCAAAGTCTGTCACGGCCTCCACATTTTCGCCCTCTATTTGCCAGTTAATAATAAGTCTGGTTGCCATAATCTTGTTTTTTTTTACTTAACTGCAACCTAGCTTTTGCCTTTTCTTCTTTCACCTTGGTGAGAAGCCTCCTCAGCTCCTCCTCACTTTCAGCCATCAAAGTGGTATCATCTGCATATCTAAGGTTGTTAATGTTTCTTCCAGCAATTTTAACCCCAACCTTGGATTCGTCAAGCCCCACACATCGCATGACGTGTTCTGCATGCAAGTTGAATAGGTCGGGTGAGAATATACAACCCTGCCGTACGCCTTTCCCAATCTTGAACCAGTCATAGAATCATAGAGTTGGAAGAGTCCTCATGGGCCATCCAGTCCAACCCCATTCTGCCAAGAAACAGGAAAATCACATTCAAAGCACCCCCGACAGATGGCCATCCAGCCTCTGTTTAAAAGCCTCCAAAGAAGGAGCCTCCACCACACTCCTGGGCAGAGAGTTCCACTGCTGAACAGCTCTCACACTCAGGAAGTTCTTCCTCATGTTCAGATGGAATCTCCTTTCTTGTAGTTTGAAGCCGTTTTTCCTCATCCTAGTCTCCAGGGTGGCAGAAAACAAGCCTGTTTGCTGCTCCATATGTCACCCCCTCACATCTTGATCCATGGGCCTCATCATGACTCCTCTCAGTCTTCTCTTCTTCAGGCTAAACATGCCCAGCTCTTTAAGCCGCTCCTCATAGGGCTTGTTCTCCAGACCCCTGGTCATTGTAGTCGCCCTGCTCTGGGCACATTCCAGCTGTTGTTCCATGGTCAGTCTGTTGTCCCCTGGACAGTTCCTACTGTTGCTACTTAGTCTGAAGTTTGCCTGGTGTAGTAGAGGAACTCTTAAAGGCACAGCCACCAATTGAGACCCGACGGGCTTTAGGACCCAGAGAGAGGCAGGAGAGGGGGGAAAAATCCCGAAGAATTGAGGAACTTGCGCGTGGAGCGGCTCCACCTGCTTTTCCGAGAGACTCCGGCTTCCTTCGTCCGCACTGGCTGGGGATCTAAACCGCTTCAGCCCACCATGCGGGAGACCCTGTTCAAGGAGAACTTTTGGGTGAGAGAGGAAGAGGAGGGGAGGGAGGAAGGAAGGAGTTGGGAGCAAAGGGAAGTAGGATCCGGAGTAAGGCTTTACTGGGGAAAAGATCCGGAGTGGGGTTGGGGTATATGTGTGTGTTGGCGTTCATTGGCTTGCAAAAGTTGCACTGCGCCTTTAAGAGAGCAAAAAACATATATACCCCTACTCCCCAGATGTTGTCTCCTTCTTTCCAGGACAGCTGTTGAGAGTCTTGTTATTTAAAGAGACAGGAGCCCGTTTTGGAAAGGGTGAAGTCTCCGGCTGCAATTCCAAAATGACCCCCAATCATCCAAATGATCCCCAATCCTCCAGGCAGTGACACCTTGGCTTCATTGTGTCCCAGGGGGCATCTACACTGTAGGGTGAACACAGTTTGATTCCACTCAATGCTCTGGAATTATGGAAGTTATAGTTTTGCAAGGTCTTTAATTATTCGAAGGCTTTCAGGGCTGGAATCACTGGGTTGTTGTAAGTTTTTTGGCCTGTATGGCCATGTTCTAGCTTGGGGACCCGGCGGTGCCCGGGTTATTTGAGAAAGGTATTCGTTGGTCTTTATCAGTTATTTATGTGACTTGCAGTGGTGTCAGGAAGTTAGTGAAGGCACTGCGACTCCCATCATCCATGGTTCATCCTCTTTCAAACTGCACCAGGATGTAGAGTGGGTCATGAGGGCTCTGTGTGCCAAGTGTGGTCTTGATCAGTCATTGGATGAGGTTCGCAGCCGTCTCGGGAAGCGAGTGAAGGTACTTCAAGTCCCATCATCCATGGCCCGTCCTCCTCCAAACTGCAGAATGATGTAGAGTGGGCCATGGTGGCTCTGTGTGCCAAGTTTGGTCTTGATCAGTCATTGGATGAGGGTCACAGTGGTCTCAGAAAGTGAGTGATGGTGCTGCAAGTCCCATCATCCAAAGTCCATCCTCCCCCAAACCACACCAGAATGTTGAGTTGGCCGTGGTGGTGCTCTGTGACAAGCTTAGTCTGCAAGTTCCCTCATCCATGGTCCATCCTCCTCCAAACAGCACCAGGCTGTAGAGTGGGTTATGGGAGCTCTGTGTGCCAAGTTTGGTCTTGATCAGTCATTGGAAGAGGGTTGCAGCGGTCTCGGGAAGTGATTGGAGGTACTTCAAGTCCCATCATCCATGGTCTGGCCTCCTGCAAACTGAATCAGGATGTAGTGTGGGTCATGGGGGATCTGTGTGCCAAGTTTGGTCTTTATCGGTCTTTGCTGGTTGCCACAGTGGTCTCTGGGAATCGAAGGGTTTGAAAGTACTACAAATCCCATAATCCGTTGTGCATCCTCCCCCAAACCTCACCAAAACATAAAGGGGGTGATGAGGGTTACGTGTGCCAAGTTTGGTCTTGATCAGTCATTGGATGAGGGTCGCAGCTGTCTCGGGAAATGAGTGGAGGTACTTCAAGTCCCATCATCCATGGTCTGGCCTCCTGCAAACTGAAGCAGGATGTAGTGTGGGTCATGGGGGATCTGTGTGCCAAGTTTGGTCTTTATCGGTCTTTGCTGGTTGCCACAGTGGTCTCTGGGAATCGAAGGGTTTGAAAGTACTACAAATCCCATAATCCGTTGTGCATCCTCCCCCAAACCTCACCAAAACATAAAGGGGGTGATGAGGGTTACGTGTGCCAAGTTTGGTCTTGATCAGTCATTGCACGAGGGTCGCAGTGGTCTCAGGAAGTGAGTGAAGGTACTTCAAGTCCCATCATCCATGATCTGCCCTCCTCCAAACTGAATCAGGATGTATGGGATGCCAAGTTTGGTCTTTATTGGTCTTTGCTGGTTGCCAGAGTGGTCTCTGGGAATTGAAGGGTTTGAAAGTACTACAAATCCCATAATCTGTAGATGCATGGGGCGTGTGCCAAGTTTGGTCTTGACAGTCATTGGATGAGGGAAGTGGTCTCGGGTAGTGAGTGGAACATGGCCATCATCCAGCCCTCCTCCAAACTGCAGTATGATGTAGAGTGGGTCATGGGGGCTCTGTGTGCCATAGATGCAGGTGAAACGTCAGGAGAGAATCCTTCTGGAACATGGCCATACAGCCCAAAAAACTTACAACTCTCAGCCAAAGAGTGCTCCCATCCCATCCCATCAAATTACAATCCCCAGGGTTGTGTAGCATTCACCTATGGAAGTTAAAGTAGTCTCAAACTGCATTAATTCTGTAGTGTAGATGCACCTTGTGTGAATATGAATGTCTATGATTACATCCTTTGCTTCTCATCCCTTCCTGAATTAATTAGTGGCAATAATACTGGTCTACCTTGTAGGATCAATATGCAAATAATATGTGATTCGAATACATAAGGAAAGTCATGTATGAACAGAATGGGACATTCTCAATGTGCGCACGCATCTTAAATACAAAAAGAGTTGTATGGATATGTGTGTCTTGCAAGATATTTAGAAAAAACAATTCAAGAAGAAGAAAAAACATGTTAGCATTAACATTTCATATTACTAGCTAGGCATTGTTGTTATTCATACAGTAGACTCTCAGTTAACCAGCATAGAGATCAGTAGTTGCTGGGAAATGTAGCTTGAGAGTTACTATTAATAACACTATGTAAGGAAATTAGATTTTTTTTTCCTCTTCCTGGTTTGAAAGTGTTGAGACTCAATGAGATATTCATTGGAAAACTATAGCGAAATATGCTGCAGGATGTCCTGCAAAAACAAAGTTGATCCAGGCCACAGTCATCTTGACATTAGACTACTGTAACGCCCTCTATATTAGCCTTCCTTTGTCAATGACCCGGAAACTCAAGCTAGTGCAAAACGCTGCTGCTCGACTGCTGGCTGGAGTGTCACCGGGGTGTCACATCACACCAGTCTTACAGCATTTGCACTGGCTTCCTATCGATTGCCTTCAAAGTGTTTGTGTTAACCTTTAAGGCCTTGCATGGTCTGGGGCCAGCGTACTTGAAGGCTCGCCTTTCCCCGCATATTCTCCAGCGATCACTACGGTCTGAGGACCAAAATCTTTTGGAAGTCCCGTCAGTTAGAATCTGTCGCTTGTCATCTACGAGACAGCGTGCCTTCTCGGTAGCAGCGCCTAACCTATGGACCGCCTTGCCGGAGGAGGTCCAAGCAATAACAGACTTGTCGTCCTTCCGGAGGGCTTGCAAGACTAACCTCTTCCGGCAGGCGTTCAATCTTTAGAGGCCGCTTAATCCATATTCTCTGTCTTAGTATAAATGGTTTTTATTACGTTTTAAATTGCTGTTGGAGTTATGTTTTTTGCTTGTGTTGCAAACCACCCTGAGCCTATTGGGAAGGGTGGTATACAAATCGAAATAATAATAATAATAATAATAAACTTACTGAAAAGGGAGTGCCAGGGTGGTAGGTAGGCACGATTTCCCTGGGTACTGGTTGTGGGGGTTGGGAGCAGGTCAGGGTTTTGCCCTCCCTTCTGCTCGAGATCCCCGTGTACAACTGGTGGGCCAATACAGAATGCTGGACTAGAACTTTGGCTCCCTTATGTTCCCCATGTTTTTATGATAGCACCAATTAGGAAATTATGTTTATAACCCAGGAACTTGCTGACCAAAAGGTTGGTGGTTCAAATCCAGGGAACGGGGTGAACTCCTGCTGTTCACCCCAGCTTCTGTCAACCTAGCAGTTCGAAAACATACAAATGTGAGTAGATCAGTTGGTACTGCTGCGGTGGGATGGTAATGGCACTCCATGCAGTCATTTCGCCCACATGGCCTTGGAGGTGTCTACGGACAACGCCAGCTCTTTGGCTTAGAAATGGAGAGTTGGACAAAACTGGATTTAATGTCAGGTGAAAACCTTTACCTTTACCCTATGCTATTCAAAGCCTGTGTGTGTGTGTGCGCGCGCTTGTGTAATTCCACCTAGAACACATACCTGTTCCAACTTACATACAAATCCAACTAAAGAACAAACCTACAGAACCTATCAAGTTCATAACATTTGGACTGCCTGTATAAGTATGTATGTATGTATGCAGTGCTCAGATGAAACCACAAAAGGGCAGCATATAGATAGAGAGTATTCACGGCTGGGAGGCACAGTGGCTCCACCACGGGACCTATAATATCACAGGCCTGAAGGGCCATCGTTTGGAAATCCACTGCATAAGGAAGTTTTTGCTTTGCTCTGACAGACTGACTTCCAGTAAAAAGGCCAGATAAAAGAAGAAAAAGGAAAGAGGGAAGGGAAAAGAAGGAAGAGTACTGCACCGGGTCTGTGGCGTAGCTGGCTGGGTGTCAGCTGCATTAAGATCACTACTGACCCAAAGGTCATAAGTTCGAAGCCAGCCCGGGTCGGAATGAGCTTCCGGACAATTTTGTGTAGCTTGTTGTTGACCTTTGCAACCCGAAAGGCATTTGCATCTGTCAAGAAGGAAATTTAGGTACCACCTATGTGTGGGGAGGCTAACATTAACAAATGTATGAGGCCATAAAAAATCTCCAGCAGAAAGCATGCGGGGGGTGCGGAAAGTACTTCATCAATGTCACAGATGGACGGTGAAGCGACAGCTCCCCTGGTGGCCAGAAAAAGTTAAATTGCCTCTGACTGTCTGTCTATATGTTGTGTGTTTGCCATGTATGTGTACATTGTAATCCGCCCTGAGTCCCCTGCGGGGTGAGAAGGGCGGAATATAAATACTGTAAATAAATCAAATAAATAAGTAGGGAAGAGAAAGGAAGGGGAAAAGGGACCAAAAGGGTAGAGAAGAAAGAAAAAGAAGGGAAGAGAAAAGAAGGAAGAGAAAGAAAGAAAGAAAGAAAGAAAGAAAGAGAAAAGGGAGGAAGGTGTACAAGGGAAAACGAAGGAAGGAGGAAAGTAAGGTAGGCAGGAAGAAAGTGACAAAGAGTATGAGGGAAAGAAAGAAAGAATAAAATAAATGCAAACTCGGGTATATAATCTAGCGGAATATAAAGGGCACAAAGCTTGCTTTTGAGAATTCTTTTCTTGGACGTTTTGCAGTTGGTGGGTGGTTGAATCCATGGATGCAGAATCTGTGGATAGAGAGGGCCAACTGCATATTAGTACTATAATTTCAAAATTACCCTCTTTGATGTCTCTTCTTGCCTTAGAAATCTTGGAAGTCAGTTTTTCCATTTAGGGCCAGCATCCAAACCCTTTCCAGCCATCTGCAAAATGAAAGGTCTTGCAGGAAACAGCTCCTAATTGCAGAGCCTTGTGGTGTGTGGCGCATGGCATGTCTGTCTGTGTTTTGGGGACTTGCTTCAAAAGGCTTGGAAATATTACAGTTTTTGATTATAGTTTCTAGAAATTTATACCTTCTAGGATTTCACAGATGAAAGTTGGAACGTGCGTGGCCGAGCAACATCAGAGTATGGTCAAAATTGGCAAACGTTGCTTCTAATGAGGAAGAACTTCATATTTCTTTCTGCTTGGGCCTCCTGGGAAGGACCTCCTCTTTGAGAGACATCATCTGGAGGTCAGGATCCCTGGGAGGATCACAAGGGGATTTCAGAGGGATCACCAAGGACCATCAGAAAACATATATTTCCAGTGGTCTTAGGAATCCCTTTGGCAGAGAAGGCTGAAGATCTCTCTGCTTATCCTTCTGTTCCTTTTTGGAAACAGATGGTGAATCCTCCCACCAAAAGCCTTCCTCCACTGTGATTGGACAGCCTCTCAGCTGGCCTCTCAGCCAAGGGGAGGACTGTATCTGAGACTCCAAGCAGGGAGGGGAGAGTAGGCATGCTTGGCGCATGGCAACGTGGTGCACATGTGCGGGCGAGGGAGAGCATGCGAGGCTGGAGAGAGGATCATGCCAACAAGTCCCTTTAAGGCATCTGGTTTCTGTGTGGGAAGTTTGGCCCAATTCTATTGCTGGTGGGATTCAGAATGCTCTTTGTAGGTGAACTACAAATCCCAGCAACTACTACTCCCATCCTGTCCCATTCTGACAGATGACCACCCAGTCTCTGCTTAATGTCAGGGGAAAACTTTACCTTTACCTAATTTTACCAAGCTGCTGTGGTGTTTAAGGTCAGAGGTGTTCCTGCTCTGGTGTACAACACAATCCAAGCACTCCTGACAGATGACCATCCAATCTCTGCTTAAAAGCTCTGGAGAAGGAGACTCCCAGGCATCATATTCCATTGTTGAACAGCTCTTACTATCAGGAAGCTCTTCCTAATATTTAGGTGGAATGTCTTTTTCTGTAATTTGAACCCATTGCTCCATATCCTAGTCTCTGGATCAGTTTAAAACAAGCCTGCCCCTTCCTCAATATGACATTGGAGTTATTTTACTCCTGTTTTATCCCTAATCCAGTGTTTCTCAACCAGTGTGCCGTGAGCGATCTTCAGGTGTGCAATGGGAAATGGGAGATAGAAAAGAGAGAGAGCCTTCCTGTCCTACTGGGAAGCCCTAGCCGGGGCTCGATCACTTGCCTGAGTCCCGCAAACTCAGCCTCCTTTTGGGAAGCCTTGTGCCGCCGGACTCACCACTTGCCTTCTTGGGCTTCCTCCTCCCCTCCGCTCCTTCCTCGGCCTCGGAAGGGTTTGAGCCGAAAGGCGGGGACTGCGTCAGGCGGAAAGAGTCGCACTGAGAGAGAGAAGATCCTGGGATGGGACTTCCCCAGATCCCCCGGCTGCCTGGGGGCGGATCTACACCGTAGCATTAATACAGTGAGGCACCCCTTGGTCTTCCAGGGCACAAGGCTGGGGAATCCTGGGATTTGTAGTTTGGGGAGGCTCAGGGTGGTGTCAAAATACCACACCTGTGATTCCCTGACACTCAGTCAAGGCGGATCAAGGGGCATTCGGGACACAGGGTTGAGGCACCTTTAATCAGGGGCCGAAAACTAACAGGGCTTGATCACTTAAGGCAGGCGTGGGCCAACTTGGGCCCTCCAACCAGGTGTTTTGGCCTACAACTCCCACCATTCTCCCTTTCTGTGTAGGCTATATGTGTTGTGTGTGTATATATGTACACAGTGCATATATGTACTGTGTATATACGTATTAACTATATTAACTATACTGTGTTAGAGTGTCATTTTGTGTCATTTTGGTTGGTGGTGTGCCCCAGGATTTTGTAAATGTAAAAAATGTGCTGCGGCTCAAAGAAGGTTGAAAAACACTCCCCCTAAGCTACTGCCTTTCCCTCTCAAAGCCGTTTGGCTTGTCTTAACCTTTCTTCTTTTGCCATGCTCTCTTCTTTTTGCCAACTGCCTGCCTCTTTTCTTGCTTTGCACTTCTTTCAAATTTGTGGCCTCCTGGTTGCGTTAGCCTCCTCTTGTCTTACAGAAGTGAAAGCATCACTCCAAAAGGCAGCCTCTCTCCTGCCAACTTGACCGTCTGACCTCTGATCTCCATCTCTCCTTCTTTCTCCTCCAGTCTCTCCACCTTTCTTTGTCCTTTTTCTTTGGGGAGGCTTTGTCCTTGTAGACTGTAAAGCAGCAGCGGATAGAGTTTTGTTTCCTTTTTCATGCAGTTACTGCTCGAAACTCCTAGCTAAAAAGTGTACCTCTTCACAGGTAAACATTGGGGACCATGTAGTCAAGCAGTCTGGTCAAGATGGGAAAAGTTATTAATGGGAAAGAGCAGACCAGCAAGGACAGGTTGCAGCAGTTTGCTTTTGGCTTGAAGCAAGAGTCAGGGTACATCTACACTGTAGAATGAATGCAGCTTGACACCACTTTAACTGCTGGCTCACTATGGAAGTTGTAGTTTTGCAAGGTATTTAACATTCTTTGGCAAAGAGTCCTGGTGCCTCGCCAAACTACAACTTCCATTACTTTACAGCACTGGTTCTGTGACCCCCAACCATAAAATTATTTTTGTTGCTACTTCATAACTGTAATTTTGTTACTGTTATGAATTGTAATGTAAATATCTTATATGCAGGATGTATTCACTGGCCAAATTTAGCACAAATACCTGATATGCCCAAATTTGAATACTGGTGGGGTTGGGGGGTATTTTGTCATTTGGGCATTGTAGTTGCTGGGATTTATAGCTCACCTACAATCAAAGAGCACACAGAACTCCCATGACCAACAGAAAATATTGACCTTGAGTTTTAGAGTTGTACTTCACCTACATCCAGAGAGTACTGTGGACTCAAACAATGATGGATCTGGACCAAACTTGGCACGAACACCCAATATGCCCAAATGTGAACACTGGGAGAGTTTTGGGGAAAATAGACCTTGACATTTCGGAGTTATAGTTGCTGGGATTTATAGCTCACCTGCAACCAAAGAGCATTCTGAACCCCACCAACAATAGAATTGGGTCAAACCTCCCACACAGAATCCCCATGAGCCACAGAAAATACTGTGTTTTCTGATGGTCTTTGGCTACCCCTCTCACAATCCCTCACCTACCCCCCCCCAGTGGTCCTGACCCCCAGGTTGAGAAATACTTTACAGCAGTTAAAGTGTTGTCAAACTGCATTCATTCTACAGTGTAGACCCGGCGTGGGAAAACTTTGGCCCTCCAGGTGTTTTGGAATACTGGCTGTTAGGAATTGTGGCAGCTAGAGTCCAAAACACGTGGAGGGCAAAAGTTTGCCCACGCCTGGTGTAGACTCATCCTCAGGTCCCTCCTCTCTTTCTCTCCTGCTGAATACACTAAATGCCAACCTGTTTTCCACTTGGAATTCAGTTTGCAGCTATGGAAATAAACCAAGGAAAGAAGAGAAAAAGTGAGAAGAGGAGAGAGAAACCAGGTTGTTTTAAAAATAGCTTTTAAAAACCCAGAGGGTTAAGCTGCGTTATCCCTTTCCTATCACAACAGTTGAAGGTTATGTTAAAGAAATATGAACTCTGGAGCTATAGTTCATTGAATTTCTTTTTGCTGGATTTTGCCAGATCTTGTCTCCTCCACATCCACTCAATCTCATGCTTGTTTCCCTTTTGCAAAAAATGCAAGGGTGTAGATTAGTTAGAAGAGCAAGTTTCCAGTTCCTTTACAAACAAACAAACAAACAAACAAGCATTTACAGAGTTATAGTGCAAAGGCACTCAAAAGAAACAAATTAAAAAGAAGGGAAGACAAGATGAAAGTTTTTGCTTGCCTTTTTGTCTAGAGCAGTGGTTTCCAAACTTTTTTGGCTTACCGCCTCCTTTCCAGAAAAAATTTTCTCACCGCCCCCCTAGAAATTATTTTTTTTGAAAATTATTAGCAATTAAACAGAAAGATATATGTATTAATGCAGTGGTTCTCAACCTTTCTAATGCCGTGACCCCTAGATAAGGTTCCTCATGTTGTGGTGACCCCCATCCATATTTTCGTTGCTACTTCATAAATAATTTTGCTACTCTTACGAATTCTAATGCAAATATCTAATGTGCAGGATGTATTTTCATTGTTACAAATTGAACATAATTAAAGCATAGTGATTATGGACAACGGATGATGGGATTTGCAGTACCTTCAATCGATTCAGCTCTGACTTCCACAGACCACTGAGACCCCCATAAATTACAGAAATGGACCAAACTTGGCACAGAGAACCCACATGACCAACAGAAAATACTGGAGGGGTTTGGGAGGAATTGGCAGTGATTAAGGGGAGATGTAGTTCACCTACATCCGGAGAGAAATGAGAACCCAAACAACTATGGATCTGGACCAAACTTGGCACGAATACTCAATATGCCCAAATTTGAAGACTGGTGGAGTTTTGAGAAAATAGCCCTTCTCATTTGGGAGTTATAGTTACTGGGATTTATGGTTTACCTACAATCAAAGAGCATTTTGAATTCCACCAACAATGGAATTGAGCCAAACTTGGCACACAGAAATACAGAAGGGGTTTGGTATGAATTGCCTCTTTTTTCCGCGGTGGCGGGGTCAAAGACGAGGGCCGCGCGACCCCTCCTAAATGGCCAATTGTTCACCTCCCCCTTAAAGGGGTTCACCGCCCCCCAAATTCCCCTGTGCCTCCCACCGCCCCCTTGGATTGCCTCACAGCCCACCAGGGGGTGGTACCACCCACTTTGAGAATCAGTGATCTAGAGAGTAGAAACGAAATGTTTCAACTTGTCCCTGTAATTGCCACAAAATAGAATGGAACAATAGAAATATCACTAGAATATCTTTTAAGAAAAGCATGAATTTCAGTAACAAATATAACTGCCACTACCACAACAACAACAATTATGCAGCAACAAATGGCACTTTCATCACCACTACCACCACCAACAACACAGTAACAAATCACACTGTAACCACCATATAGAATTAAAAACATAAAACCATTTAAAACACAGATTTAAAAAAGAGATTAATATTAAAACACAAACCACAAGCATAACCTCTTGGCACATTTGCCCTGTTTTTATTTATTTATTTATTTACTCCATTTATATACCACTTTTCTCAGCCCTTTCGGGCGACTCAAAGCAGTTTACAGTAGCAAAACTCAATGCTCAACATCATAAAAACAATTAGAACAATTAAAAACAATGGCATAAATACAATCATTAAAAAGTCAATACAACAAAACTTGTTAGTGTCTCTTGATTAAAATCAGGATCCAATTTCATCATCCAGTCAATTCCATGTTCCTATATTTGATTACACTGCCTACTCGAACGCCTGCTCGAACAACCAGGTTTTAACTTTCCTCCAAAATGCTAACAAAGAAGAGGCCAATCTGATGTCTCTAGGAAGGGCGTACCACTGGGATCAAGAGCAGGGCTTCCCCAGATGATCTTAACGCCCTGTATCCAATGGCAAAAATGGCAAAATTTAGGAAATACAGTCATATCATTATATCCACAGATTCTACTTCTATATATTCAGCCATCCATGACTTGAAAGTAGTTTTTAAAACCTTCAAAACAAATCTTGTTTTTGCTATTTTATAGAAGATGCTACATTGACAGTTGTATTTCATTGCTATGCATGTATTGTTGTTGTGTTTGGGCATTGAATGTTTGCCTTTTATGTTTGGTATTCGCCCTAAGTCCCTCCGAGGAGATAAGGCAGAAAATTTATTATTGTATATAATTGCAGTTGGACATCCACTTATTTGGTACAGAAACTTACAAAAGTGAAAAAAGGCAGTTTGAAAATACTGTTTTTATGACTTGAAAGAACAACTCTCTAGGAATCTCCATGTCCTGTGGTGCAACATTGTGTTGTGTCCCATTGGAAGTTGATCATAGACTTGGTCAGCTTCCAAGGGAAACTGACCATTGAGTTGTGAAGACACAGCATGACTCAATGTTGACATTTTCATCCATGAATTTGTGGGGCCGATGGTACTTGGAGTTATGTTTCATTGCTGTTACTGGGATCTTTTGCTGTTACTCAGTGAGGATCCAATTGCAGCTTTGAATCCACCACAACTTAAATCTGGCACCTAGCAGTGTGATGCCGAAATGAAAAATTAAAGCTAAGGCTTTTGATTATTTCCCATATCACTGTCTTCCTTCCTGGCATATGACACAAGGAGAAGTAGGCAGGCTGGCAGGGTTTCAATATAAATAGAATCCTATTTCAAGGAAAAAGGAACAAAAAACTGAGAGTGCACCTACACCGAAGAATAAATTTTTATTTATTTATTTATTTATTTACTTTATTTATATTCCGCTCTTTTCACCCCGAAGGGGACTCAGAGCGGATTACAGTACACATACTTGCAGACAATCCCTGCAGTTCAACATATGACATATGCTGTTGGACACCACTTTAACTGCTTTGGCTCAATGCTATGAAGTCCTGGAAGTTGTAGCTTTAGACTTCTCCACCAAAGAGAACTGGTACCTCACCAACCTTCAAATGCCATTAAGCCATGGCAGTTAAAGTGGTCTCACACTACATTAATTCTGCGGTGTATAATCAGCCTTATTATCTGACTCGGGAAACTTATCTTTTGGAGATGATAACCACAAAAGTTTTACTGGAATGCATGGGGATAATAATAATGTCTCTCTCAGCGTTACTTTGCGAACTAAGATTCAGGAAGGACTCATCCCACGCTTTTTACAAGCGCATTGATGACTAAAAAGGCCAATCTGAGATAGGCAAGTTCGGTTGCAGAAAGCACTGCAGAAAGTCTCCTTGGGTGATGTTGTTTCCAAGTTGCGGTTCTTTCTGCATTGTCGTTTCTCTTTGAGACCCATTCGGCGTGTCTTCTCGAAGGAGGCCGCAGCATTGTGGATAGTGCGTCTCCATGCCTCCCGATGTGAAGCCAGGGTGGACCATTGTTGGTGATCAATCTGGCCGAGCCTGAGATGTTGTTTCAGGGAGTCCTTATATCTCTTTTTTGGGGCGCCTCTCTTGCGCTGACCCATGGCAAGTTCACCATAGAGTAATATCTTTGGGAGGCAGTGGTCCTCCATCCTAGAGACGTGCCCTACCCAGCGCAGCGGTGTTCTCAATAGCATGGCCTCAACGCTGGTGATCCCTGCTTGCTCAAGGACAGCAACAATAATAATGTAATTCGATAATAATCATGGCAGACATTCTTTTCCACGTACTTTTTTTTGTTTCTGCAATTAAAGTATGGACCCAAAATCTAGGTGTGATGCATCACTGGGAGGTGTGCGTATATCAATATTACACCTGGCCATGCTTGTTGGAACAGGGAGAAAGTGGTCGACCTCCATCCTTGGAAACCCAAGGCTAATTGCAGCTCAGACAACTACCTCTTAAGTAACTTTTCCAAAGCCCAGATTAATCTCTCTCTGTGTGTGCATGTATGTTTTCTGTTGCTTCTGTTGTGCCAGGGACTCATCATCTTGAGACCTGTCACCTTGCAATTGCCTCTCTGCATTTTCCACTGATATTCCTTCAGAGAGCTCTTTCTTCCTGGGGTTACGTTTCCATTTATAGCTCTGCTGCAGATGGTGACCTAGATAACCTCTGGAGCCAATATGTTTGCTTTTCCGCCCTCCGGCATTTGTGACAGTTCAGTAGGTGCAACCAGGCATGCAGCTGATATGTCACTCATAGTGCATCTACACTGTGGAATTAATGCAGTTTGACACCACTTAAATTGTTGTGGCTCAATGCTGTGGAATTAAAGGACTTGCAGTTTGGTGAGGCACCCGCCCCCTTTAGCAGGTAAGGCTTGTAAAACTCCAGCTCTCAGGATTCCATACTATGGCAGCTAAAATGGTATCAAACTGCATTATTTCTTCAGTGTAGATGCAGCCAAGATCTTCTTTGAACCTGGGGACAGTCTATATGCGAACTTGGTAATAATTACTATTAGGGACAATAACGCTCAAAATCCCATAGCCACCATAGCTATTAGTTATTATCAGTGTCTTCCTGTCAATTGGTGTCCCCTTGCAGTGGGGGAGAGGCTTGCGTACCCTTATGAAGTTGTGAGCTATGCTGGCGGTGGCATAATAGCCACCGGTAGGGCTTTATTAAGGTAGGGAATCAGTACCTCTTTTAGTTTTTTATAATATGAATCGGTGAAACCGTCTGCACCAGGGGCTTTCCCAGCCTTAAGTTGGCTTATAGCTTTTTCTATTTCCTGGTTAGTGATTGGGTTATTTAATAACTCTCTATCTTTCTCATTAATTTTTTCTTGTATTTGGGCGCTCACGTATTCTTGGATTTTTTCTTTATTAAGATTTTTTGCTCCAAACAGCTCTTGGAAATAAATTCTAAATTCCTCTAGGATCTCGGTGTCTTTACATATATCTTTACCTTCCTTTTTTATTTTGTTTACCAGAGTGCTTTGTTTTGTTTTTAAATTGCCAAGCAAGCCATTTTCCCGGCTTGTTTGCATTTTCAAAGTTTTTTTGTTTTAGATATTTTAATTTAATTTCATTTCGTTCGAATGTTAGTAAATTCAATTGTTTCTTTATTAATTGATTTTTCATTTCTAATTTTTTATCTTTGGGGTTATTTTTAAATTCTTTTTCTGTCTTGTCTAGCTCCTCTTGTAGATCTAATAAATCCTTATTTCTTTGTTTTTTCAGGTGGCTTGCTTGGGCTATGAAATGCCCTCGCATCACCGCCTTACTGGCATCCCACAGATTCATAATTTCCGTATTCGGTAGATCATTTAAGTCAAAAATTCTTTTATTAATTTTTTATTTTTTTCAATCTGCTCGTCTGTTCTGAGCAGCCAGTCGGCTAATCTCCAGCTAAACTGTCTTTTCCCCATTTTAATGGTGGCTTCAATCGGGGCATGGTCTGAGATCAATCTCGTATGGATTTTTTACGTTACTACTGCTTGAGACTAGATCTTTGGAGATCCACACCATGTCAATTTCGACCATGTTTTTCTTCGGCCCGAGAAGAAGGTAAAGTCTTTTGTATTGTTGTTATGAAATCTCCACGTATCTATTAAATTATAATTTTCTATTAACTCAAAAAAGGTTTTTGGTAGAATCTTCGTTACTCTTTTGTTTTTTGTATTGTTATAATTTTTGTCTAAGTTTTTGTTAACTATACCATTAAAATCCCCCAGGATTATACTACCTTCACATTCTACCAATGCCATTTTCTTATTTAAACATTCGAAAAAGGAAGCTTTTGGGCCATTTGGCGCATAAATGCAGACCACCAAGATCTTTTTCCCCCGAAAATTAACCGAGGTCGCTATATATCTGCCCTCGTTGTCTTTGAACTCAAAATTAGGTTTCAATTCTGGTTTAATATATAACGCCGCCTTTGTTTTTTTTCTATTGATGAAGCAAAAAGAGTCCCCAGGGATTTATTTTCCAAAAGGTCCACTCTACTAGTTTTTATGTGGGTCTCTTGGATTGCAATAATGGCTGCTTTTTGTTTTTTCAAGAAGGCAAATGCTCTTTTCCTTTTCTCCGGGATGTTTAAACCGTTTACATTAAGGGAGAAGCATTTTACCTCCATATTCGTAAGTTAAATTTCCTCTTCTTCTTCCGCGCCGCTGTTTCCTTCTTTAGCGTTTACCTCTATCTCGGGGTCGCCTCCTCATCTTCCTCTTCTTCGTCTACCAACATATCATCTTTGTCTTGAGTGCAGAGTTGGAGATCTTGCCAATTCATCTGGTCCTCACTATCTGTGATCGGTGGGGGGGGGGTTCATATCTTCTTTCTTTTGGTTTCTCGATGTTCCTCTTGAGTGCGAATCCTCCCCTTCCTTTTTCTTTGTGGGGTGGGATTTGTCCTTTTTTGTTAAAATATGCTCCCATTTTTTGTAAAATGCCTCCGCTTTCTCTCTGGAGTTGATCCAATATCTTTCATTCCTCCATGTAAATTGGATCCCTTCTATTTTTTCCCACCGAAAAATAAAGTCATGAACAATGCCCTGGAGGGGAATATACCAAATACTTGGAAAATGGCAAAGATAGTAGTCTTCCCAAAAGAAGGGAAAGACCCGGAGCAGACGGAGAACTATAGACCTATCTCGCTGCTTAACTTGGATTATAAGTTGTTTGCAAATATTCTGGCAGCAAGATTAAAAATGTTTCTTAATAAATGGATAGGCGTAAATCAAACGGGTTTCCTCCCCAAGAGACACATGAAAAATAATATTAGAAATATAGTTAACATCCTAGAATATCTAGACAAGAACATCGGGAGAAAAGTGGCTATGCTCTTTTTAGACGCAGAAAAAGCCTTTGATCAAATCTGCTGGGACACAATTGAAACTATAACAAGAGAATTGGATTTAGGATATTATTTTTCAGCCGCCATCAAGGGTATTTATAGCTCACAAAATGCTATTGTAATAGTAAACGGTCAGAAGTCAGGAAGCATCGAGATCCAGAGAGGCACCAGGCAGGGTGCCCTCTCTCCCCTTTGATTTTTAACTTAGTGATAGAACTTCTATTAAGAAAAATAACAAAAAACAGGGAACCTAAGGGTCTAAAAATTGGCAAATTCGACTATAAAATTCACGCATTTGCGGACGATCTAGTCTGCATCATAGAGAATCCTAGGGAAAATATCGAGAACTGGATCCAAGAAATAGAAAATTTTGGAGAGATCTCGGGTTTTAAGCTAAATAAGAGGAAATCGAAAATTCTTATAAAAAATATTCCAGAAGAAGAGAGAGAAGAAATCCAAAAAAAATCGGGCATGGAAATAGTAAAAAAACTGAAATATCTTGGAATAACATTAACCGCAAATAATTGCCAACTCATAAAAAATAATTATGAAAGGGTATGGAAGGAGATTAAAGACGACATGAATAAATGGAAAAATTTTAGTTTATCCCTTTTGGGAAGGATATCCACAATTAAAATGAAAATCTTCCCTAAAATAAATTTTTTGTTCCAAATGCTCCCCATACTGAAAAACGAGTTTATTTTGAAAAAATGGCAATCGGAACTAGCAAAATTCATATGGCAAGGACGTAAGGCCAGGATTAAACAAAAATATTTAATAGAGAAAATAGCAAATGGCGGCTTTGGTGTCCCCTGCTTATGTACCTACTATGAAGCAAACTGCTTAGAGGCGCTGAGAGAGTGGATAAATCCTAAAAACAAAGGCCAATTAAATTTGGAAGGGGTAGATAACCAATTCGGATGGCATGCTTATATGATCTATGATAAAGTACAAAATGATAAAAAAATTAAAAATCATATAATTAGGGCAGCCCTTTACAGGGTTTGGAACAAATACAAAAAACTTTGGTATAAAAAAATACCCAGGTGGACATCCCCGCTTGAAGCCTTTCATCTGATTAAAATTGAGGACAGGGAATGGCCCTCATATAAAGATATTTTGAAAGAGGAGAGTTCCACTCTGTTAATCAAGAAACAAGAGGAGATGACGGAGCAAAATTTAAATTGGTTTCAGTATACGCAACTGAAAAGAAGGTTTTTGATAGATCAACAGGTTGGCTGGGATTGGATACCACCAAAAGTGGAAAAAATCTGGCTATACTCAGAAAAAAAATAGTAAGTTCATTATATAATTATATGTTAGAACAAAAATCACAGGAAAAACCCATCAAAGAAAATATGCAAAAATGGGAAGCAAATCTGGGACACCCTATCCCAATGGAAGAATGGGACCTAATGTGGAAAAAGAAGTTAAAATATACTTACGCATACAGCCTAAAAGAAAATATATATAAAACAACATATAGGTGGTACCTTACCCCCAGCCAACTTGCCAAAATAAACAAAAACAACCAGGATGCATGCTGGAAATGCAAGATAGAACGTGGTACTTTTTTTCACTTAATGTGGTCATGTAAATGTGTTAAGAACTATTGGAATATGATCTACAAAAATATCCAAGATATGACTCAATTGAATCTGGAAAAGAAACCGGAGCTTTTTCTTTAAAATATCACAGGGCCTGGAATCAAAAAAAATCTGGAGAAACTTTTGATTTACCTCATAACAGCGGCGAGAATCTTGCTGGCAAAATTCTGGAAACTCTCCGAAACCCCAAGCGAAGAAGAATGGCTAATAAAAGCTATGGACATAGCTGAAATGGATAACCTAACTTACGTACTCCGCGGTGACCCCGAAAAATTTCGAACTTACATGGCAACCCTTCCTCAAGTTCATCAAGGAAAAGAAAAAGTTAACTCTGAAAGGATTTAAACTATAGGCTTACCCCAGCTAAATGGACTAGTAATGTCTAACTCCGATG
Organism: Anolis apletophallus; assembly: GCA_030556195.1. Taxonomy (NCBI): domain Eukaryota; kingdom Metazoa; phylum Chordata; class Lepidosauria; order Squamata; family Anolidae; genus Anolis; species Anolis apletophallus. Next base: position 14,210,550 of record JARBWK010000006.1, on the reverse strand, counting down.
TGAGACGAGAAGTCAACATGTTTTGTTTTCTTTTATTCTGTACCATAATGGATGTTTTCAATGTTTACCCCTTATTCCCCCCACTTACCACAATGCCCTTTCCCCCCCCCCCACCTATCCTTACGTAGATGTACACACGACGTGGGTCTAATCCGACCACGCAGTGATGGCTTTTATTTGTGTCATGTCTAACTTTCTCAATAAAGCTTTTTTTTAAAAAAAATAGCCACCGGTAGGGCCTCCCATGTCAGACAGGTCACAACCGAAGGGTCTGACAAAGAGCGTCAATGGGCAGGATGGGCTGTCTAGCCTTTTGGCAACCATCCTAAGAGAAGGAAAACTCTAATTTCAAACCCGGGCAGATGGTGCTCGTCTAACCCTATAAGGTCAACCATGTAAGAGAAGGAAACTCGAACCAAACCTACAACCTGAGGACCTCGCTGCCACCGTCCCAGCTTGCTAGGCTCTGGCAGACAAAACTTTGGTTTAAAAGGTGAAGCCAGTTCTGTGCACACTTCTGCACTCCACCAGAAAAATCCATTGCACAGGCTCAAAGGACACATCCAACTTCCGAAAAAGCCCTGTAGCGATAGTCGAGGGACGAAACGGCAGGTGTAAAGATGCACTGGAAGCCGCAGACCCAACCCTGCATGCAGGCGGTTCAGGGCTTTGGTCGCTTGAGACTGACCAAAGACTGACCGGGAGATGACAGTCTTGTTCGGCAGCATCCTGAACGACCAAGCAGCCTTTTTTAAGGAGAGCACTGCTTGCTCCATAGGGAGAGGGGCCTAGAAAAGGTGGCCTAACGAAAGCTCATCTCCATCTACCTGGTTGGCTAGCCACGGTCAACGGGCATCTTCCGATGCGGTCGAACAAAGACAAAGAAACAAAGGCCAACACCTGCCTGCAAAGGTGCAAACAGACTGACACTTGCATGCTGGAACATCAGAACCATGCAAGATTCTACAGATAGTGGACGTCCTGAGCATCGTTCTGCTCTAATAACCCATGAACTATCACGGCTTAATATTGACATCGCTGCTCTTAGTGAAGTTCGTCTCCATGAGGAAGGCAGCCTTAAAGAACACGGTGCCGGCTACACACTGGAACACGGTCTGGCAAACCCAAAACTGAGAAACATCTTTCAGGAGTAGGCTTTATTATTAAAAAATCAATCGCCTCTAAACTCTTCCTGGCAATTATTTTGGATCTGCCATCCAGTTCTGTCTGTACTCTATTTCCAACCTAAAAGAAAAGTTCTCTGTATTTAATGTGACTATGAAGTAGCCATTCTGATACGTTGTTCTACTAACTTTGTTATCTCTACTTTGAAACAAATGACCTGCAGTTAAAAAGTCTCAGAAGAAAAACAGTGTTTGTCTTTGTCTTGAGAATTCATCTTAGAACACCCCCCCCACTTCCTTTCATTTTGACTTCCTTTGTGCCTCTTGAAATGCTGAGATTGTTGGAAATGCAACAGTCAAGAATGTCTTACTTAGAGGACATATAGAGTCTTAATCATATTTGAAACCCAACCATTTGGATTCAAAATGCAACAAGAACTGATGAAGGGTTTCAAGTGGTAGTGAAACAACTCTATGAATGTCACAATGCAAGGACTCGGCCGGCCCCTTAATCACACACACAGAGACGATAATCAGCTAACTACTATTTTATTGAAGAATGAAGAACAGATGATAAAGCAATTGTCCATAAAGTATTGAAAGTTCAGTTCAAAAGTAAAGAGTCCGTAGCAAAATCCAAAAGCAAGGGTCTTGGCACAAGGCTTGGCAAAAGCTCCGCAAAACCAAGCGGATCAAGAACAAGGCAAAGTTCCAACAAGGCTCCAAGAAACTTCTTGGCAAGGTACGAGCCGCAACTTGGCTCCGTGGTCCTTTCCTCGCTACACTTCGCTTGGATAGAAGTGGCCGAGGTACTGAGGATCCGTTCCCACGGATCCTATACTTAATTCCCTTGGCGAGGACCCCGCCGCTCTAGGCTTCTCCTCCAATCTATGCTCCGGGCCCTCGCCCCCTTTGGCCAGTCTAGGCTGTGGTGCCAGCCCCTCCTGCTAGCCTCAATGCTCCGTCTCCTATCAAAGCTTCGACCTTGCCCCCCTGCACCTGGTTCCCTATCTTTGTGAGAGTCAAACTCCCCTTGCGCTTCCATGGACTCATCCTCCTCCGTTTCCCACATTCGTTCCTGTGACCCGCCCCCCCCCCCCCGGTTTCTCATAGCCTTCGCTATCACTGCTATCTGAATCCCTCTGATCTTCCACATTCTCGTACGGGTCAGGCCATCCATCATCCCAGGCCAGACTCTCTGTGGGAGAAGAAGGCCCAGCTAACTCATTAACCCCTTCTTCCAATCCCTCCAAATCCTCCTCAGAATCTTCCTCAGCTGCTGCTGGTTCTAATGCGAGTGGGACCCCCCGGTGCTGCCCCTTGCCCCCCAGGCACGAAAGGGAACTGGGTTGCTACAATGAAAGATATAAAATAAGACTAAAAGATCTACATATTTGAAAAAGGCAAAATGGAATTTGAAACAAATCTTTGCACAAAGGAAACACATATACTATATGTATGTATGTATGTATGGCAGATTCTCTTCCCACAAATGCTCTCTCAGCTTTAATAATAATAATAATACACTTTATTTATATTCTGCTCTTCTCACCCCGAAGGGGACTCAGAGCGGATTACATCACACATACGGCAGACAATCACTGCCGGCTTTACATACAATTACATACAACATACAACATATAACAAGTACAATTTTAGAAGGATTTTTCTTCTGGCTGCGTCACAGGGTGTGATTGTGCCATTACGTCACAAGGGGGTGCTGTTGATTCATCCTCATGACGGAGAGCCTCTGTTTTCCGCATTCCACCTTCCGACAGCCAATCTTACTTTAATTCAGGCGTTGTAAGTCCTTTCTTTGTAAAAATCCTTCCCCGCTTGGCGGCTCCCAGTTTTATCTATTCACAGCTGGGCTGTTTTCTAACTGTTGGGTGAACAGTGGATAGGGCTCACATCTGGGTGTGCAGACCAGCCCGGGAATCAAACATGCAACCTTCTGGTTGCAAGCACAGCTGCTGTTACCGCTGTTCTATCTCTCCGGCCCCAATAATGAAACTAGTCTTGATTAGCACGTCCAGTAACTTTCCTATCCAAGGGTGCATCTACACTGCAGAATTAATGCAGTTTGATGCCACTTTAACTGCCATGGTTGAAAGCTATAGAATCATAAGAGTTGTAGAACCACAGAGTTGGAAGGAACCTCATGGGCCATGCAGGACAATCACCTTCTAAGTTCCCCTGACAGATGGCCATTCAAACTCCATTTGAAAGCCTCCAAAGAAGGAGCTTCTACCACATTCTGGGGCAGAGAGTTCCACTGCTGAACAGCTGTCACAGTCAGGAAGTTCTTAATCATAGAATCATAGAGTTGGAAGGGACCTCTTGGACCATCCAGTCCAACCCCCTGCTAAGAAGCAGGACAATCACGTTCAAAGCACCCCAACAGATGGCCATCCAGTCTCTGTTTAAAAGCCTCCAAGAAGGAGCCTCCACCACACTTCGGAGTTCCACTGCTGAACGGCTCACACAGTCAGGCAGTTCTTCCTATTGTGGAGGTGGAATCTCCTTTCTTGTAGTTTGAAGCCATTGTTCCATTGCGTCCTAGTCTCCAGGGCAGCAGAAAACAAGCTTGCTCCCTCCTCCCTATGACTTCCCCTCACATATTTATGTTCATGTGGAATTTCCTTTCCTGTAGTTTGAAGCCATGTAGTTTTACAAGGTCTTTTGCCTTCTCTGACAAATAGTGCTGGTGCCTCACTAAGCTACAAATCCCAGGTTTCCATAGAATTGAACCATAAAGTGGTATCAAACTGCATTAGTCCTGCAGTGTTTGAGCCAGTCTGAGAATGGAGTTCCTGTAACAAAGCCCTTACAGTTGACCCTCCGCAATCATAGGTTTCACTCTATAAGTCCTGCTGCAAGGCTCACAAGACTGTAAGGTTTAGGAATTCCCTATTAAATTTGGCAAAGGACGGCAGAGGAGGAAGTGGCGTGCTTCACCAATTGCTTGTTTTTTGCTTGCAGAGAATGATGGTCTGAATCCATGGGTCATACTTTTGTGTCAGGCCGCTCCAGGTTAGAACATAAGAACATAAGAACATAAGAAGAGCCATGCTGAATCGGGCCTCAGCCCATCTAGTCCAGCATTCTGTGTCACACAGTGGCCCACTAGTTGTACACGGGGATCTCTAGCAGAAAGGAGGGCAAAACCCTCACCTGCTCCCGACCCCCACAACCAGTACCCGGGAAATCCTGCCTGCCTCCATCAACACAGAGGTGGCACTTGGATGTCCATTTCAGTAACTACTGATTCCCTTGGTATCCATGAATCTGTCTAATCCTGCCTTGAAGCTGTCCAGGCTGACCGCTGTCACAACCTCCTCTGGAAGTGAGTTCCATAACCCAATGACCCTCTGGGTGAAGAAATATTTCCTTTATTAGTCCTAACTTTCCTACCTTGGAGCTTTAGGAGTGCCCCTAGTCCTAGTGTTGGGTGACAGAGAAAATATTTTTTCTTTATTCACCTTTTCTATCCCATGCATGATTTTATACACTTCGATCAAGTCACCTCTTAAACGCCGTCTTTCAAGGCTGAAAAGACCAAGGCATTGCAACCTGATTTCATAAGGGAGCTGCTCCATCCCTTGGATCATTCTTGTTGCCCTTTTCTGTACCTTTTCCAGTTCCGTTATATCCTTCTTGAGGTGCGGTGACCAGAATTGTACACAGTACTCCAGATGTGGCCTCACCATAGATTTGTAGAGAGGCAATACAACATTTGCCGACCTATTTTCGATTCCCTTCCTGATCATGCCAAGCATAGAATTTGCTTTTTTCACTGCTGCAGCGCACTGGGTTGACATCTTCATTGAGCTGTCCACCAAAACCCCAAGATCCCTTTCCTGGTTTGTCTCGGAAAGCTTTGATCCCATCAGTTGATAAGTGTATTTGGGGTTCTTTGCCCCGATGTGCATGACTTTACACTTGTTTAGGTTAAAATGCATTTGCCACTTCGTTGCCCATTCACTCAATTTCGAGAGATCTTTCTGGAGCTCTTTACAGTCAGTTTCATTTTTAACTACCCTGAACAGTTTAGTGTCATCTGCAAACTTTGCTACCTCACACTTTACTTCTACATCCAGATCATTTATGAATAAATTAAAAGTAACGGTCCTAAAACTGAACCTTGGGGTACGCCACTTCTCACCTCTTTCCACCCAGAGAAATGTCCGTTTATTACCACCCTTTGTTTCCTACAGTTTAGCCAGGTTCCAATCCAGGACAAGACCTGTCCCCTGATTCCATGGCTGAAGAGCTTAGTTAGGAGCCTTTGGTGAGGGACTTTGTCAAAAGCCTTTTGAAAGTCAAGGTAAACAAAGAAGCATCACTCAGACAGCTACCGGTAAACACCACTTTTATTGGAGGTCACAAAACATTTGAAGCCAAGAGTGCTCCCCAACACCCGACACCGTATATTTATACCCCCCGACTGATGTCACATCGTGGGCCCCTTGCATCACCCAGCCAGCTGACGCTACCCTAGGGGCCCCTTGCATCATCCTAGGGAGCCTTGGGTCAGTATTGTCCCCTGCTGTCAGCTGTGCTTTGTTTTGTCTGGATCTGAATCTGGATCCCGCCGGCCTTGCCCAAGGCCATGGGCATCGGCTTCTACTGTGATAACATGGTGGAGTCTCCAAGGCCAGAGCTCCGGATTGCTCTGGCCTTTGACTCTGACATTTTTGTGTGTTAAATATGTTTGAGGGAGCTTAAGATATTGTTTTTCTGCTTTTATGGGAATCCTTCATCACTGACAAGTTGCATTCACTCTTTAAAATGCAAGGAGATGATCTCTTGGTCTCATAGCATTATGTTCCAAGATGCGGTAACAGTGGTTTCCAGGAAGAAAAATCTTCCACGGACTTAAGCACAGATGTGCCTATGCTGACGTGGGGATGATGATCCCCATGTCAGCATAGGCACATCTGTGCTTAAGTCCGTTCAGCAGTTCACCTATCATCTCTTCAGATGCCAAGATTGATAAAGAGATAGACCACAGATTAGCAAAGGCATATAGTGCATTCAGAAGGCTTCACAAAAGAGTCTTGAGCAACAAACACCTGAGGCAAAGCACCAAAATCAGTGTGTGCAGAGCTATCGTACTGTCTATTCTCCTTTATGGGTATGAAACATGGGTCACCTATCGCCAACACCTATGACTCCTCGAACGCTTTCATCAGTGCTGTCTTCGCACAATCCTAAATATACACTGGACTGACTATGTGATGAACATCGCGGTCCTTGAGCAAGCAGGGATCACCAGCATTGAGGCCATGCTATTGAGAACACAGCTGCGCTGGGCAGTTCTAGGATGGAGGACCACCGCCTCCCAAAGATACTACTCTATGGTGAACTCACCACGTGTCAGTGCAAGAGAGGCGTCCCAAAAAAGAGATATAAGGACTCCCTGAAACAACATCTCAGGCTCGGCCAGATGATCACAACAATGGTCCACCCTGGCCTCACATCGGGAGGCATGGAGATGAACTATCCATAATGCTGCGGCCTCCTTCGAGAAGACACGCCGAATGAGTCTCGAAGAGAAACGACAATGCAGAAAGAACCGCAACTTGGAAACAACATCACCCAAGGAGATTTTCTGCTGTGCTTTCTGCAACCGGACTTGCCTATCTCAGATTGGCCTTTTTAGTCATCAATGTGCTTGTAGAAAGTGTGGGATGAGTCCTTCCTGAATCTTCGTTCTCAAAGAAAAGCCAAGAGAGATGTTTGAGGGAGCTTAAGATATTCATGTTTTTCTGCTTTTATGGAAATCCTTCATCCTTAACTCCTGCAAATATGGAAGCATGACTGGACTTTGTTTTTCCAACTTCTTTTTTTATTAGATTAATAATTTTTATTAGATTTTTCAAATACATTTTTTATAAAAGGTAGAAATCCAACTTCTTGATCTCTTTGCTTCTAAGCATTCTCTGACAAGTTGCATTCGCTCTTTAAAATGCTTCTGCAAGTGAAACAAATGGTAGAAGAGAAACGTGCACTGCTAGATTATGTGAAAGGCCGCCAAGAACCAACTCTGAGGGAAGTCAATAGTAATAAATAGTAATAAACTGCTTAAAGTGCAAAAGACAAAGAGTGAATACCGTAAAAACACAATCCAGAGCAGAAGAGAAAACTGGCGAAAGTAGGCTCTCCATGGGCAGGTCCTGGGAAAAATTGAGAGCCAAATTGACAAAGAAAAAACATGGATGTGGCTCAGCAATGGAACTTTGAAAAAGGAGACGGAGGGCCTGATTCTGGCAGCCCAAGAACAAGCCATTAGAACCAATGCCATCAAAGCCAGAATTGAAAAGTCGTCGACAGATCCCAAGTGTAGACTCTGCAAGGAAGCAGGTGAAACAATAGATCACATTCTCAGTTGCTGCAAAAAGATTGCACAGACAGACTATAAGCAGAGGCATATTTTATTTTATTTATTTATTTCCAATATTTCTACCCCGCTCTTCTCTACCCCCTGAGGGGGGACTCAGAGCGGCCTAACAAAAGACCCAATTCGATGCCAACATAATAAATACAATATAAAACCAAAAACATACAGCATTAAAACACATTAAAATACAATTAACATTAACACATCATACACATTCTCTTAAGTTAAAAAGAGTATTTCATCCATAACAGGAGCATTGAGCCATATCCATCAACTTGCTGTTACAAATCCAGTCCAAAGTGCTGTATTGTGCTAATGTGCAAACGCCTGGTCCCACAGCCAAGATTTCACTTTTTTCCTGAATGCCATAACACCGTTGCTCAGATGGTTCATTGGAACCTGTGCCACAAATACCATCTGCCTGCGACAAAGAACTGGTGGCAACACAAGCCTGAAAAAGTTACATAGAATGAACACGCCAAACTCCTCTGGGACTTCTGGATTCGGACAGACAGAGTTTTTGAGCATAGTACTCCTGACCTCACGATCGTGTTAAAAAACAAAGTATGGATCGTCGATGTTGCAATTCCAGGCAACAGTAGGATTGAAGAGAAACAACTGGAAAAGCTGACACAATATTTATGTATTTATTTATTTATTTCATGAGGTGCAGAAAGAACAGACATAAAAGCAAAACAATCAATTAAAACAAAAACACTACTAAAATAAGACCATTGTAAAATACAACAATCCAGATAATACACAATTAAACGTAAGAGGACTGCATTGGCAGACAGCGTGCAACAAAAACCAATGTAACTAAAATGGGGACTAGTTATTCTCAAATGGTTGCTGGAACATCCAGATTTTCTCAGACTGTTTCATTTCACTGGGGCTGGATCTACATTGCCATATAAGGCAATTTGAACTGTATTATATGGTCAGTGTAGGCCCATATAAGGCAGTTTGGTGCAGTTCAAACTTCATCATATGGCAGCGTAGATCTGTTTGTCTGGCAAGGCTTCCAACAAGTGAGATAAGCCATGCTTGTGCTCATTTCACAGAAAGGAAAACAAGGTTTATAGAAGCTTTGCACAGAACTTAGTTATATAACCGCTAGAGTCATAAAGCTTTTTAGGACTCCAACTGACTAGTTGGGAGATTCTGAAGATTGTGGTCCCAGCCCCATTTACACTGCCATTATATAATGCAGTTTGAAACTGCATTGTATAGTCAGTGTAGGCTCATATAGCACAGTTTGGTGCAGTTAAACTGTCTGGGAGTCAGCTGCATTAAGATTACTACTGACCAAAAGGTCATGAGTTTGAAGCCAGCCCAGGTCGGAGTGAACTCCCGACCAAAATTGTGTCGCTTGTTGTCGACCTTTGCAGCCTGAAAGACAGTTGCATCTGTCAAGTAGGAAATTTAGGTACCACTTCGTGGGGAGGCTAATTTAACTGATTTATGAGGCCATAAAAATCTCCAGGAAGTATGCAAAGAATGAGGAAGCAACAGCTCCCCTTGTTCAGAATGTTAAATAGCCTCTGAGTGTCTGTCTATATATGTTGTGTGTCTGTGGCGTTTAATGTTTGTCATTGTAATCTGCCCTGAGTCCCCTGCAGGGCGAGAAGGGTGGATGTAAATGCTGCAATTAAAATAAATAAATAAATAAATAAATACACCAGGAGCCCCCGGCAGTGCAGTGGGTTACACTGCTGAGCTGCTAAACTTGTTGACCGAATGGTCACAGTAATGAATCCGGAGAGCGTCATGAGCTTCCGCTGTCAGCCCCAGCTTCTGCCAACCTAGCAGTTCGAAAACATGCAAATGTGAGTAGATCAATAGGTATCACTCAGGTAGGAAGGTAATGGCGCTCCATGCAGTCATGCCGACCACATGACCTTGGAGGTGTCTATGGACAGCGCCAGCTCTTCAGCTCAGAAATGGAGATGAGCACCAACCCCCAGAGTCGGATACGACTGGACTTAATGTCAGGGGAAAACCTTTACATTTACCTACACCAGGGGTGCTCACACTTTTTCAGCATGCGAGCTACTTGTAAAACAACCAAGTCAAAATGATCTACCTCCCCACCACTCAGAGAGCCATAAAAGCAAAATATTTGGAAATTTATTTCAGTGAGAGCCATAGAATATATTTTAAGACTGAATTCAACTAAATGTGAGTATAATAAGCCCCTGAATTTATTCATAATAATAATGATAATATTCATTCAGCCTCTGCTACTACTACTAATGATAGTAGTAACAACAACAACAACAACAACAGGTTCCTAGAGTAGAAGGAGACCTCCAAGGGCCATCCAGTCCAACCTCCTTCTGCCATAAGGGAAAAACACAATCAAAGCATTCCTCACAGATGGCCATTCAGCCTCTGATAATAATAATAACAATGGGTTCATAGAATAGGAGGAGACCTCCAAGGGCCATCCAGTCCAACCTCCTTCTGCACCTGGGCGACGTCGGGATCCTGCGGGGCGGGACTGAGCCTTCCTTCTGCCCTGCCTGAGATCTACCAGGATGCCCTATGCGATCTATCAGTAGATCGCGATCTACTTAATGAGCACCCCTGACCTACACTGTCCATATAGTGCATTTTATGGCAGTGCAGGTGGAGCCTCCAAAAGGTAAGCAGCTGTATCTGCTTGGGTTGTTGGGAGTCTTCCGGGCTGTACGGCCATGTTCCAGAAGCATTCTCTTCTGACGTTTCTCCTGCATCTATGGTAGGCGTCCTCAGAGGTTGTGTATCTGGTTTGTTTATTATTTAGGACTAATTTGAGGTGGTCTCTCTAATTCTAAAATAAGAAAACGTGACACGGCATAGAGTGGCTTATTTCCGCTCTGCCCATAATAGGGACTATGGCTTCTCTTTTCTAATAAATGTGTTTTCTCAACTTTTTTCTCAGTCTACTGATCTGATCAGCACAACGGGATATGACAATATCATCCAACACCTGAACGACGGCAGGAAGAACTGCAAGGAATTTGAAGATTTCTTGAAGGAAAGGTACGTGTCTTTGTTTGGAAACCTTGGAAGGATACAATCCCAGATGGAAAATAAGACTCTATTAGCCATCTATCTCCCATCCATTTATCCCAGGCATTTATTCCTGATTTATCCCTTCGTTCTTCTATATATATTTCTTTTTCCCAGGCTAAAGGCAGTTCACTAAAGACTGACCACCTTGGGGCCACAATTCTGCTTTTCCTTTTTGGTCCCTGCCGTATTGTTCTGCCCGTTTCCTCTATTTGTTTCCCTTGTTTCTCAAACTGCAGGGCTTCTATAGAAGAAAGATATGGGAAGGACCTTATGAACTTGTCCAGGAAGAAGCCTTGCGGGCAGACAGAGTTAAAGTGAGTCAGCGAACTTCCTTTACATGCTTTTTTTGCTTTTCTAAAATGTTTTGGTTCTGTGGTTCACCTAATGCTGTACACCAGCGCTTCTCAATCTGGGGGTCGGGATTCCTGGGTGGATCCTGAGGGGGATGTCGAAGAGGTCACCAAAAACCATCAGAAAACACATATTTCTGATGGTCTTAGGAACACACTGCTCTCTGGAGATAGGTGAATTACATCTCCTCTAAATCACAGTCAGTTCCTCCCAAATCCCTCCAGATTTTTCTGTTGGTCTTGGGGGTTCTGTGTGGGAAATTTGGCCCAATTCTATCCATTCTTTGCAACCCGAAAGACAGTTGCATCTGTCAAGTAGGATATTTAGGTACCACTTGTGTGGGAAGGCTAAATTTAACTGATTTACGAGGTCATAAAATCTCTCCAGGAAGTACACAAAAAAGAATGGAGGAACGCAACAGCTCCTCCTGGTGGCCAGAAGCTGGAATGTTAAATTGCCTCTATGTCTGTCTATATATGTTGTATGTCAAATGGCATTGAATGTTTGCCTGTATATGTGCATTGTGATCTGCCCTGAGTCCCCTGCAGGGTGAGAAAGGCAGAATATAAATACTATAAATAAATAAATAAATAAATAAATAAATAAAAAGGGCTCCTTGATTGTAGGTGAACTATAAATCCCAGCAACTACAACTCCCAAATAAGAAGGTCTATTTCTCCCAAACTCCACCAGTGTTTAAAATGGACATATTGAGTATTTGTGCCAAGTTTGGCCCAGATCCATCATTTTTTGAGTCTACAGTGTTCTCTGAATGTAGGTGAACTACAACTCCAAAACTCAAGGTCAATGCTCACAAAACCCTTCCAGTATTTTATGTTGATCATGGGAGTTCTGTGTGCCAAGTTTGGTTCATTTTTGTTCCATCTTTTTGATGGAGCAACTACAACTCCCAAATCAAGCAAACCGCATTTGTATTCTTTGATTTTGCCAAATTTGTTCCAGGTGAACTATGTAAATTTACGTTATGATTCAGAACAGAAGCAAAATGACAGTTATGAAGTAGCAATGAAAATAATTTTATGGTTGGGGGTCACCACAACATGAGGAACTGTATTAAGGGGTCGCGGCATTAGGAAGGTTGAGAACCACTGCTGTACATTCTCAGGGCCTCAGGATAGTTTGGATTTCAGTTCCTAGACTCCCCACTGAAGCTCCTGGGATTGCTCCAAAACGCCCCTTTCACTCCCGTAGGATCCGCTCACCATGGTACACTGAAGAACTCTGGCTGTTGAAGCTCAAACGAAAACAGCTAGAAGGCATTTGGCGTCGTAAACCCAGCCAGTCATCAAGACTAGCCTTCAAAACTTTCTGTAAGACGTACGAACTACCCAGCAAAGAGGCCAAGAAAGTATACATCTCCCAAATAGCTGCTGCTAAATCGCGCCCAACGCAGATCTTTAAAATCGACCGTAATTTGACCAGTGCAACCCCTCAAACCGGAAACCCGGATACCTCAACTGTCACAGCAGAGAAGTTTCAAAAATTCTTCACAGAGAAGATCACTGCACTCTGACAAGAACTGTCCCCTATGACCGAGTCCGCTAATGAGAGGGAGGTAACACAAACATCAATTAGCTCCTAATTTGACCAATTTACATTATTGGACACAGAAGCTGTCTGTAAGATTCTATCTACAACAAGACCAACTACCTGTTCCTTGGATCCTTGTCCTTCTTGCTTGGACAAGGATTGCCCAGAGGGGCTCCGGGTCCCTCTGATGCACATAATAAATAATTCCCTGGAGCAGGGAATCTTTCCAGACGCCCTGAAAGAAGCTATAGTCCGCCCCCTCTTAAAGAAACCCACCTTAGACCCTGCAATGTTGACCAACTACTGCCCGGTCTCTAACCTCCCGTTTCTTAGTAAGATGATTGAACGTGTGGCAGCGATCCAACTTCAGAAATTATTAGACGAAACGGATGGCCTGGATCCATTTCAATCTGGCTTCCATCCCGGACACGGGACCGAGACTGTTCTGGTGGCCATCTCTGATGACATCCGTCGCCAGCTAGGCAAGGGAGGATCGGTACTGCTGGTGTTGCTCGACCTCACCGCAGCTTTCGATACAGTAGACCATGATCTACTGATCCAACAATTAGCTGCTATTGAAATTCAAGGATCAGCAATAACGTGGTTCAACTCATTCTTGCGAGGGCGTAGCCAACGAGTGGAGTGGCTGGGCCAAGTATCTGAGAAATCTTCTCTTGACTGTGGAGTACCCTAAGGCGCTATTCTATCGCCAATGCTGTTTAACATCTATGTTCGACCTCTCGCCAAGCTAGTCCAGAGATTTGGATCAGAATGTTTCCAATATGCTGATGACACCCAGCTTCTCCTAAAACTAGAACCTGGAACAACTTCAGTACCAGATAACTTCACCTGGTGTCTTGGAGTGGTGACAAGATGGCTACGTGCCCATAAATTGAAAGTAAATCCAGAAAAAAAAATATATTGTGGCCTGGCCGCCCATCAGAATTGGTTGGTCCATTACCATCTTTTGAAGGGGAACCGTTAGTTCCATCCCCCACTGTGAAGACTCCTGGATTCCAAAATGACGATGGAAGCCCAGATTGCCTCCACTAGTAAAAAGACCTTCTTTCATCTACGCCAAGCGAGGCAGTTGGCGCCTTATTTACCAACAGAGGTGCTGGCTACAGTAATCCATGCCACGGTTGCGTCGAGGCTAGATTACTGCAATGCTTTGTATGTGGGTTTACCTGGAGCAGCAATTCACAAGATCCAAATTGTGCAAAATGCAGCTGTTAAACTCCTCACAAAAACATCAGTGAGGTGCCATATAATGCCATCTCTGCAGTGCTTTCATTGGCTGCCGGTTGAACACAGAGTCCTCTATAAGACCCTGGTCCTAGCATTCAAGGCCTTTCGAGGTCAGGGTCCTTCATATCTAAGACCGTTTAATGCCACTCCACCACCAGAGACTGCCACGATCAGCTCATGAGAATCTGCTCTATGTCCCTGGCCCTAGAGAGGTCCGTTTGGAGTCCACAAGACAGAGATCCTTCTCAATTGCAGCCCCAATCTTGTGGAACTCCCTACCGCCAGACCAAAGAGCCACTCCTGATCTACATACATTTTTAGGGGCACTTAAGACATGGCTTTTCAGAAGAGCCTATGATTGAGTAACAAGCGGTGACTATGTAACCTGTTTATTTTAATTGTGTAAGTCGCCCAGAGCACCTTTGGTGGAGGACAACTCATAAGAAATAAAGTTAGTTAGTTAGAACTTCAGCTCAAAATGTCTGGAAGTCTGGTTATGGAGAAAACTATGATGGGTTTCATAGAAGGAAAGGCTTCATCTACACTGTGGTATAGTGCAGTTTGAACTGCATTGTAATGATTTGTGAAGACTAGGCATGGCAAACTTCGGCCCTCCAGGTGTTTTGGACTTCAACTCCTACAATTCCTAACAGCCCGAAGTTGAAGTCCAAAACACGTAAAGGATCCTAATTTGCCCATTCCTGCTCTGCACTGTACAATTAATGCAGTTTCACACCACTTTAACATAGCATGACTGACTGCTATCTAGTCATGGGAGTTGTAATTTCACCAAGTGGTTTGCCTCCTTTGCCAAAGTGTGCTGGCCCTTCAACACATGACAACTCCCAGGATTCTATAGCACTGAGTGGTGGCAGTTAAAGTGGTGTCAAACTGCTTTAATTCCACAGTGTAGACACAATCTCTGATCCATAATCAGGGTTCATTTGGCTAGCAAGAAGATTACTGCGTCAGTTACTGGAAGTGGAAAGAAAGAAAAACCCAGAGGCTGTTGGTTTCAGAGATTGCTTCACTGGGTGTTGAAAGAGGGCCAATTTCTACAAGTTTACAAGGAAGTCTCCTCCTTATTGCCTTTCTGTGAGCTGAAAACCAAATAAAAGTAATTATAATCTGTTTACCAGGCTGAAGACTCTGTTGTCTATGTTTCCCTCCATCTTCACTTGTATTTTTCTGCATTTCAGCACCTTGAAAAGAGCCCTTGAAGTTTTCAAGCAAAGTAAGTAGCTCATGGCATCCACCATTTTTAAGACTGTA
The DNA here is from genome assembly GCA_030556195.1 of Anolis apletophallus. Taxonomy (NCBI): domain Eukaryota; kingdom Metazoa; phylum Chordata; class Lepidosauria; order Squamata; family Anolidae; genus Anolis; species Anolis apletophallus. The sequence goes on along the minus strand of JARBWK010000006.1, from coordinate 14,195,541 downwards.
GCTCGATAATGCATGGATGTTGCACTCCAGGCCAGGAAAACCCTCTGACTTTGAACACCACACAGTTGAGTAGAAATGCAATCCGTTTATTGAAGATAATTAAAAAGCAGCAGTAGTAAAAAGCACTTTAAAAGAAGAGGTAAATCCAATTAGGCAGGAAGAGAAGCCGGAACAAACAGTCCAGGAAATTAGCCCATCAAAGTTCATGAAAAACAAAGGCAGAAACTTCTATAGTAATATCCAAAAACTGGAAACATGAATACAAGGCTCTTAACACATGAATCTTCCCAAAGCAAGGCTTTCAGGGAACAGGAACGAGGTCTTGACTTGATTCCAAACGATTCTTCATCTGACTACAGATCCTGTACTTGAGACTTTTATCTCCTCTTTACGCTATGTCCCAAGTGGCCAGAAATGGATTTCGTTGTAGCCTTAAATCCCTTATCATTCTTTCTTTGAGCCTGGCAGAACGCCTAAGAGACTGGTCTGGTGCCAAGTTTTTCTCAGGCTCTAAACCAGTGGTTCTCAAACTTTTTTGGCCTACCGCACCCTTTTCAGAAAAAAAAATTGCTCACCACCCCCCTAGAAATTATTTTTAGTTTTTTTAATAGCAATTAAACAGAAAGATATATATATTAATTTTTCTACCTTTTTTGTAAAATATAGTAAAGAAAGGTGTAAATTAGAAACATTCAAGTTTGAAATTATGAAACTATTTATTGAACTTAGAATAGAAAGTTTTCCAGGCAACGCTCAGTCCTGTATGGCAGCATCCGGCCCCTTGCTTTCCCCAACCCCGCCCATGGCGCACAGTCCTGTATGGCCGTGGGAGAGGGGTTGAGAAGAGGGTGTGCGCCACAGTTTCCAGGCAACGCCCCCTTGCTCTCCTCCACCCCGCCCACGGCCATACAGGACTGAGCGCCATGGGTGGGGTTGGGGAAAGCAAGGGGCCTGTTTCCAGGCACTGCCGCACTCAGTCCCAGGCAGCATCCCAGTTTGCTCTCCTCAACCCCGCCCACGGCGCACAGTCCTGGAAACCTCATTAACATACACATGGCCCTTTCCTTTCCCACCATCCCCCAAATTCTCTGGAGCCTCCCACCGCCCCCTTGGATCATCCCACTGCCCACCAGGGGGCAGTACCACCCACTTTGAGAACCACCGCTCCAAACCATTCTCTGGTAGCAATACAAGGAGCACACTATCATCCCCACACCCTTCAGGAACATTCCTGGTCACTCTCTGCATCAATATCATTGGAAACACCATTACCCACATGAACCTTATTGTCATCATTCCCCACATCCAGAGTACCCTGATCCTTAAACATAATCACAGGCTGAATTCCAACAATGAAGCTGAAGTGGATGACTCTAAAGATCTGCTCCCCTTCTGATTCAATTGCAACCAATTATGTCAAATCTAAGGGGAAATTTACTTTTGTTGACTACAATACCCAGCATCCCCACAATAGTATGTAGATCTAGACAAATACATACATACACATACATAAACATACTTACCAATAGTTACATAACTATCTACTAGGCCTGGTTGATCCATAAAAATGGTACAAAACTCATTCTGGGTGTAGGGGGCACTGGCGCTTCAAATCTGGATGACTCCCAAAATTTTCCGGAAAAAAATCGAAATTTATTCGGAAAAATTCTGAAATTTCGGAATGGCTTCATTAATGGCGTCCGCGATTGCACAATGTGCAAAAACCTGCAAAAATCCTCAGTCTGACGTGGGGGGGGGGGGGGGGGAGAAATGCGCTCCAAACTGGGTTAAACACGGCTCCTGCACCAGGGCTTTCTCGTGGGAGAGAAGGACCTGGGGCAGGAGCCGTGTTTAACCCAGGTTGGAAGTGGATTTCTTCCCTCCCGCGTCAGCTGATTCCTTTCCGAAAATGGTGGCGGTGGCTTTGAAATGGCAAATTCACTTCCGGGTTGCTTACATCGCTTCAAAACCGCTTCAAAAGTTAATTTAATCCGAATTCATTCCAATTTTACGAAGATTCCGATGGACCTAACCAAACCTACTATCTACACATATTCTCTCACCAATCTACAGTAAACCTCAGTTAACATGCACCAGGAGGACTGGTAGATAACATGAAATTACTTCTGTTTGTTTTACATTAGCAAGTAAATATCAGTAAATGTCCTGAGTGAATGCACTTCTTGGATGGCCCTTGGATTCTTTTCCAAATCTGTCATCCCGTGATTCTAAATAAACGTGGCTTAGTTTACATTTGGAGCCTGGAGACCAACACAGTTTCATTGCAGTGTATTACAGGCAAGTGTGGCGGCGCTAACAGGGTCAGTCCAGGGTTGGATCATCTTAATTACAGCTGAGTTATTTTGGTGGTGTAGACAAGCCCCCGGTCTTTTCCACACAATGTTAAAATAGATTTGCATGTTGCCTCTTGTAGATGATCATTTGCCGGCGTGTCATTCAACGCTCTTCACCCCGTTAAATGCATTTCCCAGCCCCACCTAAAAATACCAAAGCCAAAGGTTGAATCGCAGCCTTTGTATGGAAACCCTGTGCTCTGTGTTAAGGCTTCCTTTGCCTTAAGAAAGGTTTTTGGTTTTGAAGGAAGGAGAGACATCATCCAGCCATTTTTACACTCTGATATTGCCATTACAATGTGTTGTCGAAGGCTTTCATGGCCGGAATTGGGTTGTTGTGAGTTTTCTGGGCTGTCTGGCCATGTTCCAAAAGCATTCTCTCCTGACGTTTCGCCTGCACCTATGGCAGGCATTCTCAGAGCTTGCCTCATCCACTTTGGAGGATGCCTACCATAGATGCAGGCAAATCGTCAGGAGAGAATGCTTCTGGAAGATGGCCATGCAACCTGGAAAACTCACAACAACCCATTGCCATTACAGTATTGCTCCTATATTCATGGGGAATGCATTCCTGAAACTATGGATATAGCAAACCTCCTGACGTTTCACCTGCTTCTGTGGCTGGCATCCTCAGAGGTTTTTGAGGTCTATTGGAAATGAAGCAAGTTGTGTGTGTGTGCGTGCATATATATGTATCTGTAGAGTGACCAGGATGGGAGAAAGACCTCTTGTCTGTTTGAAGCAAGGGTGAATGTTGCAATTGGCCAGCTTGATTAGCATTGAGTAGCCTTGCAGCTGCAAAGCCTGGCTGTTGCTGCCTGGGAATATCCTTTTTTTGGGAGGTGTTTGTCAGATGTTTGTCAAGGAATGTGAAAGCGGGAAAAATGAGACCTGTATAAAAGGGGGAGGGATTGACTGAATGGGCATTCTTGGCTTAATGTCAGTGGCCAGCTGCAGCCGCTTCCAAATGACCACGCAGAGACGCTCTGGATATCACTAGAAACTTTACTACAACCATTACTGCAAGAAAAAGCCAAGAATGCTCATTCAGTCAATCCCTCCCCCTTTTATACAGGTCTCTCCAACGTTTCTCTAACTCAAAGCATTTTTCCCGCTTTCACGTTCCTGTTTTCCTTTCCCCTTCTCGAGCAGCCAGCTGTTGTTTCCCATGCCTCTCCTGGCCGTTGTTATCTGTGTTATGGCTGTCAGGGCTCAGGAGTTTGGGCGCCAATTCCAGGGGTCCAAATCTGGGCTATTAACAGAGTTAATTGGCACTTGATTTTTTGCTGTCTGGAATTTCTGTGTTTCTGGTTGGTGTTATTTATTTACTGTCAACAAATGCTATCTCCAGCAAAACTTATTTATTAATTTCTATCCCACTTTTATCCTTGATCAGAACTCAAAGCAGCAGACATCATATAAACAAAAACATTACATAGCATAAAACTTAATAATCAAACCACAACATATCTAATTAAAATTATAAAACAGGTAACACATGTAATAAATTGCTAGCAAAGACACGGTTTATACATTCAAAAGGTTAAAACCTTTCAGGTTCAAAAAAAGCGGTTTGAGGGATCCTCTCATTTCTGCAGGAGTCTACCGTATACCATGCAGCTGTGGACAAGTCTACATAGCGACCATCAAACGCAGCATTGCCCGGACACGAATCAAGGAACATGAAAGGCACTGCAGACTACTTCAACCAGAGAAGCCATCCATAGCAGAGCACCTGATGAACCAACCTGGACATAGCATATTATTTGAGAACACAGAAATGCTGGGCCACTTCGACAACCACCATGTCAGGCTACACAGAGAAGCCATTGAAATCCACAAGCATGTGGACAATTTCGATAGAAAGGAGGAAACCATGAAAATGAGCAAAATCCAGTTACCATTATTAAAAAAAACACCAGAATCAGGACAGTAAATAAAGAACACCACTCAGCAACAGGGGAATTCCAGACAGTAAACAATCAAGTGCCAGTTAACACCTCCCAAACAAAGGATGCCTCCATGCAGCAATAGCCAGGCTTCGAGGCTGCCAAGCTATTTGTGCTAATCAGACTGGCCAATTGCAACATTCACATTTGCCTCAAACAGCCAAGAGTTCTTTCTCCCACCCTGGACATTCCACAGATATATAAACCCACTTGCCAAACAGACCACACAAACCTCTGAACATGCCAGTCATAAATGCAGGCGAAACATCAGAAGAGATGCTACTGGAACATAGTTTTATAGCCTGAAAAACTTATAGCAATCCTTTGATCCCGATAATGAAAGCCTTTGAAAGCATATTGAAATGAATGACTTCCATGGAAAGTTTCCATAGATATATTTTTGAGGACTCAGAAAACTCCTGTGGTTACAAGGGTCATTTGCAAGTATTTCCCAGATAATATTCTGCAAATGTTTCTTATTTAATTTTTTCATTGATCTTGGTTTCTCCAAATGACCATAATCAGGGTCCTTAAGTACAGGAGCTGCAATATATGCTCCCCTAAATCACTCCAATGGTTTCTCCTGGTACCACCTATTTGGCTCCAATGAGATCTTGAATCTCCAAAAGCTTGAGATTTAATGGGAATTCCATTTGCACTTAATAGTATTTTGTTTAAAAAAAAATCTATATGGCATACTTTCCATTGTGAACATATATTGTATGCCCACTTTAATCCTGTTCCCAGACTAGTTGTAACTTTTAAAACCCAGAGCACATGATAAGTTTGTTTGTTTCCTTGTTCTTAGGGGTGTCTGATAAATCCCAATGATTTGCATCCTTTATCTCACTTCCTCATATACTTCAGGGCAGTCAACCTGATCATGAGTTGAATAAAGATGCAGCTTTCGCGAGAACCTTTTCCCTAGATCTGTATTGATTTAGTGTATTGCTTGCTTTTCTCCCTTAGGCAACCCAAAGTGTCTCACACCTTACACAGCTTAAAACGTTTTGAGATAATAAAAAAATTAAAAATTAAATATAAACCATTTATTTGAAAAGAATTAAACCACTATAATGAGCGAAGAAGGGCAAGGATTTAATATACTGACGATGGCTCTCACTTCTCCAAGGCTCCTTTGGTCTTGACACTGATTGTTTCTTCCTTTCTGTCAGCTCCTTTTACAATTTTAGAGCTACTAGGCCCCTTCATGAGAAATAAAGTGGGGTATAAATAAATATGAGGATGATGATAATGATGACAAAACGATGGATCGCATACTCAGCTGCTGCAAGAAAATTGGGCAGATGGACTACAAGCAGAGGCATAATATGTCAACAAACCCCACCCAAACACAAGAGTCATGCAAAGGTACATTTAAGGTCTTGTTAACATCTGTTGCTCAGATGATTCATTGGAACTTGTGCCACAAATACCATCTGCTTGTGACAAAGAACTGGTGGGATCACAAGCCTGAAAAAGTGACAGAAAATGAATGCATCAAACTACTTTGGGACTTCTTAATTCAGACTGACACAATATTCCTGACCTCATGATCATGGGGGAAAAAACAAAGTATGGATCGCCGATGTTGCAATCCCAGGTGACAGCAGAATTGACGAGAAGCAACTCGAAAAGCTGACATGATACGAGGATTTAAAGATCAAACTGCAAAGACTCTGGCACAAGCCAGTAAAGGTGGTCACAGTGGTGATTGGCACACTGGGTGCTGTGCCTAAAGACTTTGGCCTGCACTTAAAAACAATCGGCGTTGACAAAATTACCATCTGTCATCTGCAAAGGGCCACCCTACTTGGATCTGCATGCTTTATTCGCTGATATGTCACATAGTCCTTGACACTTGGGAAATATTTGACGTGTGATCTAATACAAAAGCCAACATAGTGATCTTGTTTGCTGTGTACTAATCTTGTTGTGTATCTAACAACAACAACAACAACATACCAGACATTCCTTTCTCCTTTTCCTTCATACACCTTCCTTCCTTCCTTCCTTCCTTCCTTCCTTCCTTCCTTCCTTCCTTCCTTCCTTCCTTCCTTCCTTTTTCTCTTCCCTTCTTTCTCTTTCTTTCCTTTCCTCATACGTTTTCCCTTTCTCTTTCTTCCCACCTTTCTCTCTCCCCTTCCCTTCCTACACATGTTACCTGCCAATCTCTTTCACTCCCTTTCTTTCCCAGTCACATGACAGAGGGCCACGTCACCTAGCAACAGTCAATCCAATTTGTTCATTTTCTTTCCCTCATCTCTGGGCCTGGACGGAGTGGGTCTTTTAGTTCTCACCCCTCCATTATTTTAAGTTGGATAGTGAAGGATTTGTGGGTCAAGCTTGGTCCGGATCCATTAAACTAGGCAGGAACCTATATGGTACAAACAAACAGATCAACCAACATGCATATTCAGTACATACATACTTTGACTTTTAGTTAAATAGATACATAGATAGATGAATTAAAATATGAGAGACAAAGAACATTGATACTGGTGTGAAAGCACGAGGAGAAGGTATTAAGTTCATATAGGGAGATTGAGGAAGGAAGCCAACTGTACTCACAACACAGTTAACCACACCTCGAGCAGGAAAAGAAGAACACACAAAACCACGGGATATTTATAGCATGACTGAATGTGGGAACAATTATCAGAAGATGTGAAATCCTGGAAGAGAACAGCCCAGTGCTTGCTAGACGTATTGGCCCATCTGGCATAACCTTTGGGAAACTGATGTCCATGCCACCTCCACCCGAATCACAACAGTGAAACTCAATAACTTGTAATGGAAAGCTTTTTTGAAGGGGAAAGGGACACTCTGCCTTACCATATTTCAGAGCTTTACAGTAGGGCTGTTTCCGAATTTTGGATACTTCCAAATTTCGGAAGTTTTTTTGCCTACTTCCGACTTTTGAAGCGACTTCCAATCACTGCCTCCCAAACAGGGAGTGGTGTTGCATTTCCGAATTTGTTTGGAATTCCGAATTTTGGATGTCATTTCCAAATTTTCTTTCTGATTGCTCATTGGCTGATGGCTAACAGCTGGCTCTCCCTTCTGCTTATTTTTCTGGCCATTTTTGAAGGCGGACGCCATTTTTGAAGGCTTCCGAAGACTTCCAAATTTCGGAAATATTTCCGAATCAATTCCGAAAAATATTTTGAAAAATTCAGAAGTCAATCATATCCGATTTTTGAACAAAATCAACATCCGATTCTGAAATTGAAGCATTTTTTTGCCTTTCGAAACGTCCTGAGGAGGAGGCTTTGAACTTCTTTGTGCATCGTAGAGAGCTATTGTGGTGTAGGAACCCTGGTGACAGCAGGGCATTTCCTGATGTATTAGGGTTGACTGCCATATATGCCACCATCAATGAGAAGTTGCTCTCCTCTTTTCCAGTCCTGGATTCTATGTCCTTTTGGGGAAGTTGTATGTGCCTTTAAGTTGCCTGTTGACTTATGGTGACCTCATGAATTTCATAGGGTTTCCTTAGGCAATGAATACTTGGAAGTGGTTCCTTCCTCTGAAATATAGCCAACAGCACCTGGTATTTGTTGATGCATCCCCATCCAAATACTATCCAGGGCTGACCTTGCTTATTTGCCAATATCAGACAGGATCTGAATCTTTTAGGGTATTTGTGTGAATGTATCTCCAAGTCACTACCAACTTATGGAGACTCGGGTCCCCAGGTGTTTTGGCCTACAGCTCCCAGAAATCCCAGCCAGTTTACCAGTTGTTAGGATTTCTGGGAGTTGAAGGCCAAAACATCTGGAGACCCACAGGTTGAGAACAACTGTCTTAGGCCAAGAATACTTAGAGGTGGTTTTGCCAATTCCTTCCATTGAAATATAATCAACAGCACTCTGTATTCATTGATGGTCTCCTACCCAATTACACTGTAACAAAATTTGAAAAATGTTCTGTTTTCAAACCACTTCTTGGTTTGAAAGTGTTATTCGTATTTAATTGTGCAGTACTTACTTTGAAAGTAGTTGTTGTACTCCAGAAACTTTTTTTGTGGCTGCTACAAACCAGGTTGAATTGGTTGAGACTTGATGATTTAATTTAATTTAATTATTCAATTTCTTGGCCGCCACTCCCGGGTGGCTCGGGGCGGCTCACAAATCACATGTTTTCCAATGAGATCTTCATTGGAAAACTATAGCAAAATGTGGTGCAGGATGTCCCTCCCGCAAGAACAAAGGTTTTGCAGTTTAATAAACCTTTTCCATGTTTTAATGATATAACCATTTATAACCCAGGAACAAAAATCATGTCGCATAGTGTTATTAGCTGTGCTTAGCTTAGCCTTGAGGATATTACTTTGCTTCCTGGAAAGGAACTTCTGTCCTGTGTCTCTATTTTAGGTGCGATCCAGGCTGTATGATGGCTATGCCTTTGTGGAAGTTGCAGTCTAAAAAATAACTTTTCCAACTTTGTCCCTGTTAGAATTCAATCCCACACTGCCCAAGTCTCAAGTCCTCACTGACGAGCAGTTAGTTAGTTTAGTATGGACTAAGGGTTTCCCTTGTGTCACCAGAGCTCCCGGCAGCACAGTGGGTTAAACCGCTGAGCTGCCAAACATGCTGATTGAAAGGTTGCAGGTTTGAATCATGAGCTCCCGCTGTTAGCCCCAACTTCTACCAACCTAGCAGTTCGAAAATATGCAAATGTGAGTAGATCAATAGGTACTGCTCCAGCAGGGAGGTAATGGAGCTCCATGCAGTCATGCTGGCCGCATTACCTTGGAGGTGTCTATGACAACGCCAGCTCTTCGGCTTAGAAATGGAGATGAGCACCAACCTCCAGAGTCGGGCACGACTAGACTTAACGTCAGGGGATACCTTTACCTTTGTCTCCTGTATGACAGTTGGGAATGTATCTCTTTCTTATCTCCTTGCTGTTTCTACACTCATTCTAAATGGTTGTGTAGAATGGCTACTTTTCTCCTGAAAGCCTTTTTAAATCTGACGTCGGAATATGTGCTGTGCGCTTTAGGATCTCTTTCTGCGTGTGCGTCAGGAGAGATGTAGTGATTCGTGTTTTCCCCCCTCTCTTGAAACCTTAGAAGAGATGGGTGTTAGAGTAGCTCAGACCCAGTTCTTTACCATAAAGAAATTCAGTTATTGTTTATTATTGTAAATGAACCTTTTGTGATTTTAAAGATTGGATTCTGCATGTTTGCCTGCCCAAGCTCTTCATTCTTACAGACACAACCAATGCCACTTCACGCTCTCCTCGCTAATGAGCTGAATGCTCAGCTTTAAGTATCCTGCTTAATTTTTGGATTGCTATATTTTAGGGTAGTTTTCCCTAACAGTCCCTGACCTAAGGATGTGGAGCAAAATAAACACTTGCATCTTGCCTGATAGGAGATGGCATTGAGATGGTGGTGGGGACATGTGATTCCCCTCCAGCTAGAAAAGGGGGACAACATTCATTGAGATTGCCATTTAATACGTCTTCATGTGTAAGCTGCAACGTCTTTATAAATCCACGGGGTTTTGAGGAAACCTCATTACCAGTGATGTGCCATTCATGACTTATTGGAAATTCACTGCCTTGGAGAGATGCCAGCTTTCTCAGCAACCTTTGGGCATTTAGGCATGGGAGTTTCCCACCCTGCCGGTTTGGTGGTGTTTTACTGTCAACTGGATTGAATTGCCCTGGTCTGCCTTGCTGCATCTCAGGGAGGGGCTGACCAACCAGGGCTTTTCTTACACAAGTGGAAAGTACAAGGAAGAAGTACAGGGAAGTGTCTTGATTTGGTTTTTGGAGATCTAAAAACAGCAAAAGTGGACTCTCCGCTCTGGACAGGGCCTCTTCTCCTACGTCTTCACCTGTGGTGTGGGCCATGGTTTGACCTTGGAAAAAATGGGGTCGTCTATAAGTTTGTTTATTAAGTTACTAAATCTTATTTACTTCATTTTTTTTATCTACACTTCATGGCACATTTCCTTTCCAAGAACTAAAAACACATGACACTTCAGAGAATGGAAATGTAACTTTCTTGGGTAACAATTTCCACAAATTCTTTAGTTAGATTGAAATCCCAAACACTTGTGACCAGAAGTGTTTGGGATTTCAGGGTTTTATTACTACTGTTTTGGAATATCTGCATATGTTTACATAATGAGATCCAAGTCTGAACAGAAAATTCATGTATACTTCACTTTGCCTGAAGATTGTTTTTATATACAATATACAGTATGTAATGATTTTGTGCGTGAGGCAAAGTCTGTACATTGAACCATATCAGAAAGCAAAGGTGTTACTATCCTAGCCATCCAATGTTGGATTTTGGAGTATTTTGGAATTCTGGATCCAGGAAATTATCAACTTGTAATTTCCAAGCCATTATTTACAGCAGTGGTTCCCAACCTTTTTTTGACCAGGGACCACTTTGATTACGGACCACTCTCCAACATTAGTACCAAGAGAGTTATGAATCAGTTTTTGTTCAACTTCAGGTTTGGTTAGGTTCTTTGGATGGTAATTCAGAAAATTGCACTGGATAGACCACAACAGCTCTAGTTTCTGATACAGAACATATGCCATGCAGTAGTCACCATCTGCTCGCCCACAGAAAACCATATTTAATAATCTAGAGCTGATGTGGTAGTAGTAATCTTTCGTGGGTAGTCAGCCTCTCCCCTCCCAACATCCCCGTTGCCTTGGCACTATAAGAGGGGTTCGTGAGACTAGTCGCTCTCATTGCCGTGTGGTTTTGAGGCAATGGTGTAGTAATGGTGAGGCCGCAGACCATATTTTCGGTCTTGGGGATCACTGGTGGTCTGCGGACCGCAGGTTGGGAACTACTGATTTACAGTGTCATCATTGCAATTAAAGTCACACTTACGCAACACTAACAAGAGCCACTGCAAAGGATTCCCCCTTAGTACAATACAACTTGAACAAATATTGACTGGAAGAAACATGCCTTCAGAATGTGTATGGCCCTTCAGTCAATGCTAGACTCCAACTCCCATTATCCTAGCCAGCATGCCAATGATTAGGAATGGTGAGAGTTACAATTTGCCTCCTCTTGGAAAATTCATACAAAAATGTGTTTCATTCCTGCTGTTGCTGTTATGTGCTTTCAAGTTATTTCCGATGTATGGCAACCCAGTCATAGGTTTTTCTTGGCAAGATTGTCTTGGGCGTATTGCCTTTGCCTTCCTCTGAGGCTGAGAGAGTGTGACTTGCTCATGGTTCCCCAGTGGATTCCATGCTTGGGCATATATTCAAACTCTGTTCTCCAGAATTCTACACTATGCTCGCTTTTGTTTCCTTCCATCCTTGACATTAGGATGAATGTCACTCCTTAAACTACTGGTGGTTATGAATAGAGCCACGATGGTACAATTTGCTAAAGCTTTGTGCCAGCTGAACTGCTGACCTGAAGATCGATGGTTCTAATCCACAAAACGGGGTGAGCTCCCGTCTATCAGCTCCAGCTTCCCATGCGAAAACATGAGACAAGCCTCCCACAGGATGGTGAAACATCCGGGCGTCCCTTGGGCAACATCCCTGCAGATGGCAATTCTCTCGCACCAGAAGCAACTTGCAGTTTCTCAAGTCGCTTCTGGCACAATAACAAAAATTAAGATGAATCAAAGTCACTATCTACTGTATGTTTACTTCGCTTTGACTCCCATGTTATGTATTTGCATTTATTCATTTTTATGACTTCTTTTCTTTCCAGAGGTAGATAGCGTAGGCCAGAGCCACATCCAGCTGGGACAGACGCTGCGGGAAGAAGCCAGGAAAATGGAGGACTTCAGGGAGAAGCAGAAGCTCCACCGGAAAAAGGTCAGAAATAAATAGGCTTGAGTTCTTCTTGGTAAATCCTGAATGAGGTCTGGTTAGAGCTTTGGTTAGAAATGCATTGATTATAGCTTCCAGGATCCTATTGCTGGGGATTTGTGGAGTGTGCAACTCCCAAAGTGATATTTCCAAGCTCCTTAAACCACTGGTGATTCATATCCATCCATAGTCTCCTTTATAGGACATGGGGTTCATCTACACTGGCACAAATGCAGTTTGACCCCACTTTAAAGGACAGGCTCAATGCTATGAAGTCATGGGAGCTGTAGTTTTACAAGTCTTTAGCTTTCTCTGCCAAAGAAAGCTGGTGCTTCACAACTTCTAGGATCCCATATCATTGTGCCATGCGGTTAAAGTGGTACCAAACTGCATTAATTCTATGGAGTAGATTCCTCCCCAGTATTTTTACCACTGTTGAGTTAATTGAATGCAAGCTATTTTTGCACTTTGAACGCAATGTACAGAAACACTCCAAGGCTGGATCTACACTGCCATATAATCCATTTTCTGGGTCAAGATGATCTACTTTAAACGGGATTATATGAGTCTACACTGCCCTTTAATTCAGTTCACAGCAGATAATCTGGATTCGAAAAATGGATAATAGGGCAGTGTAGATATTTATTTATCACATCAGAAGCAGACTAAGGGTACAGTTGTAATGTATTTTTAAAAAACACAAAATTTAAAAACTTGGCATTATATTAAATTTCCTTTGACCAGTAGCTGGCCACTGGGAGTGCCTCTGGTGTTGCTATAAGGAGGTCCTCCGTTGTGCATGTGGCAGGGCTCAGTCTGCATAGTAATAGGTGCTCTGTGGTTTGCTCTTCTACACATGGGGCTACAAAGTGGAATCCACATGTCCTGGATTCTACTTTGTGGCCCCATTTCTTAAAGTTGGCTCTGCATCTCGTGGTGCCAGTGTGCAGTCTGTTCAGTGCCTTCCAAGTCGCCCAGTCTTCTGCATGCCCAGATGGGAGTCTCTCATTCGGTAACAGCTATGGCTTGAAGTTCCAGGTTTTAGCCTGCCACTTTTGGAGTCTCGCTTGCTGAGATGTCCATGCGAGTATCTCTGTAAATCTTAGAAAACTATTTCTCGATTTAAGGCATGAGCGTACTGGCCGATATCCGAACAAAGGATGGGCCGGAGATGTCACTGCCTTAGTCCTTTCACTACTGGCTGCTACTTCCCGGTGGATGTCAGGTGGTGCAATACTGCGGCATGTTTCATTAAGAGCCACAGCCACTGTGTGGTGAGATGTGTTCCACACTGGGCATGCGTACTCAGCAGCAGAGTAGCAAAGCGCAAGGGCAGATGTCTTCACTGTATCTGGTTGTGATCACCAGGTTGTGCCAGTCAGTTTCCATATGATATTGTTTCTAGCACCCACTTTTTGCTTGATATTCAACCAGTGCTTCCTGTATGTCAGAGAACAGTTCAGGGTAACTCCCAGTGGGATTTCAGTGGCAGTGTAGATGGAGTGTGAGAACACAGTGGAAAGTGAAACATTGAGAGGAAAACTGGAACTTTTAAAAAGCAGTTGAAAAAGTGAGATGATAGAGGATGAACTGGTACAATCCCTCTCTCTCTCGGCATTACTTCGTGAACGAAGATTTTTAGGAAGGACTCATCCCACACTTTTTACAAGCGCGTTGATGACTAAAAAGACCAATCTGAGATAGGCAAGTTCGGTTGCAAAAAGCACAGCAGAATGTCTCCGTGGGTGATGTTGTTTCCAAGTTGTGGTTCTTTCTGTGTTGTCGTTTCTCTTCAAGACCCATTCGGCGTGTCTTCTCGAAAGAGGCTGCAGCATTGTGGATAGTGCCTCTCCATGCCTCCCGATGTGAGGCCAGGGTGGACCATTGTTGGTGATCAATCTGGCCGAGCCTGAGATGTTGTTTCAGGGAGTCCTTATATCTCTTTTTGGGGGCGCCTCTCTTGCGCTGACCCGTGGCGAGTTCACCATAGAGTAGTAATCTGTGATCTATCTCTTTGTCAATCTTGGCATCTGAAGAGATGATGCTTCCCAGGTAGGTGAACTGCTGAACAGACTTAAGCACAGATTTGCCTATGCTGATGTGGGGATGATGGTGTTCTTCCTGTGGTGCGGGCTGGTAGAGGACTTCCGTTTTCTTCAGGCTGACTTCCAGCCCAAACAGCTCTGCAGCTGTTGCAAAGCAGGATGTTAGGCACTGCAGGGCTGCTTCTGAATGGGCGACAAGGGCAGCAGCTCACAGACTAGATCATTTAGAGTCTTAGTGCAAGCCCTCAGACGGCTTAAGTTGAACAAGCTACCATCAGTACGATAGCGTATATACTGTATATGCCATCTTCTTCTTCGAGGTCTGCCGTAGTCCTTTGGAGCATCATGCTGAAGAAGATTTCCCAATCCCTACTGGACTGGGAAAGTGGATGTGTAAGCAAAAGAGGCAAAGAAGGTGCCCAAAATAATTCAAAACAGGAAAATAGAAATGGAAACATAGAGAGAAAAAAACCCTGATAGAAAAGATCTAGGTGTCAATGATGTTCAGTGTCTCTCTCATTGAAAAGCTAGACAGAAAATAGCATTGGTGCAGATGAGATTCTTATTTGGAGGAAGCCCCTCATTCCTCCTCCCTTGTAATATCACCTGTGGCGGCCTGAGGTCCCATCATTGGTGCAGACAAAGTGACGCCAAATGCCAAATCCTTTGAGTCTCGATTCCTGACAAGAAGATAATGTGTGTGTTTGTTTTTACTGCTTGAGCTCATTGGAGGCTGTGTCACCTGAAAAGCCTGCCAGCAACAGGTTGTCCACCTTCCTATTGTCACTTGGCAAACAGAGGTTAAATACAAACCTGTCTAAGATGCAAGAATCATAGAAGGTTAGGTACATGCATTATGCCTTGGCAATGAACAAGACTGTTAATGCATATCAATCATATTCGCCCCCTCCCCCTATTATCACAGACTCGACTTGTGGGAACGAGGGAGAGAGCCTTTTCCTCTCCCTCCCCCCCACTTTGGAACGCATTGCCTAGCGAGATTAGGTCAGCCCCCACCCTGGAAATTTTTAAGAAAAACCTCAAAATGTGGCTTTTCCGTTGCGCTTTTAGAGAACGATTTCACATTTCCCTTGTCATTCCCCCCTAAAATGGGTGTCCTCATATTGCACTGTTTCTTGCCCACACAAAGGACTGTTTCTACTCCCCTGTTCATGAAGCTCCCCTACAAATATATAGGTTTTAAATTTTATCTCATCCTTAGTTTTTTATCATTGTATCTTGCACATATGGCCCACTCATTGTGATTGTGTTTGTTTTTTCTATTGTATTACTTTGCACTGTGTATGTGTGTGTGTGTGTATGTATATATGAATATGTATGTGTGTGTGTGTGTATATATATATATATATATAATTTATTTTTGTTACTGTAATGCTGTTTTATGTTTTTTTTATGTTACTGTATTGAAATGCACTTCTGGACTTGGCCTCATGTAAGCCGCCCCAAGTCCCCTTCAGGGAGATGTTGGCCAGGGTATAAATAAAGATTATTTTTTATTTATTTTAATTTATTTACATTGTTTATATTCCGCCCTTTTCACCCCGCAGGGGACTCAGGGCAAATTACAATGTACATATACAGGCAAACATTCAATGCCACATAGACACACAATACATATAGACAGACACTCAGAGGCTATTTAACATTCTAACTTCTGGCCACCAGGGGGAGCTGTTTCATTTCTTCATTCTTTTGCATACTTTCTGTAGATTTTATGGCCTCTTAAATCAGTTAAATTAGCCTCCCCACAAAGAGGTACCTAAATTTCCTACTTGACAGATGCAACTGTCTTTCGGGTTGCAAAGTTCGACAATAAGCTACACAATTTGTTCGAGAGCTCACCCTGACAGAGAAAACAATGACAAACAATGAAAAACTGTGGAATCCAGATTCTCCCGCCAGAGAGCAGAAGAAGCTATGAAGTCACAATTGTCACGGCCAAAATGAATGGAATTAATTTCAACAGGGAGGAATATATGGTACTGCACTTGGGCAGAAAAAAATGAAATGCACAAATATAGAATGAGTGACATCTGGTCTGAAAACAGTCCATAGGAAAGGGATTTAAGAGTCTTAGTAGATCCCAAGTTGAACATCAGTTGATAGTGGGATGCAGCAACTACAAAAGCCACTTTGGATAACCTTGTGCCCAGTTCTGGGCACCACAATCTAAAGAAGGATATGAAGCTAGTATGTGTCCAGAGAAGGGCTGGATGGCCATCTGTCAGGAAGGCTTTGATTGTGTATCTCTATATGGCAGAGACTGGATAGTCCTTCCAACAGCTCTAGGATTCCTTTGTGCGGAGCGAAATGGAAGGGATTGATAGCATTTCCCTTTCTTGCTGCTTGTGTGTGGCCTTGTATGTTTACATGTTGGAAACGCTCCCCTTTGGCCGTCTCCTATCCTTTTGCAAAGCTGCACAAACCCATTAACACTGCCGTTCTTCTCCACAGATTGAGCTCATAATGGACGCTATTCACAAAAACCGGAATTTGCAGTACAAGAAAACCATCGAAGTGAGTTCTTGCTTCCCATCTGGTTCCCATCTGGGTTTTTTTAAAAATGTGACGTTGCATCTTGTCCACCGCATTGCTTTCCCTTTAATGATGGGGTGGCCTAATGACACATAGCCATTGCCAAGAGGAGAGAAGAAAAATCACAAAGGGAAATCTCCACGTTGGATATCCTTGCAGAGACAGATGGGACTAGTGTTTCCCAGTTTTAAAAAATGCTTTAGAGCAGTGGTTCTCAACCTTCCAAATGCCGTGACTCCTTAATCCATTTCCTCATATTGTGTTGACCCCTAACTATAACATTATTTTCGTTGCTACTTTATAACTATAATTTTGTTCCTGTTATGAATCGTCATGTAAATATCTGATATGCAGGATGTATTTTCATTCACTTGACCAAATTTGGCACAAATACCCGATACGTCCAAATTTGAATACTGGTGGGGTTGCTGGGGGGATTGATTTTGTCATTTGGGAGTTGTAGTTGCTGGGATTTATAGTTCACCTACAATCAAAGATCATTCTGAACTCCACCAACTATGGAATTGAACCAAACTTTTCACACAGAACTCCCATGACCAACAGAAAATACTGCAAGGGTTTGGTAGGCATTGACCTTGAGTTTTGGAGTTGTAGTTCACCTACATCCAGAGTGTACTGTGAACTCAAAAAATGATAGATGTGGACCAAACTTTGCACAAATGTGAACCCTGGTGAGGTTTGGGGAAAATAGACCTTGCCATTTGGGAATTGTAGTTTCTGGGATTTATAGTTCACCTAAAATCAAAAAGCACTCTGTACCCATCAATGATAGAATTGGGGTGAAGTTCCCACACAGAACCGCCATGACCAACAGACAATACCATGTTTTCTGATGGTCTTTGGTGACCCCTCTGACACCCCCTCATGACCCCCCCCCAGGGATCTTGATCTGATGGTCTTTGGTGACCCCTCTGACACCCCTCTGCAGGGATTTGATCCTCAGGTTGAGAAACACTGCTTTAGAGGAAGGGGGAAAAAGTAGGGTCTCAACCACATCTCTGGAGAGCGCACACTCTCATTTTCCATCCAGGAAGAAAGACCTCCTCCAAAACCCAAGCACATCCTATAGAAAGTAAAATGCAGTGCCTTTTACTCTTGAAGAGGAATGGTACTTGCCTTGCCCCTAATTTTATTTATTTATTTAATTATTTCAACTTCTATACTGCCACTCCCCGGAGGTTCAGAGCGGTTTACAAGCATAACATATAAAAACAGAGAACATACAGTACTAATACAGGAGACAAATTAAACAATGTAAACAATTAAACAATTTGAGAACTTAATCCACCACATAGAGAGATCCGATGGCCTATAGTTCTCAGAAAGGCCGCTTACACTCCAGCCGCGGGGCCGGAGTGTAACTTAAGTCCCTTGCTGGTATCCGTATACTACCCTTAGAGGGAGAGGACCTGCTCTGCCCTGCTGGTTTTAAGGGCTGAAAGGCACATCTTGTTTCTATCCCAGATAACATGCTCTGGAGCTGGGGACCGTTCTGAGATCTCACCCTGCTCCTGTAGCCAATGTTCCAGAAAGTCCTAGGCCGAAACTTCCTTCGTCTCTTAGCTGGCCCCAAATTCTAACGGGGCCCCGCTGGCAGCAGTAGCACTGCAGTTGGGTTGCATGTCACAGCTGCAATTATGCATGTCAAAGGATGTTGGGAGTTGCAGTTCAGTGAATCTAAATGGGTCTCATGATTCCCAGTCCTGGGGTACTGCATATCTTGGAAGAGTTACTTTTTTTGAAAACTGGTCTCTAAATCCAATGATAAATCCAATACACTTTGCTGATGCCTCAATAAACTACAATTCCCATAGTTTCATAGCATGAACTCCTATGTCAGTTTAAGACAGGATCAAACTGCATTAATTCTACTGTGTAAGATTCACTTTTAGATACACCAAGTCTATTAGTGTTTCTCCATCCTTTAGTGCTGATTTTTAAAATAAAGATTTTATTTACATACAAAAACAACTTACAATGTAGACAAAATACAAAACAGTGAACATTTTACATACACATAGCCCACCACCAAGGCCTGAACAGGTATCCTTTCCTTCGCCATATCTTTATAAATCAACCGTTAATCAAATGTCATATCCAAAATTCCTGACCAACAGGGTTATACTGCATTCCATTTTCACTCTCTAAAGTGTATTTAATAAAACCGACCAGTATGCCTCAAAATCTGATCTATTAGTTTCCCCTTGAATACCTTCATTTCCATTGTTAGTTTATCATTTAAGGCGCCACGTTCCATACCTCCCTGAGGAGCATGCCAGGCTTCCAGTGTAAGATTAGTTATCATTTTCCAATTCCTTGCTATTATAATTCTTGCCACAGTGAATAAAATAATCATCAATTCTTTCTTTTCCATTTCTAAATTCAACATTGTGGCGTCCATTAGTAATGCTAACCTAGCATCCGGAGTAATATTTAGCCCTATAATATTGCTTATTTCGATAAATATAGCATTCCAAACAATGTTCACTTGGGGGCATTCCCACCATAAATGAAAATATGTCCCTTTGTGCATGCCACATCTCCAGCAGAGGTTGCTTTGCTTGCTGTCCATCTGATGTTGTTTGACTGGTGTGGTATCCCATCTCCATATAACTTTAAATACATTTTCTTTTAATCTTGTTGATAGATTCTTAACCACTCTCCACCTCAGAACCTTTTTCCAATCAAAATCTGTCAGAGGCCCGACTAGGTCTCCTTCCCAGACCTTTTCAAACAGCTTCAGCCCTGTTTCTTCGCCAATTAATCCATTATATATTTTCCCAATTAATCCTTTCCCTGTTATTTCTTGAGATTTAAGTTTGCTTAGCCATTCCTCATATTTATTCAATGCTCTACATCTGGGATTTTTACTTAAGAAGTCCTTTTTCCAGTTATACAGCTGTTGTCTCTCAAACCAGTTCAGCTGTTGTCTCTCAAGCACCTTGTTCTTCTAACTTATTGAACTTACCCATTGAATTTTGTATCCATTCTTTCCAGGAAAGAGTAGTTTCCACCTCCACTAATTTTTTATATTTAAGTTTAATTCTCAGGTCTTCTGGAAAATTTTCCAGTAACACTATTGGGGTTAAAGGGGAAACTCCTGGAAATATTTTGTTTTTTAACTTAACCCATATCTCCATAACATCTTTAGCCAGGTTATTTTTGCACTCCTTAATTTCTTTGCCTATGTTTGCCCTGTAAAACATTTCCCCATAGTCTCTTTGCCAACGTTTCCCTTCCAGTTCCTCCCAAATTAATTTAGGTTCCAAGAGCAGCTTAAACACTCCCTTTATGATGTGTGCCTGGTGATAGGTTTTTAGTTCTGGTATTCCTAGTCCCCCTAATTTCTGAGAAATATACCATAAGCCTCTTGGTAGCCTGGATCTTCTGGTTCCATTACAAAATTCATTGACTATTTTCTGCCATTTTTTAAGATCAACCTCTGGCAGTTTAATAGGTAGCATATTACAGAGGAAGTTGAACTCCTATTATTCTATAGCAGGGCTGTCCAACTGGCGGCCCCGGGGCCGGATCCGGCCCCGTAGCCTGTTGGACACGGCCCCACCTATGCCCTCAGCCGCCATTTTTAAATTTGAAAAAAAAAACGATTTTTAAAAAAAAAAAAAAAAAAATGGCGGCCGGGGGGGGGGAGGCAGGGCAGGGAGGAGGAAGAGAGCTAGCTCCTCCTCCTTTTCGGCGCCCCCTCCCTACCTAGAGGGGGGCGGGGAGCCACCGAAAAAGGGCAGAAGGCGGCGCCAACAGCAGCTCTCGTCACAGGCCTGGCGTGACGCAGCTGCCCTGGCACCGCCTACTCCCTTTCGGTGCCCCCTCCCTTCCTAGGGCGGCGGGGGGCGCCGAAAAGGAGGAGTAGGCGGTGCCAAGGGGCAGCACGTCACGCCAGGCCTGTGACGCGCTGCTCTTGGCGCCGCCTTCTGCCCTTTTTCGGCCGTTTTAGGAGGGGGCGGGGCCTGGGGTTGGGGGCGGGGGTTGGGGGCGGGGCCTGGGGGCATCAGTGACCTTTTATCCGGCCCTGGACCCCGTAGAAGTTGGACAGCACTGTTCTATAGCATTGAGCAATGGCAGTTAAAGTGGTGTCAAACTGCATTAATTCTTCAGTGTGGAAGCACCGCCTACTGCTTTTGTGACCTCTTTTGTCATGATTTCTCCCAGGCCAAGAGGCTCTATGAACAGCGGTGCAGAGACAAGGATGAGGCTGAACAAGCAGTCCACCGGAGCGCAAACCTGGTCACACAGAAGCAGCAGGAAAAGGTAACCAAAGAGATAGATTTGAAATAGAGCAAAGCAGAAGGGCTCTCATAATCTCCCTGGACTTCCAGATCCTCGGATCTGGATTATGTGTCTGGGGAGATTATGAAGCTGGGGTTAAAAGCGGGAGCTCATCCTGCTCCCTGGATTTGAACTTCTCATCTTTTGGTCAGTGAGTCCAGCAGCTCAGCAGTTTAACCCGCTGCACTACCAGGGGGCCCTTTATTCTTTCATCTTATATCCTTCAAGTTACTGACTTCTGTTTACATTAACAAATGAACATCCCAACAGGCTATATCTGCAAACCTGCACGTAAAGTATTTCTTTCTCTCTCTCTCATTGAGATAGATAGTTAGATAGAATGGTTTCAATTCTTTTAACAATGTGTCAACTGTTTTATCCTTCAACCTAACTGTTAACTTGTCCATCCCTATTAGTTCCCACATCTTCACTGCCCCATCTTCTATAGTCGTTGGTATTTTTGTCTTAATGTGGTCTGGATTTTGCAAAGTCTTCAGCCTTATCAAATTACAAATTTCATGATTGGATACGAGTTGAGCTATGGCAAGGAAACTGATGTCAGACTGCTTTCACAGTGTAGATGCATCCTTAGAGAAAGCCGCTGCTGTGACTCTTGCTTTACTGGAGATCACATCCTGGGAAAGTGTGCTCACTGATCACAGAGTTCTGGGAGTTGTAGTCCACTTCCTCAAACTCTAAACAAAATGCTGGTGGAAGGCCCTTCTGATTGTTTTCTAACACCTCTGTTCTTCTTTTTGTCTCTGCAGCTGTTTGTCAAGTTGGCTCAAACAAAGACAGCCTTGGAGGATGCAGGTGAGTTCTTCGTTGACTTTAAAGCCAGAAGGGTTGCTTGCCAACTTTCAAACTGGCTTTAAGACCCATCCGATCTGCATGAAGTAGCATACTCGGAGCACGGGAAAGTTCCCCCTTTGCATTCCAACTCTCAGCAATGGGTATTTTAGAGGTCCCTAGTCCCAAGTAGTGTTCATGTCAGAGCTGTATCTGTACCTCTCCATGACATGGACTGAAATCTATGCTCATTTGTATTTCCTAGTCCAAACGGCTTCCCATTTTAGATTGATTCCTAGGTAGATGGGAAAGGAGCCTCACTTCCTGCGTTTATGGCACACCTTTTCCCGAGACATAATTGAGCAGAGGAGGGTTGAAGGGTTCCTATAGCATTTTTCAATCCTTACCACAACCCTGTGAGATTAGTTAGGGTGAGAAATAGTGTCCAGACTACAAAGACTACAGTAGTGTCCAGACTACAAAGGGCGCGGTAGAAATATTGCAAAATTATGTAATAAAAACAAATGGGTGAGTGGGGCTTTGAACAAACTTTTACTCAAAAGTTTGCATCAACTGCATTGGGATCAAACTACATTTTGCACTTTGAACTTGGTTGGCAGCAATTCATGCAAGAAAAGGGAAAGGGGGGGGAGTGGGGGAAGGCAAACAAGAGAAAAACTGGGGCAATTAGCTGAAAACATAGGAAGACAAAAGGTTACTCAGCTGGTACCGTGATGGTGCCCTCTGTTGATTAAAACCAAAGAAGCAATTGATTATTTACAGTCATCCTTCCACATTTACAATTTTGACTTTTATGAATTTGATTAAAAAATACTATCTCTAGGATTCTCTAAGTCCTCCAGTATGTCTCTGGGATCAAACCCTTCCCCCATATTTTATGGCTCTAGAGATTTATGAAATGAACTCAAAATGGTTGGAATCATATGAGGGTTGAATGAAAAGCTTCCGCCTTCGTAACTCCTCAACAGATGGCCGTACTGGTATGTGGTAGGTACTGGCTTGTTCAGTAGACTCTCCTCTACAGTTTCATTTTGGTGGGAAGCCTTAGCATTGAACGGTTGTGTTGTTAAAGTGTGAAGTATGGACCCCTGCCCAGACAGTCGGTCAATGCAACTTAAGCAACGTGCAGTCATTGAATTCTTGACAGCAGAAGGTGTCACCCCAAATGAGATTAATCAGAGAATGCAAGCTGTTTATGGTGATTGTGTTGATGTGAGTACTGTGCATCGTTGGGTGAGTAAGTTTAAAGAGTTGGATGTCCTGTGACAGCAACCACGAGTTTCAAAAAAAAGGTTGACAGATTGATTCAAGACAATCGTCGTATCACTCAGAGAGAAATTTCAAGCATAATCGGCATTTCACAAGAACGTGTGGGCCACATTATTGCTTTGCTTGGCTATCGGAAAATCTGTGCACGATGGGTACCCAGGATGCTGACACCTGAAATGAAAGCGCACAGCAGAACTTCAGAGACTGGATCTCACCACTGTACGGCATCCTCCATACAGCCCAGATTTAGCAGCATCTGACTTCCATCCATTCCCGATAATGAAAGAAGATCTGTGGGGATATCATTATGCTTCTGATAAAGATGTTGAGAGAAATGTGGGACACTGGTTGCGGAAACAATGTTGACTTCTTCTGTGGCGGCTTCAGAAAACTTGTTCATTGTTGGCTGAAATATATTTATTTATTTATTATTTGCACTTATCAGTCGCCACTCCCAGTGTGGCTCGGAACGATTTACAAAAGTGAAATCTTAGAATAAAAACACGATAAAACAGATATTAACTGGATAAATACAACTCAACAAGAGCTGTGCACATAAAATGGGAGGGCGAGCGTATATTCAATTGTCTGGTAATCATATGGAAAAGTGACTAGTGGTAGTTAAAGAGCACATTCTAAGGATTATTTCTGCATTTGATTTATTAAAATATTCCCATCCAAACCCAAGTAACGAAGATAGAGGCATTACTTTTCATTCAACCCTCGTATCTTACTTTGATGCCTTTATATGTCTACAATGTGCATTGATGACTTTACCCTCATGTTTTCCAGAAGGAACTGAACTCCTGTTTTGTTTTTGCCCAATTACAGACAGGGTCTATCAGGCGAATGTCAGCGCTATTGAGAAGATTAGGCAAGAATGGCAGAATGAGCACATCAAGGCTTGCGAGGTACCAAAATGAGGATTCAGGTGTCCTGACTCAAGCTATGCAATACTGGGATGTCCAGTGCTGCTATTATCTCAAGAATGTTTCCATAAATTTTGTGTTCAAATTCTGAATGTGGGTTAATGAAATAAAGGTAGATGGATGATTCAATAGCAGCTATATTAACTATGTTAAATGGCATGTAAACATTGCAATACTCAGAGTGAGAGTGGTAAAGTGGAGAGCAATGGAATGTTCTAAGTCCAAACAAATCAATCCTGAACTCTACTAGGAAGCTAAGAGGGCTAAACTTTGGCAGCATCATGAAAAAACAACAATGCTTGGTAAAGTAAAGAGCAATAGGAAAATAGAAAATCCACATTATAGATGGATGGACTCACTCAAGGAAGCTATGGTCCTGAGCCTACAGGAGTGGAGCAGAATAGTTGATTATACTATGTAACATGTTTTTTGTTCCTGGCTTATAAATGTCATTTCCTAATTGGTTTGATCATAAAAACATGGAAAAAAGTTTATTAAACTGCAAAAACTTTGTTCTTGCCGGCCATCCTTCAGCACATTCGGCTATAGTTTCTCAATGAATTTCTCATAGAGTCACAACCAATTCAACAAAGTTTGTGGCAGCCACAAAAATGAAGTTTCTGGAGTATAACAACTACTTTCAAAGTAAATACCACACAATTAAACAGGAAATAACACTTTCAAACCAGGAACAGAACATTTTTCAAATCTTGTTACATAGTGTAATAGGAGGACTTGGAGGTCTCATTCGTGGGAAAATCAAAGTTATCGTGATGGCAGTTCAATGTTTTTGGTGACTTGAACATATTTTGAATGCTCCCTTGGCTTTTCTTCGTGAACGAAGATTCAGGAAGGACTCATCCCACGCTTTCTACAAGCGTGTTGATGATTCAGAGGTTGGATGTGTCTTTCGAGCCTGTGCAATGGATTTTTCTGGTGGAGCACAGCATGCACAGAACTGGCCTCACCCTTTAAACCAAAGGTTCATCTGCCGGGGCCTAGCAAGCTGGGACAGTGGCAGCGAGGTCCTCAGGTCGTAGGTTTGGTTCAAGTTTCCTTCTCTAGGTGGTTGACCTTACAGGGTTAGACAAGCACCATCTGCCCGGGTTTGAAACCAGAGTTTTCCTTCTCTTAGGATGGTTGCCAAAAGGCTAGAGAGCCCATCCTGCCCATTGACGCTCTTTGTCAGACCCTTCCATTGTGAGCTGTCTGGTATGGGAGGCCCTGCCAGTGACTATTATGCCACCGCCAGCATAGCTCACAACTTCATTAGGGTACACAAGCCTCTCCCCCTCGACAAGGGGGTGCCAACAGAGAGGTTTTGAAAGCAATGATTTATAAAATACTATCTTTAAGGAATCCCAAAGTCATGTTTTGCTTCTGGGTTTAATATCTTCCTCCCTTGTTTTGCCTCCAGCTTTTTGAGAATCAAGAATGTGAGCGGATCAGCTGCTTCCGGAACGCCTTGTGGCTTCACATCAACCAGCTCTCCTTGGAGTGCGTTAAGAATGATGAAGTAAGGAAGGAATGAGCAATCAGTCACTTTATTTATGTCCAAACTTTCCCCTAATATTGGAATGTGGGGAAACTACTACTACAGGGGGCCTTTGGTATCCAGTGGGATTCTATTACACTATATATCACTGTTTTTGTTCCTGGATTATAAATGTAATTTCTTAATTGGATCTATCATAAAGACATGGGGAAAGTTTATTAAACTGCCAAAACTTTGTTTATGTGGAACTTCCTGAAGCGCGTTTTGTAACCGTTTTTCAATGAATATCTCATAGTGTCAACCAATTCAACATAGTTTGTGGCAGCCACAGAAACAGTGTTTCTGGAGTATAACAACTACTTCCAAAGTAAGGACCATATACTGTAACTAAACAGGAAACAACACTTTCAAACCAGGACCCGGCTTTATTAAAAAATTGTTACATAGTGAAAAATGCTCACCGTTTAAATACAGAAAACGATCCAGCTGGATGCAAAAGGTCTTTTCCAACTCTATGATTCGAAAAACAGGTGGAAGCTCCAGTCCTAATGTGTACAATGAACAGGTGAAATAGTGTCTCTTATAAAATGGCAATGTTTGAATTTTGCTTTATCAACATGAGATAGATTGCCTGACTTTTTTTTTGAAAGCATCCCTACTTCCACTTGCAGAAACCAGCTAGTCAATCAGCTGATTTTTCAATAATTTTTGCAGTCTCCATGTCTCCAAAGGGCAGAAGACTATGACCTCTTCTACACTGCTATATAAAGTCCAGATGATTTGCTTTGAACTGGATTGTATATCAGTGGAAACTTAGAGCCCTTCCATACAGCCATATAACCCAAAATATCAAGGCAGAAAATCCCGCAATATCTGCTTTGAACTGGGTTATATGAGTCCACATTGCCATATATTCCAGTTCAAAGCAGATAATGTGGGATTTTATATAGCTGTGTGGAAGGGGCCTCATATAATCTAGCTCAAAGCAGATAATGTGGATTATCTCATTTGATATAATCTGGATTATATGGCAGTGTAGAAGGGACCTACCTTAGGGTATGGAGGAGTGGTTGCCTGTAGAACATATTCTCTCTTTTTGGAAGAAGAACATGAATGCTTTTCACTTTCATGGCACAGGACTCTTGTGAAAGTGAAAAAACACGAAGCCATTAGGATTTTTCTGTAACCTGAGAAAACACCTCTCTGGGAATTTGTAGTTCTTTCAGCATGACTTTATGGTCAACGTCTGCTGGAAGCTGAACGTAGAATCTCAGGTGAGGACCTAGAAATTCCTAAATGGAACATTTTTCATCAAATCTGCGAACAATTAAATCTCTAAATGTGTACGGACAATTGCAAATAAATCCCTTTATCTGCAGTGAGTGGAATAGTTGCTTTCTCGTTTTTGTCACATCTGAGGACAACATTCTCTTGCCCCTTTCCAGAGCTACGAAGAGATCCGCAAGAGCCTTGAACATTGCAGCATCGAGAAGGACATTGAATATTTTGTGAACCTCCGCAAGACGGGCTCCCTTCCTCCGGGTAAGTGGGCCACAGTGCGCAGAGAATAGGGAACTTCCTACTGTCAGTTATAACACTGGGGAATTTTAGTGCAAAAAATAATGTTTCCAGGCTCCAAGTTTCTAAAGCTCGCACAGCATAAAAGATGGTTGACTTTTGTCCACATTGCAGAATTATTGCAGGTTGACCCTATTTGAACTGCTACAGGTGTATAGTTTTGTGAGAGATGTGTCTTTCTCTGTCAGAGGCTTCCAGGGCCACAGCAAATGACAAATGACATTTGCACAAATGACAAATCCCAGGATTCTCTGGCAATTTAAGGGCTGCCAAACTGCAATTATTCTGCAGTATAGATGGTCTTTACAACAAGCACTCATTGTTTTCTCTCTATGGAGTTTTTAAGTTATGGCTATATATATATATGTATATGTATGTATGTATGTAATGTTTGTTTAGTGGGATTAATATAACTCAAAAACCACTGGACGAATTGATACCAAATTCGGACACAATACACCTATCAGGCCAATGAGTGACCATCACTCATAAAAACACTGAAAAACACAGCAGAAGAGACTTAAAAAGCTAAAAAACAAAAAATACATTACAGCGCATGCGTAAAACCACATGTATATGCAAATACACATATACACATATACACACAAAACACATATACACAGACTGGGCCACAGCAACTCGCAGCAGGGGACAGCTAGCAGGGGACAGCTAGTGCATATGTATATGATGGGTGACCCCTGGCTTGCAAGCAGTTCATATGAAAGGGATCTAGGAGTCTTAGTGGTTTTAATGGCAATGTGGTTTTATGTATCTCTGTTTTTATGTATTTAATATGCTGTTTTAAGATGTTTTAAATTTGTATGGCATTGAATTTTGCTGTAAGCCGGTCTGAGTCCCTCCATGGAGGTGAGAAGGTCGGGGTACAAAAAATTTCAATAATTAAATAAGTAAATTAGTAGATCACAAGCTGAATATGAAAGCCAATGCGATTCTAGGCTTTTTCAATAGTATAGTGTTGAGATTGAGGGAAGTCAAAATCCCATTCTATTCTGCTCTGGTCAGACCTCACCTGGAATAATGCTGCCTGTGGTTCTGGGCACCACAATTCAAAAATGATACCTCCACTTCATATTTTGTACATGCATAGAATGACTACATTGTGTGGATAATATGACACTTGCTTTTGGTTGGGTTTCTCCCTGTGTAGATAGAATAGAATAACCTTACTGTCACTGTACATTGTACAACGAAATTAAATACCTCTCCCAGCACACATCACAAAAACAACACACCCATCTCTCCATGTGACATCATTGTTGTGACTTCTCTTGGAGCCAACCGTTGGCCAAGAAATGAGCACTGTTTGAAATGTTTCGCTTAATTGACCAAATACAAATACTACACCTTTTCCTCCTTTCTTTCTACAGCACCAGTGGTCTATGAAAACTATTATAACTCACAGAAGAATGCAGTGTCAGGAAAAAATCAAGCTTCGGCACCTGGGAGGTAAGAAGGAGGCATTGCCGAAGCTTAATTAATGACTCAATTGTGCTTAAAGTAGCATAATGACCTATACATTAAAATTAGGTCCCCTCCACACAGCCATATCAGCTTTGGACTGGGTTATCGGAGTCCACACTGCTATATAATCCATTTCAATGTGGATTTTATACAGCTGTGTGAAAGGGGGCTCTTATATATTAACGTTGTTGTATGGTGTATGTATTTTATGGTGATGTATTTTAACAGTGTTGTGCTCTGCCTAAGCTGTGAGGAGAGCTGTGAGGAGAGCTGGGTAACACATACTGTATATATTGTTGTTGTTATTTACTAATATATTATAATTATAATTATTCGCCATTATATGCAACCCTTGAATGTTCATGAAGGGAAGGCGTGAATTTTTTTTCTACCTCTTTACATTAAAGTTGGGTTGGAAGCATTGCGGGGGCTTCCTGATAAAAGAAAATTATTTCAAGGGTTTTTTTCCAGGGTAAAAAAGTATTGGGAAAGGTTACTCAGTGACTCTTCTCTCTCTCTTTTCTCCAGGAGGCCACAGTGCCCTGTTCCAGCCAGCAAACCAAGTAAGCAAAACGGTGCCTTTGTGTGAATTAAGAAATATGCATGCAATCACCTTTTCCCCAGTCTTTTCTTCAAGTATGCATTTCTTTTCCTTTGTAATTTTTGGGAACATCTCAGATTAGTTATGGGAACGAGGATGAGAAATTGCAGCAGGAATGGCCACTGCAATCCTTTCCAACCATTGGAACCGGTTTATTTTAAAAAAATGATTTTATGACCCCCTCCAATTCAAAGGTGTGACTATCATAGCCATCTGTGTGGACAGTTTTGGATTTTGGAGGGTTTTGGAATTCCAGATAAGGGATGCTCAGCTATATTAGTAATTAGTATACAGCTATAGTAGTAATCAACCCAACTTTGGCTGTTCCTCCCTATTCCCAATTTGCATGATTGCTGTGTGTTGTATGAAATGGACATAACTCTCATGCTGGGAATTGCTGGGAGAGTTCTGTATTCTCTCTTAAAGGCTAGTGTCATCTCTTCTTATTCAAAACTGCATGACTCCTTTGGGAATCTGTGAGTGTCACGGCCAATTCACATAATAGTAATGGGAGAAACAGGGAGGTGAGCTTACTAACACAGAGAGCACACGAGAGGCGGAAATAACCAAGGGAAAGGGGGATGAGTCAACATTCCTCTACAGAGGCCTGAGCGGCTCCTGCACTTCAGTCGCTGTTCACATATAACCCTTGCAATTCCTTGGCCCTTCCACTGAGACTGGAGGAGTGTTGACTCCCGCACCCCCCTCTTCTTTGGATTACAAATAGTGCCTTACAGCACTGGGACTATCTAGTTTGTGGAGTTATATATCAGGAATTTCATCGTTTGACTCATTCTCCACTATAGCTACATCCGCGCCAGAGAGCGCTTGGGACAAACCCGGATTATAATTAACTGCCATAGATCGATATTTTGGTCCACCTCTTCCGCATTCCACGCTCTGGCTGCAACACACAGCACCAACTACAGAGCTCGTCTACGTGACTTGTGGATGTCCCACAAACCTTGTTTTTTGTGCAATACGCAATATGAATTTGTATAAACACCTTGTAAGTTTAATGAATGGTTTTATACCACGGGACTAAACCAGGTCAGCTGCATGTTTATATTCTCATTTGCGGTGAACCTGTATTGATATGTTATATTTCTGTGTACATCTCTGAAGATTTAAATATATTATAGAGACATAGAAGTGTTGTGTTATATATGATATACTCCTTAACAGGGTTTGCTACTCATCCCCCTTTCCCTTGTTTATTTCCGCTTCTCTCAATTCACATAATAAACAGGTGGGATGAGGATTCTTGTTAGTGGGTGCATCTACACTATAGAATTAATGCAGTTTGACACCACTTTACTTGTCATGGCACAACATCATGGTATCATGAGTGTTGTAATTTACTGAGGCACTAGCACTCTTTGTAAATCTACAACTCCTATGATTCCATAGCATTCAATCATGGCAATTAAAGTGTTGTCAAAGTGCATTAGTTCTACAGTGTAGATGCACCCATTGTCTATCCACCTGTCTTCCTCTTTTTCTGCTCACCAGTTTTACTAACTATTGTCTTTTGTAATGAATTATGTCAGAGTTATGTCCACAGTACAATAGCGTCAGCATAGTTGATTTGGTTTCTTGAACTAGTTCAGGCTTAATTTCTTCTCGGACCAATTTATTTACCTTTTCAGCAGCCAATGCTACCTGGAGCCAATGAGTTGATATTTTTGGTATCATCGGTTTTCACTGTGCAGCTTTCACAATCATAATGGAGCCCCCGGTGGCGCAGTGGGTTAAACCCCTGTGCCAGCAGGACTGAAGACCGACAGGTCACAGGTTTGAATCTGGGGAGAGTGCAGATGAGCTCCCTCTGTCAGCTCCAGCTCCCCATGCGGGGAGATGAGAGAAGCCTC
The DNA here is from genome assembly GCA_030556195.1 of Anolis apletophallus. Taxonomy (NCBI): domain Eukaryota; kingdom Metazoa; phylum Chordata; class Lepidosauria; order Squamata; family Anolidae; genus Anolis; species Anolis apletophallus. The sequence continues at coordinate 14,164,479 of JARBWK010000006.1, read as the reverse complement.
TCAGAAGGATGATAAAACATCAAAACATCCAGGTGTCCCCTGGGAAACATCCTTGCAGACAGCCAATTCTCTCACACTAGAAGCGATTTGCAGTTTCTCAAGTCGCTCCTGACATGACAAAAAAAACCAACCAAACAATCATACTAATCCCTATTTTGTTGTGTATTTTCCAGCAGATCCAGAGTACTCTACTGTGGATGGCTATAGTTTGATACATCACCCCTAACCTAGAAAGGGTACGTTAAAAAAAAAAAGAAATGGGATTTGTTTGGAGGTGACGGGATGGCTGGGAATTTGTCACTGTTTTCAACTAATAATTCATAAATATTGTGGTGTGTGAGAGAACCCCTCTCCAATTTTTCTAGTACATCTTAAAACTTGGGAAAACCTCCTGATTGGTACAATATACAGTATCATCCCCATATCAGTCGGACTGGTAGCTGTGGTTTCATTTACCCGCTCTGAAAACATATCCTCTGTAGGCATTTTTATGTCATTCAAGATACATTTTGGTGGCTTCTATCAAAAGTTGACTGCGGAGGTTCACTACTAGAGGGCTTAATGATATCTAGAGATGTGTCCTCCCTAGGCATTTCTTAGGCCCAACATATGTCATTTATTCATTCATTGGAGGACCAAGCAATATCTAGAGAGGTGTCCTATTTAGGTGTATCTTAAGTCCTGGATTCAATGGAAGTCCTTCATTCATTCAAGAACCTAGTGATATCTGGAGAGGTGGCCACCAGATATTTCCTAGACCCAATTGAAGTCATTCATGCATTCATTGGGGAACCTAGCAATATCTAGAGAGGTGTCCTCTTTAGGTGTAGCCTAAGTCCTAGATCCAACAGAAGTCATTCAATCGTTCCTTCATTTATTGGAGAACCTAGTGATATCTAGAGAGGTGTCCACTCCAGGTATTTCCTAGATCCAACGGAAGTCCATTCATTCAATCGAGAACCTAGCAATATCTAGAGAGGTGTCCACTCCAGGCATTTCCTAGATGCAACGGAAGTCATTCATTCATTCCCGCTTTTCTCCCATGGGTGGGACTAATCTATCCAGAAAGGGATCCACTTGGTGTATTCTAAGCCCTAGATCCAACAGACATCATTCATTCATTTATTTGGAGGACCTAGTGATATCTAGAGAGGTGTCCACTCTCAGCATTTCCTAGATCCAATGGAAGTCATTCAGTAATTCATTTGGAGGACCTACCGATATCTAGAGAAGTGTCCAATCATGGTGTATCCTAAAGTCCTAGATCCAGCAGAAGTAATTCATTCATTCATTTGGAGGTCCTAGAGATATCTAGAGATATTCTCTCTAGGTGTATCCTAACTCCTAGATCCAACAGATGCCAATCATTCATTCATTTGGGCGACCTAGTGATATCTATAGAGGTCCTCTCTAGCTGTATCCTAGATCCTAGGCCCAACAGAAGTAATCCATTTAATAGGATTCACTGTTTAGGGGCACAGGACTCCCAAGCAAGTGAAAAACCATGAATAAAGAAAACCACAAATATGGAGGGACAAATGTAATGCTTTTGTACATTCCATAGGTATTTGGAATTCACTGGTAGTGTGCTCTGATACCTCCCCAAACTAAGCATCCCAGAATGGAATGCAACATAAATAATAATAAGACTGTCAGAGTTTTGGAGCACAATACTTCTGACCTCGTGTTAAAAAACCAAGTATGGATTGTTGATGTTGCAATCCCAGACGACAGCATGATTGAAGAGAAACAACTGGAAAAGCTGACATGATATGTGGATTTAAAGATCGAACTGCAAAGATTCTGGCACAAGCCAGTCAAGGGGGTCCCAGTGGTGATCGGCACACTGGGTGCAGTGCCTAAATAAGATAATAATAATAATAATAATGGGTGCAGTGCCTAAAGACCTTGGCCTGCACTTAAACACAATCGGCGCTGACAAAATTACCATCTGCCAGCTGCAGAAGGCCACCTTACTGGGATCCGCACACATTATTCACCAATATATCACACAGTCCTAGACACTTGGGAAGTGTCTGACATGTGATTCAATACAACCGCCAGCAGAGTGATCTTGTTTGCTGTGGACTCATCTTGTTGTGTTTCTAATAATAATAATAATAATAATAATAATAATAATAATAATAATAATAATACAACATTGGAACCAAAGTTCTATTTAGTATTGTTGCCCTTCTAACATGCTACATTTTGCTCACAATATGTATCTTTTCACCCACAGATCGTGATGCCTTGTTGCCCCCTGTACCTCCTTAAGGAAAGAAAGAATGCAAGAAAGAAAGAAGAAAGACTGTGCTTTTCAATTTACTTTTTTCTTTCTCTTTTTATAAAGTTTTTAAACACACACACAAAGAGAGAGCACAAAAAGGACACATTTTAAAAGGACACAAAGACCTTGTGATTTCTTGGCACCTTTCAAGGGAGGCGTGAGTAGGGGAATCTTTAAGCATCGCATTGTCGGAGGTGCAAATCCTGTGTTTGGATCACTAGTGTCTTGAGTAAGTCACCATTGCTGTACCTTACCTACCTCGCAGGGTTGTTGTGAGGACAAACAAGAGGCAACCCTATTAGGATGTCTTAAAACATTTTGAAGGAAATGTTGGACAGTATTGTGAAAACTCTTACTTGCCACATGACACAAAGGGAGAAAGGGATATGCATGGAGGTGACTTTTTTTGAATGCATTTTCCCTCATTCTGTTGCAGCTGAGTACAGAAGGAGTGAAGTAACCCTAAATTATCTTAAACAATAACATGTTAAGAACAACCAGAAGATTTATTGTTATTAAGAACAACCAGAAGATTTATCACTGGGGATGGATGGTAATCAAATGCCAATGCCAATATTTGGGGTAATTGCAATTGTGCATTGTTATATGTACCCAGAATTCAGCTTGCACTAGTCCTAATGGTTTTTGCAAGATGGACAGAAACATGTAGAATTCACTGTTTCAAGTCCAAAGAAATCCACAATGAAGGTTTCTGCGCTCCTTATACATTCTTGCCATTCTTTTTGGGAAACTCAAGATTATGTTGTTGGACTACAACTCCCAGCCATGCTACATAGTGTTTCCGGCACTTGTGAGTTAGACATTTGGAGACCCTATGAGGCCCTATAGTCTTTCCCATAGCCTTTCATTCTCCCCTTCCTATAATATCCCATTTCATCTCATAATCCCAGTGAAATTGCGGCCAGGTGCATCTTCACCAGCATACCCCGCTTTGAGACAAGGATCTTTGAAGTTGTATTCTTTAATAAACTGATGTAGAGCTCTAACTTAATTTAACTTTGTGGTTATCCAACCAGTAAATTCAACTTACTGGTATCTAACACTTAATCCCTTACTTCTACTGGTTTTGAACCCAATGCTTCAGCTCTGGATTCATAGAAAACATAAAATGTTTTGTTTGATAGGTACAGCCGGCTCTCCACCATTGTGGATTTTGCTTTTGAATGGATTTAATTATTGTTGTCTCTTTGCATCTACACTGTAGAATTAATACAGCTGGAATCCACTTTAACCAGCGTGGCTGTGTTATGGTAGCCTGAAACTTGTAGTTCAGCAAGGCGCCAGCACTTTTTGACAAAGAAGGCTAAAGACCTTGCAAAACTACAGCTCCCAGGACCAGGTTATCACAGCAGCTTAAACTACCTGCTATAGAATATCCTGCTGACTGGAAGGTTGGCAATTCAAGCCCAAGTGAGCTCTCGGCCGTCAGCCCAGTATCTGTTCACCTAGCAGTTTGAAAACAATAGTGTAGGTAGATAAATAGGCACTGCTTTGGCGGAGAAGTAAAAGGTACCCTGAAAAAAACATGCAGGCAAAAATCTGACCAGGAAAGGCATCCATGGATGACAGACTCCTCAGTGTGGAAAATGAAACAATAGCACCTCCTCGTGGCTGAGTCAGGCACAGCCAGGTGCCGGCAATAAAAAGAGGAAGCCTTGCCTCTGTCTATGTACTGTTTGTCTCTGTCAACTGTCGATGATAAAAGGGCATTGAATGTTTGCCATATATATATATATATATATATATGTATATATATATATATATATATATGTATATATATATGTATATATATATATATGTATATATGTGTATATATCTGTAATCTGCTCTGAGTCTCCTCCAGGAGATAGAGTGGGTTATAAATAAAGCATATTTATTCCATATCATTCCGTAGTTAAAAGTGGCGTCAAAACTGCATTGATTCTACAGTGTAGATGCACCCTTAAAAAACCACTGTCCTGATCCCCAAAAGCAAGGCTGCTGGGCAGTCTTTATGGCTAGGTTTTGTCTCCTATTCCAGAACTAAAAACACATTTGAATAACATTCATATATTGAGAAAAAAAGGTGTATTGAGCTGCAATAAGTTTATTGTGTTGTATATTGTTGTGTAAGTTTTGATGTTACTCTAAGCTGCTTTTGGCATGATTTTTACCATGAGAAAGCAGCCTATAAATATAACCGATGAGGGTAATTCTCTCCATATTAATTCCTTTAACTGTTTGATTTGTTTGTATGGCTAAATAAGAGAGCAATAGATTTGCTGCCTTGTACTGCTGAAAGTTAATAAAACATAAATGGAGAAATTAATACAAAACTGTGAAACTTGTATCATTGAAACATATAATGTTTTTTGTCAATCCATATTGTTTCAGGCATTGTCCCAAGAATACTTTTAAGAGGTGATCTAATAAAAGCTAGTAGGCGGGTGCAAAATTTCGGACGTAATTTCATAATTTGGGAGATTAATATGAATGTATGCTTGAGATCCATTCTATGTTGTTAAAACTTATACTTAGAACGTAGTTCAAAATTACACTCCCTTTTCTCTAGCCCTAGCAGAAGATGGAATTACTATTACCGTATATACTCAAGTATAAGCCAACCCAAATGTAAGCCAAGGCACCTAATTTTTCCACAAAAACTGGAAAAATGGATTGACTCGAGTATAAGCTGAGGGTGAGAAATGCAACAGCTACTAATAAATTTCAAAATAAAAATAGATACCAATACAATTATATTAATTGAGGTTAAATGTTTTTGAATAATTATATAATTATATACCCTGGATGGCAAGCAACTTAGCCCGTCATCCCTTGTTAAGAGTTTGGGTGTCCATCTGGACCCTTTGCTGTCCATGGAGACCCAGGTCTCCACGGTCAGCAAAGCCTCATTTTTCCATCTTCGACAGGCTAGGTGACTGGCACCCTACCTGTCCAGGGATGACCTGGCCACGGTGATCCAAGCGACGGTCATCTTGAGGCTGGACTACTGTAACGCCCTCTACGTGGGCCTTCCTTTGTCGACAATCCAGAAACTCAAGCTAGTGCAGAATGCCGCTGCTCGCTTACTGGTGGGAGCACCGATGAGAGAGCACATCACTCCCATCTTACGGCAACTGCACTGGCTTCCTATCGAGTACCGAATTGCCTTCAAGGTGTTGGTTCTAACCTTCAAGGCCTTATACGGTCTAGGGCCTGTGTACCTGAGGGACCGCCTTACCCCGTACGTTCCCCTGAGATCACTGTGCTCAGAGGAGCAGAATCTGTTAGTAATTCCATCAATCCGCTCCTGCCACCTGTCCACAACCAGGCAGCGTGCCTTTTCTGTTGCGGCCCCTATGCTGTGGAATTCTCTTCCACCCGATACCCGCGCGATCCGAGAGCTTGTTCCCTTCTGGAGAGCGTGCAAGACTGCCCTTTTTAAACTCGCTTTTGGCTAATCCGGAAATGTATTGTATAACCATGTTTATGAGTTTTTAAGAATCTGCAACCCTTGTGGTCTTTTAACATTGTTGTATCTCGATGCTTTCATCGAATGTCGTTGTGATCCGCCCCGAGCCTGCAGGGAGGAGCGGAATATAAAACCGAATAAATAAAATAAATAATAAAATAATAAATAAAACTGTAATTTAAGATAAGACTGTCCAACTCTGATTAAACCATTATTATAACCTTCTTCTATGTAAATGTGCTTACGTATCATTCCAATAATAACAGAGTAAAATAATCAATGTACTAATAATATAAAATAATGGAAATGTAATAATAGAGTAAAATAATAAATGCAATAACAACAATAAAGTAAATAAATATAATAGAGTAAAATAATAAATGTAATAATAATAAATAGAGTAAAGTAATAAATGTAATACAAATAATAATGACAACAGAATAAAATAATAAATAACCTTGACTCAAGTATAAGCTGAGGGGGGCCATTTAGGCTATAAAAAAAGGCTGAAAAACTAGGCTTATACTCGAGTACATACAATATATTATTATGCATTATTATGTATTATTATTTATTTATTTAAAACTTGTATACCCCGGCCTTCTCACCTCCGAAGAGGGACTCAGACCGGCAAACAGCAAGTATTAAATGCTAACATTTAAAATCTAAAAACATCATACATTTAAAACAAAATTAACAAATACAATACAATAAATACATTTAAAAAGCCTTTCGCCAAAGTAAAATCAAGTCCAACTCTATTCATATAATCGGTCTGTATCAAGTGGTTAGCGACTTTAGTCGCGTTGTGTCATGCCCCAGCCTGACTCCATAGCCAAGCCAGATAGAAGCCATGTTAAATCCCAGGCGCCAGCCAGGTTTGAGAGAAAACCTTTGCAGAGGCCTCCACGTCAGCCAGCGGTCAAGGCCAGACGCAGCCTTCTTTCTTCCCAAGCTGATAAGGAACGCTGGAAAGGCAAAGCCTCGCTTCCCCCCTTTTCTCCAGGTGCAGCCGCTAACGAGCTGACATATTTGCCTTCCTCGGGAGGCTTGGGAAAGTCAGGCCCACAAACTGTTCCTGGGAAAGAGTTGCGCCGAAGTCAGCGCCTTTGAGGCCAAAACAATGGGAGACCTATTTAAGTTGGTTCCCGTTGGCGCTCGGCATCTCGCGCTAACGTTCAGCTTTCATTGCCAAGCTCCACGGAACTCAAGTCCACGACCAGGCCGCAGAGCCTCCACGTCACGGTACTCAAGTATTCAGCCAAGCCATTGTTTGCCAGGGACTTATCTCGGATTGTAGCCCATTGGGGTTTCAAGACTATTTCTTCATTTATTGGATCTTTGAACTTTGTTGGAACTATTGCCTTGCAGTACTTGGATGCTGAAAGCATCAGTGGACTATCTTTTATCTCTTTCCTTTTTTCTACTTATTCTAAATAAAGCATTTAATCACGGCTGCTTCGTGGTGGTTTACTGAGGGATCCTCTAGGTCTAGGTTGCAACACTTTGTGATCTCCTCCTTCATTCTGCGAAGGCCTCATTGCACAGCCATGTTTTTACCCGCTTCCTAAAAGTCAGGAGGGAAGGGGCGGATCTAATTTCATTTGGGAGGGAATTCCACAGCCGGGGGGGGGGGCACCACAGAAAAGGCCCTGCCCCTCGTCCCCACCAGACGCGCCTGCGAAGGTGGTGGGGCCGAGAGCAGGGCCTCTCCAGACGATCTTAGCACTCTTGACGGTTCATAGGGGAGAATACGTTTGGACAGGTAAACTGGGCCGGAACCATATAGGGTTTTGTAGGTCAACACCAGCACTTTGAATTGTGCTTGGAAGCTAATTGGCAGCCAGTAGAACTGGCGCAACAGGGGAGTTGTGCGCTCCCTGTACCCCGCTCCCGTTAGTAGTCTGGCTGCTGCGCACTGGACTAATTGCAGCTTCCGGGCAGTCTTCATAGCCAACCCCATGTAGAGAGCGTTGCATTAGTCTACAGTATACGGGATGTAACCAGAGCGTGGACCACCGTGGCCAAGTCCAACTTCCCAAGATACAGGTGCAGCTGGCGCACAAGCCTGAGCTGTGCAAAAGCTCCCCTGGCCACCGCTGAGACCTGGGGTTCCAGGCTCAGTGATGAGTCCAGGATCACTCCCAGACTGTGAACCTGCTCCTTCAGGGGGAGTGTAACCCCGTCAAGCACAGGCTGTAACCCTATGTCCTGTTTGGCCTTACGACTGACCAGGAGCACCTCTGTCTTGTCTGGATTTAGTTTCAATTTGTTAGCCCTCATCCAGTCTGTTACAGCGGCCAAGCACCGGTTCAGGACTTGAAAAGTCTCCTTAGTAGCAGGTGGGAAGGAGTGACAGAGTTGGACATCATCTGCGTACAGATGACACCATAGCCCGAAACTCCGGATGATCTCCCCCAGCAGATTCAACATAGGGGACAGTACTGAAGCCTGCGGGACCCCACAGTACAATGGCCGAGTCTAACTGTATTAGACTCATACAGTTGGCAGGGACCCCTAAGGACATCCAGTTCCACTCCATTCTGCCAAGCAGGAAGATAGAATTACTATTATACTATTACACATTATTATCTATTATTATCATTATTATTTGAAACACAACAAGGTGAGTCCATAGCACACAAGATCACTCTGCTGGCTGTTGTATTGGATCACATGTCCGACACTTCCCAAGTGTCTAGGACTGTGTGATGTGTCGGAGAATAATGCGTGCAGATCAAAGTAGGGTAGCCTTTTGCAGCTGGCAGATGGTAATTTTGTCAGTGCCGATTGTGTTTAAGTGCAGGCCAAGGTCTTTAGGTACTGCACCCAGTGTGCCAATCACCACTGGGACCACCTTTACTGGCTTGTGCCAGAGTCTTTGCCATTCGATCGATCGATTATTATTATCATTGTATTTTAGTATTATTATTAGACTCATACAGTTGTCAGGGACCCTAAGGACATCAAGTCTCATTCTGCCAAGCCGGAAGATAGAATTACTATTAACCTATTACACATTATCTATTATTATTATTATTATATTTTATTATTAGACTCATACAGTTGTCAGGGACCCTAAGGACATCCCGTCCCATTCTGCCAAGCAGGAAGATGGAATTACTATTATTCTTCTGCCTTCCGGGTCAAAAAGGGCTTTAAAAGGATGGACGTCGCAAGCTATGAGCCTGAAGGTAGAGTTTAAAGCCTTCCCACATGCAGGGTGACCCAGGATCTCTATAGTAATGAGTGCTAGACTCAGAAATAGTGAACCAAAACAGGATTTATTGAAATAACAACTAGCAAAAGTGCTGGTGGTTCAAAGGTTTGAGTTTGGTTGCAAAAGAGCCCTTTAAACAAAGGGAAAGCGTTTGCTTGGCTCATGCAAAGCAAAGGTACCTACCTCTCTTTGGATCCCAGGTATCCTGTTCCTCTCCGGTTTTTGTAGGCCCACAAAGTCTTGTAAAAACCCCAAAATCTGCAGTCTCTGTTGAGGACGGGCCTCCTGTGCACTGCAGCTTGGTTGAGAGAGCAGGTAGACTCTGCAGGTGAACTAAGAATGCTATGTCCCAGCAAGCTTGGGTTCCAGCCTTGCGTCGTCCATTGTTTCCTTGGAATGAGGGCAGAGGGGACGTCTGGCCCCTTAAATAGACTCTGGAAAAGGGTGGAGTTGAGGGCGGAGACACCAGGTATGGAGCCAGGAAGCAGCCCCATCCAAGTGACCACTTGGCCAAGACAAAGAAGCACATGGCCAACAAAGAAGATATAGAACAAGGGGTCCATGCAGGTACATGGCAAACCAAATGCAGATAAATACAGCCCCATAGGGGGCGTCACAATTACTGTATTTTTCGCACCATAAGACGCACCTGATGATAAGACGCACCTAGATTTTAGAGGAGGAAAATAGGGTAAAAATATTTTCGCTCCCCTCTAAAATCTAGGTAAGTCTTATCAGCAGGTGCTCTTCAGAGGGCTCGCTGGTTGGCTCAGCCCTCTGCCTCCTTTTCCTTCCCCCACCCTTTCCTTGAGGGGAAGAAAAGGTGGGGGAAGGAAAAGGAGGCAGAGGGAGAGCGAACCGCTCGCGTCAGAGCTGGACGCGAGCGCGGTTCGCTCCGCCCTCTGCCTCCTTTTTCCTTCCCTCCGCCCTTTCCTTGAGGGCGGAGGGAAGGAAAAAAGGAGGAGGGAGGCGAACCGCGTCGCGCAGCTCTGGCGCGGCCGCGGTTCCCGCCCTCTGCCTCCTTTTTCTTCCCTCCGCCCTTTCCTTGAGGCGGAGGGAAGGAAAAGGAGGCGAGGAGAGCGAACGCGTCGCGTCCTTTCACTTGCGTGGCGCGGTTCGCTCCGCCCTCTGCCTCCTTTTCCTTCCTCCCGCCCCTTTCCTTGAGGCGGAGGGGAAAAGGAGGCGAGGAGAGCGAACCGCGTCGCGTCAGCTCTGGACGCGCCGCGGTGCGCTCCGCCCTATGCCTCGTTTTCCGTCCCTCCGCCCTGTCCTAGAGGGCGGCGGGAAGGAAAAGGAGGCGAGGGAGAGCGAACAGCGTCCCTCCGCCGCCGCAACGGACCAGAGAAAGAGGAGAGGCAGCGACAGGGTGAGTATATCGCCGCCCTCCCTCTGCTCCAGCGCCTCCCCCCCCGCCTGCATATTCGCACCATAAGACGCAGCTGATTTTTCATCCCACTTTGTGAGAAAAAAAACTGCGTCTTATGGTGCGAAAAATACGGTATACTATTGCATATTAATATTATTAGACCCATAGAGTTGGAAGGGACCCCAAGGGCCACCCATTCCAACCCCCTTCTGTCCAAAAGGAAGAACCCCATTAAAACCTTTCTGGCAGATGGCCACCCAGACTCTTCTTCTAGAATCCCAGAATGCTGGGAGCGTAAAGGTACTCCCAAAGGTCATGCAGTCCAATTGTACTCAAAATACAATACAAAATACTGGGGGACACCATCCAAGCCTTCCTGGCAGATGGCCATGCAGACTCTGCTTCAAAACTAGTCCCCAGCCCCATGTGCTAAAATTGAAAAAAAATTTATTTATTTATTTGCTATGCTTCTATACCGCCTCTCTCTCCCAGCCCGAAGGCGACTCAAGACAGTGAACAAGCGGCAGCAAGTGCCCACATACAACACATCATAATAAGATAAAAACAATCATATAAAACCATATAAATTAACAATTAAAACCACAAAATACAAATCTCAGCTGCACAATCTTAAAATCGGTTTCCTTTTCGTCGTCCTAGTAATCCTTGATCGCGATTAAAGTTCGTCTGCGAATGCCTGCTCGAACAGCCAAGTCTTGACTTTCTTACGAAATGTCAGGAGGGAGGGGGCCGATCTGATGTTGGTAGCAAACAGAAATTTTGGGGATCTTGCCCTGAAGGCAAACCAGTTAGATCCATCAAAAGAGGGTCTAAAATGGCCTGGTGAGAAAGGAAGCCAGCCAATCCCTTTCCCTTAAATTTCCCAATAAAAAAAAACTCACCAGGTTGAAGAAAAGCCACTGAGTTTTTTATTCATCCAGCTGGAAATGAGGTACTAACCGCGATCCTTCGGCCATGCTAGTACAAAGCATACATGTAATACATACGTTTTTATACCTTTTCCAAAACAGAACAGTTTTCAAACTGCCCGCTTGCCTCAATTGGCTGTGGGTCTAAGCCAGTGGGAGGAAAGGGGGATGGATGGAATAATGAGTCAGGGTTTTGAAGATTAAGATGTGTTAATGAAGTTTCATTGATAAGGAGGAAATCCCAAATCTGGTGATGTTTGGCTATCTTTGTGTGGTGATGAAAAATTAATGACATTTCCTGGCAGTAGCATGCACTTCTGATGGTTTTTCTTTGTTTAGTAAATGTGTGAGAGATTGTGGGATTTTCCATGTGAGGCTAAACAGACAGGGCTCTTCCTGGGTCACAGAGGAATCCCTGATCAATTAATAGATGTGTTAATGAAGTTTTGAGATTATAGCATGTCTGATTGGCAAGGGAAGACCCCTTGCAGTCCTGCAATCTTACCACCTATTGTTTGGGTCCTTGGAATACATGGTTTTCATGGTTTTGGGTCATGGGTCTGGCCGTCTCTCATTTCCTAAGTGGCGTGTTCTATTTGTAGGATCTTTCTTAAGTAAATATGTGTAGCAATTTGGCTATGTCCTGGGTTTGAGTCTTGTGAAACGACCCTCCATGTTATACAAAGGATGTGGCCAGGTAGCTTTTCCTGTCTTTTGAAATAACCATTGATACCTAATTAGCACTCTTCAATCTTGCAAAGGCTTTTGCTGGATTCTTCCTAAATGTTTGGGGCTTTTTTACAGGCAGGATGACTCATCTTTGTTACAAAGTACATTTCATCAAGACAAAACATTTAGAAGTTACAATTTAAAATACAAGGATAGAAGGAAAAGGAAATAATAATACTCTTATACAGTTTCTAGGCATTTCATGGGGGTTAGGGCATGCAAAGGGAGAACTTACACAGAAGTCTAGGAAAATATAGGAAAATATCATGCTTGACTTTCATACAGCTTTGGTATTTCATACAATTTCATAGCGAGAGAGTCCAGGGAAACAATTATTTCATATTCAGGAGTAGAAAGAAAGTCCATCTGTGTCCTTGGGAAAAACTATAAGAGAAAAGTCCTTTTTGCTAATAGCCAGAGGAGAGTCCAAACACACGGAAGTCCTTAGAAAACTATGTCTCTCAAATCACTCAGGACTTGCCCCTGTTGGCCTGTCCGCATGCAACTCCGTACACAAAGAGTCCATGGCTTCAGGTCAAGTGAGGCAAGAAAACAAAGAGGTAGAAATGGCTGAAGGTCTTTTGATGCCAAATCCCAGCCTTTTGTGCTAGAGATGCCAGACCACATATGCAGGAACTTTGGAACTCCCTGCTGCAGGTCAATGAAACAGGGGCTCGACTTCAATGTCACTAGGAAGGGAGTTCCAAAGCCGAGGAGCCACCACTGAAAAGGCCCTGTCGCTCGTCCCCGACAGAGAAGCAGGCGGGACCGAGAACAAGGCCTCTCCTTGATGGTTCATAGGGAGAGATGCGTTCGGAGAAGTACGTTGGACCAGAAAAAAAAGCCCTGCTTATGCAGAAATTCAAGGGGATTCTCTGTTTGATTTAATTAGTGATTTGGAGTAATTAGCTAACTAATTAGTAACTAATTTGGAATAAAGGGATAACAAGGAAATCTTGTTGAGAAGCAATACTAAAAGGCTACTGAAAAAAACCCAAAACCAAAGAGCTGAGTAATTAATCAGAGTGCTAGACTGCATCTCCATTGTAGAGAAAGATGGGAAAGGACTTGAAGGCGCACGGGAGCCGTAGTTGTAGGTGCACAGTGCTGTGTTTCACCTCTATGAGGCTAGAAGTGGGGGGAAAAGAAGGCGCGGCTGCAGGTTCACAGAAGGCTCAGATCATGTGACCCCGAGCTCACGTGACTCTCTTTCCCTGCTGCTGCCTGGAAGGAGGAGCTGCAGCAGAATCAACAACATTCAGGAGAGAAGCAGGAGGGATGGCTGAGGCTGTGAGGCCCCGGAGCAGGGCCAAACCAGGCCGCAGCAAAGCCAAGGTGAGCTGCCTCATCAGCCTTCTCTTCTCATGCCCTTCTATTTCTCATGCAGCAGCTCCTTTTGCAGGACTACAACTCCCACAATCCCCCAACCTTCCTGTCCCTTTAAGGCAGGCCTGGGCAAACTTGGGCCTTTCAGGTGTTTTGGACTTCAACTCCCACAATTCCTCACAGCCCCAGGCCCCTTCCAAAGGTGTTTTGGACTTCAACTCCCACAATTCCTCACAGCCCCAGGCCCCTTCCAAAGGTGTTTTGGACTTCAACTCCCACAATTCCTCACAGCCCCAGGCCCCCTCCAAAGGTGTTTTGGACTTCAACTCCCACAATTCCTCACAGCCCCAGGCCCCTTCCAAAGGTGTTTTGGACTTCAACTCCCATAATTCCTCACAGCCCCAGGCCCCATCCAAAGGTGTTTTGGACTTCAACTCCCACAATTCCTCACAGCCCCAGGCCCATTCCAAAGGTGTTTTGACTTCAACTCCCACACCTCACAGCCCCAGGCCCTTCCAAAGGTGTTTTGGACTTCAACTCACACATTCCTCACAGCCCCAGGCCCCTTCCAAAGGTGTTTTGGACTTCAACTCCCACAATTCCTCACAGCCCCAGGCCCCTTCCAAAGGTGTTTTGGACTTCAACTCCCACAATTCCTCACAGCCCCAGGCCCCTTCCAAAGGTGTTTTGGACTTCAACTCCCACAATTCCTCACAGCCCCAGGCCCCTTCCAAAGGTGTTTTGGACTTCAACTCCCACAATCACAGCCCCTGGCTCCTTCCAAAGGTGTTTTGGACTTCAACTCCCACAATTCCTCACAGCCCCAGGCCCCTTCCAAAGGTGTTTTGGACTTCAACTCCCACAATTCCTCACAGCCCCAGGCCCCTCCAAAGGTGTTTTGGACTCAACTCAACTCCTCAGCCCCAGGCCCCTTCCAAAGGTGTTTTGGACTTCAACTCCTCACAGCCCCAGGCCCCCCCTCCAAAGGTGTTTTGGACTTCAACTCCCACAATTCCTCACAGCCCCAGGCCCCTTCCAAAGGTGTTTTGGACTTCAACTCCCACAATTCCTCACAGCCCCAGGCCCCTTCCAAAGGTGTTTTGGACTTCAACTCCCATAATTCCTCACAGCCCCAGGCCCCTTCCAAAGGTGTTTTGGACTTCAACTCCCACAATTCCTCACAGCCCCAGGCCCCCTCCAAAGGTGGACTTCAACTCCCACAATTCCTCACAGCCCCAGGCCCCCTCCAGGTGTTTTGGTGTTTGTGGACTACAACTCCCACAATTCCTCACAGCCTCAGGCCCCTTCCAAAGGTGTTTTTGGACTTCAACTCCCACAATTCCTCACAGCCCCAGGCCCCTTCCAAAGGTGTTTTGGACTTCAACTCCCACAATTCCTCACACCCCTGGCTCCTTCCAAAGGTGTTTTGGACTTCAACTCCCACAATTCCTCACAGCCCCAGGCCCCTTCCAAAGGTGTTTTGGACTTCAACTCCCACAATTCTTCACAGCCCCAGGCCCCCTCCAAAGGTGTTTTGGACTTCAACTCCCACAATTCCTCACAGCCCCAGGCCCCCTCCAAAGGTGTTTTGGACTTCAACTCCCACAATTCCTCACAGCCCCAGGCCCCTTCCAAAGGTGTTTTGGACTTCAACTCCCACAATTCCTCACAGCCCCAGGCCCCTTCCTTTGGACTTCAACTCCCACAATTCCTCACAGCCCCAGGCCCCTTCCTTTGGACTTCAACTCCCACAATTCCTCACAGCCCCAGGCCCCTTCCTTTGGACTTCAACTCCCACAATTCCTCACAGCCCCAGGCCCCTTCCTTTGGACTTCAACTCCCACAATTCCTCACAGCCCCAGGCCCCTTCAAAGGTGTTTTGGACTTCAACTCCCACAATTCCTCACAGCCCCAGGCCCCTTCCAAAGGAAGGGGCCTGGGGCTGTGAGGAATTTGAAGTCCAAAACACCTGAAAGGCCCAAGTTTGCCCAGGCCTGCTTTAAGGCTTGTCACCCACCCAATAAATTCCTTCAGCCATCCAAACAGAATGATAATTTTAGTGGGTAACCCTACAGGGATTTGGGGACTGGCAGTCCCAAGAAATAAATAAATAAAAAATAAAATATAATAAATTAAAAATAAATTAAAAATTAAAAATTAAATTAAAAATAATATAGTACAGTGTTTCCTCACTTATTGCGGGGATTGCGTTCCAGGACCTCCCGCAATAAGTGAAAAACTGATGGTAGGAACGCTCTATTTATTTTAATATTTATATATTATTTTAGTTCTTATATTTAATTATTTACATCAGTGTCTTTCAACCTTTTTTGAGCTGTGGCACATTTTTTATATTTACAAAATCCTGGGGCACACCACCAACCAAAATGACACAAAATGACACTCGTAACTGTCATTTTACTAACTGTCACCCTCCCCGCTCGTGACGTCGCTGCTTCCGCCACCCCCCCTCCCCCGGGAGGCCCACGCGCAGGAGGCCCGTCACCGTCCCATGGGGGAGGACTGCGCTGAGTGGCCGAAGCGCAGGCAGGCTCGGCTGAGTAGGACGAATAGGAATTGAGCACACGGGGTGGCTCCGAGCCTCGGAACAAACTGCGGCGGAGGCTCGCAGCCGTCACCACCCCCAGCTCTCCTTCCCAAAGGGGTTCAGCCCCCCAGGAGTGCCTCCCCCCCCCCCACATCCCTTCGGCTTCCCTGCTGTCTCGTTGGGGCCAGATCTGGAAGGAACCAAGCTGGGCTGTGGAGCTGCGCATCCCGGCCTCTGCTCTGCAGAGACCCCGGAGCCCAGCCAGGAAATGAGGGGTTACTCCCCTTCCCCAGCACGGAGGGGCTAGAGGGCAGAAAGCCTCGCCTTGAGCCTCCGGGAGCGAGGTCGGACAGGGGCAGCTTCCGCGGACGACTCCTCCCTCTCCTCCTCCTTGCTGCTGGAGGGGAGGAAGGCAGAAGAGCGCCTAGGAGCCAGGAAGCAGGAGGAGCCACAGCCCGGGCAGGTAGCCCTTAGTGCGCAGAGGAAGGGAAGGAAGGAAGGGAAGGAGAGAGAGGAGGTAGGGAGGAAAGTTCTGGACGCCGAGGGCTCTCCCTGACTGCAGCCAGGCTGGCTGGCATTGCTGCTTCTGCCAGGAAAGCCTCGTTTCCGCTGCCTGAAGTTTCCTGCTAGGTTCTCTCTCTACACTGTAATTTCCAACGGCACACCTGGTGATCGCTCACAGCACACTAGTGTGCCATGGCACACCGGTTGGGAAACACTGATTTACATCATTTATATTCCGCCCTTCTCACCACTCAGGGGGCTCAGGGCAGATCACAATGCACATATACAGGCAAACATTCAATGCCATTGACATAAAACATATATAGACAGACACTCAGAGGCGATTTAACATTCCAGAAATCAGTTAAATTTAGCCTCCCCACAAAGTGGTACCTAAATTTCCTTCTTGACAGATGCAACTGTCTTTCGGTTTGCAAAGGTCAACAACGAGCTACACAAATTAGTCGAGAGCTCACCCCAACCTGGGCAGGCCTCGAACTCATGACCTCATGCACTAAGTCTTTATAAACTTAAAATAAAGTGAAGGAATGGAAGGAAAGGCCCTTCAAGGCTGGAGGGAGGGAGGGAGGACTGAGGAGAGAGAGAGCGGTAGAGGAAAACCCCCACAAAACAGCAAAAATACCATGATATATATTTAAAATTAATATTTTTTTAAATCTGCGAAACAGCAAGTCCGCAATAAGCAAACTGCGAAGTAGTGAGGGAACAATGTAATGTATTTTAATAATAATAATAATAATAATGTAATATAATGTATTTATAAATTTATTCTATAATAGTCTAATGAATATATATATTACTATTTATTTACAGTATTTATATACTGCCTTTCTCACCCCTGGGGAGACTCAAATACTAGTATTATTTATAATACGGTAGGAGTAGATAACTTCAGGAGATTGTGTATGTGTGTGAGAGAGAATTTTGTGGCCTATAGGAACGACATATAGGCTATTGTGGGAATTCATAGCTACACTTTGCACCCCGTTGGCCTTCAAAGAATAAAGGAAGGAAAGAGAAGTTGATCATGTTCTTGGACATCCCTTCCAGCAGCAGTGTGACTCTCACATGGTACTTTAGTAGATTCTTGGCATACATCCAGCATGTTGGCTCAACTTTAAAAAAGCAAAACTATTTTTTTAAATGAAATATTTTTAATTATTCTCCCAATGTTTTCCAAACTCTAGTCTTCCAGGTGTTTTGAAACTTCATGACCCAGAATACCTGATCATTGGCCAAAGCAGCTGCAGCTGCAGTTGAAATGCCCGGAGAACTAGAGTTTTGGAATGAACAGTTTAGGAATTTGCTTGTACCCTGTACTCCTGTCTACAATCTAAAGAAAATATGACACGAAAGAAAGAATTTGAAATTGGATTAAGTCTAGATGGTGCTGTCTATTCTTCTCTCCTGGCCTCTTGGGAGGGCCTTTCATCTGCTTCTGGGTCCAGGCACAATGGAACACTGCCTGCCCCTTCTCTCTTTCCGAGACCAGGGCAGTGGCAGTTGAGATGGAGGAAGGACCTTTCATCTTAGGCATGATGGAGCTGTATTTGACTTTTATTCTTTCCCTCTGAGGCTAGGGTAGTGGCAGTTGGAAAGGACCTTTTGTTTTCTTCTGGGCCTCGACATGCCTCTTTTACTCTACTTCCTTGGCCAGGACAGTGGCATTTGAGATGGCTAGGGGGAATGGCCTTTCATCTGCTTCTGGGCTTAAGCATGATGGAGCTGTGTCTACTTCTTCTCTCCCTTTGAAACCAAGGAAATGGCAGTTGGAAAGAAGGGCGCTATCTACTTCCGGCTCTAGGCATGATGGAGTTGGGCCTGCCTCTTTGTCCAAGGCCAGGGCAGTGGTGATTGGGAGTGAGAGATGGTCTTTCATCCACTTCTGGGGCTTCATTATAGATATGTGCCTGTCTCTTATTCTTTCCTTTCGGGCAGTGGCAGTTGGGAAATTAATTGGGAGGCCATTTTACTATGCCATTCTGTATAACCATTCTCATATATATATATATATATATATATATATATATATATATATATATATCTCAATCACAGCAGGTTTGATATGCTGCTCAGGTCCCAAAGCTTTATCGTCGTTTTTCTTTCCATCAGGAAAAAAAGAAGAAATGTGAAGAAGTGGAGAGAGCCATAACCCCGATGCTTCTTCCAAGCACAGTTAAAGATGATGAAGGATCTTTTCAGCCCCACAAATCCCAAGCGGAACACATTCCAGAATCAAAACCCTGTATTGAATCAAAGGAAAGAGAAAATGTGCCTGATGCCCAACAGAATGTGCTCATCCTTGAACATGAAGTATCCCCATCAACCTCCTTGACAAAGTCCTCCATGCCAGAGGAAGAACTTAGAGAAAAGGTTTTGCAAGAGGCAAAAAACATTGGAAGTGAAGGAGACAATGCCCAGAGCAGCTTCACAGAAGCCAAAGAGGCAACTTTTAGCTTATCAGAAAGTAGTATTTTGTGTGTACCTTCGGCGGAAGTAAGTACGCAGGAGCCAGGAAGTGGGAATATCCAGGATGTTGCAAAACATGCAGTTGGCTCTTTTACAGCCGAATCTCTTGCCCCCATTAGTGTTCCCAGTAAAGAAACTCAAGAAGAGGCTCCAAGTGCCGGTTTCAAAAAACTATATCCAGACCTACCACTGGAGTTATTCAGTGAGAGAATGTCTGAACTCTCCATCCAGACCCAGTTACCTAAAAGAGGGAGACTTTATCCAGAGATTCCAGTTGAAGCAGAACTGTTGCCTTTTACCAAAGAGCAGCTGAAGGTCTTTGAGCCTTGTTCCTGGCTGGAGAATGTGGAGTCCTACGTGGAGGAGTTTGGGAGTGCCGCGCACCAGGACAGGCACGAGTTCTTTGAGCTGTTGCTGAACTACTGGCGCTGCCGGAAGCAGCTCCTCCTGGCTGAGGCTGAGCTGCAAACCCTGGCCGCCAATTGCAGAAATGCCAAAGGTCGCCTCTGGACTTTCAAAGATGAGCAACAGTCAATCCAGGTGGAGTAATAAACATAAATATGGTTCTTTATTACAGTGTGGAACATAGATTGTTTGCACACACACACAAATAAATACAATATAAAATTACAACAATATAAGACAGCAGCGGGTTAAACCACTGAGCTCCTGAACTTGCTGACCGAAAGGTCGGCTATTTGAATCTGAGGAGTGGGGTGAGATTCTACTGTTAGGCCCAGCTTCTGCCAACCTAGCAGTTTGAAAACATGCAAATGTGGGTAGATCAACAGGTACCGCTTTTACAGGAAGGTAACGGCGCACCATTCTGTCATGCTGGCCACATGCCCTTGGAGGTGTCTACGGAACACCGGCTCTTCGGCTTAGAAATGGAGATGAGCACTACCTCTCAGAGTCGGACACAACTAGACTTAAAGTCAAGGAAACCTCTACCTTTACCTAAGACAACTAGGGTATTTACCTGGAGGTGCCAGAGTGCCATTAGGACTTCTGCTCACCTACTTTCTCTCTTCTCCAATTCTGAGAAGGCCTGCCTCACAATATCTTCATGGCAACAAGGCTCTCTTTGTGGCTATTTCCTTCCTTCTTTCCTTTTTCTTTCTTCCCCCTCCCTTCTCTTTTCCTTTCCCTTCTTTTTTCTTTTCTCCTTTCTTTTCCTCCTTTCTCCCTTCTCCAGCTCTGAAAGGGCTTACGTCACAATGTCCCAATGGCATCATGGTTTTCTTTGTGACTTATTCCTCCCTCCCTCCCCCTAATAAACGACACTTTTATTTTCCATTGACACCAGAGAACCACTTCACCGAATAACAGGCAATCCAGTGACATTACAGCCAGTCTAGTGATATCAAAGGACCACTTCACCTAGCAACAGCCTTTGTAGTGCAATTGGACAAACGAACATACATACATACATACATACAGAGAGAGAGAGAGAGAGAGAGAGAGAGAGATATGCCACCTCGGAGTTGGTTGAGGTAGGCAGGATTTCCCCGGGTACTGGTTGTGGGGGGTCGGGAGCAGGTCAGGGTTTTGCCCTCCCTTCTGCTCGAGATCCCCGTGTACAACTGGTGGGCCACTGTGTGATACAGAATGCTGGACTAGATGGGCTGAGGTCCGATTCAGCATGGCTCTTCTTATGTTCTTAAAGTACTACATAAAAAGTGGTATACAGATCTTGCCTATTAAAATTCAATACCATTAAAATATGATGCCTTTAAAATACGATAGAATATATCAAATATAAACAATGCAATTGCAATTTAGATTAGATAAAATTCAGTTAGCTAAGAACATCCCCATAAAAATCAACTGAAATATCAGCAATAAATTTAGCCCAGATATTCATTGCTGTCAGGGGAAAATGATAAACCTTGCAAGTTACAATAGAATTGGTATGACACAGGAGATAGGAAATCTTACCTGACACATTATTGGAATGTAGATTGCATAGAGTTGTGAGATCAGGTCCTTATATTTGCTTTAGTGATTGGGGAGTTGCAGTGTTGAGCAGCAAACACAAGGCACTGACTGACTTGTGCAATGTGTTGTGCATTTGTATTGACCACTATAATCCCCTCCTGTTGGCAATGTTTGCTAAGGCATCTGGAAGTTGACATTGAAACTACAGGGCAGGCTGAGGCTTCTCTCTTGAAAGGACCAAGGCATTGGCATCTCCGGCCCATCCGCTGTTTGGATATCAGCCAGTAGGCCAATGCCTTAAATCAAGAAACAGCTTCTTAAGAGCTGCAGAGATACTTGCAGGAACACCTCAACAAGTAAGAGTCCAAAAATGGCAGGCTAAAACCCGGAACCTCAATCAGTGGCTGATTCTGAAAGAGAGACTCCCTCCTGGGCACATAAAAGACTGGGCAATTCGAAAGGCACTGAACAGACTGTGCTCTGTTACCATGAGATGCTGAGCCAACCTTGAAAAATGGGGCTACAAAGTAGAGTCCACAACATGCAAGTGTGCAGAAGAGCAAACCTATTACAATGCAGTCTGAGCCCTGCCACATGCACAATGGAAGACCTTCTTAGAGCAACACCAGAGGTACTCCCAAGTGGCCAGCTACAGGTCAAAGGACATTTAGTATAATGTCAAGTTTTTAACTTCGTTTGTAATTTTAAATACATTACAACTGCACCCACAATTTGCTTCTGACATGAGAATAAATAAATAAATCTGCAACAAGAATAATTCATTTTATTTATTTATTACCTGCTTCTCCTAATGACTTGAGGTGGAGTACAAGGTCAAAGCATGTGAACATTAAATACATACACTAAAGTGCCTAGATAAGAACACATCTGTATAAACACACACCAAACACAGATTTAACACACAGCAGCAATAGAATGTAAATCAAAACTCGTGTTTGAAAGTTGACTGGGCAGGCCTGCCAGAAGAGATGGGTCTTCAACGGGGTCTTCAACTCCAACGGCTTGTTTAGCTGTCAGATCTCTTCCAGCAGGCCTACCCAGCCTGGCTATGCTGCACTCTTCTGCTATTTATACCAAATATTCTTACAGTATCCACTTGTTTTGGCATCTGTTTCCTACAGTAGCCAGGTATTAACATGTTGAATCTGACCCTTCCCTATTTCTCTTGCAGGGCGTCTGTGCCGATCAGTGCAAAGTGTCCGGCTTCCATCGCTACCAGACGGTGGCGGTGAACGAGAGTGCCTTGGGAGAGCTGAAGCGGCTGTTTGAAGCCCAGGCTGAGCACGTGCACCAGACACTGGCCTTGCATCTCTATACCTCCGTGTTGTCACGTCTTCAAGTGGAGTCTTACATCTATGCGTTGCTCAGTACTTCTCCCTTGCTGAAGTCCATGGGCATCCAGCAGCAGGATTTAGGTGTGTGCCTCCCCATCTGGTTGGGTTTCTGCTTCTGGTGGGAGTCTGCTAGACATCATGCCTTATGGAGACTATGTGTGTGTGTATGCAGGTGTCCCTCCACATTAGCATTTTTTACTTTTGCGACTAGTTATTCATGATTTTGATTTAAAGTGTTCTTTCTAGAAATCTCTCCATCCTCCAGTGTGACTCTAGGGTCAACTTCTTTCAGTTATGCTGGAGGTCCTATATATTTCTTAAGAGAACAGCTTTCTAGGAATCTCCAGGTCTTCCAATGTGATTCTGCAGTCCGCTGAAGTTGGCCATCGAGTTGTGCTGGATATTCCTGGAGATGTGTTCTTGCTGGTTAAAAGATAGCAATTCTTTTGTGTTTTTTCACTTTCACAGGACTCCTGTGCCCATAACTCCAGCAAATGTGGAGTGTTGACTTTGTATGGTTTAATGTTGCCTGTCGAATGATGGTGACTAGGTGAATTTCATAGGGTTTTCTTATGCAAGCAATACTTGAAAATAGTTTTGGCAATTCCTTCCTTTGAAATTTTGCTGGCAGGTTTCATGGTAGTCTCCCATTCTCTAATAACCAGGGTTGATTAGCTCCCAACATGGGGATTTCTAGGGTATAGAGGCCCTTTGTGGACATTCTAGTACAGGTATGGGCAAACACAGGCCGGGGGGTTGATTGTGGCCCCTTGGGCTCTTTTCTCAGGCCCTCCTCTCACAACATCCTATCCTTCCTTCTCTCCTTCCTTCTTCCCTCCCTTCCATCCCTCCCTCTCTTTCTCCTTCCCTCCTTCCTTCCCTTCCACCCTTTCATCGTTTCTTCCTTCCCTCTTACCTCCTTTCCCCTTCGTTCTCCTTCCTTCCTTCCTTCCTTCCTTCCTTCCTTCCTTTTTCCTTCCTTCCTTCCTTCCCTTTTTCCTCCCTCCCCTCTTTCTTCCTCCCTTCATTCCCTCCCTTCCTTTCATCCCTCCTTCCATCCCTCCCTCCCTTTTCTTTTGCCTTTCCTTCCTTTCTTCTTTCCTCCCTACTTCCCTCTCTCCCTCTTTCTCCTTCCATCCTTCCCTTCCTCCATTGATCATTTTTTCCTCCTTTCTTTCCTTCCCCTTCCCTCCCTCCCTCCCTTCCCTTTTGTCTTTCCTTTCTCCCTCCATTCCTTCTTTCTCCTTCCATCCTTCCTTTCCTCCCTTTCATCCTTTCTTTCTTTCTTTCTTTCCTTTCTTCCTCCTTCCTTCCATCACAAGGCAGCCAGTCCTCTTAGCAGGGAGTGCTAGCATGCAGCCCCCAAGTTAGAAAGTTTACCCATGCCTTTTCTAGCGGAAGCTTTAAAAAGTTACATACAAAGATACTCCGTGTGCTCAAATCTACATAAATCATGTATCAAACTGCATTAATACTATAGTGTAGATCAGGCGTGTTTTGGACTTACCAGCTGTTAGGAATTGTGAGAGCTGAAGTCCAAAACACCTGGATGGCCAAAGTTTGCTCATATCTAGTGTAGAAGCACCCTGTGTTGCCTGCTATTCAACCAGGTAACAAGCAACACCTACCAAAATTATCTTTTATTCATCCGTTAAAGCAGTGGTGCCAAACTTGTGGCCCTCCAGGTGTTTTGGACTTCAGCTCCCAGATTTCCTGGCCATTGGACAAGCTAGCTAGGGCTTCTGGGAGTTGGAGGCCCAAACATCAGGAGGATCACAAGTTTGACACCCCTGCATTGAAGGTACAGGAGCCAACTCCAGATTTCACTCAGCCAAACAGAATGTGCACTCATGCACATACAACAACCCTGTGTGGTATATTGGGGCCAAGAGATAGTTCATTTAGTAGATGAATGGGGTTTTGACCCCAATACAGGGACCCCAGCCTAACCCAGTGTCTCAGTTTTAATACCTTGCTGATTCTGGGCTCTTCTAATTCTTTTATTTTTCTGTCCTCATTCTTAGCTTCTAAACAGGCTGAAAATGCTTCCTCGGATTTGGGGCCCGTAAAGGAATGCATCAGCGTCCTCTTCAGTTTTACCCGCAGAGTCGTGGAGGACCCACAGTTCCAGAACGATGTACTTTCGTGGCTTCAGAGGCTGGTGAGGAACCCCGTACTGAAAATTTGGCACCGAATGCTGGATCGTTCAGTCATCCAGGCGGAAATTCATTACCAGCCCTTTAAAAAACGTCTTCCCTCTGTTGTTTTGTGGAGAGTGGTGGCGGCAATGATACATTTCCTTCTAAGGCTTAATAGTTTAACTACGAGTTCTTATGGTGCACCGTACAGTGAGAAACAATCCATATAAATTGAATTTAGGAGACCGCTTCATGAAACGCACAATTAAAAGCAGCAGTGAATTAAAAGCAGTGGAGATTAAGTGAGATGTCATATGGCAGTGTAAAGATATCAAAATCTTGTGAACTCTTGAAGACTGCCAGTTTTCATTTTGGGCACAATGGATAATTCGTTTTAAGTTCTTGTGTATGTATGACTTTGTTTTAAAATCACTTTTGAAATTCTTTCCCATCTTTCCAGGTGTCAGTCTTGCAAAGAGTTGGCTCTCCAGGGGACCAACTCTTCCTCTTAAATCACATCCTTCGCTGTCCTGCCGGTGTCAGCAAATGGGCCGTCCCATTCATTCAGGTTTGAATGTTTACTATCTGTTGTGTTGTGATGTACCTAAGGCCTCATTCTTACAGTTGCCGCAGTGCCCTTTTGAATTGCAATGATGTAATGTTTTTCTGGGACCGTGGTGGAGCAGCGGGTTAAACCACTAAGCTGTTGAGCTTACTGACCAGAAGGTCAGCGGTTCAGATCTGTGGGATGAGGTGAGCTCCCATTGTTAGCCCCAGCTTCTGCCAACCTAGCAGTTCAAAAAGATGTGAATGTTAGTAGATCAATAGGTACCATTTGGTGGGAAGGTAACAGCACTCCATGCAGTCATTCCAGCCTCATGATCTTGGAAGTGTCTATGGACAATGCTGGCTTTTTGGCTTAGAAATGTAGATGAGCACCACTCCCCAGAGTTGGACACGACTAGACTTAATGTCAAGGGGAAACCTTACCTTTAATGTTTTTCTAGGTCATCACTTTTTAAAAGGAGGACCCTGAAATAAAAAAGGGTCCCCTTAGCTCAATGTTGGATTCACAGAAATTTTGGCAACCATTAAAGGTTTCTGAATGCTACCCATTTGCACAAATCTGTCAGAAACAATTCTGCAATGTTTACAGGGAACTCTGCAGAATTTGCTTCAGCTTTATTCCTCTTAAAGAGGAAAACCAAACCAGCCTGTTTATCAAGCCTTGCAAATGCTGACTTATTATCAGTACATGTTTGGTTTTTATACCTATTTTATATACCTATATACCTGGAGCCATGTAAATATTTCTTAGACGCAAAGGAGTTGCAACATTGTTTTTTCTAAAAGTCCCTGCACATAGAAATGTAGCACTTACTTACTTAATCGACCCCTCACCTTCCAAGTGTAGTGTCTTTGCGGTAGATAAGTAGGTGACTGTGGAGCCCTATTCTTGATCCGCATATTCTTCCATGGTGAGGGCATCCGTTTCCAGATAGAAGGCAGTCCCGGTCAGGGTTGGCTTGACACACCTTCCTCTTGGCACATTTCTCCCTTTTGCCCTCCATTCGTGCCTCTTCAAATCCCACAGCACTGCTGGTCACAGCTGACCTCCAGCTAGAGCGCTCAAGGGCCAGGGCTTCCCAGTTCTCAGTGTCTACGCCACAGTTTTTAAGGTTTAATTTCCAGAATTGGATATCTGTGTCTTTAAAAAAAAAAATTTTATTAAGGTTTTCTTGTAACAATAAAAAGAGGGGGAACATTTCTAACGTATAGGAAAGTAGGAAAATTGAGCGTTTAAAGAAAAAAGAAGGTGATAGAGGGGTAAGGGTAATGGGATTGGGTGGTGGGGTGTTTTAAGGGAAGTGGATGAGGGGGTAAGGGGGGAATAGTAGGGAAGAATATGTAGTATGACTTCCAATTTTCTTTACTTCAGGTGCATCTTTCTTCTATCTGTTGAGCTCTAACGATCTTTGGCAAGCTCCTTTTTGTGGTCTCGCTTAGGAGCATTTAATGTTTAAGTTTATCTTATATCTATTAACCATTTCAAGTTTTCTTGCTTTATGCTCATGCATTGGGTTAATTTATCCATATTCGTGATATCTAAAATTTTCGATAGCCATTGTTCTTGAGATGGAATCTAATTCTGTAGCACCCATGGGTCCGTTCGTGCCACTGGGGGCGATGCACGGGGGTCCCGTTGGCATTGGGACCCGCACAGGCTGGAAGGGACTCGGAGGATGAGTTGGAAGGCCCAGAGCAAGATTGGTCAGCAGTACCTTTGCCCAGTTCACCTGTAGAGAGTTTAGCCTGGGATCTCGAGTGGGAGCATTCTCCCGGGGAAGGAGCGGACCAGGTGGAGATGGGAGGCAGCGAAGCAGATAGCGGAGATAGTTATGAATTCCCAAACGGTCGAGGTTCCCAAGAGCTGGCCGGGCAACAGATGGAGGCTAGCGGGTGGGAAACTCCGGGGGAGGCTGCTTCTCAGGAAGATAGCGATTCTGGACTGCAAGAGCGGGGCCGTTCTCATAACAGGCGCAGGGACATAGAGGAGGGCAGGAGGAGCTGGCATCTGTCCCTAGACCGTCGCCGTTCGGAAAGTAGAGACTGGAGACGCCGGGCCCTAGATCGTCGGGGTTCCAGGCCGAGGGATTAGAACGGCCCCGTGGGAACTGATCGTCAGTTCTCCGGCCACGTCTGATCTGAAGGGCGTTGAAGCGGAGTGAATCCTGGAGCCTAGTTTGGCTCGCCTTGGACCAAGACCTTGCCTTGTTTCTGATTCGCATTGGTGCGGATCCCTTGCATTGTTCCGGATTGAATCCGGGAGCCTTGCCAAGCTTTTTACCACGTTTGCCTTTGAATCTACCTTTTGGAACTATTGCATACATTACTGAACTACAGCTTCGTGCTGATTGCTTTATTCTATGAACTTTTTAGTGAATTGCCTTTTTGGATTTGTTTTTATTCAATAAACATAGTTAGCCTTTGCTACGTCTCCGTGTGTGTGTTAAAGGGGCAGTTCTAAGTCGGCGATTGCGACAAATTCATTCTCTACACTCTTGCATAATTTATTCTGGCCGGCGTCACTAGATAATTCAAAAGTTTATCTTTGTTTAAGTCTATTTCAAAATCAATTATTCCTAATAGGAAGTATTCTGGTTTTAGTTCCATTTTTATATCTAGGATCTTTTCTATTTTTTCGTGAATATTCTTCCAGTATGATTTGGCAGTTCTACATGTCCGCCACATATGGTAAAAAGAACCAGTTTGCTCTTCACACTTCCAGCATTTGTCATTTGTTTTTGGATAGCATTTTGCCAATTTCTGAGGTGTGATGTACCATCTGTACATCATTTTGAGGCAATTTTCTTGAGATCAAGTGCATATGTATATTTCATTTTCTTGTTCCACATTTTCTCCCAGTCTTCTAAATTGATTGAATGTCCAATGTTTGCAGCCCACTTGACCATGCAGTCTTTGATTAACATCTTCCTTCCTTCCTTCCTTCCTTCCTTCCTTCCTTCCTTCCTTCCTTCCTTCCTTCCTTCCTTCCTTCCTTTTAGATCCGGGTTCTTGGAAACCCATCTGGAGTCTTTCATTTCATGCAGTCCCTTGCTTTGCTGATGTCTCCTGCCAAGTAAGTAGAAAGTGGGGAAGAAGAAAGAGTGAACTATGTGGGTGATAGAAATGTTTGCCATAATTATGTAGAAAGCCTTCGACACAGTAGATCACGCATTACTAACCCACCGTTTAGCCGGCTCCGGGGTCGGGGGGACTGCCCTTAAATGGGTGGCCTCCTTCCTCCGGGACCGGGGACAACGCGTGGAGGGGGCGGGGAGGTCTCCGGGAGATCCCCACTTGATTGTGGGGTCCCCCAGGGGGCCATCCTCTCCCCTTATTATTTAATGTGTATATGCCCCTGGCCCAGCTGGCCCGCGACTTTGGTCTGGAGTGTTATCAGTACGCTGATGACACCCAGCTTCTGCTGAGAATGGACAGCAGGCCGGACACCGTACCCGATTGTTTCCATCAGTGCCTTGAGGCCGTGACTGGTTGGCTGCGGGCCAGCCGGCTGAAGGTGAACCCGTCGAAGACGGAGATCTTGTGGCCCGGTCGACCTGGACGGGATGAGTGCCGGCTCCCTACCCTGGATGGCGAACGGCTTAGTCCATCACCTGTTGTTAAGAGCTTGGGTGTTATACTGGACCCCCTGCTGACCATGGAGGCCCAGGTCTCCGCGGCCAGCAGGCGTCATTTTCCACCTACGACAGGCTAGGCGACTGGCACCCTACCTTTCAGGGACGACCTGGCCACGGTGATCCAAGCGACGGTCATCTCGAGATTAGACTACTGTAACGCCCTCTACGTTGGCCTTCCCTTGGCGACAATTCGGAAACTCAAGCTGGTGCAGAATGCCACTGCTCGCTTGCTGGCGGGAACGTCGGTAAGGGAGCATATTACGCCCATCCCGGCAGCTGCACTGGCTACCTATTGAGTACCGAATTGCCTTCAAGGTGTTGGTACTAACCTTTAAGGCCTTACACGGCCTAGGGCCTGCGTACCTGAGGACCGCCTTGCCCCATACATTCCCCGAGATCACTACGTTCTGAGGAGTTGAATTTGCTTTTGATTCCATCGGTCCGTCTGTCACCTGTCGGCAACTAGGCAGAGGGCTTTCTCTGTGGCGGCTCCGGTTCTTTGGAACTCTCTCCCGGATGACGCCTGAGCCGCCACAGAGCTTATCCCGTTTCGCAGGATGTGTAAGACTGCTCTGTTTAGACTGGCCTTCGGCTAGGCGAACATTGAACGTACTCATCTGTATAAGCAGTACCTAGTCCAGGGATTGCTATAATGTGTAACACTACCATACTCGGGACCTATGTTGCTATTTTATGTGGTTTTATGTCTGTTTTTATTGTACGGCGACATGTATGTAACATGCTAGCCGAATTTCATATTGTTATCCGCCCCGAGCCTGCAGGGAAGAGCGGAATATAAGATGGAACAAATAAATAAATAAATAAATAAATAAATAAATAAATAAAAAGTGGTGTGAAGGAAATGGTATATTGACCTGAATTGAACTGAATGCTAGCAGGATATTTACTCCTGGATGCAGGGCTGTCTCCAAAGGGTAGCATAGTAACCCATAAGCCAGGGTCCTGCACTGTTCCTTATCGGCCATTGCTCCTCTTTCCACCTTGTGCAACAAAAACACACACAGTCTTGTGACTCCCTGAAGGCAAACAAGCATTATTTGCCATAAGCTTTCCTGGAATGCCGCCGTCATCACTGGAATAAAAGGCCTGTTTATTCAATCAAGCTGTGGGGAATTAAGTGCCTTTTGGTAAAGGGTGATTTAATGGCTAGTTGCTGTTATTTTGACTCTTGAACTGTGGAGGGATCATTTCCCAAAAGTTGACACTATGGGGGAAAAAATTCTATATTTCTTAGGTTTGGGAAAATCCAGAATTACGTTCTCTAGTGAGGATACATTTTTCTTGACTGATCTTCTATGTTTCAGCATTGGACTTTTAGTGCAATTGGGAGGTAGATTCATTTTGGAATATTAACAAAAATGTACAGAGGGTGGTCTCCATGTGGTGTCTCTCCCTCATTTTTCTGGCATGTTGCGTTTTGTGACCTACAGAAACCGAGCGGAGTTTATGTGCCATATGAAGCCAAGTGAACGGAGGACGTCCTCGTCATCTGGAAAGGAATCCGGAAACTGGACTTTAGTCGATGAAGGAGGAGAAGAGGTATCTTTAAAAGATTACTTTTTCCTAGTTAATAAAGGAAGCAAGAGGAAAGCAGTAGTCATGGGCCTGAAATTTGTCCCATTCATTGATTAGTGTTCTCGTTTTATTCTGTCCATTCGGATGGCACAAAATGGAAAGGCCCCTCCTGGAATGAAAATGCAATCAATATGAAAGGCAGGCAGGCATGGGTACCGGATCCAAGCCTGCTTTTTGGATCGATTGCATGGGGCCTGGCAGGGCCTGCAGCCAAGAGCCGAGCAAGGAGTGCTCCTGACCTGGCGCTTAGCTGCAGGCCCTGCCAGGCCTGGGTGCGTAGACCCAAACCCTGCACCCGTAGGCCCGGGTGCTTTGGGTCTATGGGTGAAGTCCTCCTTCCCTCCCCAATAATGGGCCAAAAGAAAACTGATCTTTTGGCCTCGAAAATGAAAAACAAATATCTGACCTCCCGGGAGGCTCAGACGAAAAAGGATTGGAGCCCCCACCACAAACCAGGACATGAAACGGATCAAGGTACGTCCTGAATGCACATGACTAGAAAGCAGTCCATTTATTTATTTACGTTATTTCTATCCCACCAATAATGGGTCTCCATAAGCCTCCTAGGGCGGACCATCTTAATGGGTCCTCCACCCCTGCAGAGGTTATGGGGTGCAGTGAGCCTAAACCTGATCAGGTGATGGTTGGTCCATGGCAACGGAGTGATGGACAACTCCTCAACACCGCCACTGTCCTCCCATCCCTGGCAGAAAACCAAGTCTAAAGTGTGTCTCGGACTGTGAGTAGGGCCAGATACCATTTGGGACAGCCCCATGGTTGTCATGGAAGACATGAAGTCCTGAGCCGGTCCTGATAAGGTGGCCTTGGCATGGATGTTGAAGTCCCCCAGCACAATAAGCCATCGAGACTCCAACGCCAGACTCAAAACCAACCTGGCTAGTTCAGGTAGGGAGACTGTAGTGCAGCGGGGTGGACGGTACACTAACAGAATTCCTATTCTGTCCCGGTCACCTACCCTCAGGTGGACACATTCGAAAATGGTTGACTGCGGGATGGGGCACCCGGTCAGGATGATGGAGTCCCTATAGACCACTGCAACCCCGCCTCCCTGCCCTCCGGATCTTGGCTGGTGCTGCACAGAGAAGCCTGGTGGACACAGCTGGGTTAGGTTTACGCCTCCAGCTCCGTCCAACCAGGTCTCCGTAATGCACGCCAGGTCTGCCTGCTCCTCCAGAATTAATTCCTGGATGATGGGTGTTTTACCGTTGACAGACCTGGCGTTCAACAGCACCACCCTTAATCCATAGGCAACGCCATCCTGGGGACCCAGTCTTACCTTGTCAGGAGACATTCTCTCGTTCTCTAGGCTGAATTGGAGGTCTCCCTTTCCCGCATCCCCCCCCCCCCCAATGTCTACTTTTCCTATACAACGGACACAAACTTCCTTTTCTTATCAGATGGAGTCATTTATAATACGAGAGAAGGGAATTCATGTTACAGTGCTCACCTCTATTAAGGGGAGTTTTGTAAAGTTTGTGGGGTTGGTAAACTGGCTCCAGATTAGTCCTTACTGGTAGAGAATTTTCCCTGTTCTTCTGATTCTCTTTCTTCCAGGATGAAGATCCTGATACTAGTTGGGTTCTTCTTCTTGAAGATGACTTGATAGCATTTCTGTCCCAATTCCCTTTTCATGAACTCTTTCAGCATCTTCTTGGATTTGATTCTAAAGGTGAGTCAGCTTCTGAAGGAGGAGAGCGGAAAGTTATTTATTTATTATTTATTTATTTATTTATTAGTTCAACTTAATATACCGCTCTTTCTGGAGCCCAGAGCAGTTTACAGAATTAAAGTTCCACTTGTGGACATCATGTTTCCTGTGAACCTCAGTTCCCCAAGCCTGACACTCCCTCTGCTAGACATTTGGGGATATTCCCACTGTTTTCAGGGATCAAGTTGGCGGTTCGAATCCATGAGATGGGGTGAGCTCCCATGTGTCAGTTCCAGCTTCCCATGTGAGGACATGAGAGAAGCCTCCCACAGGATGGTAATACCTCCAGGCGTCCCCTGGGCAACATCTCTGCAGAAATTCCCACTTTTTTCAGGGTTCAAGTCTGAGCGCTGCCACTCATGATGTGAAAGGCAAGCATACTTCAGTTAAGGAAGCCTCTGACAGCGAAGATCCTTTTAAAAAGGTGTTGTGTCCTTCCCTAGGCCCTTTCATTCTCTGTCAAACTGGAAAGTTTTTTTTTTAGCAGCATCAGCATTCAGGGGATGTTGATAGATGGCTGGAGAAAGGCAAAACTTTGATGATAAGTTGCAGTAGTGTGTCTGCAGTAAATTGCAACAAGTTAAATTCTGCTTTAGCGAGTCCTACTGTAGCCATGCAGCCTTGCCTACAAAACCAAAGGAAACACAAGCTGCTCCAGAATCCCTTCTTGAGCACGTGTAAGCAGCAAAACAGAGGCAAAAGGGGAAAGAAAGTTAACCTGCTTCTTCAACTCTCATGGGGAGCCGCGGTGGCACAACAGGTTAAACCCTTATGCCTCTTGAACTGCTTACCTGAAGGTTGACAGTTCGAATCCTTGAGATGGGTGAGCTCCTGTCTGTCAGCTTCAGCTTCCCATGCGGGCACATGAGAAAAGCCTCCCACAGGATGGTAGAACATCCGGGTGTCCCTGGGAAACCTCTCTGCAGACGGCCAATTCTCTCATACTAGAAGCGACTTGCAGTTTCTCAAGTTGGTCCTGACATGATTAAGAAAACCCCCTCCCGTCATGTTAAAAAAGCATAACATACACGTTTGGCCACCAAAATTGTAAGGAAAGTGGAGGTTGGTGAAGGCAAATGTCATCTCGATTTTGGAAGAATCCTCCAATGGTCTCACAAAGACTCAAAACACTTTCCATCACACTGTGTACCTGGTTTGAAAGTGTTTAATTGTGTGGTACTTGAAAGTAGTTGTTATACTCCAGAAATTTCAATTTTGTGGCTGCCACAAAATTATGTCCAGTTGGATTCTTTGTTTTTTCTGCCTCTGGTATCACATTTTCTGTTAAGGAGCCCCTGGTGGTGCAGTTGGTTAAACCACTGAGCTGTTGAACTTGCTGACTGAAAGGTCACCGGTTCGAATCCAGGAAGTGGGGTGAGTTCCCACTGTTAGCCCCAGCTTCTGTCAACCTAGCAGTTAGAAAATATGCAAATGTGAGTAGACCAATAGTAGATCTGGCAGGAAGGTAACGGCACTCCACGCAGTCATGCCGGCCACATTTCCTTGGAGATGACTATGGACAATGCCGGCTCTTCGGCTTAGAAACGGAGATGAGCATCAACCCCCAGAGTCGGACACAACTGGACTTAATGTCAGGGGAAAACCTTTACCTTTACTGAGTGACAAAAGAGGGGGAGTGACAGTGGCAGCTAGAAATCTCTAGTCCAATTTCCTTGATCCCAGTTAACTGTTTTAGCCCAAATATCTGATTATTAAGGTGGTTGGAATATATGAGACAGGAACTTGCCTTTCACATTTACTCCCTTTAGTCTTGAACTTGTGAACAATATGCTGATTGGCTTCTCCCATTCAGAACTGTTTTCCATTGCACAGGTGTTTATAGTTCAGAGAAGACAACTTCCCAAGAAATGATGAAGATCTTGGCATTTGCCAACTCTTTGGTGGAACTTCTTGCCGTGGGGCTGGAGACCTTTAATCGAGCCCGGTACAGGCAGTTCGTGAAACGGATTGGACGCCTCATCAGGCAAGGAGGAGCACTATATTGCTGGGTGTGGGCGGACTTTCTGTATTGATTCAATCCAACATTTATGTGGCTATCTTCTTTTCTTACTGCCTTGTCCTTGGTCTCAATCAAATGGGACTTGATAGCCTTCTTAAAATATTTGAGAAGATGTCACATTGAGGAAGGGACTCTGGAGAGTAAGACACAGACCAATTGTTTCAACTTGCAGGAAAAGACATTCCACCTAAATATTAGAAATAACTTCCTGACAGTAAGAGCTGCTCAAGAGCGTAATATGCTGTATGTGAGTCCGATGGAGTCTCTGGATGCCCATCTGTTGGGTCATCTGTTAGACAAGATTGGGCTAATATGTCTCCACTGAAGACTGGTATGGATTCTGCTTCATTAATTCAGTTTGTTTTTCTTTTTCTCATCTGATCCTGATCCTATAGGATGACGCTTTGCTACGTGAGCGATCACTGGGCCCAGTATGTCAGCCACGCAAAAGGCTGTGGTTACCCAATGCACCCTTTCTCAGTGGAGAAACTCCAAATGGAATTTGACGAGCTCTTCCTGAGGGCGGTGCTCCATGTCCTGAAAGCCAAAAGGTAGACAGGGAATGGACCTTAGATGGTTGGGTAGGCTTAAAAGTAGTAAGGAAAATCTGGGCTGGATCTGACAGATGGAATAAGATGTCCGGGAGGTTGTCTGGGACTTGGCAGAGATTTGATCAGAAGCACCCAAGGCAGGGGTCGGGAACCTTTTTGACTCAGAGAGCCATGAAAGCAAAATATTTGGAAATTTATTTCAGTGAGAGCCATATAGTATATATAATATATTTTAAGACTGAATTCAACTAAATGTGAGTATATATGTACATACTGTGAGAAAAAGATTCTTCCAGCAGAATGACTGTGTGTATGTCCAACTGAAGAATCCAATCCGGGAGTGGCTGGGTTTCTGTGCGCTCATGCCGCACGCTGCCCACTGACTACAAGTGCGTGTGGCGTATGGGTGGGCAGGCTGAGGGCTGCGGTGGCAGTAAATGGCGGTGGCGGTGGAGGCAGGCAGCGGTGGGGGTGGCAGCAGCTGTTGCTGCTGGGGCTACGTGCGTGTAGTGCTGCGGCTTCTCGGGCTGGGCCTGGAGCGCGCTGGTGGGCGCCACTGACCCTGTCGCGGGAGGCCCTGCCATCCCCGGGCCCTTTGACATGCTCCTGCTTTCTGCTCCCTCCTCTGCTGCTGCCCGCTCCTGCCGAGGCGGAGAGCTTTATTATTTACTCTGCGCAGTCCACACGGAGAGCGCAATGCGCAGGTGCCGCTGCCGCCATTACCGCCCTTGGTGGCCCAGGGCATGCTGGGGCTTGTAGTCTCGGTGCTGGCGGAAAGGCCCCATCTTCTCAGCGGCTTCCGGCCTGGGGAACTACAAGTTCCAGGTCCGCCCTGTGCTCCAGTACCCAGATGCACCCACGACGGGGAGGGTCCCATTGCCATTTGTCTTCAAGGTGCTGGTGTTGACCTTTAAGGCCTTGTATGGTCTAGGGCTGGTGTACCTGAGGGACCGCCTTACCCCATAGGTTCCCCCGAGATCACTGCGTTCAGAAGAACAGAACCTCCTAGTAGTCCCCTCGATCCAGTCCTGTTGGCTGTCGACGACACGATCGAGAGCCTTCTCTGTGGCAGCACCATCCTCATGGAATTCCATGCTGGATGAGGTCCGCGCTATTAGGGAGTTGGGCCCATTTTGGAGAGCTTGCAAGACAGCTCTATTTAGGCAAGCCTTCAACCATGCTGGCCCTTGAGTTAGCGCTCCTTGGAATGTAGTTGATATTGTTATGTAGATGCCTAGTTAGATGTTGTATGTTTTTAGATTTTTAGATTTTATTGCTGTTGTATTAAACTGCGTTTATGCTATATATTTTATGTGAACCGCGCCGAGCCCGCCGGAAGGAGCGGTATATAAGAGCGAATAATAAATAAATAAATAGAAATAAATATTACAGTTGCTGTTTTGAGCCCCCGGTTTCACAACGGGTTAAACCCTTGTGCCAACAGGACTGCTGACCAACAGGTTGGTGGTTCGAATCCAGGTGGAGAGCGGGTTGAGCCCCTCTGTCAGCATCAGCTCCCCATATGGGGACATGAGTGAAGCTCACAACCTCTGAGGATGCCTGGCATCGATGCAGGCGAAGCGTCGGGAGAAAATACTTCTAGAACATGGCCTTACAGCCCAAAAGACCTACAGCAACTCAATGAGAGAAGCCTCCCATAAGGATGGTAAACCATCAAAGTGGCCCCTGCCACTGCAAATTGCAGACGGCCAATTCTCTCACACCAGAAGCAGCTTGCAGTTGTTCAAGTCACTCATGACGTGGAAAAAAGCTGCTGTTTGCTCAGTCTAGGTAGCAAGAAAAGTAAACAAAAGCCCTGTGAGTACAATGATCTCTATGGAATAGCTACAATTCAAACAGGAATGTAATGAAATTGGTTGCAGAGAGCTTGGTGGGTTTAAAAAAAATAGAATATGCTGTTCCAAATAATGTGCTGGATCTTGTGCATTGCTGTAATAATGTATATACACAATTTATGGTATATGCTTTATTCTGATTATATATATATATACATACACATATACACATATACACACACATTTTAACTTACATCTTGTGGATTTTTTGATGGTACATTTTATAATTTGTTGTAAGCCACTTTGAATCTTGAGCTGGGAAAAAAGATGTGCTGTGAATAATGATTGTGGTGATTTCTTCTTGGTGTTTGTATCCCAACAGGCTAGGAGTGTGGCTCTTTATGTCGGAGATGCCGTATGGAACTCTGTCCACCAACATGCTGTGGAAGCTCTTCTTCATCATGCATGGCACAGAAAGCGAGCGCTTGGAGAAGCTGTGTGCCTCTCTGCAGCTGGAAGACTGCAAACGCCAACTCAAAGGTACTGCTCCATTATTAGTTGGAGGGAGATTAACGAAACTTAACTGGCTTACACTTCTATTCTCAGAATCCATTTTGTGCAAGTCTCTTAGCTGGTGAAGAAACGGGAAAGTTTAGCAGACCTTTGGTATCTGCTGTGGTTTGGTTCATGGATCCTCACGAATTCCCAAATATATGGATGATGAAAAATCATGATATAAAACAGTGTAATAAAATAAAATAGCAAATTCAAGGTTTGCTTTTTTGAGAATTTGTTTTTAATATCTTTTAGCCATGGATGGTGGAATCTGTAGGTGCAGGAACTCTCGATTTGGAGGGTCAACTGTAGTTCAGTCTGTACCCAAAGGATCTACCCCAATGGCTGCATTCATCCTATAGGCAGCATGATTCTTGCCCTAGCTTGTGTTGATGTGGGTCCCCAGATGTTTTGGCCTTCAACTCCCAGAAATCCTAACAGCTGGTAAACTGGCTGGGATTTATGGGAGTTGTAGGCCAAAACACCTGGGGACCCATAGGTTGAGAATCAATGGCTTAGGGTTATGTATAGGATATTACCTGGTTTTAGATAGTTCTGTATATGCCCTAGATAGAAGTCTAGACATTTTAGTCAAATCACAAAATGATTAAAAGAACAAAAATCCTCACCGATGTTATCTCTTCCATAGGGTATTTTCTTTACATCAAAATTATATGGTTGCACTATTTACAAAAACAAGGTTTTTATGACACAAATAAAGTTCTTTATAATTCCTTCTTTGCTTCTATGCTGGGCTTCTTTCTCATACAGATAAACAGCTTTGCTCTTACAGAGCCTTTTCACACACTGAACTTACTCATGAGCTTCACACAGTTGCTTTACACACCACTTCACACACAAGACCGTCCACCTGGGGCTTCTCTCACTGAAGCTTTTCACACCAAGCCTTCTCTCACGCACCTATCTCACACAGAGAGGCCTTCTCACAGACTGAGATCTACCTCACACTGAAAGGCTTTCTCTCACAGACTAAGGCCTACCTCACACTGTGTGGCCTTCTCATAAACTGAGACCTTTCTCCCACTGAGGTTGACCTGCTTATATAGAACTACAGCCTTTGCTGAGTCATTGCATTCATTTAACCCTTTGAGTGCTCAACTCACATTTTTGTAATTAAAAATACCTAGTTAATTTTTATTATTTCTGGCAAGTTGCTCACTCAAACCAGTCTCTCTGTCAAGAAGCAGAGTAAGATGTTCATGATGGATTTCCATTATTTTGATTCAGGAAAAAATAACACACAACGTCCTCTCTTTGCTTCCGATAGACCCAGCCCACTTGGAGAGTTTTGAGAAGTATCTCCAGAGCATGAATGGCTCCGAGGAAATTTGCCTACTGACGACCTTTGCCCAAATGGCTCAGACAAAACGGGATGATGCTGATGAGGATTTTGTCAAAGTTATTGTGCTGGAGATCTACGAGGTGAGCAAGGCAATGTTCAATGGGAGAACAGGCTTTGTGGAAGAGTAATCAAGCATTACAACTTCTGCTATGAATATGTAGGCTGAGCATTCCTAATCTGGAATTCCAAAAATCCAAAATAAAACAGAGTTGTCCGCATGGGTGCTTTAGACAGTGATATCTATGCTTTCTCATATTTCATGTGAAACATTTCAGGTGTTTTCCGGCATATAAGACGATTGGGCGTAAAAGACGACCCCCAACGCACATCAAATAAAAAATTCAAAAGCATCAGATTTGATTTCAATATGGTAATTTTCCTATTATTGTACCTCCTTCTCTGCCTCTCAGATCTCGCACATGCGCACTTGCACTGCTTCACTGCAGTCTTCAGGAGCGAGATCTGAGAGGCAGAGGAGGCAGTACGGTAATAGGATACAAGGGTGGGCCAGACAGTAAAAGAGGTGTGTTTTTCTGTGCCCAGAGCCATTCTATCCTTTTTTCCATACCCTGGGTGCCCCGGACGCCTGCAGCTTGCTCCGCCCTTCGCTTACACCTTTCCGGTGAGGCGCCCCTTCACTTCACCATCGGGACTGCATTAAGTCCACGAATCCTGATGAATGGATTTTCTTCTACCGTACTTGTACAGCATCGTCTTTAATGCTTTCATACAGTCGCTGCATATGGCAGGGACGCAGCCACTGCCATTTTTGAGCTCTCTCCACCATATGCGGCAACCACAGATTCTCCAATCCGGATTGGAAGTTTCAGCACCCGCTCTATAAGACGACTCCCGGCATATAAGACTACTCCTGGTGTATAAGTCGACTCCCACGTATAAGACGACCCCTAACTTTTTTGACTATTTTCTTGGGTTAAAAAGTAGTCTTATAACATGATCGTCAGGCTATGTATACAAGCCATATATGGAACAAGTAAATTTCATGTTTACACTTGGATCCCATTTCCAGGACATCACATTATTTACACATATGCGTTTTTGTATTTTTGAAAAAAATCCGAAACATGTCTGGTCTTAAACATTTTAGATGAAGGATATTCAACCTGTATCTAATATGTTTTTGCAAACTGCTGTGCTCTGGATTCAGCTCTCCTTGGGGTGAGCAATCCAAACATTTACTTTGCTGTGTTGTTGGAAGTCTTTCATGGCTGGAATCACTGTTTTGCTGTGAGTTTTCCGGGATGTATGGCCATATTCCAGAAGCATTCTCTCCTGACGTTTCTCCCACATCTATGGCAGGCATCCTCATAGGTTATGGGATTTGTTGGAAACAAGGCAAGCGAGGCTTATACAGTATATTTGTGGAATAATGCCCAGGGTGGGAGAGAGAACTCTTGTCTGTTTGAGGCAAGTGGGAATGTTGCAAGTGATTACCTTGATTGGCACTGAATAGCCTTGCAGTTACAAGGTTTGGTGCTTCATGTCTGTGGGTGAAAGTTCAGGAGGGAATGCTTCTGGAATATGGCCATACAGCCCATTTACTTTATTCACTTGGAGTTTCAAATATATTAATTTATAGGTGCTAAGCATCCTCAGTAAACGATATATGTATGTGTACATGTTTCCACCCAGGTATCTTATGTCAGCCTTTTGACAAGAGAAACCTTTTCAAAGGTTGGCCGGGAACTCCTGGGCGCCATCACTGCTGTCCATACAGGCATGATTTCTGTCCTGCTGGAGCGAGTCAGAGATACCATAGAAAAGGTTGGCATGGTAAGAACTGTGTCAGAATGCTGCATGTCTCATTAAGAGCCACATCTACTGTTTTAATGTGCTGAGATGCATTCCACACCAGGCATGTGTGTTCAGCAGCAGAGTAACAAAATGCAAGGAAATATGTCTTCACTGTTTCTGGTTGTGATCTCCAGGTTGTGCCAGTCAGCTTTCTAGCATCCACTTTTTGCATGATATTCAAGCAGTTCTTCTTAGAAATCTGAGCAGCATTGGTTCTTTGAGAAAATCACAGGACGCCTGCAAGATTTCTAGGGAAAAAGCAATTTTCAGGGTGATTTTTTGCACTGTCAGTGTTTAAAACTCTTCTTTTGCCCCTATGTTTTTCTCTCTATAGGTTACTCTTTATTTATTTAAAGAGCTGCCAATGCATCTCTGGAAGCCTTCTGCTGCAGAAATTGCCCTGATCCGCAGCTGGCTACTGAATCACAGTTTGACCGAAGTTGAGAACAAATTAGCTTGTATTATTCTGGAGGGCCTCAACTGGGGACCAAATGAGCAAGTAGGTATTAAAAACAAGGCTGTCGCCTTTAATCAGTAAAATAATCAATTTATTTGCATTTTTAAAAATAATTTGCAATCTTTTTAAAGACCTAATAATAATAACAACAACAACAACAACAACAACAAAAGCACCGGGACTGTGGCGCAGCTGACTGGGTGTCAGCTGCATTAAAGATCACTACTGACCGAAAGGTCATGAGTTCGAAGCCAGCGCAGGTCGGAGTGAGCTTCCGGACAATTGTGTAGCTTGTTGTCAACATTTGCAACCCGAAAGACAGTTGCATCTGTCAAGTAGGAAATTTAGGTACCATCTATGTGTGGGGAGGCTAATTTAACAAAATTTATGAGGCCATAAAAAATCTCCAGCAAAAAGCATGCAGGGAATGCGGAAAGTACTTCATCAGTGTCGCAGATGGACGGTGAAGCAGCAGCTCCCCTGGTGGCCAGAAGTTGGAATGTTAAATAGCCTCTGACTGTCTGTCTATGTGTGTTGTGTGTCTATGGCATTGAATGTTCGCCATGTATGTGTACATTGCAATCTGCCCTGAGTCCCCTGAGGGTGAGTAGGGCAGAATATAAATACTATAAATAAAATAATAAAATAAACAACAACTTTATTTTTATATCCTGCCACCATCCCCCCGAAGGGACTTGGGGCGGCTTACATGGGAACTAAGCCCAGCTTAAACAAAATGTACAAACTAAGCATAATGAAGCATAATATGTAAACAATCAAATTAAAATAATTAAAATCAACAAGATATAAAAACATAAGGTAATATATCTCAAAAAAATCTCAAAACAGCTTAGATGGGGACCAGGCAAATGATGGAATTTCTCCTCATATCATCTTGGGAAAACTTTAAAAAAATAATTTCTGGCCAATAGATATTCAAGACACTTGAAAATATGCCAATTATTCTTGAACAGGGCAGCCTTCACCTCGATCCTGTGGTCCATGCTGAAATTGCACTAATGGTCTTAGAAGCTTACCAGAAGTACCTCTCTCAGAAACCGTATAGTGGGCTCATCTCTGAAAGCATCAAGCAGGTAATCTGTCACCCTTCAAATATTTCCTGATCATATTAAATGAAAATATTGCAAATCCAAATAGGAAATTTTCTTTTAAATCCCATTGCCTTTTTATCAGTGAGTTAAAATGTCAACAAATTTGGGGGGGGGGTTGATCCAAGGGTTTGTCTCTTCGTTGTGTTTCTCACATGTCCATGGTGCAATGAAATCAGTGTCAGAAGTAACTGAACAGCTTTGGAGAAAGCAGTAAAGATGTGGTGCAGAGCACCTCTAGGCCTTTATTCTTTGCAAAGATTAGAAATAAAAGGGAAAGGTTTTCCCCTGACATTAAGACGAGTTGTGTCCAACTCTGGGGTGTGGTACTCATCTCAATTTCTGAGCCAAAGAGCCGGCATTGTCCGTAGACACCTCCAAAGTCATTGGCCAGCATGACTGCATGGAGTGCCGTTACCTTCCTACCAAGGGAATTGTGATCATCTCATATTTTCAAACTGCTTGGTTGGCAGAAGCTGGGCCTAACATCAGGAGCTCACCCTGCTCCCTGGATTCAAACCACTTACCTTTCGGTCAGCAAGTTCAGCAGCTCAGCAATTTAAACTGCTGCGTCACTAGGGCCCCCAGAAATAGTTTGCTTTAAATGTTTCAATATAAAGCAAAGTCCTTTGAAGATGGATATTTATGTTCTCCAAGTGTTTGTAATAATGGCTTCTCGACAGTTTTTCTAATTCTGCTAGAGACTCTGTTTCCTTTTTGAGCTTAAAGGATGACCACAAAACAGTGCCATTTTGTACCAAGTCTGCTTTTAAAATCAAGTTTTTTTCCTATGTGGTGCTCCTGTTTTCCTTTGCAATTTAAGAGTATCCCATAATGCCTTTATAAGTGATTCAGGATCCCTCTTATATGGGAAGTCTGTAGGACAGTGTTTCTCAGCCTGGGGGTCATGAAGGGGTTTCAAGGGGGTCGTCAAAGACCATCAGAAAACATATATTCCTGATGGTCTTAGGAACCCTTTTGGCAGAGAAGGCTGAAGATCTCTCTGCCTGTCGTTCTCTTCCTTTTTTGATACAGACGGTGAATCCTCCCAGCAAAAGCCCTTCTTCTGTGATTGGCTGTTTCTGAGACTCCAAACCAGGGGGGTGGAGAGCAGATGTGCTCAGCACATGGCAGCATGATGCACACGTGCGGGCAAGGGAGAGTGTTCGAGGTGGGAGGGAGACTCATGGCAGCGAAGTCCTTCAAGGCATGGAGGTTCTGTGTGGCTCAATTTGATCGTTAGTGTGGTTC
Organism: Anolis apletophallus; assembly: GCA_030556195.1. Lineage (NCBI taxonomy): Eukaryota > Metazoa > Chordata > Lepidosauria > Squamata > Anolidae > Anolis > Anolis apletophallus. Next base: position 14,121,730 of record JARBWK010000006.1, on the reverse strand, counting down.
AGAATGCTCTTCGATTGTAGGTGAACTATAAATCCCAGCACCTACCATTCCCAAATGTCAAGGTCTATTTTCCTCAAAATCCACCAGTGTTCACATTTGGGCATATTGAGTATCCGTGCCAAATTTGGTCCAGATCCATCATTGTTTGAGCCCACAGTGCTCCCTGGATGTAGGTGAACTACAACTCCAAAACTCAAGGTCAATGCCCACCAAACCCTTCCAGATTTTTCTGTTGGTCATGGGAGTTCTGTGTCAATTCCATCCTTGGTGGAGTTCAGAATGCTCTTTAATTGTAGGTGAACTATAAATCCCAGCAACTACAATTCCTAAATGATAAAATCAATCCCCCCACCCAACCCCACCAGTATCCAAATTTTGGCACACCAGGTATTTGTGCCAAACTTGGTCCAGTGAATGAAAATACACCCTGCATATCAGATATTTACATTACGATTCATAACAGTAGCAAAACCACAGTTATGAAGTAACAACAAAAATCATGTTATGGTTGGGGGTCACCACAACATGAGGAATTGTATTAAGTGGTCGTAGCATTAAGAATGTTAAGAAGCACTGCTCTAGGACCATAGGCAGGGATGCATTTAACCATAGAGTTGGAAGGGGCTATAGGGGCCACAGAGTCGTACCTTGTGCTCAGGTAGCTATCCAGTCACTTTGAAAACATTGGACGCTTTATGAATTCTCCTGGTGCTGACATTCTTTGAACTGGAGATACCAGGAATAATAAAACTGGAGATGCGGGGACCTTCAGTTTTTCCCCTTGGGGGCAATATGTGTCTGTATTTGGGTTGTAGTGCGCAGCCGTGGAGGCCACTTACAGACTCTGGATTTCATTTCACTCCTCTGTTAAACAAATCAACACTGAGCAAGTTTGCATTACTGTAGACAAGCGGAGAGTGGTCTCTTTTGTAGGTCTCCTACTTGGCTAGCATCGTCCGTTATGGAGAAACGCCTGAAACCTCTTTCAATCAGTGGGCTTGGGGCCTAGTTCTGAGGCTGAAGCTGCACATGAACGACTACGGCACCCGACAAGGCTGGCCTTCAGCTCCGCTCTCCCACGCTGTGCTTGAACTGACTGAATCGCCCACATTTCACCCGCTGCTGAAGGCTGTCAGGTCCGGCCTCCCCATTGGCTGCTACCTTGCGCTGGCCATGACCACAGTGGGCCACAGGTCAGTGATGTGGTCTCTGTGCGCCTCTCTATTCTGTCTCTCTGTCTCTTGAAGCATGGTATTTCTTTATCTGTGGCCTCGTCTGCATTAGCAAAAATGGCTGTACCGCTTTTATTCCAGTGTTGTTAGAATACACAACATATGAATGTTTTAGCAGTGAAAGCAAAAACACAACTTTTTATTACAGACTTCAAATTTATTTATTCCAGGATATAAATGAGCAGGGTCTGTTTTAGCTTTTGATAACATTTTTTGTGTTATCAAAGGCTTTCATGGCCAGAATCACTGGGTTGCTGTGAGTTTTCCAGTCTGTATGGCCATGTCCCAGAAGCATTCTCTCCTGATTTTTCACCCACATCTATGGCAGCCATCCTCAGAGATTGAGGGATCTGTTGGAAACTAGGCAAGTGAGGTTTATATATCTGTGGAATGTCCGAGGCGGGAGAAAGAACTCTTGTCTGCTCGAGGCAAGTGTGAATGTTGCAATGATTGGCATTGAATGGCCTTGCAGCTTCAAAGCCTGGCTGCTTCCTGCCTGAGGGGATCCTTTGTTGGGAGGTGTTAGCTGGCCCTGATTGTTTCTTGTCTGGAATTCCCCTGTTTTCTGAGTGTTGTTCTTTATTTGCTGTCCTGATTTTAGAGTTTTTGAAATACTGGTTGCCAGATAGCATATTATTTAAGAACACAGAAATAAACATGAAGCCAACCCCAGAAGTGCATTACAATACAGTGACATTAAAAAAACATAAAGCAACATCAGAAATGCTGGACCCTTCTAACAACCACCATGTCAGGCTACACAGAGAAGCCATTGAAATACACAAACATGTAGACCAGGGGTGGGCAATTATTTTTTCCAAGGGGCCACACGAGAGCCAAAAAATATTATGGAGGGCCGCACCAAAAGGCGGAACTACATTCTAATCTTCATTATTTATTTATTTATTTGTTTATTTACTATTACTATATTTACTATATATTACATGTCATTAATATTAACATATTAATAGATCAAGAAATATTCATATATTATTAGTATTGATATCATAATTATTATATTATAGTATATATATATATAGACATTAAAATATATTGAAATTATAATATAACATTATATTATATTATTTATTATATTATTATAATAAAATTATTATAAAATAATAATAAAAACCACTAAAATAAAATAAAATTGAAGAACACAAAGTGCTAACCAAGATGGAATGGCCCAATGGACCCAGCCCAGAAGATGGCAAAGCTGACCCAACCGCTGCCGCAGCAGAGGAAAGCAGAGCAGCAGGTTATCAGAGGCTGCAGGCCTCTGCCCGCTCTCACCCCCAGCCGTTCCCCAGCTGATCACCCTGCTATGGAGTACCTGCCATCCCTGGAGGCAATCCGGGCCTGCAGGGGGAGCAGTCAGCGATCTGAGGTGGCTGATCGCCCTGGCGACCCGGAAGACGATCAAATCTTCCGGGTCGCCAGGGCGATCAGCCGCTGTAGGTCGCCGAATGCTCCCGCTGCAGGCCCGGATCGCCTCCAGGGATGGCAGGCACTCCAAAGCCGCCACTCCTCTGGCCTGTCTGCCGACACAGGCCCCACAGAGCCTGCGATGGGATGGCGGCAGCGGCACCCCTTCCTCTTGGCCCTGCCCCCGACGCCCTCCCCCCCCCCCGGGCCGGACAGAATCGGCTGCCGGGCCACATCCGGCCCGCGGGCCGTGGGCTGCCCGCCCCTGGTGTAGACAATTTCAACAGAAAGGAGGGAACCTTGAAGACGAACAAAATCTGGCTACCAGTATTTTTAAAAAACCTTCTAAAATCAGGACACTAAAAGCCGATTTAGTGAGTAATATAGATGTGTTTCCTGAGAATTTGCTTCCCTGTATAGATTATGGGGCAGGACTCTGAAAAAGAGTGGGGGTTTGGTGGGTGGGTGGATGAGTAGCATGTGCCTGATTGTTTTCATGAAGATTAAAGAAAGATGGTCTACAATGAGTGGTGCATTAAGACTTTTTTAAAGGGCCAGCCAAGCTGTCTATCATTATACTATTCCAATCAATCTTTGCTCAGTATTTTGAAACAGGTAAGTTTGAATTCTGCCTAGAAACCAAAATGATTAAATTGAGTCTGTTGTAGTTTGGATGTATCAAGAAATGACATAGTGAGGTGTTTTTTTTTGGGGGGGGGGGGTTGCAGAAGTTAATTATGCTTGAAGAAATAGGTAAAGAGGAAGACCATGTGGCCCACCATGGGGTTTTCTTGGCATAATTTCTTCCTTTGAGAAGATTTGCCCTGCTCCTCCCTCGAGCCTGAGAGTGCCTGGGTTTCTGTGGTTGAACAGAATACATTGTAGAAAGTGCATTGAGGCAGATCATTCCAGTACTATCTATCTATCTTTCTAAAAGACTTCTTTTTTCCCTTTTCACAGCATTGAGAAGTTCTGTACAGAAGGAATCCCTCTCCTGGGCGTTCTTGTGCAGTCGCGGCATCTGAGGACAGTCGTTCATGTGCTAGATAAAGTCCTACCCTTGTTCTACCCGTGCCAGTATTACCTACTGAAAAATGAACAGTGAGTACTAGACTTAACCCAGGCATTTAGCATGATGTGGATGGTCTGCCTATGATGTTCTTGTCGCTGTTGCTCAAAAGATGTTAGAATGACATGTTTGGGACTGATAGCTATCTGGTGACTTGTTAAAAGATGGTCAGAAAAATTGTTTTCTGTAATAGGGATTTTTTTAAAGAGTTCTAATGTATCTGAGTTCTAATTATATGGTTTAACTATGGATATTAGGCCTGGGTAGGTCCGTCGGAATGCTCATAAAATCAGAATGAATTTGGATTAAATTCACTTTTGAAGCGGGTTTGAAGCGATGTGAGCAACCCGGAAGTGAATTTGCCATTTCAAAGCCACCACCACCATTTTCAGAAGGGAATCAGCATGTTGTCCCCAGCGACAGTGTTTAACCCAGTTTGGATGTGGGTGTCTTCCATCCGGTCAGAACTGGGGTGACAGCCATGTTTAATGTGATTGTCGTCCCAGTTCTGAGTGGAGGGAAGGCATCCGCGTCCAAACTGGGTGTTTAACTCGGTTTGGACGCGGATGTCTTTTCCTCCGCGTTAGACGTAACGAGGAGGGAAAGACATCCGAGTCCAAACTGGGTGTTTAGCTGAAATAACGGCAGCGAATCAAATGGCGCTTTTCCTGTGTTTTCCCCCCTAGGTTTCTCTCATGCCTCCACCAGTTCCTTCAGCTGGACAGTGGCGTTCCTCAAGGGATGACGCAGCAAGTGACACAGAAAGTGGCTCAGCACATAACTGGAGCAAATTATGGTGAAAACATCAAATTGCTCAACTGCATGATACAGGTCAGGAGCTGAAGCTTGATTTAATTCTGGTTCCTTTTGAGATGAAGGGAAACAGGTGCCTGAAATGCCCAACACCTTCAGATCTTCCATCCCCTGCAGATCAGTTCATGCAGAATAGAAAACATACAATATGTTGCAAGAGGAGAGTAGGGATGGGTGCCTAATGTCAAAATGGCATGCTTCAGTTCCCCATATCCTGGGAAATTGATGCTTCTGTTTGATGTTTGATATTTTGTTTTATGTCTGATACAAAATGATGTTTTTAAAATTTGATTTTAGTTGTTGAGTCATAATTTGTTTTCATATGTTGGGTTGCCAAATTTTGTTGCTATGGATGTATTATGGTTGTGTTTGGGCATTGAATCATAGAATCATTGAGTTGGAAGAGACCTCATGGGCCATCTAATCCAACCCCATTCTTACAAGAAAATTGCATCCAAAGCACCCCCGACAGATGGCCATCTGGCCTCTGCTTAAAAGACTCAAAAGAAGGAGCCTCCACCACACTCCGGGGCAGATAGTCCCACTGCTGAATGGCTCTCACAGTCAGGAAGTTCTTCCTAATGTTCAGGTGGAATCTCCTTTCATGTAGTTTGAAGCCATTGTTCCATTGTGTCCTAGTCTCCAGGGCAGCAGAAAACAAGCCTGCTCCCTCCTATCTATGACTTGCCCTCACATCTTGCTCCATGGCCCTCACCATGTCTCCTCTTAGCCTTCTCTTCTGCAGTCTAAACATACCCAGCTCTTTAAGCCGTTCCTCATAGGGCTTGTTCTCCAGACCTTTGATCATTTTAGTCGTCCTCAAGGGTCTGGAGAACAAGCCCTATGCATATTTAGTATGCAGAAGAGAAGCCTGAGAGGAGACATGGTGAGGGCCGTCGATCAAGATGTGCGGTTAAGTCGGGGGTGGTGGTGGGGGAAGCAAGCTTGTTTTCCGCTGCCCTGGAGACTAGGACATGGAACAATGGCTTGCCTTTTATGTTTGGAATCCGTCCTGTGTCCCTCCGGGGAGATAGGGCAGAATATAAATAAAGTTTTATTGTTGTTGTTATTATTATTACTATTTTCCATTGTCAAACAGCTGTTACCATCAGGCAGTTCTTCTTAATGTTTAGATGGAACCTTTTTTCTGCAATTAGAATCCATTTCTCCATGACCTGGTCTCCAGAGCAGCATAAAACAAGCTTGCTCCCTCCTTAAACACAACTATCATGTCCTTTCTTAACCTCCTCTTCCCCAAGCTAAACTTACGCAGCTCCCTCAGCCATTCCTCATAGAGCCTGATTTTCAAATGTTGAGCATTGTAGTTTCCCTCCTCTGGACACCTTCTAGCTTGTCAGTATCCCTCTTGAATAGTTTTGCCCATAGCTGGACACAGTGTTATTCCAGGTGAGGTCTGACCAAAGCAGAATAGAGTTGGACATATAACTTCCCTTGATCTTGACACTATACTTTTATTGATGCATCCTAGAATCACATTGGACTTTCAAGCAAGGGCCACACACATCTATGACTATATCATTGGATTTTTTTTTTACAATGGAGGCCAATGCTTTGCACAATTTCAGGCTGTCGATCCTCATGCCCACCTCGGGCACCATTTAGTTGTGATATCCCAAGGGTTCTCTTCCCTGTGAGATTATTCCCAATTGTCAAAACAACTCTGGCATGGCTTTCCTCGTGAGCTATTAGATTTTTCTGCTCTTTTCTCTTGACAGAGTCACATTTTCATCAGCAGCCAGCCTAGTGCCGTTGGGCCAGCCGCCGTCTTGGAGTTCTGGGCCCAAGCTCTAACCAGCCAGCCCTTATGGCACAAGGAAAAAGCCAATCTCTGCCTGATGGACCACTTGTGCCAAGCAGCATTCCAGTTCAACCAAGAGGACTGCGTCCAGAAGGTGCTCTACCAGCAACACAAGGTACGCATGATCCATCCTTCTTCAGTTACAGGCAATAGATCAAATGATACAAGAGACTTACCCAAATGGTGTGCTGAAGAGCTTTTAACATTTCCCAGCTTACAACAACCTGCATTGTTGTTGAAGGCTTTCATGGCCAGAATCACTGGGTTGCTGTGAGTTACAGCGCCCGAACACGTATCAAAGAGCATGTAGGGCACTGTAGACTACAATAATTCAACCAGAGAAGTCAGCTATAGCAGAGTACTTGATGACCTGGACACAGAATGCTATTTGAAAGCATAGAAATGCTGGACCACTCTGACAACCACTATGTCAGAATACACATAGAAGCCATTGAAATCCACAAGAAGCATGTGGACAGTTTCCATATAAAGGAGGAAACCATGAAAATGAATGAAATTTGGCTACCAGTATAAAAAAACACAGTCTGATGTGGGATGGAAGAAATCCACTTGCAAACTGAGTTAACATGGCTCTCCCCTCACATCCTTCTCTCCCGCGAGAAGGACATGTGGGGAGATCCGTGCTAACTCAGCTTCCAAGCAGATTTCTTACGTTAAAACGCAGCTGTCGGCCCAGATCTAAGCGGGGAGAAGGCATTGCTCCAAACTGGGTTATATAATATCCATATAATATAATATATTGTATTGTATTATTATTATATTATATCATATTTGGAGTAATCACCTCCTCCCCTGGATGATGTCCATATAATATAATATACTGTATTGTATTATTATATATTATATTTGGAGTAATCATCTCTTCCTTCCCTGTATGATATCCATATAATATATTGTATTATTATTATATTTGGGGGAATCACCTCCTCTTTCCCTGGATGATGTCCATATATTATATTAAAACGCGGCTGCTGGCCCAGGTCTAAGGTTTTAACCCAGTTTGGAGCAATGCCTTCCCCCGCTTAGGCCTGGGCCAACAGCCGGGTTTTAACTGGGTTAAACATGCGTGTCCGCCATTAACAAAGCCATTCCAAATTTCAGAAATATATCCGAACCAATTTTGAAAATACCGTGAAAAAATTCGGAAGTCAATCAGATACGAAGCGCCAACGCCTCCTACATCTGAAGCGAGTTTTGAACCATTTCCCCTCCTGATAAAACAGGCCTAGTTACACACCTCTCAGTGTCAGCAGCTAAGCTATCTTTATAGAAATGCCCTCAGTGATTAACTTTGCAGCTGAAAGGCTACTCAGCGCTAATCCAAGCTTGCTAACTTCAACATTCACATTAGCTTCAAATAGACAATGGTTCTTTTTCCCACCACGGACAGTATTCCACACACACCACTTATTTCACTGCCAACAGAACCTCTGAAGATGTCAGCCACAGATACAGGCAAAATGTCAGGAGATAATGCTACTGGAACACGGCCTTACAACCTAAAAAACTCACAGCAACTCAACAACCAGCATATTATACATATTTGTGTGTGGGCTTTGCTCCTTATAATTGGCTGGGATCCCATATTAAAGATGGCATGTAATGACATGCCATCTCCCTACCTGACAACAGAAATCTACCTTGAAAGCTACTCAGTCACCCCAAACCATGGGTTTCTACGGCCCATGAAGATCCTGCTTTTGGTTCTGGCACCTCACTCAGCAATTGAAGTGGGGTGATCATATTATCCCAGCGTTGCACCTCTTGTCACAAAACTCCATCACACAAGATGTCTGGCTTTTAAGGTGGGCTTCAGGGGCATTTACAGTTGTGGCAATAGTGCTGTGATGGTCAATGTGAATAGGAAACCGTTATGGGGTCATGAGCTCAACTTACGGCATAGTAACTAATGGAATGACAGCCATAATAATTTTCTAGCACATTAGCATGAAAACTAGGAAAGATGTCATTTTCTCCATTACAAAAATGATCTTATTCATTTCAACTCTGCAATTAATTTCTATCTCCACGTATGATGTCTGTGAATTAAATAGTATCATTTCCTTCACTCTGATTACAGACCTAAATATATTTTTAGAATTTCAAGGGGGTGTAATGTTTGTTCCCAACATAAGGCCACAATTCTGCACACAGAGCTCTCTACATCCTATTGTATTTCATTCAGCAAGATTGGCAATGAACTATTCTTTGGCAGCACTGTATAGTCTGACAAGCGTTCTCTCTCTTTTCCAAACCTCCCAGAATGCTTTGGGCTACCACAGTGACAAGGGGCTGCTGTCTTCCTTAGTTAGCTGGATTGTGGCCGGAAACATCACGCCTTCTTTCATTGAGGGAAATGGAAACCCTACACAGGTAAGGGATGTGTCAGCAACCTGAGAGCACGTAACTTACCCTTCTTGTTTCACTGTGGAAGAACCCCCTGTATTCTCATTATATGTGTGTATGTGTATATACACACACATGCACACACATACATATATGTCTTACTTTCAAATTTTATTGTAATGTGCTATGGGGAGAAAAGTACACACACACACAACCAAGCTCAACTAAACAGTTCGGGACCCGCCTACCTTCGTGATCTCCCTCCATGAACCAGCTCGAACCCTTCACTCCTTGGGGGAGACCCTCCTTTCGCTCCTGCCAGTCTCACAGAAGGGAGAGAGCCTTCTCCTCTGTGGCCCCCCGACTCTGGAAGTCCTTACCTGGAGATATTAGGAAAGACCCCACTTTGGAAACCTTTAAAAAACACCTTAAAACCTGGCTTTTCCGCTGCGCCTTCAGATATTAGTCATCTAATTTTTACCGTTGCTCTCCTCAATGTTCCCGTTCTTTTTGGTGTCCATTTCCCCCCCCTTTTTTACATGTGCTCTCCTTCACAAAGAAGCTGCTCCACTTATCTCACCCTGAGTTTTTCACATTTTATATTTGTGCATGCGGGGCCCACCTTGTCATTTGTGATTTTAGATATCTATTTGTATATTTCCTTTATTTATATGTACTGTATGTATTTCCATTGTGTTAACAGTTGATGTTTTGATTTTTTGTTTTGTTGAAATTTGTTGTCTGGGCTTGGCCTCATGTTAGCCGCCCTAAATCCCCATCAGGGAGATGGTGACGGGGTATAAATAAAGATTATTATTATTATTACAACTATCTCCATTTTCTTCTTCAGTCCTTCTTAACATGGTGACCAAACATGTTGTCACATCATTTTTTAATGCCATTTTGAGAAGAACTGCAGAAGCTAATGTCAGCAATAGTAGTTTCTGGTGACCTCCAATGTTTAGGTGAGAGTGTTTATGCATGTTTTCACATATTTTTGTAATCTTTCCATGCGGTTTTCGAGCATGAATTGATTCAGAAACTGAATCAATTTTTAAAAGAAACTGTGAAGGGGAAGCTGAAGTTGTGAGGCCTCGGGGGCCATAAATGCAGTTTTGAAGACTTATGCTTCCCCAATCCCTGCTTTGGAAGTATTGCTCGAAGGAAACTGACCTTGTCCTTGTTTATTATTTGCAGGTTTGGTTTGCCTGGACCATTCTGAATATGGAGTCCATATTTGAAGAGGACTCTCAACTCCGTAGGGTGGTGGAAAGAGAGTTGGTCAGCAACCCCTTCACTCCTGATCAGGCTCTGAAGGTAAAAGAGAAATATGTCTTTTCATGGAAGACATCTTCTCCAAAAAAAAGAAAGAAAAAAGAATAAGGCAGCTCAGCCTTTCCTCAACCTGCCCCCCAAAGAAGCTGGACTTGGTTTCACAGGTTTCGAAGGTAACCAATAAATGTCCCTTCTGCTTCCAGAAAGCTCAGTCCCAGCTGAAGTTGCCCATTGTGCCGTCGCTTCAGCGACTTCTGATCTACCGCTGGGCTCATCAGGCCCTTGTTACACCTGACGACCATCCCCTCCTTCCACTCATCTTGCAAAAGTTCTTCCTCCTCTTCCTCCATCGCCCTGGGCCGCAGTACGGGTGAGCTAGCACTTTGCAGGCCTCTTTATGGAGTCTGGAAAGTGATTCGGGATGCAAAAGGCTCCAGGTTCACATTATTATTATTATTATTATTATTATTATTATTATTCCCTGTGGCTGGACATAAAAGCATTAGTATACAATTTTAAATATACAGATATGCAAACATATTAATCATAAAGTTGAGTAGATGAAAGCTAATGACTTAAAGATGCAGATGTTCATAGACATCCTTGTTCTTGTTTAGGCATTATTAGATTCCCTATAAGTTCCCATAAGCCTGGTATGACAAATATTGTAGCCTAACATCTAGAAGACCAGTGATGCTCAGTGCTCAATATGTAAACACTCCTGGGGTGTTTAAATTTGGGGTAACTAAGATATGACCATGTATGCATGTATCCAGACTAGCAGTATATGGCAATTTTGGTAAGACTGCGGAGGATAAAGGACACTTAGTATAGCAAATCATAACTGTTCACATACACATTAAATTGCATGGATGCTATTAGGTTATGCAGTTTTTGGTTTGCTGAAGATTATACACACACACACACACACACACACACACAAACAGTCTTTCCTCACTTATCGCGGGGGTTACATTCCAGGACCAGCCATGATAAGTAAAAACCCGCAAAATAGGGACACCCCTCCCCTTCCATCCCCACCCTCTTTACCTTCATCTTCTTCCTTCTCGTCGCCGCCTGGGCCTCTTGGCGGAGGTGTCGCGGGGCCCAAGCAGCGGCAAGAATCCCTGGTGGCAACCACGAGGAGGAAGAGGGGGAAGTAAATGGGACGAGGGAGGAGGAAGAGCCACCCCTTGCCCCCGTTTACCTCCCTCCTCTTGGTCATCACCTGGGCCTCTTGCTGCCAAATGGCAGAAAGAAGCCCTGGCGGTGACCACGAGGAGGAAGAAGGAGGTAAATGGGGTGAGCGGGAAGGAAGAGCCTCCTCTTTGCCCTGTTTACTTCCCTCCTCGTGGTCACCGCTGGGGGCTCTTGCTGCCAAATGGCAGAAAGAAGCCCCGGCAGTGACCATGAGGAGGAAGAGGGAGGTAAATGGGGAGAGCGGGAAGGAAGTGCCACCCCCTCGCCCCATTTACCTTCCTCCTCAAGGTCACCGCTGGGGCTGCTTGCTGCCAAATAGGAGCAAGAATCCCTGGCGGTGACCACGAGGAGGAAGAGGGAGGTAAATGGAGCGAGCGGGAAGGAAGAGCCTCCTCTTTGCCCCGTTTACTTCCCTCCTCGTGGTCACCGCTGGGGGCTCTTGCTGCCAAATGGCAGAAAGAAGCCCCGACAGTGACCATGAGGAGGAAGAGGGAGGTAAACGGGGAGAGCGGGAAGGAAGTGCCACCCCCTCGACCTCCTCAAGGTCACCGCTGGGGCTGCTTGCTGCCAAATAGGAGCAAGAAGCCCTGGCGGTGACCACGAGGAGGAAGAGGGAGGTAAATGGAGTGAGGGGGGAGGAAGAGCTGCCCCGCTTACTTCCCTCCTCGTGGTCACCGCCGGGGGTTCTTTCTGCCAAATGGCAGCTAAAAGCTCCGGTGGTGACCACAAGGAGGAAGAGGACGGTAAACGGGAAAGGGGGGGGGGGAGGAAGAATCGACTCCTCAACCCATTTACCACCCTCCTCGTGGTCACCGCTGGGTGTATACGGTGTTCCCTCGCTAATTTATATATATGTGTGTGTGTGTGTGTGTATCCCCGCGAAACAGCAAGTCGACTGTAACTGAACTGCGAAACAGCGAGGGAACACTGCACATATATATATATATATATAATTGGAGTTCCCAGCATTCTCAAACAGTATGGTCACTGACTCCATGACCATATTGATATTCTGTGAGCTGTAGTCTGAGCCACCTTGGATCCAGAGGAAAATTGTAATATAAATGAAATAAAACAATACAAACGTACCTAAGCCCGGAAGTATTCAAACTGAACATTACTTAGTGTGTGATGACTCTTTTTGATTTAGTTAATGTATCAATATGCCTTTTTGCTTTGAAAGATGGAAGATGATCTGTGCGAGCTCATGTCTGTTGGCTGTAAATGACAAGGGCTCTTTCTTTTAAGGTTACCTGTAGATGGCTGCATTGGGAAAAGGTTTTTCCAAAGCCCCGCTCACCTGAGCCTGTTAGCTGACCTGAAACAGCGCCTGATTGAAGCTGCAGATTTCCATCACTCGGCCAGCAAAGCGCTCAGGGTGGACAGCCCAGGGAGCAGCAGTGAAAACCTAGTGGACAGGGGATCCACCCAGGCTGACCGCCTCACCTCCCCTGAACTGCACAAGGAGCTTGTCAGGTAATAAGGAAAGCTTGAGCAGAAATTGGAGGCTCCTTCTCTGAGGGTCTCCACAATAGTGAGGGCCCAATATGGGGTCTCTGCAAGCTACAGTGCAGTCTATCCATGTGTGGTTCAGGTTGGGGAGGATGACTATTTTTGCCCTATTTTTGGAATAGCGGGATAACCTGTGATAAATGGATTCCCCTGTTCCTCGTGCACTTGTTCCAAACTGTATCCAGTTCTTCTTCAGGGTTGACAGTATATAACAGCATGGGCAAACTTTGCCCCTCCAGGTGTTTTGGACGTCAACATTTCCTATCAGCCGGTACCACAGTAAATAAAGAAGAACACTCTGAAAACAGGGAAATTTCAGACATGAAAGAATCAGAGCCAGCTAACACCTCCCAACAACGGATCCTCCAGGCAGGAATCATCCAGACTTGGAAGGTGCAAGGCTTTTCAGTGCAACACTCACACCTGCCTCCAACAGACAAGAGTTCTTTCTCCCACTATGGACCTTCCACAGATATATATGTATGTGTGTGTGTGTGTATACAAGCAAACACACACACATACCTCCCTTGTCAAGTTTCCAACAGACCTCACAACCTCTGACGATGCCTGCCATATATGTGGGTGAAACGTCAGGAGAGAATGCTTCTGGAACATGGCCATACAGCCCAGAAAACCCACTGCAACCCAACCGGTAGGCTGTTAGGAATTCTGGGAGTTGAAGTCCAAAACACCTGGAGGGATGAAGTTTGCCCATGCCTGCCTTAAATGATCAATGAAATTGCTCTTCAGGTCCTCTTAACACCAGAAGCAATAGAATTTGGGTCTCGATATATTTATGCGTGCAGTAAACAGCAAGTCAACCCTTGCTGCAAGTTTTGCCTTTCCCACTGTTGTACTTTTAGGCTTTTCAACATGTACGCCTTATGGCTGGAAGAAGAGAGCTTTCAGAAAGGAGACATGTACATTCCCTCTTTACCAAAGCAATATGATGCTCATCGGCTTGCCAAAGTCATGCAGAACCAGCAGGTAAAAAATGCACTTATTTGGACACAAGGCTGAGGATTGATGATCTGGCATGGCTGTTTTTTTTTTAAAGGAAGTGAAAACAGAAGTTTGTTTAATAGTAGTGAAAATTGAAGTGGGAGGATGTGTAGAATGACCTTTCCCAGAAGGTACACAACTTCCTAGGTATGGAGGGTGTGGGGTCTGATCCTTCCCACCACTCTGCATTGTATTCCTGCTTTGGCCTGTGTCACATACAGATCTGTGAGACCCATTACCCTCATTGGAGCAACTTTGGGTGGGCCACTCCTTTGTTACACCTTTGCCCAACTCTTTCTCCACTTGGGTTCTAGGATTTGTGGATTGAGTTTGTCAACGTTGAACGTATTCAATACGAATTCCAGGAAGCACTAGACTTCTGGTTTCAAGTCCAAGTAGAGTCCCATGTGGCCTCAAGCGCTGCTTCAACACAAACAGACTTCACAAATCCTATGTTGGGTAAGTCACTTGGAATGCACTAGGACGTAATTAGAGGGAACAAACAAACAAACCCCTTGTAATGTGCAATGCGTTTAATTTGGGGTGTGGATGTGGAATTCCCTACGCTCCATGGGAGTTTTAAAAACATACAAGTTTTTCAAAGTGCTAATTGCTTCCTTGGAACAAAGATAGCCTTAATTGTTCAAGGTACAAGGGTTGAATGAAAAGTAATGCCTCCACCTTCGTTACTTGGGTTTGGATGGGAATATTGTAATAAATAAAACGCAGAAATAATCCTAAAATGTGCTCATTAACTACCACTATTCACTTTTCCACATAATCGCCGGACAATTGGATACATTTCTGCCAACGATGAGCAAGTTTTCTGAAGCTGTCATGGAAAAAGTCCACACTCTGTTTCCGTAACCATCATGCACAGATCTTCCGATAGCCAAGCAAAGCAGTAATGTGATCCACACGTTCTTGTGAAATGCTGATAATGCTTGAAATTTCTCTCTGAGTGATATGATGATCGCCCTGAATCAATATGTCAACCTTTTGCTTGTGAAAAACTCTGGTTGCTGTCACAGGACGTCCAACTTTTTGTTTGTCAAGCAAGTCAGATGTTTCCACCTCAACATCTTTAAACTTACTTGCCCAACGACGCACAGTACACACATCAACACAATCACCATAAATAGCTTGCATTCTCTGATGAATCTCCTTTGGGGTGACACCTTCTGCTGTCAAGAACTCAATGACTGCACGTTGCTTAAGTTGCTTTGACCGACCATCTGCACAGTGTTCTATACTTTGCACTTTGACATCACAACCGTTCACTGCTAAGGCTTCCTGCCAAAATGGAACTGTAGACGAGAGTCTATTGAACAATCCGGTACCTGTCGCATACCAGTACTGCCATCTGTTGAGGAGTTACGAAGCTGGAGGCATTACTTTTCATTCAACCCTCGTATATACAAAAGGGGAAAATACCAGAGCAAGGCACTCTACATTTCAGGAACAAAAGGTCAGGGTTTAGCAGAGAATATGGAGCCCCCGGTGGCGAAATGGGTTAAACCCTGGTCCCGTCAGAACTGAAGACCGACAGGTCGGAGGTTCGAATCCGGGAAGAGTGCGGATGAGCTCCCTCTGTCAGCTCCAGCTCCCCATATGGGGACATGAGGGAAGCCTCCCACAAGGATGATAAAACAGCAAAACATTTGGGCATTCCCCTGAGCAATGTCCGTGCAGACAGCCACACCAGAAGTGACTTGCAGTATCTCAAGCCACTCCTGACACACACAGAAAAGCAGATAACACTATGCACCGTGATTTTTGTTCTTGGGTTGTAAATGTCATTTCCTAATTGGTCCTATCATAAAAAACATGAAAAAAGCTTATTAAACTGCAAAAAAAAAAGTTTTTGCGGGACATCCTGCAGCACATTTTGCTATAGTTTTTTAAATGAATCTCTCATTGAATCTCAACCAATTCAACATAGTTTGTGGCAGCCACAAAAACAAAGTTTCTGGAGTAGAACAAATACTTTCAAAGTGAGTCCCACACAATTAAATAGAAAATAACACTTCCAAACCAGTAACAGATATTTTTATCAAATTTTGTTACATAGTGTAATCAAAAGTGAATAAAACGAATGAAAACAAGTAAAAATCATATCATCCCAAACATATATTCAAGCAACCACTAATGTAATAGCAATTTAAGTGTTTAACCTTTCCATATTATTACTATTGTGGAATAAAATTGATACCATATGGTCTCTATCACCAACCTGCACCCAACAAAATATTTCCACTCCTAAGAATTCCAGAGGGATTCTACAGTAACTTCTGGCAGAACCATACCATAGAACCAACTGCAGGTTGTTGAACTGTTTATGTGTCTTCTCTTTCAGCCAAGGAGAGGATTATCAGCAGTTTAAAGGTATATGATGCCCCGCAGTCCTCTCTTTCCCCACAGCCAATGAAGGCTCCTGTGCCACTTATATCTTCTGGTAGTTTGGTCAGTCCCAATGAAGCCAAGGAGCTGACGCGTGCCATCCTCCGCATCCTGCAGCAGCAAGCCAAGTGAGAAATATTGCATCCTTATTATTCTAAATTTGGCATGGCAGGGGGTTGGACTGAATGGCCCTTGTGGTTTCTTCCAGATCTTTGGTTCCATAAAATAACACATAGGGGGAAACTGCAAAACTATAAACAAGTAATCTACATTAAGGAGCCATTGTAGTGCAGCGGGTTAAACCACTAGCCGCGGGAAATCTGTTGACTGGAGGATTAGCAGTTTGAAGCTGCGATTCGGGGTGAGCTCTTGCCTGTCAGTTCTAGTTTCTGCCTACCTAGCAGTTTGAAAGCATGTCATGTGAGCAGATCAATAGTACCGCCTTGGTGGGGAGGTAAAAGGGCGCCCCATGCAGACATGCCGGCAGCATGATCGGAGAAGTCTATGGACAACAGACTCCTCAGCATGGAAAAATAGAGCAAGAGTCCCTCCCCAGGTCTGGAGTTGAGCATTGCCTCCAGATGCCGGAAATGGAAGGGAAAGGCCTTTACCTGTGTATTGTTTGTCGTTGTTTACTGTGTACAAAGGCATGGAATGTTTGCCTTATATATGTATATGTATAACTATCTATCTATCTATCTATCTGTAATCTGCTCTGAGTCCCTTCAGGGAGATAAAGTGGAATATAAATAAAGAGTATTGTTTTTTAAAAGACAAAAAACTAAAAAAAACACATTACTAATAAAGGGGATGAATATATAACTTCCAGTATCTCAACTAATGAGATACACAGCTTCTTTTAAGTTCCTGTCTTAATTAGCTTATACAATAATGAGTTCTAATATTACCCACTTTTACTGTTTATGACAAAACCTAATAAATATATTTCAAAAAAAAAAAAAACCTCCCAGTATTGCTTCAAATAAGCAACCACAAAGTCCCAGTGTTTACAAAAATTGAATAATTATTTATCTTTAATAGAAACAGTTTACTTTTCCTTCTCTATAAGGTCATAGAGTTCCAACCACCAGTTGTCTTATGTTGGGAAAGATATGTGTTTCCATTTCTGAGCATATGACAATCTTAATGGCCATAATCATATAATGGATGACACTTTAGGTAGAAAAAATGAAATGCAAAGATACAGAATAGGGAGGAGTGGGGTGGGGGTGGGGCACCTGGCTCCGCAGCAGTACGTATGAAAAAAGTTCTTGGCATCCTCGTGGACAGGAAGGTGAACATGAGTCAACAATGTCATGCGGCAGCAAAAAATGGGATTTTGGCCTGCATAAATAGGAGTCTAGTGACTAGATCCAGGGAAGTCATGCTAGCCTGTATTCTGTCTTGATCAAACCATACCTGGAATCACACTGTGTCCATTTCTGGGCACCGCAATTGAAGCGAGATATTGGCAAGCTGGAATGTTTTCAGAGGAGGGCGACTAAAATGATCAAGGGTCTGGAGAACAAGCCTTGTGAGGAATGGCTTAAGGAGCAGGGCATGTTTTGCCTGCAGAAGAGAAGGCTGAGAGGAGACATGGTGAGGGCCATGGATCAAGATGGGAGAAGGAGGGAGCAAACTTGTTTTCTGCTGCCCTGGAGACTAGGACGCGGAACAATGGCTTCAAACTACAGAAAAGGAGATTCCACCTGAATATTAAGAACTTCCTGACTGTGAGAGCTGTTCAGCAGTGGAACTCTCTGCCCCAGAGTGTGGTGGAGGCTCCTTCTTTGGACGCTTTTAAGAAGAGGCTGGATAGCCATCTGTCAGGGCTGTTTTGAAGGTGATTTTCCTGCTTCTTAGCAGGGGGTTTGACTGGATGGCCCACGAGGTCTCTTCCAACTCTAGGATTCTGTCATTCCACACTTCTTCTCACTGTGTTCTTCCATCAAACCCAACAAGAAAAGATCATGTTTTCAAATGCCTGGCATCATCTTTTTGTATACTATTTCTTCGCTTTCCTACGAGTCCACCCAATGTGATAAAATGTTTACATTTCCAACATAATTTCGAAGACTTGAAGTTAAATATCATCTACATGCCATTTTGTGAAAATGATATTTAAGATCTTAACTCCAGGTGTAGTTTAAGCCCTTTGATCACATTTTCCCATTGTTCAAACTGAATGTGTAATGATAACGCTCCAATCCTTGTAAAGACCATGCATGAACAGCAACTCGATCTCACGAAGTTTATTGAAGGTATAGCACCTTTGATGCCAGAATTGGCATCACAGGAACAAACACAGCTTATATACAAAACACACCCCATCACCTGTCCATCATCCCAAAGGCCCAACCCCCCTGACATGCAATGCCCAGCAGAGGTTGCATCATATCCCCTTTGACCCAGTTTCCCAATGTCCAGTGGATATTTCCTCATATCCTTCCTGAGTCAGCAATGTTCATGCCGGTTGTGACAACCCCTTGTTGACCGGCCTCAGACTGGACAATCTTTCTATATCCAAACTGCTGACCCTCAATGCAAGGGGACCTCGAAGTTACCTCAGCAACTTCCGTCTTATGGCCGGGTAGACTATCTTCCCCATTAACCATTGAACTGCAGAGATTTTAAATTTCTCAGTATCCACTTGACCACGCTGCCACCATTTATCTGTCCGACCACTGACCTTGAGGGCCACCACCAATAAAAGAATTAGGAGAGTGTTTTTCTTTTAAGATGCAAACAATTTATTATGACACAAATGGGTACAAATCTTGGTTGGTTTTATACTTCCTCAGAGGCACAAACTTATTCTGTTACACAAACACAATGGGGATATATTATAGGGTTTCCACTAAACCTCTATAAACCCCTGGACTCTTCCAACTTTAACTAGGGTCTCTACACCCATACAACTGGACTGCTCTCTTGCAGACCTTAAGACCAACTAAAATACTGAACTGTTCTCTTACAGTCCTCAGGACCAACTAACTCAAAACAGAACTCCTCCCCTCTCATGTGGCAGTTGGCTTCCAACCGCTCTTTACCAACTGTAAAATTCAAACCTTGAACATTCTAAAAGCCTCTAGCCCTGGTTGCCATGGCGACAGCTCTTCAAAGCTTCTGCCAAGCCTCCTTCTGTTTCACCCACAGCAACAATCCATAGAATATTCCCCGAACTACACAAAACAACATACATTTAACATATGTCACACAACATTTACACACAAATAATCGACATCATTACACCGGTGCTTCTCATGTTGGTGTGGTGTGGCCCAAGCCTCCCAAGGCCAACACCTGGAGATATCTTATCTCGTGAGCAGAGTCAAGAGACCAGAACAAATGCAGGCAGGTCAGGAAATCAGAGCAACACCAGCTCAGATTTCATGATCCTGACAAAATGCTTCTTCCCCTCCCCCTGTGGGAAAAGAGGACTCAAAAAGCTATTCTACTCTTATCATCTAAATTCTATCCCAGCACCCACCAAAGTCACAACCAGCTCTATAACTCACAAGGCGAAGGGAGCTCACCTCAGCCTTACTCTAGTTGAACACACACTGGGACAAATCTACTCTCCACACACCACTCTGAACTCCTACACACTCAGATCATCAGACATTCCTCTTATCACAAACGCTTAGCTTGTTCAAGGCCAATTTCCATCCCTAACCATCTCTCAGCACTCTTCACATGCTACCCTTCTACTACCATGCCCATCATTCTACAACCGCATGGTCCAAAACTCCAAACCTCCATTTGAACACTCTTTGGGCTAAACTACACATTCTGCAATCACCATCAACCAGGACACACTCGGCCCCCACACTCAGCCTCCCAAACATGTGGGCCTTGTGCACCTTAACCTCACAATGCACACTCATGAAGCCTTCCAGTACCGACCACCAAACACTTTCTCACAAGCCAAAGTGAATTTCACTACCTTCTACCACAATCTAATTCCCAAGACTCCATAACTCTCACAAAGGAACTCCAATAACAATACCTAAACCAACCTTCCTCTACACTTCTCTCTTGCCACTATCAAAACCTCTAAACAACCTCATCCCTCTACTGCAATAGCAAGAGGTACACCCACAAAACTACGCTTCCCTGTATAACCAGCAACCACTACAAAACCTATCAAACTCTCTTAGCTAACCAAACTGACAACTCACCACACAGGACTAAATCAACTGCGCTTCTTTCCAGGAAAACCCAAAATTACACAATCAAGTTTCCAAGCCTCATAACTCCCAAAACCTTCCACTGCAAAAGCAGGAGGTACCAAGTACAAAACTACAATTCCCTAAACAGCCAAAACACATCCGTGCCTATTCAACCCATAACTCAATCTAAATCTCCACACAACTCCGACCTCATCCACAAGCTGCACAGGACTAACTTAACTGTGTCAAGCTAACCATACCAAAGAAATCCAATACCCTTGCCACCTTGGCAAAAGGCACATACCAATCCCTCATGCAACAAAACACAGCTATCTAAGCTACCTAGCCATCACATACATCCACACGTCCATTTCAATTCCAACATGCCATCCTAGTACTCTATTCCTCTGAACAAACACTACACCCCCCTCACTTGGGGAAAAGCGCCTAGGAAAACTACAACTCCCTCTACTGCGATGGCAGGAGGCACTAATCAAACTACAACCCTCCATACAGCCATCAACCGCTATATAATCTATCATACTCCACCACTATAACCACAAGGTACTAACAACACCATAACTTCTAAACTGACCCTAAAATCTATCCTCCCAACGGAGCACTCTCACACTGGAACGCAGGCATAGCCATCTGCGTATAACCTACACGTACACATCTTAACTTATACTATATCCCAAATCACCTCTTCTCCTGGCAAATTCAACAGGAGATAATATCATTTCTAAACTAACTCTGTAGCCTATCTTCTAACCAGAGCATTCCCACAAGCTCCTAAATACTAGCTTCCCTCCATATCCAACAAGTCATCAATCCATGTGACACATATCTCCCCTTAACCTCATCTGCACATGAAAACTATCATCCTTAACTACATAGAGGCAATTCTAACATGTCTAACAATAAATGCACTTTATATAAGACAATATATATCCCCAACTAACACATTTAAAGACAGGGTTGTAACACAATGCAATATATGAAGTTCACAAACCCCCCATTACACTTTCTCCAATGATAACCTGCCTAAGCATGTAAATACATTCTACAAACATGGATTAAACAGCTACATATTTAACTCTGCAATTTACACAATCCATGGAATATCAGAAGCACACTTAGAAATACATTAGGCACATTACTCTATATTATATAAACAAAATAGTCTTGGACATACAAAATCCCAACGTCATACAATCCCAGTCCTGCACTGTTAATTCCTGCATTAACTAAGCATGGGATTCCTTTCAAGTCACATCTGACTCCCAGAGCACTTTCTTTCCCCACGAAAACATAATCAGGCAGAGCATATACATTTCAATCACCCTGCCACCCCCAAAGTCAACTCAGCCATACTCAAAATGCTGGAACACAGTTCAACTTTCGGAGAGCTCAAGTTCAGCATATTCCCAAATCTGCCCCTCAACTCAGCAAGGGTTTGCTCCCACAGTTCAGCCATCTCCTTCGCCGAATCAGCCCCAAACAAATTCCCACCCCCCGAATGACAGCTCGCTTCCACCAGGATCAATAGCAGGGGTGGATCAATAGTCACGAAATTCAATCTTGAACTCAGCACCCGGTCGGCACTGCAATCACGGACCTCGCCAACACTTCACAGCTCAGCAGAAGCCCCAACTTCTCCTTCACGTTTGCTGGATAGGGCCCAAACAGCAAATCTCTCGAACATAGAACCTCGTTATGACTGAAGCCCATCGGGTTCTCCTCGCTCACCATCTCCGCAGGAAAAGCCTCCAACAACTGGGGACTCCTAGCAGCTTCCTTCCCAATGGTACACAGCTCCTTGAGGGGAACATCTGCTTCAGCAACCCACTCGATTGGCATTTCAACCGGTAAAGCCGCAGCACTCTCTCGCTCTCCTCCCAAGGGCTTTTCCTCTGCAGACACACCTCTCCGACCATCCTCAAAACACAAGAAGAGCAAGGCAGCAGACCAGGCCATAGAAACACCAACGGTTTGCAGAAAGGGATCTGGTAGCTCCCCCTTTTCCTCTTTCTTCCCCTCCACTTCCATTTCTGCAGGACACTCTTCAACGGCTTCAGCCACCCACTCGGTTTCATTTCTCTCCGGTAAGGCAGCCTTTGAAGTTAAACCAGTTTCGCTTTCCGACTGAAGAGCTCTCACACTGCTGGAAGGGAGTTGCTGATTTATCTCCTCAACTACCGCCATACGCAGCTTATCTTTGCTGGTTTCCAAGGCTACTTGCTCTCCTGGGTGCCCTCCTTCACTCCTTGGAAGCTGCAAAACTTTCTCCACACAGTTTCCAGGCACACCATCATGGCCAAAGAGCTACTTTTCTGCAGCCAAAACATTTTCGCTTTCCTCTGCCCCTTCTCTCCCAGGAAGCTCGGGTTCCAAGACAACCGACTGGGCCTCCCTCTCCAGGGCAAAGCTGTCTTCCTCAAAAGCATCATCATAACGCCCCTCTTCCTCAGCGGGAGACATGACATCATTTCTTGTAACTGCCGGACTCTCTCCTCCAAAACCTCCATTCGTCTTAGGAGTAGGCCCACGTCATGCCGCCCGCAATGAAAGGCTTTCTTTATCTCCTGCAGCATACAATAGCATCACTGCAACTCCTGGACCAGCTCACTTCTGTTCCAAACAGAAGACTGCACAGCACCTTCTTCGCTGCAGCCCGGTCCACCTTGAGCCAGCACCGGGTCCACCTGAGCAAACGGGCTTCTGTTCCACGTTGCTTCTCTGGTCCCTCTGGCTCTGGAAATCCACCTGAATCACCCTGTACTCCCATTTCTCTGATTCACCTTTGCCTCCTCTGGAGCCCACCTGAGTGGAAAACATCCTCTGTCTTCCACTTCTCTGAGCTCGTCCACCTGAATAGGAGCCTCCTGTACTCCCATTTCTCTGGACTCTCGGGATCCCATCTGAGCGGAGGCACTCCAAACCGCTTCTCTGGGTCCCACTCCAGCCCCTCGATAGCCCACCTGAGCGGAGGCATTTCCAACCGCTTCTCTGGGCACTTCCTGGGCTCTTCCCTCGTCACTCTCCTTCCAGGAAGGCTGGGACAGGCCAACTTTCGTCCTCTCCTTCCCATACGGTCCGCAGGGCTTGTAGGCAGTCATCTCCGAAGCCTCCACCTCTCCCCATAGGGATGGGATGCTCCATCTTCCTGTCCGCCAATCCCAAACGGGGAATATCACCCCCACCACGGCCCCGTCTTCATCCGCATCCCTCCAGAACTCCTCGGGACTCACCCATTCTACTCCTGTAAAGGGTTTCGACATTGCGGATGGCATCACAAGCCCTCAGTAGATCCTTCTACGATAGGCAGTAATGGAATTCTGGCATTCTGTAATGATAACGCTCCAATCCTTGTAAAGACCATGCATGGACAGCAACTCGATCTCACGAAGTTTATTGAAGGTATAGCACCTTTGATGCCAGAATTGGCATCACAGGAACAAACACAGCTTATATACAAAACACACCCCCATCACCTGTCCATCATCCCAAAGGCCCAACCCCCCTGACATGCAATGCCCAGCAGAGGTTGCATCATATCCCCTTTGACCCAGTTTCCCAATGTCCAGTGGATATTTCCTCATATCCTTCCTGAGTCAGCAATGTTCATGCCGGTGCTTCTCATGTTGGTGTGGTGTGGCCCAAGCCTCCCAAGGCCAACACCTGGAGATATCTTATCTCGTGAGCAGAGTCAAGAGACCAGAACAAATGCAGGCAGGTCAGGAAATCAGAGCAACACCAGCTCAGATTTCATGATCCTGACAGAATGTTACGACTATCATTTAAGACCCCTTTTATCGTGCCCATTTTACAAATGAATGAACACCATCAGTAAGAGGTTGCATTGCAAATTCTGATTTAATTACGTTATATATTAAAGAGGAAAAGAAGTATGATATGTAATATGTATAGAGCAGACACGGGCAAACTTGGGCCCTCCTGGTATTTTGGACTTCAACTTCCACAATTCTTGGCCTCAGGAAACCAAAACACCGGGAGGGCCCAAGTTTGCACATGCCTGATATACAGCCATGTTTTAAAAGAAATAATTGTTCTTAAAAGGCATTCCTAAATAAACATTCATACATTCAATTGCTTGGATTCTTAACCTAAGCTGCAACCTTTTGTGTATTCTTTAATGTAATCCATACTCTTTCTTCCACTGCTGTAAGACTCTCTTCATATCACAGAACTGTGTGTATATATACTAAACCTTTCAAATAAGCTTGGTACATTCTTTTTCTCTCATTCAGATCTGCAGCCCTGTGGGAGTCCCAACAGGTCGCTTTCAACAACGAAATATTGGATACTCTGCCGAAATTGTACACTAATCGAGAAGAACAAGTTATTATCCCACTGGAGTGCCGTGGCAGTTCTGGGAAAAGTTGCCAGGGACCATCATTGGTCACCATCCAGGTTGGAACGAAATCCCATTCTTTTCCTCATTCAAAGACCTCAACCAGCCTCCCTCAAGTTTCTTCTCATTGGGGTTGGGGCCTAAGTTTTGTGTTTATTTTGTATCAAAAGCATTGCATAAATTAGTATAAAACTGATAAAAATAGCAGGAGTTCAGGCGGCTAAATATCTTTTGACCAAAAACGGGCAACAGCAATGGCATTGTCTGTAGCCTCCAACAATTCTTCCTCCGTGCATGAGGCAGGGCATAGTGGACAAGCATACAGATGCGGAGTTGTCTGTTCTGCTCCACAGTCACACAAAGTGTGGGATTCTTTTAGGTAGTGGCATTTTGCCAGGTTGTCTTTTGATCTTCCCGCTCCACTCGGTCCCAGCTCCTTCGCAAGCTCGACTGGTGGGGATGGGGGACAGGGCCTTCTCAGTGGTGACCCCTTGGCTATGGATCTCTATTCCCAGTAATATTTGAGCAGCCCCTTTCCTACTGGGCTTCAGAAAGAAAGTTAAAACTGTCTTTGGGGTCAAGTCTTGGGAGTTTAACTACAGTGCAATAATAGCTACGGAATTATGTGCCATGACTTTTGCAATGGCCCCGGATTATGATTATGAAAGGTGTGATTTTTAATAGTGATTGTAATGTTTTATATGTTTTTGATGTGCATTTAATTTTAATTTTAAATCTTTAACTTTATGTATTTTAACTGTTTGTTGTTCAAAGGCATTGAATAGTTGCCATATGTAAAGCCATCTTGGGTCCCCTTTGGGGTAGAGAAAGGCGGGATACAAATAGAGTAAATAAATAAATAAATAAATAAATAACAGCCTACCTGTTGCACTCCAGACCAGGAAACCCCTCTGACTTTAAACACCACACAGCTGAGTAGTAATGCAAGCAGATTATAAAAGATATTTTAAAAGCAGTAGCAGTAAAAAGCACTCCATAAAAATAGGTAAATCCAAATAGGTAGAAAGATAAGCAGGAACAAATAGTCCAGGAAATTAGTCCATCAGAATTCATGATATAGAAACGTCCAAGGTAAAACTCCAAAACTTGAATCATGAATCAAAAGGCACTTAACAATTAATCTATCCAAGGCAAGGGGTCCAAGGATCAAGAAAGATGTCTTGATTCAATTCCAAAAATGCTTCGTCTTAACTACAGATTCTGTACTTGGCACTTTTATCCCCTAATTTATTTATTTATTTCAGGATTTTACCCCGCTCTTCTCAACCCCCGAGGGGGGACTCAGAGCGGCTTACAGTACGGCACAATTCGATGCCACATCATACAGTATAAAACCCCAAAACCCCACAACAATTAAAATACATTAAAACACATTAAAATACAGTTCCATCAGCAACATACACAGTCATTCCAAGTTAAAAACAATATTCACTCCATAAAAACATTGGCCCTCTTCATCCATTCCATTAAAATCCCCATCTAACATGCTGTTAGTGCTGGTGTGCAAACGCCTGGTCCCAAAGCCAGGATTTGACCTTTTCCTGAATGCCAGGAGGGATGAGGTGGACCGCACCTCCATAGGGAGCGCATTCCACAGGCGGGCCACGCCGAGAAGGCCCTGTCCTCGTCCCCAGCAACCGCATTTGAGAAGTCGGCGGAAGCGAGAGCAGGGCCTCCCCGGATGATCTTAGGTTACGGGGTGGGACGTAGCGGCCGATGCGTTCGGACAAGTAAGCTGGGCCAGAACCGTATAGAGCTTTAAAGGTCAAAACCAGCACTTTGAATTGAGCCCGGATTGGACAGGCAGCCAGTGGAGCTGACACAACAGGGGGTGGTATGCTCCTGTATGTAGCTCCCGTTAGCAATCTGGCTGCCGCCCGCTGGACTAATTGCAATTTCCGAACTGTCTTCAAAGGCAGCCCCACGTAGAGTGCGTTGCAGTAATCTATTCGGGATGTGACCAGAGCGTGGACGACCGTAGCCAGATCAGACTTCCCAAGGTACGGGCGCAGCTGGCGCACGAGTCTCAACTGTGCAAAAGCTCCCCTGGCCACCGCTGAGACCTGGGGTTCCAGGCTCAGCGATGAGTCCAGGATCAC
Organism: Anolis apletophallus; assembly: GCA_030556195.1. Lineage (NCBI taxonomy): Eukaryota > Metazoa > Chordata > Lepidosauria > Squamata > Anolidae > Anolis > Anolis apletophallus. Next base: position 14,094,949 of record JARBWK010000006.1, on the reverse strand, counting down.
TCCCAAGCTGCGAACCTGCGTCTCCAGGGGGAGTGTAACCCCATCCAACACAGGCTGTAACCCTATTCCCTGTTCGGCCTTACGACTGACCAGGAGGACCTCTGTCTTGTCTGGATTTAGTTTCAATTTGCTAGCCCTCATCCAGTCTGACACAGCAGCCAAGCACCGGTTCAAAGTCTGGACAGCCTCCTTGGTGACAGGTGGGAAGGAGTGACAGATCTGGACGTCATCTGCATACAGATAACACCTGACTCCGAAACTCCGAATGATCTCTCCCAGCGGTTTCATGTAGATGTTAAACAACATCGGGGACAGAACTGAACCCTGAGGGACTCCACAGGACAACGGCTGTGGAGCCGAACAGGTGTCACCCAATGACACCTTCTGGGTACGCCCTTCCAGGAAGGATTGGAGCCACTGCAGAGCAGTACCCCCAAGCCCCATGTCTGCAAGGCGACCCAGAAGGATACCGTGGTCAACGGTATCGAAAGCCGCTGAGACGTCCAGCAGAACCAACAGGGACACACTCCCCCTGTCGAGTTCCCGGCGTAGATCATCTACCAAGGCGACCAAGGCTGTTTCAGTACCATGTCCCGGCCTAAAGCCAGACTGTGCCGGATCAAGATAATCAGTGTCTACCAAGAACCCCTGGAGTTGCGAAGCCACCACACGTTCCATGACTTTGCCCAAATAGGGGAGATTGGAAACTGGCCTAATCTACCAATTGTCCCAAGCTGCCAGGAACGGATTTCGTTTCAGCCTTGACTCTGTTATCAATCTCTCTCTCAGCCCGGCAGAATGCCTAAGAGATTGGGTTGTTTGCCTATGCTGACTAAAAACATGCCTTCTATCTACTGGCTCATTAATTTCTGCAGCTGGCCCAGGTGCCAAGCTATTCTCAGTCTCAAAGTCATGAGAATTCTCTGGTAGCAATCCAGTCCTTCTTCCAGGAACCATACTATCATCACCAAACACTTCAGGAATCATCTCATTAGAAAAGACACTTTGAACAGGAATCCCATTGCCATTCTCTGCGTCAATAGCAACCTCATCATTAGATACACGACCCTCATTGTCATTCCCAACATCCAGAATACCCTGATCATTAGACACAATCAGAGGCTGAACTCCAACACTACTGTCTGTTAGGAATTGTGGGGTTTGAAATCCAAAACACCTGGCGGGAAGGCCAAAGTTGGCCCATACCTGGGATAGAACATTTTTGTCCTGTAGAATTATATTTACTTTTAAAATCTATTCAGAATTGCTCTTAACTACGACTTCCTTTTTAAGTTTGAAGGGAAGTACAAAAACGAAGCTGTCGGCCAGCAGCTTCATGCTTTGGAGAAAGAAGTGAAGCAACTGCAAGCGGAAGCCACAAAGCCCCCTTCCCTGAGTGTTGTGGAGGCTGCCGTTCACATGGAAAACTTTATAACGTAAGTTGCTTGTGCTTAGTTGTTGCATCCCCTCTACACCAAGGCCTTGATTTTTTTTGCATTTGATAATAAAAACCTTGAGCACAGAGTTGTAGCAGTGTGGATCTTGGCTTTGGTGTCAGTGGGCTACCTGTTTCCTAAGTGAATTCAGCACCTTGGACAGCTGTTCCAAAAGTTGAATTTTAAAGGAGTTATCCAAATCTGGAGCCCCTGGTGGCGCAGTGGGGTAAACCGCCGAGCTGCTGAACTTGCTGACTGAAAGGTTGGTGGTTCGAATCTGGGGAGCAGTGTGAGCTCCCGCTGTTAGGCCCAGCTTCTGCAAACCCAGAAGTTCGAAAACATGCAAATGTGAGTAGATCAATAGGTACCATTTCTGTGGGAAGGTGATGGCGCTCCATGCAGCCATGCCGGCCACATGACCTTGGAGGCATCTACAGTGTTCCCTCACTTATTGCTGGGGTTAGGTTCCAGGACCTCCCACGATAAGTGAAAAACCGCAATGTAGGGATACTCTATTTATTTCAAAATTTATACATTATTTTAGTAGTTATACGCTATTTTAAGCCTTTATAAACTTAAAATAAAGTGAAGGAAAGCCCATTCAAGGCTGGAGGGAGGGAGGGCTGAGGAGGGAAAGTGCCTTGGAGAGCGGCAGCGGCAAAACGCCACAAAACAGTGAAAATACCATGATATATATTTTAAATTTATATTTTTTGAAATCCGCGAAACAGCAAGTCTGCAATAAGCAAACTGCGAAGTAGTGAGGGAACACTGTACAGACGTTGCTGGCTCTTCAGCCTAGAAATGGAGATGAGCACCACCCGCCATAGTCAGACATGACTAAACTTAATGTCAAGGGGAAAACTTTACCTTCTCCAAATCTGAGATGTAACCCCAGAACAGGTGCAACAAATTTTATAGCTCCTTTAATTTCAGAACACTGCTGATATGGAATCTACCAATAGCTAGAGCAATGCTTCCCAACCTTTGGGCCTCCTAACAGCTGGTAAGCTGGCTTGGATTTCTGGGAGTTGAAGCCCAAAACACCTAGAGGCCCAAAGGTTGGGAACCAGTGATCTAGAGCAGGAGTGCCCACACTTTTTCAGCATGCGAGCTACCTATAATAAAACCAAGTCAGAAAGATCTACCTACCTCCTCAAGGCTGGAGAGGGGAGGGGCGGGGGTGGGGCATGGCATGGCTGCCCCCTCTGGCTTCCGCTCTACCAGCAGCTTTTCCAGGCTTGAGGATGGCAGTGCCAAGCCAGTGGTGGCATAGCTAGCACAAGGCTGGCTTGGCCCTGCCCTCCTCAATCCTGGAGCAGCTGCTGGGAATGCCGAAGCCGGGGGAGGGGGTGGGGCTTGGTACGGCCTGGCTCCGCCCCCTCTGAGAAGCACCCCATCCGGCTGGGACCGACCTCCTTCGGTCCCAGGATCGACTGGTCGATCACGATCGACTTCCTGGGCAGCTCTGATCTAGAGAGGTGGGTTGAACTGCTTTTGGAGGCGATGGGGCTCAAATAGCTTAGAAAAGTGACAGTTTTTGACTATGATACCCAAAATTTCCCAGCCAACTTCAGCAAGACTTGCACTTCACAAACGTGTGGCTATAATGCTATAGGAGACAATTGTACTAGTGTTTTGGCAGTCTTGCTGCTAGCATAGAAGTTCCCTGTGGAAGCGAAACTATTGCTGAGGTTAACAGCAATAACAGTTCATATAATTCTGGAACTTGACTTTAGGGAATAAAAGGCATAGGTACATATATTTTAACAAGCATTGTGATTTTCTGCAGTTTTTGATGTTTGTGTTGCCTTATCTCATTTCCCTTTTCAATTTATTTTAGGGCATTAATAAATCTCTACAAGTGTCAGTCTGTGCCTGGGATTCATCGTGTCGGCATCAACCTGTTCTTTGCAGCGGTGGAATTTGTGTGCGACGAAACTCAGCGCCACCCACCGACCAGGCAGTTCTTTACTTCCTGTATTGAGATCCTAGGCCAAGTAAGCTGCCCTGAAATGATATTCTGTTGCTGTTGCACATTTTAAATTGCACTTGACACATTAGCCAAGGCATGGGCAAACTTTAGCCCTCCAGGTGTTTTGGACTTCAACTCCCAGAAATCCCAGCCAACGTAACGCTGGGCCAAAGTTTGCCTGTGCCTATTTTAGCCACAGTTTCCTTGCATGTCAAGGATTATATTAAGCAGTTAAAATTGAAATGTGGGTTGACAATAATTAACTGCTCCCAATGTAGTTGTTCTTGGTGAGATCCGTACCGCCGAGACATTTAAGATCAAGGAACTGCCCCTAACCAGTTACAGGAAAATTGATGCCAGTTGCTTGGCCATCCAAAGGTAAACAAGCTTGTGTGTTGAGGTATACCTCTGTCTCATTCCAGGTGTTCATTGCGGGAACCAAGTCCGAATGTAAGCCGGTGCTCCAGACCATTCTGAAGAACCGGAGGCTCTGCACCCTGCTCGCTCCTTACTTCACTCCTGTTGCTTCCCCAGAAGAATTTGTGAACTTGTACGAAAAAGTTGTGTTTTTCCTCAGCGATGACAACAGTGATGTCATCTTCATGCTGCTTACAAAGGCAAGTGGTTTCTAGTTAGGTTACTGTGCAGCTGCAGGTTGTGTGTGGCTCTTGGTGAGGAGGGACCCATGTGGTCCTTGGCCTCTCCAGACTTTAACATTCTCTGAGCAAACAATTGTCCCAGCTTTAGGAATAGTGAAATAAAAGCTCCATAGACACCAGATCTGGGTTTAAACATTATGCATGTAATATTTATTTAGGCACTAGCCATTCCCTGCCATGCGTTGCTGTGGCCCAGTTGGTGTATATGTGTGTATATATGTGTGTATATATATGTATATATGTGGTTTTGTGCATGCATTGTAATGTATTTTTATTTTTTGGTTTTTAAAGACTCTTCTGCTGTGTTTTTCAGTGTTTTTATGAGTGATGGTCACTCGTTGGCCTGATAGGTGTATTGTTTCCAAATTTGGTGTCAATTCACCCCATGGGTTTTTGAGTTATATTAATCCCACAAACGGACATTACATTTTTATTTATATAGTTTCACTACAATACAATCAAGTACATCAAGAGGCCTCAAATATACTTCATTCATTCAATACTCACATACATAACCATTCTCTGCAGGTGATCAGTCTTACAGCAAGGGTAATGGGAGCCTAGTTGTAGCTGTCTGGAACACACAACCATACAAATACTCTGCTACTTATAGTCATTGTTTGTATGGCAAGCCATCTGGTAATCCTTTATCTCTTCAACCCTTTTCAATGTTCCCAACAGTGAGGTGTTAGGAGATAGTAAGTTCTTTGGAAGAGTAAGTTCTCTGGAAGGCAGCAGATTCAAACTTTTCCTCACTTTGTGCATCAGGAGAGAATGGCTTTGCTTTTAACCACCATGTTATGATTCATTTTCCATTTTCAATTTTAATAGTTCTTTTCAACCACTGTAGGGTCTTTAACAGGAACCTATACATTCACAATACCCTTCCTTTCACCCATACAGATAAAACTAGAAAACCAACATTTAAAAACTCTAAAATCAGGGCAGTAAATAAAGAGCAACACACAAAAAACAGGGTAATTCTAGGCAAGAATCAATCAAGGCCAGCTAACAGCTCCCAACAAAGGATCCCCCAGGCAGCAACCAGCTGCAAGGCCATTAAATGCTAATCAAGGTGGCTAGTTGCAACATTCACACTTGCCTCCAACAGACAAGAGTTCTTTCTCCCACCTGGACCTCCCACAGATATATAAACCCCACTTGCCTAGTTTCCAACAGACCTCACAATCTCTGAGGATGCCTGCCATAGGTGTGGGCAAAACATTAGGAGAGAATGCTTTTGGAACATGGCCATGCAGCCTGAAAAACTCAAAGCAACCCAGTGATTCTGGCCATGAAAGCCTTAGACAACACATTAAAACTAGCATAATTTAAAAATGATTTCTCACCTTTCAGCTCAAAGACATGTATATGAAAAAGTCATCTCTCACTATTTAAGATACAGTCCTAACCTCTACCCAATAGATTCACAAGTAAAGCTTAATCTTCAAACTTCAAAAGCATATTGATATTTTTCTTCTTTTTCATAAAAGTTTAGAAGGGTGACTTCTAGATTTTTAAGTGTTCTTCTTCAACTCTCTAATGCTAGAGCGCATTCACACATTCAAAGGAAAGGAAAGTTCCAGGTTTCAGTCTAACAAAATACAGAAAATAAAAAAACAATGGGACTACTTCTGCCAGGCATTGTGTTTCCTTTTCACCTGAAATTTAGACATGCATGCTCAGAACGTCATTCTTTTTGTGTGTCTGTGGTTTTGCCAATCTGTCTTCTGACATAACTCTCAGCTTCTGTCATTCAAAGCATATGCTCCCTTCTCCTCCAGTTCGACCTTCCACAGTGGCTGCACAGCTCCAGGCCTCCGCTGTCTGAGCGCACCAGACTCCTGGAGTCCATCCACTTGGCCCTCAAGGCCTGTGGCTTTGCACCTGAGGAAGACATCCTGATGCCCTTTTCTATCTTCTCCAAGCACTGGACCTGCCTCCTCCGGTATCAGTTTCCCGACCATTACAGTGCTTTTCTGAGGCTGCTCATGCAAAGTAAGTTCCAAATGACGAACATCTTTGTGAGCCTGGCCAATTTTCTGGATTTGACCAAAGACTGGCCTCCACATTCACTGGCTTTAGGGTGCAGGACTTCCAAGGAAGTGGGAATAAACTTTTTTTAAATACCTCTTTAGGAAATCTGTTCTCCAGTTGGATTCTGGTCAACTTCCGGCAGAAGTTGACCATAGAGTTGTGTTGAGGAAGAGATTCCTAGAGATGATATGAATCAAATCCAAGAATAATCAAGTCCACAAAGTGAAACTCATAATTATGCAGAGACAAAATATATATTACAATGAAGTAACTTTCCCAAATGCTGAAGATGCGTTGTGTCTGGTAGAGAAGTATAATTATTGTGCATTCTTAAAATGCTAAAGAAGTAATAAACAGTAATGAGGGGCAACCTAATTTTCCATGAAATGGTACAAAAGTCACCTAGGTTGACTGTATTATTGCCATACAAAGGGTTGAAGCTCTTGGCCGCCAGACTTTGCTTATATGCTTACTTTCTGTTGAAATTTTCTCATGGTCTTTCAGGCAGATTTTTGTAAAGCAATGGTTCTTGGGGATTTTTAGGTCATAGATTTTGGAAAATTGAAATCTCCGTAATCTCTTGGAGATTTTATGATCTTTGGAAAGTCATGACCTTGTTAGACGTTATAACCTTTTTGAAAAATGATTCCATAACCTTTTGGTTATTCATGCAAGGCAATTAGGTTTCTCAGATGTTAAAATGATGTACCTAGGTATTTATTTGAACTGTTAGGGACCAAGATATGCCAATGCACAAAACACACACATATATAGCAGAGTTTCAGAAGTGTTCTTTTAGTTGCCCAAAAAATATCTGCTCTCCCTTAAAATATATTTGCCTTAAAATATATTTGTTTTTAAATCATGCTCTCAAGAAACAAAAATAAACAGACTTCTTTAAAAGTAACATAGTTGGCTTACTCACATACTTCATGTATTCAGTAGTCATGTGGATTCGGGGTTAAGCTTGATTGGTTTCGTGTCCTGGCTTTCGGTGGGGCCCTCAATCCATTTCTACTGAGTCTCCTGAAATCGGGAAGGCAGATATTTGTTTTGGGTTTTTGGGTGCTAAAAGATTTGTTTTCTTTCAGCCCATTATTGGGGGGAGGGATTCCCACCCAGGTTCCCCTTCACAGTGTGCGCTTTTGGACAGGGTTTGCCTCACCTTCATTTGGGGCTTCCTGAAGGGCTCCCTGGGTTGGGCTGAAGACCTATCGTGTTTGTACTCAGCTACATGCCCTGGCAGGCCCAGGCGTGTAGGTCCAAAGTGCCCGGGCCTGTAAGGGCCTGCACCTGAATGCCGAGTAAGCAGCTCTGCTTATTTGGCACTCAGGTGCAGGCCCTGGCAAGCCCGGGCATGGCAATTGATCCAAAAAGCAGGCTTGGAGCCAGTACCCGCTCCCACCTGCCTTTCGTATTGAGTTTATTTTCATTCCTAGAGGGGTCTTCCCGTTCCGTGCCATCCAAATGGATGGAACGAAATGAAAACACAAATCAAACAAATGTTACAGATACCGTTCACATGACTATTCAGCATGCAAGTACTTTGCATATCAATCCAGTTACAAATAGAAAGTAGTTTCTCTGTGTAGATAACACAGGGCATCTTTCTTAGAATCAACAGTCCAAAGTCCAAAGCATCTCTCTGTTTTGAGAATTTAATAGAATCTCTGTAATCGGTTTCAACTAACTTCTAAAAGCATACATCTCTACTGAAGTCTTTAAGCATACAGTTCCTGCTGGCATCTGAAAGCATACTGTTTTAAAATGGAGTCTGAGTCCAGAACAATCCCAGTTCTGATCACATGTTCTGCAGCCCCTCCCACAACAAAAGAGTTCAGGAAAACTGCAAACCAATATGCACATATACAATACAGTAAACAATCTGAATTATATACACAACGAATTAGTAGTGTAGGCTTGGAAAGGGTGCTATTTCCAACAATAGACCTCTTTGGGAATCTGATGAAGTTGATGGATAGAAAAGGTTAAATACAAATTTCAAAGTACTAAGGCAGTCAAGAATATCATTTGTGTCATTTCTTTTCATGGGCAAATTGAGAAACCTGATTTAAGAATTTAAAGAATTTAACCTGATTTAAGAACGACGTCGAGAAACTTGTTCTTTAAAGAAGGAAATGAAATATCCTCTGGAAGCTAAATCTACACCCAGTCTCTGTTCTTTTCCTGTCCTTGTGTGTGGAATTGTACAAAATGCACAGCGTTGATTCAGATTCTGGTATCTGGTGTTAAATTGTACTTCAGTATTCCCATCCAGAGGTGTTGAAAACCACTTCCACCATAGCCATGTTGCCAGGAAAGGATGGAAACTGTTATGTCGCACATCTGGAGGGCACCTGTTTGGAGAAAACGCTGCTGTGTAACTCGGATGATTTGGATCTCTTACTGAATGGTCTGCTTCTGCCTGGGTTCCCTCCTTTAGGTTCTTCGGATCAGCTTCTCAGCCCTGACTGTTGGAAGTCATCCCTTAAAGCGTTGGGTTGCACCTCCATGGCAGTTCAAAAAGGCAGAGGGAAAGAGGAGGCAAAAGAGAGTATCACATTGCAAGCTTCAGTGGATCCGTTTCTTTCAGCGGAACAGGTGGGTGGCTGGCGCATGGCGTGGTGCCTTAGTGCCTTCAGGAAAAGTTACCCCATCCACACAACCTACAAAGGCTTCCTTGGCCAAGCCATTTTTGCCAGTGGAGTGTATTCAGGAAACCAAGGCTGAAAGAATGCAAATACAGAGATGATCTTGTCTGACATTATTTTTGGATTTTGGAAAGGAGGGCTGTTTAAAGCAGTGGTGTCCAAACTTTGGTCTTCCAAGTGTTTAGGACTTCAGCTCCCAGAATTCCTGAGCATTGGGCAAGTTGGCCAGGGCTTCTGGAAGCTGAAGTCTAAAACAACTGGAGGGCCAAAGGTTGGACATCACTGCTTTCAAGCATTGGTGATGTATATAGAAGGTTTGATAGTTATCCTGTCCATGTACTAGAGATGTGTAAGGTCTCTGCTCAAGATCCCGTCCAGTACAATAAGACAACTCTGAAGGCAGAATCCATATTTTGGTTTCACTTATCTACACTATGAATTTGCTAGGTCCCCCGGGCAATTCTTTGATACCCTTTCCCCAGAAGTTACCATCTAGTATCACTGGAGGACCTAACAAACCTCTATTTCCACCAGCTCAACTCTATGGTGTGTTGGGACCGGGCAACAGATAATTTGATGGCATTTGGTCATGCCTACGGTTTCAAGTAACCGCAGTTCAGATGAAAAGATATCTCCCATGGATGTGGAGGGTCTTACTTATTAGCTTGATAGATATATTGACCCCTATTGGCAGCATTAGATACGATGTACATCTTGAATGCCTGGTCTTGAGGGGTCCTATAAGCTGAGGAATTCTTGCAGGGATGGCTGCATGTAGTTTCTCTAACCATAGCCATGTATTTAAGGCATTCATGGCTCAGAACTGGACATTTTCCTCTCCCATTGCTGCTGCCGCCGCTGCTTCCAGGAACAAACATAGAAATTGTTGATTTTCTCATTTTAATACACTGATGTGATCATAGGGTCGTGACTTGTGTGCGGCACAGATTGATTCTGTGCAGAAGAAGTTGTGGAACTACAATCACAAACTGGAGTCTACAGAACATGTATACCTTCCTGAACCTTTCCTCATGTGAAATTTCATTCTCCCTTCCCATCCTCACAGGTCATGGAAACGATCGAATGGCTTTCAGACTACTTCTTTCACCTGCGCTTGTCTTCGCAAGACTTCCAGAGCTTTGGCTTGTTTTCAAAGTGGGCTCCCTACATTTCTGAAGTGAACTGCTTCATGGAGTATCTTGTCAACCGTCTTGTTAATTCGGAGGTCACTAGCTTGTCACGAGAGCCACTGGGCAGCAAGAAGGTCCTGGCAGGTAATACAGATAGCTTGGGTACAGAGTATGCAGGAATCATGCCTGGAATTTTTCCACCCATCATTCCCATTAAGTTTAGCATAGGTTCCTCACAGGTGAGGTGGGTATGGGATTTCAACTATAGATACATGTTTACTAATACAGAGTGGCTTACAATGTACATATAACAATATTGCCGGAGCGGCTTACAGCAAATTGAAAAAACAACAAATAACATTAGTGTCATAGCACAACATCAGCACTACACATCATTTTGCACTACAACATATCGCAATATTGTTTGCAATATTGCATGTAATACAAATATACAAATTATAATATCACGATATTATTATATCACATTATCATTGGCAATATACTGTGTTACATTACAACACCACCAATACCAAATGCATATACAACACACCATCCCGTAATCATACTATTATTATTATTATTATAAAATACCAATATATTAATATATCAACACAATATTATTAACATATTAATATATCAATATATATTCATATATTTTAGTATTATCATAATTATTATATTATAGTATATATATTAACATTATAATATGTTGAAATTATAATATAATATAACATATTTATTATATTATTATTATAAAATTATTATAAAATAATAAAAAACCCAACTAAAATAAAATAAAATTCAATATACAATTATAATATCACAATATCATTAGTAATATATTATATTATAGTATAGTATACATTATATTATATCATAACTATATTATACTACATTACAGTACAATTATATTATAATATAGTGGCATTATAATATAATACAACATTATTATATAGTATTATATTGTTGCCGGGGAAGGAGCTTTAATGTTGCAAGAGACAAGATGCAACTGCTTTCTCTGCTCCCTTCTTCACTCTGGCCCCAGAGCGGCCGTTGGTGGTGGGGGAAGGGCTCTGATGCATTTGAGTATCCCTTATCTGAAACACTTGAGACCAGAAGTGTTTTGGATTTTGGAATATTTTTTTCTGTATTTTGGAATGCCTATACTTGCATATAGGGCCCCCTGGTGGTATTATTTTATTTTTTATTTCGTATCAAAAGCATTGCATTATTGCATTATTGATTAAAATAAAAGGTGTGCAGGCGTCTAAATATCTTTTGACCAAAAATGGGCAACAGCATTGTCGGTAGCCTTCAATAATTCCTCCTCTGTACATCAGGCTAGGCACAGTGGACAAGCATACAGATGCGGAGTTGTCTGTTCTGCTCCACACTCACATAAGGTATGGGATTATTTCAGGTAGTGCCATTTTGCCAGGTTGTCTTTTGATCTGTCCACTCCACTTCGGAGTCTGTTCAGGGACTTCCAAGTTGCCCATTCTTGGTTTCCCCTTGGAGGAAGACCCTCGTGGGTGGGTGGGTGGGCATCCAGTTGGTATTTCCTGGTTTAGCTGCCCAGAGGGATACCCTTGCTGTTGCTGGAGGGATGCCAAGAGGAGTGGTAGTTCTCATAAAGCTTTTCCTTGATTTGAGTACTGGGAGGAGGCTGGTAGCCATATAGTGGGTGGCTTTCACAGTGTTCAACCTTATTTCTCTCACATTTAGCAGCAACTTCCCATCGTACATCGGGGGTGGGGGGGTGGGGCAATGCCAGCTAGCTTGTAGAGTTTATCAACAGGTGTAGGTTTAAGACATCCTGTGATTATTCTGCATATTTCATTCAATGCTGTGTTCACCTGCTTTGCATGGGCAGACCTATGCCAAACAGGGCAGGCATACTCTGCAGTTGAATAAGACAAGGACAGGACTGATGTTCTTATTAATCTCGGGTCTGCACCCCATGTGCTGCCTGTAAGTTTTCGCAGGATGTTATTGCGTGCAGCTACTTTGTGCTTCGTGTTCAAGCAGTGTTTCCTATATGCTAGTGTTCGATCTAAGGTGACACTGAGATATTTAGGATGGAAACAGTGTTCAAGCTCTTGACCTTACAACTCAAAACTGCAGAATTCAGTATTCCATTAATGGGGAATATATGACAGTATAATCTAGTATCATGTGAATCATCAGTATAATCTATTATTCATACACTCTATAGTTATATATTCAAACTTCAGTGATAACAAGGTGGGTGCGGGGTGTGATTCCACAAATAAATATATTCAATAAATTTCTGTAAATATCTAAAACTCAGCAATAATGTTTTTTGACAAAGGTAAGTATATAAATAGTAGTATTAAAATGTTCAATTTCCACTAGAGCTGTGTCCCTATAAGCACTGGATATTGTGAACCAAAAGCGCTGCACTGTTGCTCAGTGCCAGAAGAAGCAGATGTAATTGTGTAGGCTGAAGACCGTCCACCGCTCATGCTCCTCCTCCTCTGTGCGGCCTCAGCAAGCGAGGGGCTGGAGTCATGGTGGAGAGCAGCCCCCTTCGCTGCTCTCCGCCATTACTCCAGCCTCTCGCTCACTGAGGCTATGCGGAGGAGGAGGAGCATGAGTGGTCGACGGGCTTCAGTGGGCAGGGCTGAAGCCCGTCCACCGCTCATTCTCCTCCTCTGCGCGGCCTCAGCGAGCGAGGGGCTGGAGTCATGGCAGAGAGCGGCTCCAGGGACGGGGAATTGCCGCCTTCTCCCTCTCACCCGCTGCCCCTTTCGCCCGTGAGCCGCTACCCGTGGCAATGGGAGCGGCTGATCCTGGTGGCGGGACACTGGGTCTGGTGGTGGCCATTGGCCTGCTCTACTGTCTGAGGGGCCCGCTTGCCAAGTTTGGTCCAGATCCATCATTGTTTGAGTCCACAGTGCTCTCTGGATGTAGTGAACTACAACTCCAAAACCAAGGTCAATTAACTATATGTATTACTGTGTTAGAGTGTCATTTTGTGTCATTTTGGTTGGTGGCGTGCCCCTGGATTTTTTAAATGTTAAAAGTGTGCCGCAGCTCAAAAAAGGTTGGGAAACACTGGTGTAGAACACCATATAATACAAAGCTTCTCGATGTGGCTCAGTTCTATAGCACAATTGATGTCTTCAGGAAATGAACACTTGAGATTGTATCACACCGCCAGTCCGGACCTTGAGCCTGTGTAAATATAGTATTTTGACTGCTTTTGAAAATACCTCATTGTAGTTTCCTTTTCTTCCAGCACTGCACTCTTTGCATTCAGTCATCACCAAACTCTTTAAACCTTGGATTGAAGTTGTTGAGAGAGAAGATGCAAGGTAAGCAGGGAAACACTTAGCCTTTGGTGGAAAACAAACAGCATGGGGTTCTTTGAAGCAATTCGTAAAGCTCTTTAAATGCATCATGGCAACAGGACAGAAAGTGAAGTTCTGCAAGGTTTCCATGATGGTCTGTCACAACCTTTTTATTATTCATATATTCATGCAAATGCATGTTGTTGTATTTATTTACAGCTTTCTCAGAATTCCATATATTCCCTAAACAAATAATTTATTTGTCTTTCAGAAAAACAAAAAGAGCAGGTTAAAAATATCTTCTTTGTTTACTCTGTCTCCCTATCTCTCTTTCTTTTAAAGCAAGCAGCCATGCTATCCATGGTTGGAGAGCGACACTCCTGTGGCTTCGAATACAGTGAAGTTGTATGCGTACAGCATCGGCATTCTGCATGAAAGTTTTAAAGGTAGGCAAAAGGCTCCATTAACAACCACTGAAATACAGTTTGAGCTGCACAGTTAGCAAAACTGTTTCTCAGATTGTCTCTTGATTATAGCTTGTCTGTGGGTCTTTGTTCAGTAAACAGTGCTCCAAAACAGAAAATGATGTTTTGGGGTGCATCACTCCCATAGCTTGGAAAGGTTCCTTTTTGGACTACAAATCTCAGAGTCCACACCTAAGGCCCTGCTGGCTAGAATATTCTGGGAACTGTAACTTTAAAATAGTCACTTTCCTCAGACCATTCTTTCCTCCAAAAGGAAAGGCTTGTGCACTTTGAGTTCACTGTTTTCATTCATCACTGTTGAAGAAGTCACTGGCTTCCCATAGTTTTGGAGTACTGACCATGCCTTTGAATTTAATTGAAAATTTTGAAATAGAAACTTTCCCTCTTTCTCATTTCAACTTGGATTGGGGAAATCTATGGGCTTGTCTATACTGACACCTCTGTGTTGATTGAGGAAGGCAGGATTTCCCCGGGTACTGGTTGTGGGGGGTTGGGAGCAGGTGAGGGTTTTGCCCTCCTTTCTGCTAGAGATCCCCGTGTACAACTAGTGGGCCACTGTGTGACACAGAATGCTGGACTAGATGGGCTGAGGCCCGATTCAGCATGGCTCTTCTTATGTTCTTAACATTTACCCCGCAGTGACCTTATTGATGCCGCACACTTTGTAGTGAGATTCCCATAACTGGCCACACATTTCTCTTTGCCAAACTCACTTCACTGTTAGGAATGTTTTACATTTAACAATCCTTCCATTATTTATGGACACTCCACTCCACACCATCACTGCATACTTATTTATTATTTATTTATTTATTTATTAGTCAATTTTATATTCCGCTCCTCCCTGCACATATATTTTTTCTTCATGGACTCTATGGAATGCACACTTTTTTCTTCATGGAGTGTGAATGCACACATGGGGAGTGTCTATGCCTGCGAGGGGACTGGCCGGGGTTACCACCAAAACTTGCAGTTTAAACTTGGGGAAGTTTCCATTACGGCCTGCGCAGGCGCAGACACTCCACATGTGTGAATTCACAGAGTTCCACTCGAAGAAACATGATCACGGGTATGTAACCCACCAATATTTCCTTTTAAGCAAGGGAAGCTTAATCCCGATATGCAAGTTCTCTTTTAGAAATGTTCACCTTCCACCAACCAGTTCTGCCCACCATTAAAAGGGATTCTATAAACCAGGCATGTGCAAACTTTAGCCCTCCGGGTATTTTGGACTTCAACTCCCACAATTTCTAACAGCCTTCTGGGTGTTAGGAATTGTGGAAGATGAAGTTCAGAACACCTGGAGGGCTGATGTTTGCCCGTGCCTACGGTAAACTCTTCATTCCTTCTTACGATATTTTACATGAGCCACATTTCCCTGTAAATGCATTTCTCTGATCCTATCTCCTGTTTCTTCCAGATAAGCTCTTGCCAAGCCACCATGGGGCGCTTTGGTTGCACCTGATGCACTATTGCAAGTCATGCACAGCTCCCAAGATGCCAGAGCACATTCTCTACACCCTTCACAGGGAGTTAGGTTGCCTTCCCTGGAAAGAGATGCACCCAGACCGACAGATGATGGAGGAATTCTTTAAAGTAAATGCCAAATGCTTATAGTTGTTGTTGTTGTTGTTGTTGTTGTTGTTGTTGTTGTGTGACTTCAGGTCAGTTGCAACTTGTGACCCTAAGGCAAATTTATCATGAAATGTTCTTAATCTGATTTGTTTAAAGGTTTTTCCTTGCCTTCATTTTGGGCTCACAGAGTCTGACTTACCTAAGTTTACTATGGCTAGATAGGAATTTGAACCCTGGTCTCTTAGAGTCGTTTGCTAACATTCAAACCAATACAACATTCTGAGGCCCTATGAAGAAACTAAGACCTAATGCAAGTGCTGAACATGATGAAGAATGAATGTGGGGGATGGAGGAAAGTGTCTTGACGTGACTTCCAGAGCTTGGAGAAGTTTGTTTCTTAGACTGTAATTTCCCAATTCAATCAACCAGATGAGATTTGCAGAATTTTTTTTAAAAACCCAAATGTCTTTGAAGAGGAGGACATCCAGAATTCATGTTAGGATGACATCTCTATTAAGCCAATGAGTATGCAGTTCTCCAAATCCTTTACCAGGATGGTACATAACACCAAAAAGATACGGCAGAGCCAGGAAGTATGTGATGATCAAACTGGAATCTGTGTTTTCCTTTTTAAAATATCTTTATTCAATATGCAGAAAAATATTTTATAACATGTAAAATACACAAATTGAGCAATACAACCAATGCAAACAAACTGCTTACTGCATACCAAAAGATACTGCTTTTGGGGGTAAAAATGCATTCATAACCTTTTTGAAAAGAAAAATGATGTCATATCCTTTGGCAAATGTGAGTCTCCATGAACATCTGGAGACCCCTTTTTTTTTAAAACCAGTAGTCAAGGAAAGGCATGACTTTGTTAGAAGTCAGCACTTTGAAAAAATAATGTTCACAAGCAGTCATGTAGTGGCACACAGGTAACTCGGCTGTTAAACTGATAAAGCATGTCTTTGAACTGCTAGGGATAAAGACATGCCACTGCACAAAAACATATACTTAGCTAGCAGAGTTTTAAAATGTTTCTTAGAAGTTGAAGTTGAAATTGCAGTTGCCCAAAAACATATACTTTCCCTTGAAACCTCTTAATTTAAAATATGCACTCAGAGACAAAAAACAAAGTCTTCTTTTAAAAGTAACACATCTTGTTTACTCACAAGCATCTTATATTAATTCAGCATACAGGCACATTTCTTGTTAAAGTTCAGTAATAGATAGGATGTAGTTTCTCTTTGTTGAGAACACAGGGCATCATTCTTAATCAATAGTCCAAAGTCTTTAAATATAACTGTACTCACTGCTTCTCATAGGAAACATATAGTAAGCTGTTCCTACATAAGTCCAAAAGACATCTGCTTCTATTGAAGTCCAAAAGCATACTGTATCCACCTCCACCTTCACTAAGGTCCAAAGGGAACTGCTAACATTGAAGTCCAAAAGCTTGCTGATAACAAAATGGAGTCTTGAGTCTGAACATGCTCAGTACAGTCACATGTCGGTAGCCCCTCCCACACCAAAGAGGTCAGTCAAACTGGCAAATCAATATATAAATACAATACAGGCTAGTAAATATAGATATTAACAAACAGTGAAGACTTGGAAGGTTGCTGTTTCCAACACTGCTACAAAGTATTTAGAATCACTAAAAAGAAATAAAGAAAGTGAGAAGAAGTTGAGTAGAGAAGGGAGTAAAATAGGTATGGCTTCCAATCAGATGAATGCGATATCTGTTCCGTTGCCCAACTTTCTCTAATACACATAGAAACATAGAGTTAGAAGAGAGCGCAAGGACCACCCAGTCCAAACCCATTCTGACATTTATGGCACCCAGCATTTTAGTATTTTGTCATTCATACTTAAGGAACATAAGCTTATTTTCACCAGTACTACTACTAATGATAAAGGAAATTGTTATGAAATGGAATATTGTGACTGAAATTCCAGTCGGAGTACTTTCTGCCACTTGGTCTAATACTGTCCTCTCATTGGGGCCGCTTCTTTCCCTTAGGTGGAGAGAGGCAGCCCCAAAAGCTGCTTCATCTTCCTGGGCTCTGTTTTATGTGAAGTCAACTGGGTCAGTGTCCTCTCCAGTGCCTGGAATCCTGACCCGCCTTTGGAAACCCACGACATGATTGTGTGCCTCCTCTATATGGTGGTCCTGCTGGCAAAAGAGGAGGCGCTTCTAACCAAAGAGGTATGTCCGAAAGGGAGCAGTTCCTCATTCTCTCTGTTTCATGGTTTGCAGAATGTCCTCAAAGTCCAAGGGGTGGGCAGCTGTCAGGGACATGGGCCACTTTGGCTGGAAATCCTCGAAAATTTGTTGGAGTAGAGCATAAACAGAGTAATGCTGGATCAAACCAAAGGCCTATTTCATCCAGCACCCACTTTTTTCATAGTTCCCAAAGGGGAAACTCCATAGAATCCTAGCATTGGATATAGGTGATTTTGCCCAACTCTGAAAAATACAAAAATACACAACTTCAACACAATCCAACCTCTGTTTGAAGACTTCCAAAGTTGGAAAGTCTTCCACCATTTGATGAAACTTATTCCATTGTTAATCACCCCCCCCCCCCCATGTTTAGGTGGCATCTCCTTTCTTGTAATTTGAATCCATTGGTTCATGTTCTAGTTTCAGGAAATCACAAACAATCCTAGGCATACAACTGGAACTTGGGTTGAAGGCACTTTTTGGCCCATGTTCCCCCACAAGTGAAATTAAGAGACATGGTTCCTCCAGTCCAAGGAGTGTCATGTAGCCATTATGCGTAATAGCCGTTGGGAGTACTATTGTGTTAGATTTCTTCTGATTTATTTATGTAGGAGTATAAGAATAAAAAAATGGTCATGGCACTAAAACAGGTTTGATATTTAGGAGTCACTGTTGGGTTTCATCTCTGGACTTGTGTTATCAAATCTCCAACCCTCAATGAGTAGCTAGACTAGAGATAGGCATAGCTGAGTGGTTCTTCCCCCATATTCCTATGTATGTTTACCAAAAAGGGCTTTGTGAGTTCCCTGCTTGGCTATGGAAACCCACTAGTGACCTTGAGTGAATCCTATCTTCTCCGCTTCTGAAGACCCCATGATAGGGTGGTCAGAGGTTGACTTGAAGGCACACAACTACTATTCTCAAGCTATGTATGTTATATTTTTTGTACTGGTTGAGTATACCTTATCCAAAATGTTTGGGACCAGAATATAAATATATTTGAATTGTGGAATTACCTGTATTTGCATGTATATCTTGGAAAGAGGACCACAAGTCAAATGCCACATGTGCCTCTGAGAACATGATGGCACCACATCTGCAAGTCCATTTCTGCAACCTTGAATGGAATGCATTCCACATCAGACAAAAAAGTATGACTACTCGTAGAGGGTAATTTATGCCTACACAAGACACCAACAATATTCTGGTCCTCGCCTGTTGTGGTCAGAGCTTGGGGAAAATTACTTTCAGGACAACGACCTTCAGAATCTTGTAGGATTAGAGATGAAGTTGAGTGAGTAACTTGTTATGGCTACGAAACATCTTCCTTTGTTCCTGGTGGCATGCTGTGCGATTGTTGCTGCATGAATGACATGCCTGTTCTTACAAACTATTCAGGAGTCACCACTGCTCAATCTTCTTGGACAGACCAGCTCTCTTCCTTGGCAACTCATCAGCATCTTATCTTATGAAAGCATCATCAGCTACTTCAACAGCCACTACCCCCCTTCCATCATCCTTGCCAAGGAACCCGCTGCTGAATTGATTGTGAAGCTTTTGAAGGCATCTGCAGGGTTTGGAGCTTCTTCCGAAAGCCACGTGCACCTTGTGAGTCCACCATTTTTGTTTAGTGAGCCACCTTCTCTTATAGAGAAGCTAGTGAGGCAATTCTGCTTTCCCTCTTAGAGTGGTTAAAGTACCTTCTAATCTACAAGCAAAAGTTGGATGACAGTAATTATGTTCTGCTAAACGTTTCCTAGGATGCGACCCCAAAGTGCCGAACCTACATCCACCAGGTTGTCCACTTTCTCAGCGTCTTGGAGCAAGATGGGAAGATCACATTTTCAGCTCTGGAACAGGAGATGTCGAAGCTTCTAGATGATATTGTTATCTTCAGCCCACCAGGTTAGCTCTGGCATGCTGATGGAGAGTTGAGGGAAAGGATAATGATTAAGAAATCCAGATCTGCCCCTTCTACCTCCTTGGTAGGATTGTACCATTAGACCAGGAATAGGGAACTGCAGAGAGGCCAGGACCAATTTCACCCTGAGTCCTCTGATGTTCATGCATTTCTCCCCCAGAAGGTCTGAATACCTGCATTTTCTTCTACATTTATCAATTTTAGAGGGACTTTATTCATTCATTCATTCATTCATTCATTCATTCATTTACTTTATTTCTATTCCACCCTTCTCACCCCACAGGGGACTCAGGGCGGATTACAATGTACACATTACATTTAGACACACAAACACACAAGACAGAGAGAGGCAATTTAACATCTGGCCACCATGGGGAGCTGTCGCACTCCTTCATCCCTCAGCATGTTTCCTGGAGATCTTTTTATGGCCTCGTAAATCAGTTAAATTAAGCCTCCCCACTAAGTGGTACCTTAATTTCCTACTTGACAGATGCAACTGTCTTTTGGGTTGCAAAGGTCGACAACAGGCCACACAATAGGTCGAGAGCCCACCTCGACCCGGGCAGGCCTCGAACTCATGACCTTCTGGTCAGTAGAGATCTTATGCAGCTGACACCTAGCCAGCTGTGCCACATTCCCGGTGCTTCAGAGGTAAACAGAAGTATTAGGGGTGTTATGGGGCTCTGAGGTTAGGTTGGGATGTCGGTATGTTCACATTATATATAGGGTTATTTCAGGGATTTATCTGGAATTTTAAAACTAGGATTTTATCGAAACATATTTTGAAATCATCTTTATTGTGGAAATTTTTAAGAATAATAAAACATAGCTTTGGTGGGTAGTTGGGGGAGTGAGGAGAGAGGGAAGGGTTTCAGGTAAGGATGGGGAGGGAGTTAGGGGGAAAGGCAAGAAAAAAGGAAAAGGAAAAAGTAAATAGAAGAAAGAAAAGAAAATAAGGGATGAACAATGAAGTGGTAGGTGATCTTCCAGTCCATTCCACAGGGAAGTTTATCAATTCTTTGTTTTTACATTCTATTTGATTTTTTTTGTATATGTGTGTGTCACCTTCTTTCTTCTGTTTCTATTTCTTTATCCTTTTAAATAGAGGTTGCATAGCCATCTGTCGGGGGTGCTTTGAATGCGATTTTCCTGCTTCTTGGCAGGGGGTTGGATTGGATGATCCATGGTGTCTCTTCCAACTCTATGGTTCTATGATTCGGTGATCTGCTTCTTCCTACTGTTAGTTTAAAAGATTATTAGATGAGACAGCACAATTCCCCACCTTTCATATTTCTGTTCCTTTGAAGAGAAGGGGAAAGTGATCACAAAATCACTTATTCCGTATGAGACAGGTTCTTAAGACAATCTATTGAAAAATGACAAATTTCCATGTGATGTCTTGCCTTCAGAGCCAGAATGAGACAAGTACTCCCTTCCAGCTTTGTGCAGTTTGTGCTAAATTAATGCCTTAGTTGAGCAAAGCCCCAGACAAACAGGAGGCAAACAAGAGCCACATATTTGGCCAAAAGAGATGCGAACGGCTCATCCAGTTGTTCTGGGTTTTATAAGTTCACATGTCTAGGCAGCAGCTATCATAGTTGGTGCCATTTATGCACTACATTCAGTGTATACAATTTATGCAAAAGTTGTTCTTGCGAGAATACTCATTGATACCATGAGAAAATGACTTGCAGGGAAGGAGAAAAACATGTGCCAGCTCTGAATAGGATTCATCAGCATTGTCCAGATTTTCTCCAGTTGGAAGTCAACTAGGAAGGCAAAGAAATATATTATTCTTTGGCATTGCGGAATCAGTAGATCTGTTTTTCCTTGAGCCTAAGCTTGAGTGGTAAATCATTTCAAAGTCAAGGTCTTTTCAATTTCTCTTTTATTTTACCTCACAGACACGGACCTGCAGACACGCCACTTGGCCTTAAGTAGCCTCTTTGTGGAAGCCCTGATGATGATGAACAATGCCAGTGTTTCCACGGCCGAGTCTCTCCGCATCAGTTTACGAAGCTGGATTGACAGCACTGTGCAAGGCTTAGGGTCATGCCTCTCCTAACAGCTGCCTGCCAGAGCCTGGCCTCCGTCCGGCACATGGCCGAGACCACAGAGGCCTGTGTCACTGCCTATTTTAATGAAGGTGAGGGAGGCAAAGGAATCTGCTCTGGACTTTGAGGATTTGCTTTTATTTAATGTCACTCTGCAGGTGTTGCATTGTCAGACTCTATATCCATATATGTCTATCTGTCTGTCTATTGATTATTATTGTCATTGTTATTATGTTTGTTTGGTTGTTTATTTACTTACTTAGGCGATCCCTAGTAGTCTGAGGATGATGGCCCTCCAAGTGTAGTGTCTTGGCAGTGGGTTTGTAAATGGCTGTGGAGCCATATTCTTGATCCACATGCTCTCCTGAAGTAAAGAATGCTGACATTTGTCTGCCTGTCTTCCCAAGAGATTTGCAGGTGTTTTCGGAGGCCACATTGGTGGAATCGCTCCAGGAATTGAGAGACGTCTGTACACAGTCCACGTTTCGCAGGCATATAGCAGGGTTGGGAGGACAATGGCTTTATAAACAAGCACCATGGTATCCCTACTCGGCCATAGAAACCCGTTGGGTGTTCTTGTGCAAGTCAAACACTGCTAGTCCTCAAAAATCCCATGATCGGTTCATTATAATTCAGAAATGACTTGAAGGAACACAACAACAACATACGTATACTAAATGTGTAAATATTAAAAGGAGACAATTTGTTTTGGATGCTGAGTTGGGCCATTTTGGTACAGCATTGCCCCCCCCCCCTTAATATCTTTAATATTTTGTAATTTCCTTCTAATGTTGCCCTTTTTAGCTTCTGTCACGAAATCTGATTCCAAGCAGTTCAAAAAGAATTTTCAATTTAGCAAGAACACCATGATCCAGCAGGAACTTGGGTTCGTCCTAATGGTAATTTCTCTCTTCTTGCGTGGTCCCTATTTCATACGCAGATGCTCCACTCAACCAAGATGTGGGCTGGGGCCCCATTGTGGCCTCTTTGCAAGTCCCCGAACTCACGGCCGAAGACTTCCTGCAGGAGTGCCTTTCCCTCGGAAGCTACCTCACCCTCTATGTCTACACACTGCAGCAGCTGAATGCTGAACAGACCCTGGCCAATGAAATGCGAGTGCTGCAGATGCTGAGCAAGTGGCTGGAGCAGGTGTATCCCAGGTATTGGCACCTGTTGGCTCTCTGCCAATCATAGCTCTTTGCAGAGCATAGGGAGTTATTTTTTTGTATATCGCCCCGACTCCCCTAGCCAGCATGACTTGAGAATTGTCTTATTCAAAGAAGAGACTTCTCCAAGTTCTGTTGTCTCTTCCTCTTGCCATATGTTTTTGCATTCACCATGCACAGTAGTCCTGCTGGCTGTGGGATTCTGGGAGCTGTAGTCCAAAATAATTTATTGCTTGCTTTCAGTTTAAAGTGACTTCTTGTATTCCTTGGTGTAGCACAATATTTACAGCACAGGTGGTATTTCGACTCTCAGTAACAGTTTGATTACTGTTTGATTTTATTTCAGTTTTAGTTCAGCAGGACATAAGAATGGGGACAAATAGGTATTCTTCAGGATAAATCTCACGGGAGAACAGAATTCTTAAATGGAGGAAAACAAGAAATGTTTGATCCACCAATAGGAGAATGGATATCCAAACTAAATGATTTAAAAGAAATAGACAAACTGAATACGCAGTTTGTCTATTTCTTTTAAATGATCAAAGCTATAAAACCAGAATGGATTGGCGACCTTTAGAACTTTATCTAAAAGTAATAAAAATATGATCGGAAGTCTATGCAGTCAAGGCAGGGGCAGTAGGGTTGGAGGAGTCGGGAAGGTAAATCCAAGTTTGTTATGTATCTCTCGCGGAACGGACTGGAAGACATACTATGTAACCCCACCCTTCCCCATTACCCCCTACCACATGTTTACCTATTCCCCTCACCCCACCCTAAACCCTCCCCTGTCCCCTCCCCCTCCCCAACTGTGTTTTATTTTTGACAAAAACCCTAATAAAAATATTATATATATAAAAAAAGGAAGGCTGCCTCACCTTCCTCCTCGTCCGCGGCGCGACGAAGTGATGTCAGGAAGAAGCGCCTCTGCTGAGGTGGAGGGCCACGCCAGCCGCGCGCTGAAAGACCCCTGTAAGCGCGCGGCCGCCTCCCCTTCCTCCTCGTCACAGGCGCGACGAAGTGACGTCAGGAAGCGCCTCTGACGAGGGAGGATGGCCTCGCCCGATCGCGCGCTTACAGCATTCTTACAGCGCGGCTGGCGAGGCCCTACCTCGGCAGGCGCTTCTTCCTGACGTCACTTCGTCGCCCTCTGACGAGGAGGAAGGGGAGCGGCCGCGCTGTAAGAACGCCCGAAAGAGGCCGGAGGGAGGGAGGGAACTCTTCCTCCTTCCCTCCCTCCCTGCGGCCTCTCTTTCGGGCCTCCCTTACAGCGCGGCCGCCTCCTTCCTCCCTCGGCAGGCGCATCTTCCTGGCGTCACGAAGATGCTCTGGCTTCGAGCCCTTCCTCTGCTGCTGCTGCTGCGGCTGCTGCTACTGCTGCCGCTGCGTCGCCGTGGGGCCGCCCTCGTGCCTCCCCTCCTCCTCGGGTCCGTGGTGGCGAGCCCGCCCCACGAGTCTCCTCTTCCGCCCCGTTCCTCCGCGCCGCTGGCTGGCTGCAGCAACACGGCGGCGAGAGTATGGGCATGCGAGGAGCCGCCGGGAGCCGCCGGAGGGGGCGCGAATATAGCATAAGTACATCGCGCCCCCCCCCCCTGCTCCAACGCCTCCCCTCCATGTTAGTATATTCGCTCCATAAGACGCAGCTTATTTTTCTTCCTACTTTGGGAGGAAAAAAACTGCGTCTTATGGTCCGAAAAATACGGTATTTTTTAAATTTTTAATAGCAATTAAACAGAAAGATATATTTATTAATGTTTCTACCTTTTTCGTAAAATATAGTAAAGAAAGGTGTAAATTACAAACATTGAATTCCAGAAATAATCACAAAAACATTATGTTTGGGGGAGTATGAGCAACGGATGATGGGATTTGCAGTACCTTCAGCCAATTCAGCTCTGACTTCCACAGACCACTAAGATCCCCATGAATGACAGATCTGGATCAAACGGCAACGCCTGCCGGGGATCGTGCGCTTGCGACTGTGTCCCTGCGAGTTGGAATCCCCGGGCAGGCATTGCCGTGGAAACCGCAGCGCATGCCTTCTTCCTCTCATCAACCCCGCCCATGGCGCAGTCCTGTGTATCGGCCTCTTTCTTCCAACGGGGACGTACTCGCAAGCGTGCGACCCTGCAAGTGGCAAGCCTGGCTCATGCCACTGCCCCCTTACAGGGGTTCAGTGCCCCCCAAATTCTTCGAGCCTCCCAGCACCCCCTTGGATCGCCCCACCGCCCACCATGGGGTGGTACCGCCCACTTTGGGAACCACTGGTATAATGGAAAAGGATGTTCCAAGTACAGACACTTTCTAATTGTGGCTTTTTGATGTACTCTTTCTCCCCTGCATCATGTGCTTTTGCCACGCAAGCTCTGCGAAAGATGAAGCCAAGCTTTTCCTTTGGTGGCACAAAGTCCTGCAGCTCTGTCTCTCAAGTGGATCAGGAGGACGCCGTGTTGATGGAGTCGGTCATCCGGATCCTGACGTCTTTGCAAGGCAGGCAGAATGCTTTGGCAGAAGAGCGGCTCACGTCCGGGATTCTCGGTGCTTTTGGGCTCGGACGGAGATCTCCGTTGTCAAACAGGTGAACAGTCAGGGAAGAAGCACCTGGCTCAGGTGACTTTTAGAAAACCAGGAGACCTCAGGTTCAAAGGAGGAGGGGTTGACTCTCAAAGAGAGAATTTGTCATAGAGCTGCTATCAAATGGTTCCTCTTGCGAGATCAGTTTCTCCATCCATAGTGACCTTTCTTTTCTTCTTTGTTGCCACCTTCATCTTTTTCATAAAAGTTAATGTGATAGTGGAGCCTCCAGTGGCACAGTTTGTTAAAGCGCTGAGCTGCTGAATTTGCTGACTGAAAGATCACAGGTTCGAATCCGGGGAGCGGGGTGAGCTCCCACTGTTAGCCCCAGCTTCTGTCAATGTAGCAGTTCAAAAACATGCAAATGTGAGTAGATCAATAGGTACTGCTCAGGCGGGAAAGTAACAGCGCTCCATGCAGTCATGCCAGCCACATGACCTTGGAGGTGTCTATGGACAACGCCGGCTCTTTGGCTTAGAAATGGAGATGAGCACCAACCCTCCGAGTCGGACTTAATGTCAGGGGAAAACCTTTACCTTTACTTCAATGTGATGGTGTTGAAGTTGCCTTACAGGTGAAGCATCCTTCACCTGGAATTCCAAAATACTTGAAAATTATTTTGGAATTCGTGAGATAGGGACACCTTTTCCCCCCGATGAGTCAGTTATACAAACTTACTTTCGTGAACAAAACCATTTAAAATATGGTGTAAAAATTATCTTGCCTGTCTTCTCACAAAAAGTAAACAGAGCTCAACTCTAAAATAGAACAGGTGATGCAGTCAGGGAAATGCAGCAATTCTATGATATAGGAATGTCTGGTATAACAAAAGGTGACTCACTAGTCTGGGCAGGGCGGAACTTTCCGAACTACCCCACCCTACCGTATACCAAACGTAAAGAGGGAAGAGGTTAATCAGGGTAATTTGAAAACCCCAAAATCAAAGCTGTAATAAGGCTGGACTAATCTTTTGACCGGGACCTTTTTGAATGACCACTGGTCACCACCAGACTTATAATTAATATCAAGCCTTTGGCATATTGGAGCTATTTTAGGCAAGAATGCTCTGGATTTGCATTCAGGCCAGTGAACTGAGATAACACTGAAATAATTACTTCTTCAAGATGTACGCTGCCACCATTAGACTTTTGATTGCTGCAGGGAACTGATTTAAAACCTCTTTGACAGAGGCAAACGTGAGGCAGATGTTTGGAACAGTAAAACAGTGAAGTTTATTTAAGAGAACTTACAAAATAGGCATTAAGCTTAGTGGTTCAGAAATATTGGCACAAAAGTGTATGGTTCCTTTAAGCCAGGGGTCAGGAACCTTTTTGACTCAGAGAGCCATAAAAGCAAAATATTTGGAAATGTATTTCAGTGAGAGCCATATACTGTAATATATAATATATTTTAAGATTGAATTCAACTAAATGTGAGTATATACGTACATACTATGAGAAAAGGATTCCCCCGGCAGAATGACGAGACACTTCAGACCTGGCTCTGCAAAAAGCATGCTCAGGACTCTGGGAAGGAAGAGAAGACGGAAGGAAGGGGGAAAGAAAGATAGAATGAAAGAGGGGGGGGGAGGAAGAAAGAACGAACTGTGGAAAAGGAAGAAAAGAAAAGCAGGAGAGAGACGAGGGGAAAAGAAATAAGGAAATGGGAAGGGAGGAAAGGAAAGGGTGGAGGAAAGAAAAGAAAGAGTGAGGAAAAAGTAAAATAATGAAGGAAAAAGAAGAAAAGAAAGAAGGCGGAGAGAGGGAAGTGAAAAGAAAGGAAGGAGAAGGAAAGGAAGACTTGGGGGAAAGAATAGAAGAAGGAAGAGGGAGGGAGAATGGAGGAAAGAAGGAAGGAGAGAAGGAAAGGGTGAAGGGGAGAAAGGAAGGAAGAGGGAGAATGGAGGAAAGAAGGAAGGGGAGAGAGGGAGGAAAAGGAAAAAGAGAAGGAGAAGGAAATGGTGAAGGGGGAGAAAGGAAGGAAGAGGGAGAGCCAGATGCAATCATGAAAATAGCCACATCTGGCTCCCGAGCCATAGGTTCCCTACCCGTGCTTTAAGAAGTTCAAATCTTTGTTACAAAATACGACTCCTTTCTCCCTCCAGGAATTTACTGACAGGATTTCCTCTCTGCCTAGCAAATCCTAACTCCACTACAGATAGTCCTTCTCTCAATCTATCTCTCCACTTCTCTACCAACTATCTCCCAGATTAGATGTGTAATCTACTCACTAGCCTACTCTGCTAGCTACCTGACCAATTTCAGGCTTCTTTTCTCTAACCCTAACTCCCACAACTGCTCTCTCATACTCCCTCCAACCGACCGCTTGACTGAACTGACCCCCATTCTACCAGACAATCCTAACTCCCCTCATTTCCCTCCAGGCTTACTCTTAGGCACGCCCCCTTTTGGAAATGAGATCCAAGACCAGGCCTGGGCAAACGTTGGCTCTCCAGGTGTTTTGGACTACAACTCCCACAATTCCTAACAGCCGATAGTCCTAAACACCTGGAGGGCCAAAGTTTGCCCAGGCCTGTCCAAGACGGACGCCCCCAGGCAACTATCTAAAATGGCTGCCAATTTCTTGGGCCTACTTTTCTAGGCTTTACCTAGCCTACCAGGTAGGGAATTCATCACATCTGTCTATTCTAAATGAATTCGAATGTCTAGAACTAGTAGGATCACATCCAACTATATTAAAAGAACTGGCAAAAGTCATTTCAGAACCACTGGCAATAATCTTTTAGAATATCTGGAGAAGTCCCAGCAAGGAAAAAAAAGAATATCTAAACAATCACCGTACAATTGGCTTGGCATCAACACCAGCAAACAGGTCATTAAATGGTCTACAGCGTCTTTCACCAATCTTCACAATCCAGTAAGGATGTAATCAATGCAGTATATTGTTACACAGTGAAATAATACATTTGGACCAGAACCATGTGTATTTTAGATGTGGAGAAAGATATTTGTGTTTTCCAACTTGGTGGAAGCTGCTAAAACACAATGGTTTGGTCCTTCTCTTTCCATAGGTTCCGTGTTGTCGCTCGGAGCCTGTCTGCTTTTCTGTTGGTACAAATTCCTGTGGAGAATCAGATCCGGTTAAGGTCTGGAGTGGAGCTGCAACTCTCTGGCAAAGCTCAGCAGGTAAATAGGTGGTGGTCTAGAGGGGTCTGTCTGTGTTAAAAGCTGGGTAGATGCAGGGAACACCGTAGATGCAGCTTATCTGGATTTCAGTAAGATCTTCGACAAGGTCCCCCATGACCTTCTGGCAAGGAAATTAGTCAAATGTGGACTAGGCAGAAACTATGTTTAGGTGGATCTGTAATTGGTTAAGTGACTTAACTCAGGGAGTGCTTACCAATGCTTCCTCTTCGTCCTGGAAAGAAGTGACGAGTGAAATGCCCTAAGCAGGGTTTTGTCCTGGGCCCGGTCCTGTTCAACATCTTTATTAATGACTTAGCTGAAGGGTTAGAGAAGGCATGATCATCAAGCTTGCAACCAGGACCAAATTGGGAAGGAGAACCAATATTTCAGAAGATAGGAGCAGAATTCAAAACAATCTTAATAGATTAGAAAGATGATTGGCCAAAACTAACAAAATGCAGTTCAACAGGGACAAATGCAAGATACTCCACTTAGGCAGAAAAAAGGAAATGCAAAGAGACAGAATGGGGGATGATGCCTGACTCGACAGCAGGACTTGTGAAAAAGATCTTGGAGTCCTTACAGATAACAAGTTAAACATGAGCCAACAATGCCATGGACACACACACACACACGAAGCCAATAGAATTTTGGCCTGCGTAAATAGGAGTCTAGTGTCTAGATCCAGGGAATTCATACTACCCTTCAATTCTGCATTGGTCAGACCACACCTGGAATACTGTGTCCAATTCTGTGAACTGCAATTGAAGGGAGATGTTGACAAGCTGGAATGTGTCCAGAGGAGGGTGACTCAAAAAACAAGCCCTATGAAGAACAGCTTGAAGAACTGGGTATGTTTAGCCTGCAGAAGAGAAGGTTGAGAAGAGACATGATGAGGGTCATGTATCAAGATGTCAGTGGAAGTCTTAGGGAGGAGCGAGCAACCTTGCCCTGGAGACTAGGACACGGAACAATGGCTTCAAATTACAGGAAAAAAAGGAGATTCCACTTGAACATGAGGAAGAACTTCCTAAATGTGAGGGCTGTTCAGCAGTGGAACATTCTGCCCCAGAGTGTGGTACAGGCTTTTAAACAGAGGGTGGATGGCCACCTGTCAGGGCTGCTTTGAATGCGATTTTCCTGCTTCTTGGCAGGGGGTTGGACTAGATGGCCCACAAGGTCTCTTCCAACTCAATGAGTATCATTCTATGCTCCCCAAGTTACTCTTGAAAAGGCTTGGCTTCCAAACTTGGGCAATTTTGGTTACCCTCCTCTGGAAAGCTTTCAGCTTCTCAATAAACTTCTTGACTTCTGCTGCTCAGAACTACACAAAGATGTTTTTTGGAAATATATCGCAAGCCACCTAAACCGTGAATATTACAAAGTGTAGGAAAAATTTCTTTTTGGATTAAAGTTTTCAGAATTTCTCAGCCAACAGGGGACAGGGGATTCTCAGAGGAATTATATATCCAGATAGATAGATAGTAGGCCTGGTTGATCCCCCAAAAATTGGTTCAAAACTAGTTTTGGATGTAGGGGGCGCTGGCGCTTCGAATATGATTGACTTCCAAAAATTTTGGGGAAAATTTCAAGATTAATTCATTAAAATTCCAAAATTTCAGAATAGCTTCGTTAATGGCCACATCCAAACTGAAGGAAAACTGCTTCCCCAGTGCCAGGAAGGAAAACCGCGTCCAAAGCAGGTTAAGCAGCCGCTTTGGACGCGGCTTTCCTCCCCCCCCCCCCCGTGGGGCTGTTCAGATCCTTGTTGTGGGCCAGGTGCATAGGGAAGACCTGAGCTTCCCTCCGCTTCTGAATGAGGCCTAGGAGAGGAGAACGTTCGTCTAGGAGAGGAGTGCGTGCTGGAAAAACGCCGGCCTGTGCCCGGCACTGCGCACCTTCCCCACAACAAGGCCCAGGGCGCCGGTCTCGTGCCACACCCGGCGACATGGTAAGAGCGCGCGCACCAGAAAAAACACCGGCCTATGCCCGCCCCAACGCACATAGCCCGCAGCAAGGCCCAGAGCGCAGTGCCCAGTGATTTGCTCCTGGGTGCGCTCGCCCGCCGGTGAGAGGAGCGCACGCGTTACAAAACGCCGGTCCCCACCCACCCCCGGGCAGCTCACCAAGGCTGCAGCTCCGGCCAACGAAGAGGATGCCCCCGGCAGTGGGCCAGGGAAGGGAAAACCCTTTCCGAAAATGGCAATTTCTTTCCGAAAAGTGGCGGCGGTGGTTTCGAATTTGGTAATTCACTTCCGGGTTGCTTACAGCAGTTCAGAAACGCTTCATAAGTAATTTAGAATCAAATTCAATACAAATTTGATCAAGATACGAAAAACCTAACCAGGCCTGATAGATAGGTAGGTAGGTAGGTAGATAGATAGATAGATAGATAATGTTTCTGAGTTCTGGAATCGTATCCTTCATTCTGATTTTTATCTTTTTAGGCATTGAGTGCTCTTGACTCTCTCCTTTCAAACAAACAATACACGGAGTACCAGGAGCAGATCTCTCAAGCGTCCCAGTTCATCAAGGACCCACATCATTCCCTTCGTGATGGGAATAGCCTTCTGGCCATCCTCGTCAATACTTTGTACCCAGAAGTGCATTATTTGGATGCTATCCGATAGCATCAGCGAGGATCAGTTGGCTTTCCCTCACCTCGTCTTACAATCATGGATTGATCTTCTGTTTACACTTGACCGTGATGTTGCACGTGAGAGCGACTTTGCTCAAGGAGCCTTGGATGAGAGTCAGTGGAGATGGACATGTCTGGAGAGAAGTGTGGGCTTTTATTGTTCTGTTGGGGAAAGTGTCAAGAGGACGTTTCAGTTTCTCCATACAAAAAAACTTCTCTTGCTTTTCAGCATGGAGTTTCATTGGCTCAGTTCAGTGGAGCTTGTGGAAAGAGACCTTCATATTGAGTCCTGTTTCAAAGCAGGGCGAAGCTAACCTGTCGCCCCTACTGACGTTGGACTAGAAGTCCCATCATGCACCACCTCTGTCCGTACTCATACTCCCTTGGGCATCTAAAGACATTTTGCAGTGGGGGGAGTATTACATTTTTTTCCAAAGCTTTTGTATACTTGAGCATAGGTGGTAGAACTTGAAAAAGTTATATTTTTGGACTACAACTTCCTGAATCCCTTAGCTACCAAGGCTAGATGATGGATTTTTGAGCTGCAGTAAAAAAAAAAACAACCCCTAACTTTCCTGGACTCTGATGGTTGCTGTTATTGAAAGAGTGCCATAGATATATCTTTGAAGGTGCTTCTTCTGGCCCTTTCCAAGTTTAATTTTACTTTTGTGCCTTTTTGTTCCTTTTGACTGTGAAATGCCTGGGCCAATATCTGTATATAATTAAGAGTTTTGGACCATCCTCGAGCTCATTTTTTTCTTCTTCATCCACTTCCTGTCTAAGATATTTTTGACCATTTGGTCTTGTAATAAGAACTCATTTGGAGCCTCTGCCGCAGAAGTAAATGTCATATGCTCATCTTTGTACAGATAGAAAGCAGATCTTATTTGGAGCTCTTCCATAAGCTACAATTTCCCTCTTTATCATGTGATTGGAATAAGTCATTTGTTTCCATGTTGCTCTAGGTAGAGAAAGGATTAAACTTTGCAACGAGAGAGCAAATATATTTAATTTTAGAAGGCTATTAAAATAGTTTAGTAAAGATTATTATATTTATACTTTAACATATAGTTTACCTTTTGAACCATGTATTCTGGCAGAGTAGCAAGATTTTAAGACTCACGGGATTCTTTTTTCCTTGGAACAGAGCACCGTAAATCAAAAACTTGCTTCGCTGTTGGGTTAAAAATCACGGATTTGCTGGATTTTGGATTCGTTTTCTCAATAGTACAAAATCGGGTTGAATTCAACCAATTTCCTCTTACAGTTTGAAACTGCATTATATGGTCAGTGTAGGCCAGGCATGGGCAAACTTGGGTCCTCCGGATGTTTTGGATGTCAACTCCCACAATTCCTGGCCTCAGGCCCTTTCCTTTCCCCCCATAGCCACTTAAGCGGCTGAGGGGGGAAAGGAAAGGGCCTGAGGCCAGGAATTGTGGGAGTTGACATCCAAAACATCCGGTGGACCCAAGTTTGCCCATGCCTGGTGTAGACTCACGTAACACAGTTAAACTGCATTATGATTCTGCACTGACCAAATAATGCAGTTTCAAACTGCATAATATGGCAATGTAGATATCTAAGTTGGTGTTCCATGTGGGAGTGAGTTCTGTAGAAAACAATTGGGCCTTTCTTCACAAATGATTTTAGGATGGGACAGTCGTCCTAAGGAGAAAGACCCTATGGTTTCCTTTATTATTTACTAAATTCAGATAGTGCTCCAGAAAGGCCTGTTCAAACGTTAAGAGTATAGGGAATTATAATTAATCCCATCAGACTTCTGAACTGCGGTGTTGCCAATTGATTGTTCTGTTATTTGTTGCCTTATTTGAATGCATTTTTTCTCTTCCTCTCTTTTTGGAAAAACAAATAGCAAGTCGGGTTGTTATGTGTTTTCCAGGCTGTATGGCTATGTTCCAGAAGCATTCTCTCCTGACGTTTTGCCCACATCTATGGCAGGCATCCTCAGAGGTTCTGAGGTGAGGATGCCTGCCATAGATGTGGGCGAAATGTCAGGAGGGAATGCTTCTGGAACATAGCCATGCAGCCTGGAAAACTCTCAGGAACCCAGTGATTCCGGCCATGAAAGCCTTCGATAACAAACGCCAAGTCTCTCATAAAACATATATAAATTCCACCCAAAAGAGCCAAACATTGGGAATTGTTCTGCTAATTCCTTCTTGGTGTTTCACTGTTGGTGTTTCATTCACTCACGTAGATCCTAGCAAACTCTTTGGGAAGCATTGTGTGCTAACTTGGGATATTTTTCCTGCTTTGTTGTCATTTCTTTTGCTCCATGTAGCTCATGATTTCCTACCTAAAAGTCTATTTCCCAACTCATCAGCCCTAGCAGATCATATCGATTGCCTTCACCTAATCTGCGGTGATAATTTATTGCTAATTGCTATTAACTGAACATTTGTGAATGATTCGCAATTGCAGTTTCTGGACAATTTCCCTTTCTCATCTTGCCAAATTACAAAAATCAG
The DNA here is from genome assembly GCA_030556195.1 of Anolis apletophallus. Classification (NCBI taxonomy): domain Eukaryota; kingdom Metazoa; phylum Chordata; class Lepidosauria; order Squamata; family Anolidae; genus Anolis; species Anolis apletophallus. Next base: position 14,061,472 of record JARBWK010000006.1, on the reverse strand, counting down.
ATGGTTGCAGCAACAAAGGTTTTCAGAACTTCCCTTTTGAACTAAACTTTCTGTTGCATATTTTGGTGGTGAAAACCATAACAGGTGAGTTGGTGTTTTCTACCAGTAGAAAGAAAATGCTGCTCTTTTTATTTTCAGACTAAGGAATGGAAGAAGAAGAAGAAACAACAACTTGTGTGATGTCACTTGGCTCGGTGTTAATGATATTTAAAACAAAACAAACCTGTGAAAATGCAGAGAATATTATGTGTGCATCTGGTATGAGAGTTTTAATACGGGAGGTGCTGTTTTGGATGTGGCTTTAACAAATTGTGTGTTTATAGTGGTTCGTGTCTGCAAGGACCACAGGAAATAAATGGTGAGAAACACTGGACTCAGACTGTTCTTCTAGCTATCAATGGTCGGCGTAGTTTTGGGGGATCTCCTAGACCTAGAATAGCAATTGTTGCCGTTACGGGAGAATGGCAATTTTATGTGATGGTTTGCCCTCCGTATCTTCTTTTTTGGTTCGCCCACCATATTCACAGATTCAATCAACCACATTTTGAAAATATTTTGGGAAAAATATTCCAAAACACCAAGCATAAAGCATAGGATTCCGCCGGACTCGGTTCCCTCAATCCCAATTTGTTTCATTTGTTTCAAACTAGATTAGGTACCTGGCGTTGTATGGGTTTAGGATTTTGGAAGGATAACTATTAGAAGTAGTCATTGTTTATTTTAGAGTTTTATGAATGGTCTCATCAGAAAATGTAAGGAGCCTCCAGTGGTGCAGTGAGTTAAACCCTTGTGCTGGCAGGACTGAAGACCAACAGTAGGAAATTCAAATCCAGGAAGAGCATGGATGAGCTCCCTCTGTCAGCTCCGCCCCCCCCATACATGGACATGGGAGATGCCTCCCACAAGGATGGTAAAACATCAAAACATCCAGGTGTTCCCTGGGCAACGTCCTTGCAGAAGGCCAATTCTCTCACACCAGAAGCCACTTGCATTTTCTCAAGTCGCTCTTGACACACACACACACACACACACAATCAGAATATATATATAAGGACATGGGTGAATTCCTGTCATCCTGGATCAGTTCCCTCCAAACCTCACCAGTATTCTAAGTTGGCCTCATTGGGTATATGTGCCAACTTTCGTCCAGATACATCATTGGGCTCACAGTACTCTCTGGATGTGGATGAACTATAATTTCCAAAAAAAAAAAAACCAAGGTCAATTCCCCCAAACCTCCCCAGTATTCAAAGCTGGCCATGTTGAGTATGCGTGCCAAGCTTGGTCCAGACTCCAGATTAATTGTCAATTGGGTTCTCAGTGCTCTTTGTCCTCTCTGAACTATAACTCCCAAAATTGTGGGTCATTTCCCCTCCAAACCCCACCAGTATTTTCTGTCAGAGTCACCGTGCTCTCTGAAAGTGGAAGCCAACTTGGATAATACATACATACATAGATACATATTTTTACTTTTATTATATTTTTATTATATTAGATAAATATATAGAATAGATTAATATCTGAAATAATATTTTGCATGTCTCCTTTCAGGAACATAAATGGCACCAAAACACGATATTAGCACACAACATTCCTTTCATATGTGCCTTTTATTTATACATTTAAATACATAATTATGCTACAAAGTTTCCTAGAAATGTGCAAAAAGATACAGATAATACATAGTCATAAAAGAAATAATTTACAGATGTGTCAATATTGTCGATGAGATCCTTCCTGAACGTGGGTCAGGTGTGGTTGGAACTTGGATGGGGAATAGCCAAGGGATACCAGGTGCTATCTAGCTATATTTCAGAGGAAGGAACTGGCAAATGAACTCAATGAGGATTGGTCAGCTAAAATCCCATGAAATTTCAAATTTCATACTCCACAAGCCAGCAGGAAACTTGTATTTGTATGCCACCTTACTTGCAGAGGGTGACCCAGTGCAGTTTCCATCTAGGCTGGTGACTTCCCTTTTCTGATATGGAAAATGATTATTGATAGCAGCAGTCTTAGGAAGTGAAAAGTCTTTCAAAAAGGGTTTTAAGAGTAAGCTTGGGAAAAAGCTGTGACTCAATGCTAGAGGATGGAGTTCATGTGCCAAATGTGTCCCAAGTTCAGCTTGTGGCATCTGCAGGCAGAACTTGAGGAAATCTCAGGCAATCCTTCTGCAGAATTTGTCTGCTCCACACAAGAAATTCCACATAAAAACAATGATTTATTGTCTGTGTGGGGACTAGAGACAAAGCCAGGCAATACTATTTATTTTTGTTGGGGGTTTTTTTGAAGTTATTTTCGTTCAGGAAAAAAGAAACCCAAATGAAGCACACAAGTGGATTCTTAGATACAGCTACATACGATCTAGTACTATCTGCTCCCCATGGTTACAACTAAATGACGATTACAAATAACAAAATTGGAAGACAAAATAACAAAAACAAGAAACAAATGTGTACTAACTCAGTGTTTCCCAACCTTTTTTGAGCCGCAGCACACTTTTAACATTAAAAAAATCCGGGGGCACACCACCAACCAAAATGACACTCTAACACAGTAAAGAACGGCTGGGGGATGATGGCCTGCTGGGAGCAGCTGCTGGGAGTGCCAAAGCCAGGGGAGGAACCAGGCCATGCCATGCCCTGCCCCCTTCAGCTCTCACAGCTTCTCCAGCCTTGAGGGGGCAGTGCCAAGCCAGTGGTGGCAGAGCCAGCACAATGCTGGCTTGGCACTGTCCCCTCAAGGCTGGAGAAGCTGTGGGAGAGCTGAAGCCAGGGGAGGGGGCCGTGCCATGCCCCGCCCCCTCCCCCCCCCGGCTTCAGCTTTCCCACAGCTTCTCCAGCCTTGAGGGGGCAGTGCGAGCGAGGGGCGGGAGACATGGCCCCCGTCCCCGGTGCCGCTCTCCGCCATGACTCCCGCCCCTCGCTCGCTGAAGCTGCGTGGAGGAGGAGCATGAGCGGTGGACAGGCTTAAGTGGGCGGGGCTCCGCGTGGCTTCAGCGAGCGAGGGGCGAGAGTCATGGCAGATTGGAGGCTGGTTGGGGAAACGGCCGAAGGAGGCAGCGCCTCGGCCCATTCTTCTTTTTCTTTGCTGCTGCCCGGCCCTTCCTCCTCCTCCCCCAAGCAGCAGGAGTTCGGCAGGAGGAGGGGGGAAGGAAGGGGGGCAGAGAGCTTTTCCCGCAGCACAGCAGGAGGTCCGTCACGGCACACTATTGTGCCGTGTCACAGCGGTTGGGAAACACTGTACTAACTTCCCATTCTCTACTTGAAAGTTATTGTCCCTTTTTAGTCTACTCCTTTTAAATAATATTGTACAGTTGCACTTCTACTTTGGGCAACACCAACTTGTGAATCCGACAGTTGACAAATGTCCTCACCGTTGTGAAAAGATCAGAAATAAGTCCCAATTTTCCTTAACTTTTATCAGCACAGTCAATTTGTCCACCTCTGCTAAGTCAGAGATCTTCATCAGCCATTCTTGCGTTGGGATAATTGCTTCCTTCCATCTCTAAGCATAGATAATTCTTGCTGCAGGAATATATTGTAATAACGGCTTACCCAGACCACAATCTTCTAACCCACGAATTTGCTTTAGATTCTCTCTGCCAGGCTTCGGCTTACAGAGCTGATGGAGCGACTGAAGTTTTCATATGGAGACTCCTGCCTTTGTTGCCTACAGACGAAAGCATGGACATTAATGCCAATTGCACTGGAGAGAACTTTGTTTATTCCCAGAGGATTTGGTAGAAAGAAGAGTTCCACCATGTTAATCTCACTGACCGCCTTCTCCGTATTACTTTTGATTACAGAGAAAAAGAATCAAGCAGTTAAATCTAAATAAATAAAAATGTAATGTTTATTTGTGGGATTAACATAACTCAAAAACTACTGGACAAATTGACACCAAATTTGGAGATAATACACCAAACAACCCAATGAGTGATGATCACTCAACACCCCCCCCCACAAAAAAACAGTGAAGGGGACTTTAAATCCCAAAAATTATAAAACAAGGTACAGCGCATGCCCCCCCCCCCCTGCACAGGGGGAAAAAACCCAACTAAACAGCTGCAAGGAACGTGGAAAGCTCTGGTGGGCTGGGCAGGCAGTCCAGGCCCTCAATTTGGGGTCTCCCCTCTCCCACCCAACACCCCTTTCTTCCTTACCTTTGGGCCTACCCTCCTTCACCATGCCGGGGCCTTGCATGGGCCCTCCTTACCTCCCTCCCAGTCTCTGGCCTCTCTTTGTTGGCCCCAACAAACACAGACCCCTTCTCCTTTTCCTCCTGGTGAGGCAGTGGGTGGCTGCTCCATGCGGGCACAATTCGCCAGGCTTCGCCTTCCCTTTCCTGGGCGCTGACGGGAAGGGAGCATTGCAGACCTCAGACTTGCTGGGCCCAGTGTGGGCAGGAGGCATTTTTCGAGGTGGGCCTTGCTCACCCAGCACTGGCTCCTTCTTTCTGCCACAGCTGCAGGTCACCTTTCATGTGACCCCGCCTGCGTGTCCACCCGCCAAATAGGCGGCCATGGCAGAAAGAAGGGGCAGCACTGGGTGAGCGAGGCCTGCCTCAAAAAGCACCTCCTGCTTGCCCCCGCTAAGCCCAGCAAGGCCCAGGCAAGAGGTAGAGAAGGAAAGGAAAGAAAATGAAGGAAGGACAGAAAGAGGGAGGGAAGAAAAGAGAGAGAGAGAGAGAGAGAAAGAGGGTGGGAAACAAAGAAGGAAGGAAGGAAGAATTGAAGCAAAGAGGTAGAGAAGGAAAAGAGAAAGGAGAAGGAAAAGAAAAGGGGAGGAAGGAAGGAAGAGAGAAGAAGAAAAAAGGAAGGAACGAAGGAAAGACGGAGGGAAGGAAGGAAGTAGGGAAAGAACGAAGGAGAGAAAGGTTGACCACAGGGGAGAAGGTTGACCACAGCAACGCGTAGCAGACTTGGATTGCTTGTTCAATCCATATACAATTCTGATCCATCTGGAGGTTGATTCTTGTTCAATCCTGCAACTTGCTCACTAGAAATTACTCACAAACTTGTATCCATCTGAAAAGGTGTATTCCCAGACGTGCCAAGGCACTGAAAATGCCACAATATCTGCTTTGAACTGGGTTGAGTAGAAAATGTGGAATTTTATTCAGCTGTGTGGAAGAGCTCTCAGATAACACTTGTGAAAAATTGAAATACAAAGTTTGGAAGGCTTGCTGGTCAGTGTAAAAGAAATACTGTAGCTTGTGACACATAGAGCCTTTCCAAGAAGACAGACCCATTTTAAGTTCTTTGTTTCTGAGGGCCCTTCCCAGAATAAACAAGGCAGAAAAAGGCAGATAATCAACAATATCTGCTTTGAGCTGGGTTATCTGAGTCCACACTGCCATATAATCCAGTTCAATGTGGATCTTATACAGCTGTGTGGAAGGGGCCTGCATTTCCAGTATCTGGGATGGTGGAAGGAGTTTTGGGTTTTAGTCCAAACTTTACAAGAGTTACCTAAATTATTAATGACTTTGGGTATGTCATTAAGCAGACACAAAAAAACTAGAAATATGCTACCTGTTCCTGTAAGTCCAGTTTCACAATTGCACAATTACAATTGTACAGTTTGACACCACTTTCAATTGCCATGGCTCAATGAAAAACCAGGATTTGTAGCTTGGTGAAGCACCAGCACACATTGACAGGGAAGGCTAAAGACCTTGCAGAACGATAGCTCCCATGATTCCACAGCACTGAGCCATGGTAACTAAAATGGCACCAAACCATAATCTTTCTGTAGATCTGTAGCCCTCCAGGTGTTTTGCAACCAGCTAGCCAGTTTACCAGCCTGGGAGTTGAAGTCCAAAACAGGGAATATGCACCCTAGGCCTGGGCAGGGAATATAAACTAATTTGGGTTTAATACAAGCTGTCTAAGTCAGTGGTCCCCAACCTTTGGTCCTCCAGGTGTTTTGGACTTCAGCTCCCACAATTCCTAACAGCTGGTAAAATGACTAGGATTTCGGGTAGTTGAAGTCCAAAACAACTGGAAGGCCAAAAGTTAGGAACCACTGGTCTAGGTTTATAGGGTTAGCTGAGGAAACCAGAGCCTTCCAGATGTTGGATTCTGACCCTCATCAGTTCAACTTGACAAAAGTCAGGGATGAAGGGAGTTTATGTGTGACAATATCTACAGCAAAGGGTGGGCAACTGTTGAAGGATATTGGGGCTGCATTACCCCCATGAGCATATTCTCCACTACAAAAAAGAGAAAGACAATAACATATTTATCTTAATTGTCTTTCATTGCCCTTTAGGGATGGTTTTTCCATCATGTCTTTGGAGTTATGACTTGTCCAGATTAATGTTTATGGGTTGTGACTGGAGACAGTTGAATTTCCTGAGTCATCAAAGCAATTTTTGTCCTGAACTCTCTGAGCCCTTTGCAAGGAGCGCTGACTCAGCCGATCCCAAGCCAGACTCACCAGTTGTGCCAATGATCCTGCTGTGCTCTGATGAGAATTGTAGCGCCAACAATCCTGTCCAGACGCCAGTGGCATCCTTTTTGGTTTTTAGGACATGGAAAATTGTACGCTTGTTGAGCACATGGCTTCTGGACAACCCTCTCCTTCCCAGCACCTGTCCCTAATCGTCTTGCTAAAATATGCAAGCCTTAATGGATTTATGCGAAATCTGTAAGTGGAAATGAAAGCATTTCCTTACCGTGAAAGGGTCGTGGTGGTTATAAATCTATCTGCAGTGCAGGGAGAGAAAAAAAGGGAAATGTTAGTGTTCTCATCAACTATACCTTTGTGCAAATGTTTTAGTGAGAATCAGAATCAGAGAATCATAAAATAATAGAGTTGGAAGAGACTTCATGGGCCATCTAAGAGCTTGGGTGTCGTCCTGGATTCAGAGTTGACTATGGAGGCCCAGATCGCTAATGTTAGTAAGCAGGCCTTTTTCCATCTCCGGCAGGCGAGAAAGCTGGCACCTTACCTTTCAGAGGAAGCCTTGGCTACAATCATCCATGCAACGGTTACATCTAGACTGGATTATTGTAACGCCTTGTATGTTGGCCTTCCCCTGTCGACTACTCGGAGAATCCGCATTATTCAGAATGCGGCTGCCAGGCTACTTGCAAAAACACCTTTGAGATGCCACATAACTCCAACTCTGTTACACTTGCACTGGCTTCCAACGGAATTCCGGGCCCTGTTTAAGTTGTTGGTTTTAACCTTGAAGGCGCTTTATGGTCAGGGGCCAGCATATCTCAGAGACCGCCTCTCCCATGTTCGCCACCAGTGGTTGCCACGACTCCTCCAACTAAACTTACTGTATGTTCCAGGCCCCAGGGAAGTACGTCTCGAGAGCACAAGACGTAGGGCCTTCTCCATCTCTGCCCCTGTCTTGTGGAACTCCTTGGCTCCCCACTTGAGGGCCATGCGTGGCTTGCGACCCTTTGCTCAGGCACTCAAGACCTGGCTTTTTAGCAGAGCTTTTAATGTCTAATGCAGTCTATTTGGTATTGTGTATTTTTTTAAATGCTATTGTTTTATGTAAATCGCCTGGAGTATTTTAATGGAGGGCGATTAACAAGTGAGAAACTGATGATGATGATGATGATGATGATGATGATGATCTAGTCCAACTCCCTTCTACCAGGCGGGAGAAGCACAATCAAAGTATCCCTGACAAATGGCTACCCAGTCTCTGTTTAAAGATGCCAAGGAAGGAGTTTCCACTGGACTCCAAGGCAAAGATTTCCACTGTTGAATAGCTCATGCTCATAAGTAAATAGCTCATAAGTAAATGGGTTCCTGACTATAGCCAAAATAATATTTACCCCCAAACACAATGATATACAATATTGATGAATAAACTGTTATATGCAGTATAGACCAGTATTAAGTGAAATACAATTAGTACAATTTACAATTACAATGGTATTGCTCTGTACACCCAAATAATTTCTAACTTAAACAATGTGTATTCTATGCATAAACTTGCAGCTTGTAAAATCAATATGTAGAACCGACGAGTATGGAGACCACAACTGGTTTCGACTCTAAGTCTTCCTCTGGTGAATTTATCTGTGAATATTATATTGAATTAACAAGAGAATGTCTCCATATCCACATACATACAGTTACAAATAATAATAATACATAATAATAAACTTTATTTATACCCTGCCACCATCTCCCCAATGGGACTCGGGGTGGATAACATGAGGCCAAGCCCTTCTAAAATACAGTACAACACAGTGAAATGCAAAGTACAAAACAAAATACATCAGAAATAATAGTAATTAAAAATACAATTACAATAACAAATGGAATGATACAGGAAATTCACACAATAAAAACCGATAGGTAAGCCATGTGGGCAAGATAAAATGATAAAAACCCTGGGTAAGGTAGGAGTAGGAAATAGCAAATGATACAGAGAGCCAACTCGATCGATCGATCGATCTATCTATCTATCTATCTATCTATCTATCTATCTATCTATCTATCTCATAGTGCTCTTTAGTTTTTCCTCCGTCCGGGTCACCAGATGTTATTGAATGTCAACTCCCATCACTTTTGATTATCTGCCATGTGGACAAGGAGACTCAGGGCGGATTCCAACAAACAAAAAACGCAGATGCAAATATGAATACATTAACAGCCCATCCAATCCCAAAGTAAACCCAAATCAAACCACCGATTATTGAATAAAATCTTAAAATTACACAACCAATTACACTATAAAATTATATCTAACTTTAAAAACATCTAATTTTTTCAGACCATAAAACATGAGTCTCAGTTTACTGTGTTCCTGAAACCTAAAGACAAAATTTATTTTTGATTCTTATATATCTTATGCACTTAGCCAGAGGGAAATTTTATGTAAGATTTCAAATGATTTTATCCATGAAACAAAGTTTGTGTACACTGAACAATCAGAAAGCAGCAGTTTCACCATCTCAACTATCCATGTTTGGATTTTGGAGTGTTTCAAATTTTGAAATTCCAGACAAATAGTAGCAGTGAATTTTATGAATGCAAGCTCCAAGAAACCATATTTTTCTTCAATATATGTTGGTTAATCCCAAATAAACTAGTTTCATTGAATGCATTTTGGAATGATGAGTCAAGACATAAATAAATCTAATTGATTTAATGGGTTTATTCCAGTTGGAACTTGCTATTGAATTTAGCTCATGATCATCTTATGTTATTATAGATAGTGAGCCCATGTTCATATCGTATATACTTATTATTACTGTTTTTTCTTCTTTTCTTTTCCCTTTGCCCCATTCTTTGTAAATGTCCTTTAAAAATGATAATGATAATATACCTACCTCCTTTCCAGAAGGCCCCGATCCCTAATATCACCACCAGAGCCAGTAGTTTTATCCCCAGGGCTACGAACAAGAGGATGAGAATCCAAGAGCCACTCCCAGCTTTGAACTTGTAAAAATACACCGCTCCTTCTGCATGTCCAAGGTTGTTGGCGGCAATGCAAGTGTATTTCCCATCAAGGACCAGGTGCTGAAGCTCCTTAGTTATCTGATGTGCCATTGGCCAGGATACTGAAGTCGCGTTGTCAGATAGAGGGCCAGCCCACGTCACGGTTGGGAGCGGTTCTCCTTCGGCTGTGCACTTGGCATGGAAAGCATGCTCTTGGTCCATCTGGACAGAGATGTTCACAATCCTGGGAGGTGCTACCCAAAACATAAGGGACAAAGTCATGTTCAGATCTCCAGCATGTCTATTGGACATTTTTGTCCAATGCAGAGCATGATCACTCAATTTAAGGCTGTGGAATTGAATTGACTGCCCATGCTCAGCATTAGAGCAAATGGGGTGCCATTTCACATGGATGTCCCTTGTGTATTGATGTGCATTACACATTGGGCACTGTTTTGCATGGGTGCACACATGTACTTACTTGTATACTATGACCTCCATATACCAGATTTCCTTTATCCACATCCAACAAAATATTACTCCTGTAGGCATTGACTAGATTCTAGACCAGTGGTTCCCAAAGCATCCATACAAGCAAATATAATCTTTTGGGGAAAGTACCACCCCTGGTGGGCGGTGGGTAGCAATCGAGCAGAGGGGCGCTGGAAGGTCCAGGAGAGCCAAGATTTCAGCAACAGGGGCGCTGAACCCCTGTTATGGTGGTGGTGGGGGCAGTGGCGTGAGCCAGGGGTGACAGGCTACCATCCATCTCTCTGTGTGCTGAACCCCTCTCTCTCTTCTTCATCCTCCTGCTCCCTTCCCTCCTCCTCTCCTCACCAAGCAAGGGATAATAATAATACCTTTGGGGTTCCTTCCAACTGGTTGAGTCTTATAACAATAATAATAATGCCCTTCATATTTAGTGGAACATGGATTCAGTGCGGTAACCAATTTATTAACAAAAAAATAAACTGATTGCAAAATAGTCAATCGTGATGATTTGAGATTACTGCTGACGAAAATAGAGCCGAGGATGACTAGATTGGTAGCAACATGCCAGGTTCATCCTTCTCATTAAGATGATTTCAAATGTTTTAACTTTTTTTGTATTGCCTTTCTATTCCAAGTTCAATAAATAGTTTCATAATTTCAAACTTCAATGTTTCTAATTTACAACTTTATTCTATTTTACGAAAAAGGTAGAAATATTAATACATATATCTTCCTGTTTAATTGCTATTAAAACTTTAAAAAAATAATTTCTAGGGGGGCGGTGACTAATTTTTTTTTCTGGAAATGGGGTGGCAGGCCAAAAATGTTTGGGAATCACTGTTCTAGACAAACCAAGGGTCGGAGCAAACTCTATTGAAATAAAGAGCATCATGAATCTGAAATTCTTGGGCCAGAAACCCTTTATTTCAGTGGGGTTTGATATGACCCTCAGTTTGATGTACCTACACAAAATTTAGGAACGTGTTCCCCGTGGATACAGGGATCATACTGTAAATTCCGTTGTCATATCTAAGGGCCCTTTTGGTCCATCTTCAAAACTGGGTGAAATAATAATAATAATAATAAACTCTATTTGTATATCGCTCTATCTTCCAGCATAGGTAATGCATTCAGTTACCAACACAAAGTCATACAAAATAACCATTATAATACATAAATGTAATACTATTAAAATTGTATTCAATTGTTCACATATAATTAGCATTATTAATTGGAATAATAATAAGTAACAATAATAATAAGTCAAATAGTTTCCTATATTTTAAAAGCCTTCTCCTGCCTTAAAATAACCCCTGGGCAACATGACAAAAGTGTCCTGCATATCCCTAAAAGATTTTTGAATGGGGGTTGGTGTCTGATTGTCCTTGTTAAATTGGGGTATTTGAGGGGTACAGTCAGCTCTTAATATCCATGGATTCTGCATCCCCAGATTTAACCATCCACATCTTGAAAATATTAAGCACCCACCATCAAAAAGAATTCCATAAGGCAAACTTTGATTTTACCATTTTATATAAGTAACACAATTTTACCACACCATTGTATATAATGGGACTTAAGCATCTACAGATTTTGGTATTCATGGAGGGCCCTGGAACCAAACCTCACCACATACCAAGAGCCCACTGTATGTGGCTCAGTAGATTTAGTTGAGTTTACAACCATAGGATTCAGGCCTAAATCTGAAGAACTGTAATTGTAATATATTTGGATATGGTTGCCATCATTTGAAGTAGAGCAACCACAATCTCATAAGAGGCTAAAAGTCAAAAATCATATTTGTTTCATTGTTAAGAATTAGATACAACACCATGGTCTTCTCACCTATGAGGTGGAGCCGGATTCCCATCCGGCTTTCATACTTGTCGTGAAGATCCCCAGAAAATTCAACTCGGCAGAAGTATCTGTTGCTGTCATTCCAGGAAACATGGTCAATTTGGAGTGACAGGTTGTTTTGCCTTGGGTTCCCCAAGAGCTTGTATCTGTTCTTCAAGCCAACGGTGGTTCTGCAGACATCGCTGGAACTGTGTGCAATGCACTTGAAAATCACTGTCCCGTTGTAAGGCTCCTTCACCCGCCAAATGGCAGTCAAGGTCTTGTCGTACGTGGAGTGTGGGTGTGTGAAAGTGCAAGGCAAGGCAACCGTCTTGCCAATTTCACTAGTCACCTCCGCTGGGACGTGCATAGACCAGCCTTTGGAGGAGATACCTGAAAGCAATGGAGCATCTCTAGTTAACACAGGGTACATCTACACTGTAGAATGTATGCAGTTTGACCCCACTTTAACTACCACCGGTCAATACTGTGCAATCATGGGCATTGTAGCTCTTTATAGAGGTGGGACTTCACCAAACAATTCTGAGCAGAGTCAGTTAAGCTGTATTAGATGCATCAAAAAAATCTGGTGATGGATGCCAACATCCTTTGTGAACATAAAGTTCTAGTGAAGGGGAAATTGATGCTTTAACAGAAACAGTGTCAGGAGAGAGTGCTGCTGAGCAAAGGCTTTAGGATAACAGGGTAGCTTGCCAAGAAATAATGACGAGAATAAGCTACTCTGATTGGTACAAAGGCACAAGCAGTGATTTGCCAGGGAACATCATGTGCCTTCTAGATAAGAGTGGCCCTGATTGGCCTACTAGCCATGTGCTTCTGTTTACAATGTTTCTGAATGGTTAGACAATGCGCATGACAAATGAAAGCTTCCACTTGGCAGGTTTCCCGGTAGTAATGTAACAATTTGGGAACACTTTGCTCATAAAGCAATAAAATAGAAAATGATGGAAATTCACACTGCGCCACAGTTTATTAACAAATAGGAGTATAATGCTGAACAATGCTTTGTTTAATTGGGTAATGAAATGGGTTCATGAGTGCCAGCCTATTGCAAGTTATGAAGATGGGCGGGATCAAGAGTCTGTCGCCATTGAATGTATAAAAACTGAGTGTTGGCATTTGTTTGGGCCTCTGCCATATTAGCAGCCTTTATGCTAGGCAGACTCCGTCAGCTGATGTTTTGCAAATAAAGTTGGCTTCATTTGTACCAGTATCAATTGTTGCGTTTTCCGTCCCTGTGCCCACACGAAAGTCACCGCCTGAGAGTCAGAAGTATTTGCCTGGGAGTTTTGGGACTCCAGATTGCTGCTACATCTTGGTGACCAGTCCGACGTGATGGAAGAGGCAATCCAGACGGGTCTGTGACGCTGAAAACGCAATCCTGTTGGCAGGACGGCCCTCGTTCGCAGGTGAGGAACTGGGGCAACTTAGGAGGGCTGAGAAGGGGCCCCACAAAACCAAACGACCGGCTGCCTAACTCGCCTCAGAGCACCGCTTGCTGACCCGAGGGACCGCAATTATCAAATACTGCCAGTGAAACCAGAAGAAGAGGGAAGACCGAGGGCGCAGAGGGTCAAACTGCGTCTAGTGAGAAATCCGGCATCAAAAGCGTGCAGAGAAAGTCCGGGGGCGCCGGGGATTTCCGTGCGTCTAGTGAGCAATCCGGCACAAAGGCCTGAGGGACGACTCCTGGAGGCAACAGGAATCGGCAAGTATACAGAGTAAAGTTAAAACACTTAGGGAACACACACGCCATTGGGGGAGAACAAACACTGAAGTGTTCTTGGCCATTAGAAATGGGGGGGAGTGAAATCCAAGGAGAAAAGGGAGACACCTTTGGATTGTGTGTTAGTTAACTGGGATAGGTTTTGTCAGTTAGCAGTGGAGGGAAGGCCCCAGGATTTGAAGGATTACAGGCTTAAGAACCTGTGCTCAGAGGTGTGGCCGGCTGTGGCAGAAATCAGTTGGCCCAAGACAGGGACTTGGGATTTGAGAAAATGCAGAGAGTCAAAATCCTATTGTTACGAAGTATGTCCATCTGATCAATGGGTCTACTCCGCTACATGGGAGAAGAAATGGAAGCAGAGGGAGTCTGGTGGATCGAGAAGCGACACCAGGACAGATGCTTGTTTAGCAGGAAGGCAGGGAAAAGCGCCCCGGTTCCCAAACAGAACTGGAGGAATTGCAACACTTAAGGAGAAGACCAAGGCATAGAGAAAATGCCGCCGCAGGAGTGGAGGGGCCAAATGCACCTCCGCTTGATGCATCTTTAAATACTCCAACACAAGCCCCAAACGCGGCCCCCACCCTTGGAGCAAGCTCAGCCTCAGAGATGGCGCCCCAGGCTGTGATGCGTCATGAGACGGCGTGCGTTGTTCCAACCGCGTCCCCTCCAATGAACCCCCCCCATGTTGCCACAACCAGCAATAGCAAGTTTGCCAATCGCGGACCCCCGCGTGATGTTCCCATCAATTATGGTGACTTCACCAACCGTGACGGCTCCATTTATGCCACCGCAAGCCACAACAGCTTACACCATGCCACATTCGCATACCAGGTGCCCCAGTCCGATCAAATCCTTTATCCGCTAGCAGAAGCAAGTTCCAGGAGAAGAGGAGAGAAAGGACAGGAAGAAAAAGGCAGCCTAATGGATGAGAGACAGAGGGTCAGGAAGAGAAAGACTTTGTAGAGGAAGTGTCAGAGGAAAAGGATGCAAGTGGAAGAGGAAGAAGAGGAAGTGATAGAGAGGCAGAAGTAAGTGCAAGAAGGAAAAGACGAGGATTGAAGGACAGGCAAGGCTTTTCTTCTGCTGCACCCAGAAGAGCCTTTAGATGCCGTAGAAATAGGGGATCAGCGCATGAAGTTCCTAGTAGATACAGGAGCGGACAAAGCGGTAGTGAACACTAAATTAGCGCCTGTTAGCAATAAAATAAATCAAAGTAATTGAAGTGTCAGGCAAACCAAAAGGATGCCCTTTTTATTGTTTCAAGAGACATGTTAGAAGGGAGGTCAGAAAGAAGAGATAAGGTCAGAACATCTTTCCCGTGAGAACGCCACGGTACCCCATCGGTGGCAGGAAGCCAGGAACATTTGAATAGATTGTTGCAGTATGAGAACAAATGCACTCTAGTTCTCTTGAGAACAAGGAAGCAAGATTTTGAAAATAGGAAGGAAGCAATTCCTTTACTCAGCCACAAGAGGGAACAAACCAGATCCATTTGTCTGGACGGAAGGGTATAAAGAAGCATTCCAAACTATGATGCAAGTGCCAATGTCTTTCCCAGCATAGGCCTGTCAAGATTTGCAGCTCTTCCTGTTCGCTTCAAGGCGAGAGGAACAGCTGTGGGTGTATTGTGACACAGAGCTAGGCACATGACACAGACCTGTTGCACATTTATCAGAATACCACACCACGTCAAAACACTGCTAGATACAAAGAAACCTCACTGGCTCACGAAGGAGTATTGTGTGATCACCCTCTCATCTCTTTTGAGGTGTGCCCTATGCCAAAATCCGGCAACTTTATTGCCAAAATACGGAGAGCCACTAGAATATCAATGCATGCAAGTCATGAGCCAAGTTTATTCCAGCAGGCCAGGTCCAAAGACGTCCCATTGGAGAAAATAGATTTAATCCTTTTCACAGATGGCAAAATGGGGTGACGAACGGGCTAGGCAGTTGTGACGAGGGGGAGAGGGATTCTGGGAACAGAATCTTTTTGTCCGGGAACTTCTGCTTAGCTAACAGAACTGTTGGCTCACACCCAAGCGCTGTTTTTGTCAAAAGGGAAAAAGGGTTAATATCTGTACAGGGAGCGAGGCTTCCTGACCTCAGCTGGAAAGGCCAGTAAGTATGCAGATGAGATAATGGTTGCTCTCTTAGAAGCTGTTTGGGAAACCTAAAAAGGTGCTGTTATGCACTACGGGGTGTCAGAGAGGAGAGGGTCAGGTCAGTCAGGGAGGTAACATTCAAGAAACCACCATTCGTAACGTTAAAAATCATAGGCTCAGGCCCTACAGTAGAAAGATGTCATTACACCAAGAATGAGGAGAAATGGGCCTTGGGCGAGAAGGGGGAGTGGCAGGAAAACATTCTCGTGACGCTAGACAACCGTGTCTTCATCCCATAAGGATAAAGGCATGACACATAGTCCAACATTTTCATGGAAACACCCATTCAGGTGAATCTGCATCAGCAGCCTTGCTGGGAGGGCAAATGCATCCAACATCAAGACAGCTCACCGTTTGAAGCAATCATCTGCTAAGGCAGAAAGAGTTAACAGGACACTGAAAACAGTTTGGCAAAGATAGGTCAAGAGACAAGACTACATTGGAGAGTGGCATTGCCCATGGCGGTGTTGAAAGACTTGGATGGGAGACCCCCATTAAACATGAAGGACTATAAATGGAATGGCATCAGACAGCCATGTTTTAAGAAATCAGCAAACCTTAGAGCAAGTTCAGCTGCTAGGAAAAACACCTTGATGATTTGAATCAATACGCTGCAGAATTGCGCTACCCCTTTTCCCTACTGCCCCTCTTCATTGCTTTTCCCAGGTGACGGGGTACTCGTGAAGGAAAGGAGGGTCCAATCGCTGCAGCCCACCCATAGACGGAGAGGACCACACACCGTTCTCCTAGCCACGCCCACTGCCGTGAAGGTGCGAGAGATAAGGGCACGAGAGTAAAGAGAACACTGGCTGTTCGGAAATCTGCAGTTGATCCGGAAGGTCCGGTAAAGATAAAGATCAGTAAGCAAGCCCCTGAAAAAAGGGTCAACAAGGCCACGAAGTTGATCCCTACGGGTGCAAGTGATCCGCGTGGTCAAGTATGACGCTGTGTGGCCCATCGAGAGAAAGGAAAGAACTAAAAGCATTATCATTGAGGGGGTGGGTCCAAGTACTGATGGGAAAGAGGGAAAGGAGATCACCCACAAGAGTACATGACACTTATCCTGAGACTTTACACTGCTCAGACACAGGGGGGGATGGGACCAGAATCTTTTCCATAAGCTAATCACACGTATGCCAGAGACAGTATAGACAAGGCTCAGTTTATGATATCTTATTGTTCACTTGATATGCAATAAGAGATAAGGAGGAGAAGAAAATCATCTCATTAATAGAGTTGATTTGGGGTCCTACCCCTTATGTAACCACGCAATCATAATACATGATCACTATTTGACAAGCTGTAAATATAAGCAAAAGTCTTATGAATCCTCAATAGCTATGTTAATACTTGTGATTTTCTGTTTTGTAACAATCATGCTCTGCTGCTTTCCATTGCTGCTAAGATATGTACCTTTACTGCAAGACAGACAGTCAAAATGACAAAAAGCATCAAAAAGAGGGACTGGAGACAAATTGGGATGATAGAATCATGTTGTGTAAATAATTTAGTGGCCAGAAATTATTTACAAAAAGAAATGGAGAAATGAAGGGGAAATTGATGCTTTAACAGAAACAGTGTCAGGAGAGAGTGCTGCTCAGCAAAGGCTTTAGGATAACAGGGTAGCTTGCCAAGAAATAATGACGAGAATAAGCTACTCTGATTGGTACAAAGGCACAAGCAGTGATTTGCCAGGGAACATCATGTGCCTTCTAGATAAGAGTGGCCCTGATTGGCCTACTAGCCATGTGCTTCTGTTTACAATGTTTCTGACTGGTTAGACAATGCGCATGGCAAATGAAAGCTTCCACTTGGCAGGTTTCCCGGTAGTAATGTAACAATTTGGGAACACTTTGCTCATAAAGCAATAAAATAGAAAATGATGGAAATTCACACTGCGCCACAGTTTATTAACAAATAGGAGTATAATGCTGAACAATGCTTTGTTTAATTGGGTAATGAAATGGGTTCATGAGTGCCAGCCTATTGCAAGTTATGAAGATGGGCGGGATCAAGAGTCTGTCGCCATTGAATGTATAAAAACTGAGTGTTGGCATTTGTTCGGGGCTCTGCCATATTAGCAGCCTTTATGCTAGGCAGACTCCGTCAGCTGATGTTTTGCAAATAAAGTTGGCTTCATTTGTACCAGTATCAATTGTTGCATTTTCCATCCCTGTGCCCGCACGAAAGTCGCCGCCTGAGAGTCAGAGGTATTTGCCTGGGAGTTTTGGGACTCCAGATTGCTGCTACACTAGCATCACTTCCTTGTATTGCTGACCAGAAACATCCACTCCAGACCTAATTTTACCAATCTGGTGGGGATTATTATTATTATTATCACTATTATTATTATTATTATTTATACCCCGCCACCATCTCCCCAAGGGTACTTGCGGTGGCTAACATGAGGCCAAGCCCAACAATTACAACAAAGCAAAATAATACAAACTTACAAACATACAATAATACATCCAATAAAATACAATAAAATATATCAAAAGAAAATAATACAAAATAAACACAGAATATAACATAAATAACAGAAAAATTGAGCCGAGTAGGCAGGGCCAAATACAAAAGATAGGATTTAAAACCCTGGGTGAGATGGATGAGTAGGGTAATGTATCTGGTGGGGGTTCAGATGGGACAGATAATGGGGTTTGATTTCACTGAAGGGTGAGATAAAGTGCAATGAAAGGCATTATGTACTGAGTTGGTCGAGGTACGGGGATTTGTTGTTCATTCCTCGAAGGGATAAAAGCAACAGGGAAATGTGATCAAGGGAAGAGTTGAGCACCGCTGCTCTTCCTCTGCTTTCTTGGATTGTGTGGTTTTAATAGTATGTTTTGATCTTTATATGATTTCAAGTTCATGTTTTAATGTATATGTTTATCCTATGTCTGCTGTGTATATGGCATTGAATTGTTGCCTTTGTAAGGCCATTCTGAGTCTCCTTCAGGGCTGAAAAGAGAGGGGGTATAAATACTGTAAATAAATAAATAAAATAAATAATACATTTTCAATGCTTGGAAATATAGCATGGACCATAGTGGCAGACCCACCTTTGGCACTGCATCATTTCCAGAAATTTCAGGATTTCAAGGAACTCCAAGATTATCAGCTAAGATAACATCTCTGCCCAGCTGGGGTTGACCATATAGATGTCACTAAAATGCATCTTCCATATCTCTCTAGGGCAGTGTTTCTCAACCTGTGGTCCGTGGACCACCAGTGGTCCCCAAGAACTAAAATATGGTCTTCGGTCTCACCATTACTACACCGTTGCCTCAAAATCACACAACAACAAGAGCAACTGGTCTCGTGAAACCTTCTTATAGTGTCGAGGCAACGGGGATATCGGGAGGGGAGAGGCTGACTACCCACGCAAGATTACTACTACCACGTCAGCTCTAGATTATTAAATATGGTTTTCTGTGGCTAAGCTGATGGCAGTTACTGGATGGCACATGGTCTGTATCAGAAACTAGAGCTGATGTAGTCTATTCAATGCAATTTTCTGAATCAGCACCCCAAATACTCAATACCCAAACCATATCTAAAGTTGAATAATAATAATAATAGTAATCTTTATTTATACCCCACCACCATCTCCCCAATGGGGACTCGGGGTGGCTAACATGAGGCCAAGCCCTTCTAAAATACAATACAACACAGTAAAATACAAAATACATAACAAAATAAATCAGAAATAATAAAAAATGCAATTACAATAATAAATGGAATGATACAGGAAATTCACACAATAAAAACCGAATAGGATGAGCAGGCCAAGTGGACAAGATAAAATGATAAAACCCTGGGTGAGATAGGAGTAGGAGATAGCAAATGAGGGAGGGCCAAGAAAATGAAATAGTTGGGACACACTTTCAGTTTAGAATGGGGGGAAAGTGTGTCATAGTGGAACACTACTGATGGAACAACATAACGGGAGGGGATGGTCACTCTTCAAAGGCACAATGAAAAAGCCAGGTCTTCAGATTTTTCTTAAAGTGTGCTAAGGAGGGGGCTTGCCTAATCTCACCAGGTAGTGAGTTCCAAAGATGGGGAGCCACAAAAGAGAAGGCTCTCTCCCTTGTTCCCACTAATCTTGCCTGTGACAGCGAGAGAGGAAAGAGGAGAGCCTCCCCGGAGCATCGGAGAGGTCGTGCAGGTTGGTGGCAGGAGATGCGGTCATTAAGGTAGGCAGGATGAATGGCAGCCAATGGAGCTCCTTAAACCTGAATCGTAACCCTTTGGGTACTAATGTTGTCCCTGTTCAAAGTGATCACTGTTCAAGTGATCCCTCGTCAAAGTGGCCCCTGGTCAAGTGGTCCCTGGTCAAGTGGCCCCTGGTCAAGTGGCCCTTGGTCAAAGTGCTCCTTGGTCAAAGGGGTCCTTGGTTAAAGTGGTGCCTGGTCAAAGTGGTCCCTGGTCAAAGTGGTGCCTGGTCAAAGTGGTCCCTGGTCAAAGTGGTCCCTGGTCAAAGTGGTCCCTGGTCAAGTGGCTCCTGGTCAAGTGGCTCCTGGTCAAAGTGGTCCCTGGTCAAAGTGGTCCCTGGTCAAAGTGGTCTCTGGTCAAGTGGTCCTTGGTCAAAGTGGCCCCTGGTCAAGTGGCCCCTGGTCAAAGTGGCTCCTGGTCAAGTGGCTCCTGGTCAAGTGGCTCCTGGTCAAGTGGCCCCTGGTCAAAGTGGCCCCTGGTCAAAGTGGTCCCTGGTCAAAGTGGTCCCTGGTCAAAAAAAGGCTGGGTCCGAAGTCAGTGGACTTCTTGATAAAAAACCTCACTGATCTACTGCAACTGTGATATCTCCCCTCTGCTCAGTTCCACAGGCATTGCGACAGTTTTGTATTTCCATTTCACTGGTGAAAACTGGGATGCATGTACTCCAGCAACGCCAGAGTGTGATCAAAATAGCAAAAGGTATTACTAAGGAATAACACACAAGCAAAGAGAGACTGCAGGAGTTCACTTTTGCTTGGGACTTCCTGGCCTCTCCCTGCTGCTAAATTAACTGAGTACCAATTACTTTTGCATTTTCAATTCTGTTTGCAGCTTTTTGCCACGCAATAAACCGAGGACAAAGGTAAATGTGGGAAGAAGGGAGAGAAAAATTGGAACATTTTTAAAACAGCACGAAAAGGTGAGAAGACAGCGTAAAAATTGAGAGTCTCCCAGTCAGAAGGATATGGAGGTCAAAGACTGGCATGGCACAAAAGGGAGAAAGCTGCAAAGCAAAACTCACCTTTCTTCACAATGCAAAGCAAGCTGAGGAGAAATAAACCGCTGCTTCCCATCTTCTTGCCCCTTTCCTATGTTGATTTCCTAGTCTGACCTGATCCACCCTGTGTTTGCAATAGGACAAAATGCTGAAATGACAATTTCTTTGCTGCTGAATGGAGGCAGTTGGATTATTTCCTCATTCTGGAAGAGATGAGTTCATTCAGCTGCTTGGAAAATGGTCCTTCTGATTCACTCTCCATGCTATCATGAGTAGGGAAGCCACAGAAAGAAGGCATCACCCAGTTTTTTGGATTTTTTTTGCAAGGTTGGGACTAAACTGAATTTATTTATGTCCATAACCTATGCCAGTAGCTCATCTATGTAAATAACAATGTAATGTTCGTTTGTGGGATTAACATAACTCAAAAACCACTGGATGAATTGACATCAAATTTGGACACAATACACCTATCAGGCCAACGAGTGACCATCACTCATAAAAACACTGATAAACACAGCAGAAGAGACTTAAAACTGACATAGGAAATGGAATGACTGGACAATGGAATTGGACAATTTTTTTAACAAGACGCTAATGATGTTGGTTTTATTATTCTGTTGTGGTTTTATATTGTTTTTAATGTTTTAATTTGTATTTTGATATTATGTGTACTGATTTGTTGTAAATTGCATTGAGTCACCGATAGGCTGAGAAGGGTGGTATACAAACACAGTAAATAAATAATAAATAAATTAATTAAAAAGCATATATATCTCTATATATCTATATCTATAAATACATTACCACACATGTGCAAAACCACACACATATATGCCCGGAAGGAGAGACGGCGGAGGGAGGGAGCCCTGCGGAGGCGCAGCGGCCTCTTCCTCCTTCCCTCCCTCCCTCCGGCATCTCTCCTTCCGGGCGTCTTTACAGCGCGCGGCCGGCGAGGCCTTCCTCCCCTTCCTCCTCGGCAGAGGCGCAACGAAGTGACATCACGAAGATGCGCCTCTGGCTCCGGGCCCTTCCGGGGGTGCTGCTGCTGCTGCTTCTGCTGCTGCCGCTGCGTCTCCGTGGGGGCCGCCCTCGGGGCCTCCCCCTCCTCCTGCTCCTCCTCGGGTCCGTGAGCCCGCCCCGTGAGTCCCCTCTCCCCCCCCCCGTTCCTCCGCGCCGCCGGCTGGCTGCAGCGACACGGCGGCGGGGCGGAGTGGCGCCCCTCCCAGGTGGCCACGCCCCTCTCCGGGAACGTTGCCCTACGCGACCGCGTAGGTCGCTTAATGGGGAAGGCCGGCCCTGCTTGTGGATGCAAGATTGAATCACAGGCTTCAGGAATGCAGCTAGCAAGCCTCGCCCAGACTGGCTAAGGTCACAGAGAAACAGTGGCCCTTTCATATTTTCAATATTACATACATGGGGAAAACATGAGGGAAGATACATTGGGGTTCATGGGGAAAATATACTATCCTGATCACCCCACCACCCACCAAAGGTTCATAAAAAGTCTTTGGGAGTGAGCAAAAGTCCATAAGAGTCCTGAGAAAAGTTCATAATGCAAAAGGAAAATAACTGGGTGTATTCATAAAGTATGGGTTACAGGGGCATTGCCATGTGGGTCCATGGGGCCATGGGAAGAGCCTTAAGTTCCCATGTGGGGGGAGAGATAGGGGATTATGGGATCACTTCCAGCCTGGTGTTCTTGGAAAAACTATGCATCTCTTGGTTTTAAACTATCTCTTCTACAGAGCCCAGGGAAGGTGGGGTCACCTCCAATATCATTGGCAGGGTCCTCTATCAACCTGTTTCATGTGTTAAAATATTATGAATATTGTATAAAATTACCTTCCGCCGGTGTGTATAAAGCATATTTGAAGTAAAAATAAATTTCATGTTGAGACTTGGGTAACATCTTCAAGATATCATATTATGTACGTATACGTAAATACGAGTATTCCAAAATCTGAAAATACCTGAAATCCCAAACACTTCTGGTCCAAAGCATTGTGGATAAGGGACACAATGTACCATATGTGCTCCTGGACTGGAAGCAATTGCACTGTGTGAGATTCAACTCTGTCCTTTGGGCCATCCTTTGTGCATTTCCTACCACGACCTTGCTGAACTCCATGGTCAAATTAAAGGCTTATTTAGCCTGGTTTACCTTCCTGTTTCCTTATTCACCCTGGTGAATTGTTTATTCACATTTTTTTCATTCTGTCAATTTTCCGCAAGCTCTGCACAGATTTCGTATTGTTAATGACTGCGGTCGGGTTGATAGAGCACCCAGGCCCATTTCGTAAGGTTGTAAATGGCCGACCTGTGTGCTTTTCTGTTCTATAAAATTTGTCTGGCTCTTTTGTGATGTAGTGGGAAGTGAATAATAATAATTCTATTTAAAGTGAGCAGTGGAATTTCCCCAGCAAGGAAATTTCCACTCAGCTAAGCTGCCAGAAGCTGTGATGCCTTGGAAGAAAGTCTAGATGTCACTCCCCGGATTCCATAGCACCAAGCCACGGTAGTTAAAGTCATGTCAAACTACATTAATTCTACAGTTCAGATGCACCCAAGGAGGGTAAAATGAGACCCTTGCAAGGTCTGAGTGAATCTTTTTTTTTGGGAGGGGGGTGGTTAAACTAAATAGGAGTAGACTTCTACAACCAATTGTTGAATGATGAGCCAATCTATAGGTAAATCCAATTGATTCAATGAGGCTACCCTTGTGGAGATTAAAAATAGGATTTAGATTTGTAACTAACTAGTTTGGGTACCTGGTGCTGCCGGGGTTATTTGAAAAAGTCAATTTAATAATTGTGCAAAATGCATAATGTTGTGAGTGAACTACAACTCACATCATGCCAGGTTAACCCCGTGAAACTCCATCAGTACTTAAAGTTTGTTATGTTTGGCAAGTTTGATCTAGATGCATAATCAGAGGGTTCAGTGTGCTCTCTGGCTGTAGGGTAAACTACAACTCCCACTATGGTAAGTCAGTCCCCTCAAACCCCTCTGGTAGGTTGAGTTAATCATGTGGGTTCTGTGTGCCAAGTTTGGTCCAGGTCCGTCATTGGTGGAGGTTACAGTTTCTCTGTTTGTGGGTGAACTACAACTCCCAGAAAGGATGATCAGCCCCCACCCCCAAAATAAAAACACCTCACATAATCAAATTTCAGCATATTGGGTATGAGTGCCATGTTTGGTCCAGATCTATAGGTGTTTGGGTTCACAGTGTTCTCTGGTTGTAGATGAACTACAACTCCCCCAAATCAAGATGAATTTCTCCCAAAGGCCTCCAGTTCTGTGTGCCAAGTTTGGTCTGTGTGGGAGCTCTGTGTGCCAAGTTTGGTCCAGTTCCATCTTTGGTGGAGTTCATTGACTTGGTAACAAACTTGGTTTTTTCATTGATTACAGGTGAACTATAAATTGCCGAGTGCTGTTTAGTGAGCCAGGCGCAAAGACTGTATCTCAGCGGGACCCAGTTGGAAACACGGGAACCCCCGGAGAACTAAAGAATTACAAATAATGAGTCAAGATGTTACCAAGTCAATGAATCTCCAAAAAGTTATCACTTCAGCGGTGATGTGCCATTCCTTTCATGGCCTGCTGGTAGTGGGCGGATCCTGCGGGTGGAGCCTCTGTTCGGCCTCCGTTGCAATACAAACCAGCCCCACAGAGATATGGGCTTGCGAGTAAATCCTCCGTGCGGAAAGAAAAGCTAGCGCCAAAGGAAATGGGCTACACGTAAATCTTCCGTGTGGAAACACCAGGTATTTCTTACTTCAATATTTGTAATCCATTAGTATCGGTCTTGGCGCAAAAGGGAAAGCTCCAGTCTACAAATCCATGGAGATAATCACAGGAGGTAATCCACTAGCGGCAGAGGGAGAACTGGCCAGAAAGAATGGGCCATTTTCGTGCCTTATAAGCACTTCCTCAGGGCACGTTGCAGCTAGTCAAACAATATGTTATGCATACAAACAATGAAAGAAAGACCATTTGTAAAAGTCCAACAATATAGCCTAAAGACAATAAACTACAAATGGTATACATACCAAGGCGGACATCATCAAGAACATCACAGATAATGAATCTATTGGCTGGTTTCAGCAAGAGGCAAAGACACAAGTACATCATATATAGGGACTAGAACAGATGAATTGATTTACAGAAGAAGCTGTTGCAAGGAGAGGCCCTCATTGAGGCCATATGGGGTTTCGGTAGTGAGTAATAAAATCCATTTTCTTTCAGCCCTCAGTAATTGACTCTGTAAATCATCACTAGGCGAAGGCTTAACCCTTTCTAAACCAAATATTGAAAAACTTTCAGGTGTGCGTTTATGTTGAAAGAAATGGCTGTATATAAAAGAATCTTGGGCCTGGCACCTTATTCTAGATCTGTGTTCAGACATCCTGACTTTAAAAGGCCTAGAACTCTGGCCTATATAATGTAGACCACATGGGTATTGTACACAATATACAGTTCCGGAAGTGGCACAGGTGATTTCGTCCCTTAGGATCAAGACTCTGTTGTGGTTGTTGGTTATTGTTCTAGATCTGTTTATCTGCGAACAGGTCCCACAATGGCCAAACGGTAGAAGCATTCACTTTGTGCGCCATTGTATACAGCTCGTTTACACACACACACCCGGTCTGATATTTAGTCCCTCTTTTGTTTGGTAGCTTAGCCCCCCCCCCCCCCTCCAAGTTGTTTTTGTGCTGGAAGAAAAACAAAAAATGAAATTTACCTATATGAAAGGCTTCACTTGGGTGGTGGTGGGCAGTATGGTGTTTGTGGAGGACATTGGCAGGGCTCTGTATAACCTGCAATGTCATTGAAGGGAGGGCCTTCCTGAGTAGTGGGAGCTATAGCTGTTTGTGGAGGTAGGAGCTTGTCTGTGGAAATGGACACCCCAGCCACACACACATACATATTTCCCACTTTTATTATGTATATAGAATAGATATTAGGTCTGGAGCATGAAATGTTGCTACAACTGCCGTGAAATTATCTCTTGGACTCCTTCTTGCAAACTACGAAGAATCCTCACCAGCAGCATTTTTGGCATTGCATTTATTCAAAAGTCTTTAACTCTTCACCCTGTGAATCTTCTTCAGATCAGATTAAGGCTTCTCAAGAAATGTTTGGTCTCCAGCTAGGAATATTTGAATTCTTTGTGCAGCTAACAACGTTTTAGCCTTCTTTCTTCAGGCTTTTGGATTCCTCATTGTATCCTAACATACATGGGCTTTATTTACAGTACGAAAAGTTGCAGACACTATTTAAATACGCAGTTTACACTTTTGATGATTTGTTTGAAAGACTTTATAGCTTGCCTCTGAGGATAAATGTGCCCAGATGATGCAGAGACATCAAACCATAACACACAATAAACATTATAAGACATATTGAAGGTGCAAAAAATGTCAACACCATCATTTATTGGGTTATGTGCGGAAACATTTTCCTTTGTTTCATTCATTCTTTTGTTACTTTCGTTACCTTCGGGAGCTCGTAACGGGAAACCACCCACCGGTATGAAAATATAAACACAACCTGACCATACTCAAGGGGTTTCTTGTCAACTTCTTGGATTTTCCTAAAATTGCCAAAGCTGTCCATATTGGCAAACATGATTCCAACTCATGACTTGACTGAATAGTCTGAAACCTCTGTGTATATGTGAATGCCTTCAAGGTCCCATCTACACTGCCATAATGGTCCGTGTAGACTCATGTAATGCAAATTGAACTGCATCAGACTGGAGTATATGGGTCTATACAGCCATATAATCCAGTGCAATGCAGTTAATCTGCATTCTGAAACTGTATAGATGGGGCCCAAAGTCTCAGTGTAGCTCACAACAGATTGGATCCCCATGCGTTTTATAGGATTTTCTTAACCAAGTAATACTCAGAAGTGATTGGCCATTGCCTTCCTCTGAAATTTATCCTACCGCACTTGTTAATCATTAGGAGCCTCCTATCCCAGTATAACTCATTACACGGAATGCAGCATGATGCTCTTATCCTCAATACACTTCAAATAACATTTCTCCCCATAAATGTTGGTGAGCCCTTCTTCGTCCTCTGATGCAATTTTGTGGTATGCTTCTGGCTGAAGCATAATCAAATACAGAGTTCATTATTATTTGTGATTTCAGGCATTCAATGGTTAGTCTTGGAAAACTATCCCCCATGAATAGAGGAGTTGTAAGGTACATCTATTGCAGAAAAGTAAAAAAACCCAACAACACCCCACTACATATGTAATGTAATGTAATGTGTATAACACTTTTTGTGAGATCCAGATGATGTCCTGTTTATTATAGGTCCTTATTTTGGGTGTAAGTTCTATATTTTTCTGACTCTTTTTATTCCTTTTGAAAACCCCAAGATCTGCCACACTCATTTCACGAGTGTGGTTCATAAAGTTGTCTCGTTGTGGTTCTGCTGGTGTTGTGTGGTGGGAGTGTTAACTGCGAGTATATCTAATCGTCTTCCCCTTGCTGACTTTTCCTTCTATTTTAAAGTTATTCTTCCAGCCTAGAATCTTTAGGTCTCATCACATGAGACTCTAGAAATGGGTCCTGGCATTGTATGGTGCCTCCACGGGGGTTGTTTTGCATTTGTATTGTGTACCTGTCTGCCCTTTACCTGCATGGCCTTTTGTTCTGCCATGTGGACTGTGATGGGAGGAGTTGTGTTTGGCTCCAAACCTGGCAGCACCACCCTGAACTCTGCCTCTTCATGAGTTTACCTGGGAGGCTGGACTTCCTTTCTGTCTCCATGGACAAAGCACACAGAAATCTAAAGCTCGCAGAAATCTAAAGCTCGCTTAGACAATGCATCTTTGTCCATGTATAGATTTCTCCCAACGCTCTCAAGCCAGGATTGCAGTGCTAGGAAGGCCAGCCCTTCACCCAAAGACTGTAATCTCTGGGGACCTCAGGACTTCGTGTGCCGGAGGACCATTTGGAGCAACCAAGGAACCCTGGAATCAAAGAGAGGAACCTTCACTCTGCAAAGGCAACTGGATGAAACCCCTTTTCTTAAAGGACTTTTCTAGCAACCAACAGCAAGCTTTTTGGGCCATCAGTTTTATTGATTGTAAATAAATAAACCTTGTTTTGAGTTCACCTATTTTTCAATCCTGAACTCATTGTTCAAAGATTCTCCAGGTTTTCTTTTGATGGGAAAGCTAGAACACTATCCCCAGGTCCTATAGAAGCTTCTCCATTTCTCAAAGCCATTATTCCAGGCCCTGGGCAGGACGCCACACATTGTAAAACCATTTTGGTTTGAGCTTGAGTATGCCAGGATAGTATATGTATCCTGGCAAGATATCTTCAGACATCTTGTTCTCCTATCAATTCATTCTGCATGCATTTGAAGAAATCTGCAAGCAGTTTTAGGTTATCACAGTTGCTGGGAGTTGTTTCCTCCCAATCTATGCATTGCCCTTCTTTGATCATACCCTTTCTAAAATCCTTCCCTGGAATAATTGAAACACTGAGATGCCTCTGGTGGAAGAAAAACAGAAAATGAAATTTATCCATATGAAAGGCTTCACTTGGGTGGTGGGCAGTATGGTGTTTGTGGAGGACATTGGCAGGACTCTGTATAACCTGCAATGTCATTGAAGGGAGGGCCTTCCTGAGTAGTGGGAGCTATACCTGTTTGTGGAGGTAGGAGCTTGTCTGTGGAAGTGGACACCCCAGCCACACACACATACATATTTTCCACTTTTATTATGTGTATAGATATTAGGTCTGGAGCATGAAATGTTGCTACAACTGCCGTGAAATTCTCTCTTGGGCTCCTTGCCATCTACGAAGAATCCTCACCAGCAGCATTTTTGGCATTGCATTTATTCAAAAGTCTTTAACTCTTCACCCTGTGAATCTTCTTCAGATCAGATTAAGGCTTCTCAAGAAATGCTTGGTCTCCAGCTAGGAATATTTGAATTCTTTGTGCAGCTAACAACGTTTTAGCCTTCTTTCTTCAGACTTTTGGATTCCTCATTGTATCCTAACATACATGGGCTTTATTTACAGTACGAAAAGTTACAGAGACTATTTAAATATGCAGCTTACACTTTTAATGACTTGTTTTAAAGACTTTATAGCTTGCCTCGGAGGATAAAATGTGCCCAGATGATGCAGAGACATCAAAGCATAACACACAATAAACATTATAAGACATATTGTAGGTGCAAAAATTTCAACACCATCATTTATTGGGTTATGTGCAGAACCGTTTTCCTTTGTTAATGAAGGATATAAGGACAAACAATGACATTGCCTAAATGATCATCACTCATCACTGTAAAGATCTGGGAAACTGAAAATTTAGGGCAAGGTTCTTTGTCCCATATAGTCTAGTTTAATGCGAATAAATTTCCACAGCCCATGAATTCCATCTATTCTTTATTTAGCACACAGTTTATTAAGGCACTCTTTTAAATGAAGACACACTGTTACACTAATTGTTACAACACAATAAAATATAAACACAACCTGACCATTCTCAAGGGGTTTCTTGTCAACTTCTTGGGTTTTCCTAAAATTGCCAAAGTTGTCCATATTGGCAAACATGATTCCAACTCATGACTTGACTGATCCGCCACACTCATTTCACTAGTGTGGTTCATAAAGGTGTCTGGTTGTGATTCTGCTGGTGTTGTGTGGTGGGAGTGTTAACTGCGAGTACATCTAATCGCCTTCCCCTTGCTGACTTTTCCTTCTGTTTAAAGTTATACTTCTTGCCTAGAATCTTTAGGTCTCATCACATGAGATTCTAGAAATGGGTCCTGGCATTGTAAAACCATTTTGGTTTGAGCTTGCGTATGCCAGGATAGTATATCCTGGTAAGATGGTGTTCTCATTGGTATGAGAAAACCATCTTGTTCTCATACCAATTCATTCTGCATGCATTTGAAGAAATCTGCAAGCAGTTTTAGGTTATCACAGTTGCTGGGACTTGTTTCCTCCCAATCTATGTATTGCCCTTCTTTGATCATGCCCTTTCTAAAATCCTCCCCTGGAATAATTGTACAACTCAGTGTGTTCAATTACTTCTGCAAATTCCCAAGTTCTGTGCCTTGAAACACTTCTGGTATTAATTTAAAAAAAAAGAAAAGCTGCATTTCCCTGTTTTGTACATTCTGTAAGTCTACATTTCATTGGTAAACCTACACAAGTTAAAAGAAGTTTGCATGAGCAACCTTGCAATCTTTTGTAGTTCAGCCCATGGTTGTGGCTGATATCGATGTAAATGGGGAAGTGGATCATGGGAACTCTGGGCCTGCGAGCCATCATGAGATTTTAAGTCTGTGTCTCCAGCAGTTAGTGAAGGTCATATTTCAGAGAGGTGCCGAGATGGCGCAGAAGAGTCATTCTCTAGGGCAGTGTTTTTCAACCTTTTTTGAGCCGCAGCACATTTTTTACATTTACAAAATCTTGGGGCACACCACCAACCAAAATGACACAAAATGACACTCTAACACAGTAATACATATAGTTAATATGTTTTTAAATGTATGTATACACTCAGTGTGAAACCTGGGTCTGTTTCGATGAACACAACATAGATATCCTGGCAGGAATGGCAGAAAGACACACACGAAGGTCTTGCTCAACAGTTGGGAGTTATAGTTCACCCGCAATCAAAGAGCATTCTGAACTCCACCAATGATGGAATTGAATCAAACTTCCCACACAGAACTACCCTAACCAAGAGAAAATACTATAAGAGTTTGGTGGGCATTGACTTTGAGTTTTGGAGTTGTAGTTCACCTATATCCAGAGAGCACTGTGGAGGGGAGGAAGACATGGGGTGAGTCTGCGCAGTAGCGCCTGCACGGGTCACATCTTCCCTCCTCCCCCCTCTCACAGAAGCAGCAGCATGAGCAAAGTGAGGCAAAGCAAGCAGAGCGAGACTGGGAAGAAGGGAGCCCAAGTGGAGAAGAAAAAGTGTTCGGTAGGAGGAGGAAGAAAGGGTATTGGAGGTTCCAATTTCCTACGGCACACCTGATGATCGCTCATGGCATACTAGTGTGCCACAGCACACTGGTTGGGAAACACTGCTCTAGGGAAATGAGTTCAGAGGCTGAAATCCCAGATAGAGAGAATAATGAGTTACAAGATAATGAGCTGGTTGATAGGAGATTCTGTTTTTGTAAACTTTGTGCTGCTCAACAGAATCTCTGAAGGTCACAGCGCTTGTTAGAGAAGACATCCATATAAGGAAGACATGGGAGAAGGCATGATTTCATGTCCATATTAGAGTAGCCAGGGGGCAGGGATTCCAACCAGTCTGGTCAACATTGGTAATTGAGGCAACAACTCTTGCCAAGTCCTAGTCAAGTTTTCTGAGGGAATTCTAGTTCCATTTCTTCACTCTTGTTTCATGCTTCCAAGTTTAAAGAATTGTTCCTAAATTTTGCATTGGGTTCTTGTACCCCCTGGTTTCTTTGTTTTCGTGTGCTGGATTTCCTGTCACTTTGAGATTTTGGATTACTCTTGTACATTGAACATTGTGGAGTATTTTATATATATAGACTTTGACATTTTAACTATTTCTGCTACAGTGCTTTTTATATAATCTTTAATAAACTGCTTTGCTGATTTAACTTGGACTGGAGAGTGGTGGTTAAGTACAGAGGTGTTTCCTGGCCTGGAGTGCAACACAATCTCCTGGAATATTTGCAACAGAACAAATAAAGGCAAACAAACAAACAGTATAGATATGCTTAATGAAGTATGGAAATCCCCATCAGTGCCTGTTACTAGCATTGAAAATGTCCATTTCTGTGCATTTTTTTAAAATAAAAAAGACAATATACAATGTGGAAAAGGATGTTATGGCTTTGAAGCCAGAGGTCAAGTGCTCACTCCAATGACAAGCACTATGGATATGGAGAAGCAAAGTAGATCAAAGTGATGCCTCCAACAAATCCACAATTGCACATCACTCACCCCAAAGTCACTGCCGATGCGCTTTTGGATTATTGCACCTCCTGAAAACAGATTCAAAGATCTTTTGGCTGCCTAAAAATAGTATTTCTTAATTTTTTGAGAAATATTTCTTTGTCATGAGTTGAAGATTGGTCTGGAGGGACTTCATAATGACATCATATGGTGATAAGTGCTTCCATTTGTGACTGTGGAGCTTCAAGTCGCTGCTACAAGCCATGTCCAACAATATCCTTCATGTTCCCCTTCTGATTCCAAGTGTTTCTATTTAATTTTTTTGTCTCCGTATTGTAATAAGAAAGCAGGCCAAAATGCTGTAGGCATTTTTTTAAACCACTGTGTGATTTAAAATCAGTGTCCAAGATTGAGTCACTTCAGGGACCAGATCCTGCCAATATGCCTCTCCAGTTGACCATCCAAACCCTCATTTGCTCTAAAAATGCCGTGAATCTTTCCAATTGAATTGTATAACCTCTTCACTTCTGACTGAATCATGCACTAAGTTTCAAACCTTTCTGACTCTAGTGAAAATACTATTTACAGCTTTAAATGAGCTCCCTCCCAAGAATACTTGAAAACTGACTGGCTTGATAACGATTCTGTGCTGCTTCGTTTCCTGCTTAGGAAATACAGTCACTGGATTTCTAGCAGCGATGAGGAAATCAATGTCAGGGATCCAGTCTCTTACACATCGCAGGTGGATTTGGGACATTGTTCCTTTTGCGCCAAGTAATAGGCCCGGTTGGCTTCTGGATAGGTGACTTTGGAGAGCGGCAATCTGTAGATGGCATCACTTGTGGTGGTTAAAAGCAGGAACGTGAGTGAAGACAAACAGAAGGGCCAGGTCCCCAGTGGCATCCCAAACTGAAGGGGGAGAAAAGAGGGAAGCAATTTAGGATGCTGTTCAATGGCAGAGAGATTTCAAGTAGAGTGCAAGAATGAGAAAATTCCCTGTATTTTTATAATGGTACTGCTAACTAGTCTCTTTTTCTTTCATTCTGGGATCTTTGACACTAGGGTTGGATCTATATTGCAAAATAATGGAGTTGGAACTGCATAATATGGTCAGTGTAAAAGGTAAAGGTTTCCCCCTGACATTAAGTCCAGTCGTGTCCAACTTGGGGAGGGGTGTGTGTTCATCTCCATTTCTAAGCCAAAGAGTCGGTGTTGTCCGTAGACACCTCCAAGGTCATGTGGCCAGCATGACTGCATGGAGCGCCATTAACTTCCCGCCTGGGTGGTACCTATTGATCTACTCACATTTGCATGTTTTTGAACTGCTAGGTTGTTAGAAGCTGGGGCCCACAGTGGGAATTCATCCTGCTCCCTGTATTCAAACCTCTGACCTTTTGGTCAGCAAGTTCAGCAGCTCAGCAATTAACCCACTGCACTACCGGGGCTGTAGATCTCTATAATGCAGTTAAAAAAACACTGAACTCCATTGTATATAGGCCTACAATGACCTATATAATGCACTACACTGACCTATGTAAAGTTAACACTGCAATATATGGTGGTGTAGATCCAGCCTAAGTAAAAGATGTTTCAGCATAAGCTTTCATAGACTGAGGGGGAACTTATATTGTAGAATTAATGGACATTGAGGCAAAGACCCCATCTACACGGTTTGAAACTGCATTTTATGGTCAGTGTAGACTAAGCATGGGCAAACTTCAGCCCTCCGGGTGTTTTGGACTTCAACTCATGCAAATCCTAAGAACCTACCAGTGGTTAGGAATTGTGGGATTTGAAGTCCAAAACACCCGGAGGGCCGACATTTGCCCATACCTGGTGTAGACTCATATAATGCAGTTTAACAGCACTGAACTGCATTATATGAGTTTGCACCGATCATATAATGCAGTTTGAAATTGCATTATATGGTATTATAGTTGGGACTAAAAACAGGTTGTGTCTGTCTACTTTGTAATGCGTTCTTCAGTCTTTTAAGATTCAGGAGCTATGATAAACATCACCGCTCTCTCCCCACCACCCTCTTTTGAATACAGTCATCTCATTTCTATTTTCCCTTGTAGTCTTAAGAAGATGATAAATGTAGCACTAAGAAAACATCTTTATATTTTCACTCCTTGCTCCTATATTCTTAAAACCAACAAAACCTACCACAGAAAACATATTCACCAGGGTTTCTCCTGCATATGCTGTAAAGAGACCTGCAGAAAGATGAGCAGAAAAATCCAATTACTGTTATATATTGTGGCAGACGCCAGAGAGGTGCAGGATAAAAGTTGGATGGGAAGGGAGAGGAGTTAGGGTTTTTTTTATTTAAAAAAATGAATTATTATTTCAACTTCTATACCGCCACTCCCCGGAGGCTCAGAGCGGTTTACAAGCATAATATATAAAACCAGAGAACATACAGTACTAATACAGGAGACAAATTAAACAATTTAAACAATTAAACAATTTGAGAACTTAATCCACCACATAGAGATCTACTGGGAGAGATCGGATGGCCTCTAGTTCTCAGAAAGGCCGCTTACACTCCAGCCATGGGGCCGGAGTGTAACTTAAGTGCCTTGCTGGTATCCGTATACTACCCTTAGGGGGAGATGACCTGCTCTGCTGGTTTGAAGGGCTGAAAGGCACATCTTGTTTCTATCCCGGATAACATGTTCTGGAGCTGGGGACCGTTCTAAGATCTCACCCAGCTCCTGTAGCCAACGTTCCAGAAAGTCCTAAGCTGAAACCTCCTTCGTCTCTTGGCTGGCCCTGAATTCCCCCGTTGGCCAGGACCGGATGGAAAAGCCCCCAACGCATTTCTTCTCCGTTGGGGCAGTTGGGCGGGCTGCACAGTCCTACCGTAGCTCCGGCTCCAGAGGAAGTTACGTTACCTCGAACCGGAGCCGGGAAAGCATCACCAGTCAATTCTCGCGACGTTAGTACAGACTTCCTGAGACTATGTCTATGTCTTCTCCTGCACCTGCGCGGTAGGTCCAATGGTGCGGTGTGGCTGGTGGTGTCCTCAAGGCCATCTGCCATCATCTCTCCTGGCCCGACTTCCAGTGCTCCAGTCTTCAGGAGGTCCTTCCATGCCTACCTTTTGGCCAGACACTGGCAGTGGCGGCGGCAGGCCCCCTCGCATAGCAAGCCGGGTTCCTCATCAGGTGCCACCAAAGGGAACATTGCAGCTCCAGGAGAGGCCTCGGCAGTGGCCCCACGGGCGTCCTAACCCCGCTGCATGGACCAGGGACAGGCTAGGGCCTTGTCCAGGGGACAATAGCTCCCGAGCAAGCAGTGGTGGTTGCCATCCCAGCTCCTGGGGTCCAACAATGACACCGTCAACGGTGGCAACTCCATGCTCCTCGCTCCCGGTAGCAGCCAACTTCTCCATAGTTCCACCGACTCTGACAACCCTGGCCTGACCTCTGGGCCATCCAGACCCGAACTCAGATCAGGTAGGACCCCCTCTTTCCTTGAGGGGAAGTCAGTGCATAGGAGGGAGCTGCTAAGTGGGAGGGGGTCCTCAGGGAAGGAGTAATCAATGTCCTCAACTTTCCTAGGGAAATCCCAAGAGAGATCCCAGTTGAGGTCTCTATCTCTCAAGAGTGTCTGAGTTGTCTTTAAAAGAGACAACAGGTTGCCGAGACGCCCAAGCCTCTCCAAAAGCTCCACAAACTCGGCAAACAAATGATCCCAAAGTCTATTGTCCTCCTGAATGTTTTGATTGTCTAGATTGTTCTTTCTTTTGGTTTAAAGAAGAAAAAGGCCCAGTGATTAAAAAAAATCAATTTGTCTATCATCAGTTTTGAATAATACAGATCCGTTTGAAACTGTAAAAGTCTACTTGATTTCAGTAGGGAAGATATTATGCATATAATGAAGACTCTGAAATCAATGGGACCTAAGAAGACATCATATAGGGTTGAAAAGACATGATTCATGATAAGTTCTGTGCCTCCAGTGATTTATTTATCATGTATTTAAAAACACAAAGTAAAAAACTTGGCATAACAGTCATCACCACATCATAGTTACAACTCCATTTTTTGAGGGTGCCAAAAGTAGGGTTTTTTGTTTCTTCACATAATAGTCGCATCCCCATTTGAGGTTCATCCTTCCTTCCTTCCTTCTTTCTTCAAAGGCAAGGCAGTTTAAAAACGATAAACTGAGGTCTCTAAAGCTCTGTTTCTCCCTTCCTCTGAGGCCTTAAGGCAGTTTAAATGTCCTTAATTTGTATGTCCTCATGTCTAAATGTTGTTTTATCTTAATTGTTTAATTGTCTTACTGATTTTATAAGGTTATATGTTTTGTTTAGATTTATGATTTGGTTTTATATGTATTTGAGGCATTTAATTTTGCCATTATTTTTATAAACCATTTTGAGTCGCACCCCCACCCCCCGCAGGTGAGAAAAAATAGTATATAAATACAGTATAATAATGATGATGATAATAATAATAATAAATGTCCTTTGACCGGTAGCTGGCCACTTGGAGTGCCTCTGGTGTCGCTATGAGAAGGTCCTCCATTGTGCATGTCGCATGGCTCAGGTTGCATTGTAGTAGGTGGTCTGTGGTTTGCTCTTCTCCATACTCGCATGCCGTGGACTCTACTTTGTGGCCCCATTTCTTAAGGTTAGCTCTGCATCTCATGGTGCCAGAGCATAGCCTGTTCAGCGACTTCCAAGTCGCCCAGTTTTCTGTGTGCCCAGGAGGGAGTCTCTCATCTTGTATCAGCCACTGATTGAGCTTCCGGGTTTTAGCCTGCCACTTTTGGACTCTCACTTGCTGAGGTGTTTCTGTATCTCTGTAGATCTTAGGAAGCTGTTCCTTGATTTAAAACGTTGGCTTGCTGGCTGATATTTGAACATAGGATGGGCCAGAGATGCCTTGGTCGTTTTATTACAGGCTGCTACTTCCCAATGGATGTCAAGTGGTGCAATATTGGCTAAACAGTATAATATCATGAGGGGTGTAGGGTGTAGACATCCTGTAATAATGCAGCATGTCTCATTAATAGCCACACCCACTGTTTTAAAATGGTGAGATGTGTTCCATGTGTATTCAACAGCAGAGTAACAAAGCACAAGGGCAGATGTCTTCACTATGTCTGGTTGGGATCCCCTGGTTGTGCTAGTCAGCTTTCGTACAATGTTATTTCTAGCACACACTTTTTGTTTGATATTCAAGCAGTGCTTCTTATAGGTCAGAGCACGGTCCAGAGTGACTCCCATGTACTTGGGTGTGCTGCAATGCTCCAGTGGGATTCCTTCTCAGGTAATCCTCAGAGTTTGAGATGCTTGTCTTTTCTTAAGGTGAAAAGCATACACCTGTGTTTTAGATGGATTGGGAATCAGCTGGTTTTACCTGTCATAGGCAGTAAGAGCACCTGATTCTCTCACACCAAATATGACTTGCAGCATGCAAACAAACAAGCAAATAAACCTCCAGTAGAATTATTGCAGTTTGATACCACTTTAACTGCCAGAGTTCTGTGCTATGGGCTCTTGGGAGCTGATACCAGCACTCTTTGGCAAAGAAGGCCCAAGACCTTGTAAAACTACAACTCCAATGATTCCATGTATTAGTACCACAGTGTAGTTCCTCAGTTATAGGACTGGATATTAATATTTCAGTACATTAAGAAATATGTAAACAAATAAATTAGGCAGTATCCTATGTTGCAAATGAAAACAATGAATGCAGGTACCTACCACAGGCAATTGCCAATAAAAATGTCTGCCAGGTGAGGGCATAGAACATCCCTCCAATGGCGATGCATGAAAGGCAGCTGTTGTAATTCCACAACCCAGCATAAATTCTACTAAAAGGAGAGGCCAGACTCAAGGCTACAAAGAAGATAGATAATAGAAAGGTATTTAAATGTTAGGCTCATTCTTAACTGTAATGAAACAGAAATGAAAAAGGGTTATCAGCTTTGTAGACGTTCCTCTATGCCTGAAATCTGAGCTAGGTTAGATTAATATGATTTCTAGCCCACTTTTCCTCATAGGCACCCAAGGTGGCTAGCAATCTACATATAACACTACATTAAAAACACTTTCTATTATAGTAGAGCAGGGGTGCTCATTAGGTCGATTGCGAGCTACTAGTCGATCTTGGGCCCTCCTCCAGGTGATCTTCAGACCTCACCAGCTGGATGGGGCACCCCTGCCGCTGGCCTCCGCTCCCGCAGTGCTTTTTCCGCCCACGGGACATTGCAGGAAGGAGAAAGTGCAAGGCGGAGTCTTCGAGGGCTCTGCCTAGCGCTCCCTCACCCTCTGCAATGCCCCGCGGGAGGAGCCAGCAGCGGGAGCGGGGAAGAGCGAGGAGGGGCCTTCGAAGGCTCCGCCTCACACTTCCTGGTTCCCGCTGCCAGCTCCTCCTGCGGGGCATTGCAGAAGGCGAGGGAGTGCGAGGTGGAGTCTTCAAGGCCTCCGCCTAGCGCTCCCTTGCCCTCTGCAATGCCCCGCGGGAGGAGCTGGCAGCAGGAGCGGAGGAGAGCGAAGAGGAGCCTTCGAAGGCTCTGTCTCATGCTTTCTGGTTCCCGCTGCCGGCTCCTCCCGCGGGGCATTGCAGAGGGCAAGGGAGCACTAGGCGGAGTCTTTGAGGGCTCCTACTAGAGCTACTTTGCCCTCTGCAATGCCCCACGGCAGGGGCGGCGCACGGGAGGAGCAATGCGCAGATGGTACGCACGCGCGCAAGGCGTGCGCACTCGCACAAGGTAGATCTTCTTCACTTAAAAAAAAGTAGCTCACATGCTTAAAATGTGTGAGCACCCCCTGCAGTAGTGTATTGCTTATCCAACATAAATGGGCTGGCAGAATGTTGGATAAGCAAAAATGTTGGATAATAAGAAGGGATTAAGGAAAAGCCTACTAAACGTCAAATTACATTACGATTTTACAAATTAACCACCAAAACATCATGTTTGACAACAAATCGACAGAAAAAAACAGTTCAATACATGGTGACATTATTTAGTAATTAGTGTATTTACGAATTTAGCACCAAAACATCGCAATTTATTGAAACAGCTGTGGATCTGGGTGGGAGGCAGACTGCGTTGGACAATACAGAACGTCGGATGAGTGAAGGTTGGATAAGCAAGACTCTACTGTATTTTAAAGTAGTGCCAAGATCCTACATCAAGGTGACACACATAACTGCACTTTAGGAATTTATATGATTGAGCATTTGGTGAATTGCAGCACTATGCAATTGAATGTATAAACAAAAATGACATATGTGATTGTATTGTGTAAGGAAACATATGTACTTCCATTTACATTAAGCAAAGGTACCTACATGTCAGATGAGGTCTATAAGGATAATTTTGCAAACTTGAACTGAATATGGACTTCACCATAAATAAATAAATATTTTATAAAATGCAATCAAAATAAAGAACCAACTTCAGAAGAAAAATAAATATTTACTTATTCTTGAGAGAATATGGAGCACAAGAATCAGGATTTGGAAAGTATTAAAATAATAATTTGTCAAGTTATGGTTCAAAGACCCAAGAAATCAACTACTGTTATAATGTCGTGTTTTTTCTTTCAAAACCTAGTTCTGGTTAACACAGAAACTTTGCCTGGCAACTTTGACAGATAATAACTCCGTGGCTTGCTTGGTTTTCTATAGCATAGATGCTATGGCATTCAATATTAGGATAATATTGATCTAGAGCAGTAGTTCTCAACCTTTCTAATGCCACAACCCCTTAATATAGTTCCTCATGTTGTGTGACCCCCCAACCATAAAAAAAATTCTGTTGCTACTTCATAACTGTAATTTTGCTACAAATATGAATCGTAATGTAAATATCTGATTTGCAGGATGTATTTACATTCTCTGGACCAAATTTGTCACAAATATCCAATACGCCCAAATTTGAATACTGGTGGGTTGGGGGCGGGTTGATTTTGTCATTTGTAGTTGTAGTTCCTGGGATTTAAAGTTCACCAACAATTGAAGAGCATTCTGAACTCCACCAACTATGGAATTGAACCAAACTTGGCACACAGAACTCCCATGACCAACAGAAAATACTGGAAGGCTGTAGTGGACCTTGACCATGAGTTTTGTAGTTGTAGTTCACCTATATCCAGAGAACACTGTGAACTCAAGCAATGATTGATCAGGACCAAACTTGGCACAAATATTCAACATGCCAAAATATGAACACTGGTAGATTTTGGGAGGAAATAGACCTTGACATTTGGTAGTTGTAGTTGCTGGGATTTATAGTTCACCTGCAATCAAAAAGCATTCTGAACCCCACCACTGATAGAATTGGGCCAAACAGATCAACAGAAAATACTGTGTTTTCTTATGGTCTTTGGTGACCCCTCTGACACCTCCTTGTGACCCCCCCTCCAGGGGTCCTGGCCCCTAGGTTGAGAAACACTGATCTAGGACATGTTTCATACCTGCAGGCACCCCCAATGCTGACCCGATCACAGCATGGACAAAGATTAGGGGAGAGGAAACGAAGAGTGCCACCATGATAATGCCTCCAGTCCAAGGGTTATCGCAACCATACACTTGTCCAACTCCTACTGGGACAGACTGCAAAAGCTGTGGAACAAGCATTGAAAAGGAAAATGTGAAAGCTGAGTAGTATAGGTTTCCATGTCATTGTCTACAGGATAATTTGAATTATTTGTTGAACATCTATGATCATGTAGGACTGTATTTCCAGCTTTAGTGGAACAAAGTCAGGCCACTGAGGATTTTTGGATTGTGGGGGCGGAGGACTTCAGAAATCCATGCTTTCAAAATGCTAGTTTCATTGATGAGCAATTTTAAGGGGGAGACTCTCCTGGTTTTCAATGTATGTATGTATTTATTTAAAACATTTATATTCTGCCCTTCTCACCCCGAAGGGGACTCAGGGTGGAGCACAGCATATATACGGCAAACATTCAATGACGGGACAATAATTCATATAAGCATACATTAAAAAAACATTTATCTCAATATTAAATACACTATTTAAAACTGTTTTCAAGATGCATGGAAGGTTATCTAAAATAATAGGACAGGTGTTTATTAAAGGCATTGCCTTTGGAGATAGACACATGCAGTTGAGTTAGAGCTACAGATAGTTTTTCTGACTAAAGCTCTCTGTAGCCAGAACCCTACCCCATATCTCTACTTCCAAATACAGTATCTACATATAATAAAAGGAAGGAAATGCAGTAATCTTGAGTGCATCAGTCCACTCGGATTGATGTCACCCAGTGCAGTTATTCATGTTGTCATCCCATGGACCTTCTCCTTTGCCAAACCATACTACAGTATTGTACTTAAAATACTTGAAAATATGGCAAAATCACCGGGGGAAGCTTTTCACAAAAGGGAACTCCCACAAGAAAAATGGCATACCTATAAACAAATTCTTATAAAAAAGGGAAACAACTGGGACCTTAAAACAAGAGAGGAGATGGAAGCAGAGGGATATAGCCTCACATGGCTTCAATACCACCAATTGACCCTAAGATATAAAGAAGATAAAAAGGTCGGCTTCCTAGAAGCCCGGGAATGGGATCCAAGTATAAGAAGGAAAAAATATAACATCAGCTTCTTCTATAGACAGCTTCTGAGATGGGAGACGGAAGATGAGACAGTCAAGAACTGCCACGTGAAATGGGCGCAGGACTTAGAACAATCGATCCTTTTACACCAATGGGAGGAAATTTGGGCAGAAAAACTAAAATATTCACCAGCAACAGAAATAAAAGAAAATTGGGTAAAGATGCAGTATAGGTGGCACCTTTACCCAGCTAAACTGGCCAAATACAACAAGGGAATATCCAACGTATGTTGGAAATGTGAAAAAGAGCAAGGGACTTACATGCACCAATGGTGGAAATGCAAGAAGGTGGCAAAATACTGGAATAGTGTTCACAAGGAAATGCAAAAGATATTGCAGGTAAAATTCCGTATGGAGCCGAAAAATTACTTACTGGGCCTCACGAACCCAAACCTAAATAATAACCAGGAGCGAATGTTTTTTATACTGAGCGCATGCAGTAGAATTGCCTTAGCTCGTCACTGGAAAAAGAACACCATACCGGACACGGAGGAATGGACAATAAAAATACTGGACGTGGTCCAGATGGACTCTTTGAGTCAAAAACTGATGGACAGGAAAAAAAAACGGACTGGACAAGTCTTAAGATATACCTACAGAAACAACACCAGAAGTTCTCCATAGATTTAAATGCAATATAAGAAAGATGTTAGAACTGTAGCAACGAACTTCAAGAAACCAACGGAAATCTCTTCAGAGACAATAACAAATTGCTGAGTGAGATAAACTAAATCTCATTGCACTCTTGGGAAGTCACTGTGGTCTATTGTTGAACTTGCCTTTTGTACCCTACCCCCACAGCCCCCCCCTTCCCATACCCCCCCCTTTTTCTTTCCCTCGTGGAGACATGTGAAAATATGGCAAAATCAGAACTATAGCAATGAAAATAGCACCATATGCTTGTACTAGCAAACGTAAAGGTTTCTCCTTGACATTAAGACTAGTCATGTCAGACTCTGGGAGTGGTCCTCATCTCCATTTTTTTAAAGTCAAAGAGCCAATGTTGTCCTTAGATGTCTCCAAGGTTATTTATTTATTTATTTATTCATTGGATTTCTTGGCCGCCACTCCCAGGTGGCTCGGGGCGGCTCACAAAATTTGGATATAGCAAAGTACAATAGTGTATGAAATAGTAAAACATTAAAACCACACAACAATAACAACAGGAATACTAAAACATTAAAAGATTAAATTGAGCAACAGTATTTGCTCAACTGGCATGAATCTAGACTGACCCAGGTACGAAAGCCTGCCAGAATAGCCAGGTCTTGCAGGCTTTCCGAAAAGCCAAAAGGTCACAGAGTGACCTGGCCTCCGGTGGCAGGGAATTCCAAAGCGTGGGGGCAATGATGGAGAATGAGGCGATAGGCTTGGCACTCGAAACCAGTAGAAGATCTTTGTCTTCAGATCTCAGTGATCTCATGGGACAGTATGGGGTAAAATACTTCCAAATACATCAATGGAACGAAACAGTAACAACTGGTCAATCAGAGCATGCTTTAACAGCAACCCAATTTAAATTGTGAAGGCATATCTGTGGGACAATCTAAATTTTAAAAGAATAATCTTTCAAATCAATTGATTAATCCTTTTATTTTTCAGATTGGGTTTCCTCAATGTTATGGACAACAGAAATCAGATTTATAAATGTGGCCAGTATGACTGCATGGAGTGCTGTCACCTACCGATTGATCTACTCACATTTGCATGTTTTCGAACTGCTAGGTTGGCAGAAGCTGGTGCTAACAGAGGGAGCTCATCCCGCTCCCCAGATTCAAACCTCCGACCTTGTACTACATGCCAGCAAAATCAATGGCTTCATCTGCATGAGCTGTAAGCATGCACTGCAGTGTTGTAGGGAGTATTTGGTGAAGGCAGTTAAATCTTCCCCATCCTAAAGTGTGTGTGTGTGTGTGTGTGTGTGTGTGTATGTTTGAGTTGTATGCATTGTACCTCTCTAACATGTGCAGTCACAGACATTAACTCCTCATTGATCTGCATTGAACGGGTGATGAGCACCCATCTTTTTCCTCTATCAAACGAAGCTGCGTTTGTTCAAGTGAGGTTGTGAACTGCGCTTTTGTTCGCTGAACGCTCAACCCTCCCGTATTGGCATGTGCCTTTCCATTCTTTCAAACAACCAGCTAGTGTCAAGCAACTTTCATTCGCCCTCTGAACCGTGATGAGCTGGTGGCTGAAACAAAGGCCTCCTATTTAAATTGAATTAGAAGCCCAGTGCAATGGGTCTGTTTCAGCATGACAGCCGAAAACTCATTACCGCTTTTGGCTAAGTCACTGGGGAACGTTCTTCCAAAAGACGCTGGCATTCACTTTTGAAGTCTCTTGCAGAGATAAGAATAAAAAATATTTCTAATAACCCATTAATCTCACATAAATACCGCTCCCTGTGGAAACTGGGAGATGCCTGGTCTTAATTCTAAAATCGACTTACAGCTCAAGGTCTAAGATGTAATTTTCCGCTGAGTACAAGGGGCAAGGCAGCAGTCACGTCAACAGCATAGTGCCTGTTTTATGAGAATTTGGGTCTTAAAAGTACATTCCTTGCATATTCTAGATATTTTAGGACTGCTATCTGGGCAAGCAATGGAGAAAACTAAGGGAAGAAAAATATTGTGATGGTGAAATTAGCTCCTATGGCTGCTATTTGAACAAAAACAGCCACAAAATAAGCCTTGTTTATCATATCTTGAGCTTCTACTGCTTGCATTCAAGACAAATAGGGAAAGGCAGCTTTAAAATGGTAATTGGAATGGAAGGAGATTTAAAACTTAGTTATAAAGACCCTTCTCATTGTTATGTACAATGGACCTTTGCATTGGGGTTTGGTTTTGGAGATATCAAAATCCCTGAATGCTCAAGGCCCATTCTATACAATTCTAGAGTGGGCTTTCTCCCATGTTCTTCCATAGCACATTGG
This sequence comes from Anolis apletophallus, assembly GCA_030556195.1. Lineage (NCBI taxonomy): Eukaryota > Metazoa > Chordata > Lepidosauria > Squamata > Anolidae > Anolis > Anolis apletophallus. The sequence continues at coordinate 14,017,125 of JARBWK010000006.1, read as the reverse complement.
TCACATTGGTATAGATAGGAATAGATAGGGTTCATGATGGGTGGGCATTAGTTGGCATTTAGTTCCCTTCATATAGCTGGATTTGAACACAGAAAAGTATTTGAAGAAGAAGAAAAAATGGAAGCGGACAACCTTGGAATTGCATCGTTGTGTTGTGCCTTCAAGTCCTTTCTGACTTATGACAATCTTAAGGTGAACCTGTTATGGGATTTTCTTGGTACAATTGATTCAGAAGCCCTAAACAGTTTGGGACCTGTCTATCTTTGCAATCGCATCTTCCCCTATGAACCAACTCAAACCCAAAGATAATCTGGGGAGGCCCTCCTCTCGCTTCTGCATCTGTCTCAGGCATGGTTGGTGGGGATGAGGGAGAGGAACTTCTTGATGGTGGCCCCCCGGCTCTGGAACTCTCTTCCTAGGGAGATCAGACTGTCATCTACCCTGTCCTTCCGCAAGAACCTAAAAACATGGATGTTCAATTGTACCTTTGATTAGGCAGTTCCAAAGAATTGGCCCTTTAATACCTAGGTCCGGCACTTTAACATGGCCCTCTGCTCTACAATCCTGACATTATAAAGCCCGAGGACATTACTTTCCCATCCCTGCCAATGAATGTTTCACTTTCCCTTAGTGCTAGCTATGAATTTTGCACAAACTCAGAGCCCTCTGAACTCAGCACTTTTATTGCTCCCATGGTACTGTTTTCATGATGTTATATTTTATTGCGATATGTTTCTATTTGGTTTTGTTTTGTTTTTATTGCATTATGTTTTAACCCTGTGCTCTTTGGGCTTGTCCCTTTGTAAGCCACCCAAGTCCCTTTGGGGAGGTGGAGGCAGGGTATAAAGATAAAGTTATTATTATTATTATTATTATTATAATTATAATATTACATATGAGCTTGCCCAAATTTTAAGATCTTCAGAGGAGGGCATTCTCTTGGTCCCCCCACCATCACAAGGACTTCAGACGAGGATGTAGGGTACAATGATACAATCCTACGTCCTCACCAGGATTTTCATGTCTAAGCAGATAATCAAACTCTGGTCTATGAGTGTCCTAACACAACATTCAAACCACTAAGCCAGTGTTTCCCAACCTTTTTTGAGCCGCGGCACACTTTTAACATTAAAAAAATCCGGGGGCACACCACCAACAAAATTGAGACTAAATGACACTCTAACACAGTAAAGAACGGCTGGGGGTTGGTGGCCTGCTGGGAACAGAAGCTGGGAGTGCCGAAGCCGGGGAGGGGGTGGAGCCAGGCTGCACAATGCCCCGCCCCCTACCCCCGGCTTTACCTCTCCCACAGCTGCTCCAGCCTTGACGGGGCAGTGCCAAGCCAGCGGTGCCAGAGCCAGCACAATGCTGGCTTGGCATTGTCCCCTCAAGGCTGGAGCAGCTGCTGGGAGTGCTGAAGCCGAGGGAGGGGGCAGAGCCAGGCCGTGCCATGCCCCGCCCCTCAGCTTCAGCTCTCTTACAGGCCGCACCATGCCCCGCCCCTCCCCCCAGCTTCAGCTCTCCTACAGGCCTCGCCATGCCCCGCCCCTCCCCCCAGGTTCAGCTCTCCTACAGGCCTCGCCATGCCCCTCCCCCCAGCTTCAGCTCTCCTACAGGCCTCGCCATGCCCCGCCCCCTCCCCCCAGCTTCAGCTCTCCTACAGAGGAGGAGCATGAGCGGTGGACGGGCTTCAGTGGGCAGGGCTTCTCCACGCGGCTTCAGCGAGCGAGGGGCGAGAGTCATGATGGGAGTCATGGCGGATTGGAGGCTGGCTGGGGAAACGGCCGAAGGAGGCGGCGCCCTGGTTCCTTCTTCGCCACTGCCCGGCCCTTCTTCCTCCCCCAAGCAGCAGGAGTTCGGCAGGAGGGGGGGAGGAAGGGGGGCAGAGAGCTTTTCTCGCGGCACAGGAGGAGGTCTGTCACGGCACACTAGTGTGCCACGGCACACTGGTTGAGAAAGACTGCACTAAGCTATGCTAGCTCTCTTGGAATAGCAACCTGAAGAACATAAGAAGAGTTGTGTTGCATCAGACCAATGATCTCCATAAGACTATCATTCAAATGGTGAACAAGAGGCTGCTGGAAGACCCAAATGCAGGCTATGAATTAAATATCACCTTTTTGCTTGGTTCTCCTTCAACTGGCAATGAGAAATTTATTCGTTGGAGGTCATAGATAGCCATCATGAGTTAGTAGCCACTGATAATCCCATCTGCCCTCAACTTGTCTTATCTCCTTTTACAACTGACCAAGTTGGTGGCTGTTGCTACACTCTTCTTATAGCCCTACAAGATAGATCTGGGATACCATGCAGTGTTGCTGCCCAAATTTCCTCAACAGTCGCCCTGTCCTTTTTTCTTTTAATTCTCCAGACAAGAGAGCAAAGTCTCTGAAATTCAGAAGTCAATGTTGGAAGGATCATTTAGTTGTTATAACATCAATTAAGCCCAACCAGATGGCTATAATGCATGGTAATTCCAACTGTATACATCGGTATAATGGCAATAAAATACAATTTGGAAGTCACATTTCCAACACTGTGGTGCTGAATGGCTGTGGAGTTGCCATACAAACAAACAACCACCATTTTTGTGGACCAGAGTTCAATTTAGGTTATGTATGTAAATAATTTTTTTTAAGCCTGATCTTTGACTCTATTTTAGAAGCTTTCTTATATTGATGCATTGTAATTATGTGTGTTATATACAAAGGTTGCATTTAAGCCCTTGGAAAGTTTTCCACCCAATGACAACCAAACTTTGGTCCTATAGTTGTTTTGGACTTCAACTCCCAGAAGCCTCAGCCAGCTTGTCCAACAGTCAGGAATTCTGGAAGCCGAAGTAGGACCAAAGTTTGGTAACAACTGCTCCTCTCCTTGGATCTGCTACCAATTGATCACCTCCATATCCTCAATACCTTTTAGTATTTACATGAAACCTCTGAGAAGGATCATCCAAAGGCATGGGTCTTGGCGTTATCAGTATGCTGATGACACCCAATATATTTCTTCATGCCTTCCAAAACAGCCTCAGCTACGGAGAGCGTGTCTCCTCTGAATGAATGCCTGAAGGACGCAATGGACTGGATGAGGGCAAACAAATTGAAAATGAATCCAGACAAAACAGAGATTCTAATCTGGGAATTGAGGTGTGTCAACCATCTCTGAATGGGGTTACACTGCCCCTGAAAGACTGTGTCCACAGCTTGGGAATACTCTTGGATCTATCCCTCTAAATGTCATCCCAGATAGATGTGACAGTCAGGAGTGCCTATCAGCTTTGGCTGATATGCCAACGGCGTCTCTTCCTAGATTTGGAGGACATAAAGACTGCAGTGCACACAACCTCAAGGTTGGACTTTTGCAATGAGCTTTATATTAGACTATCTCCGTCCCAAGTTCAGACATTCCAACTGGTTCAAAATCTTTGACTTTAAATGCCTATGTTTCAGAAATGCATATGTTTAAAATTGCCTTACCAAAGAAACCTGGACCTCTGACCAAGTGATGTTGGGTACTGAGTTTAGAGGCTCGATAAGCGTTGTGGGGAAGAAGAGGTTGTAGTGTCCAGCAGCAGCTATGAAGAGGCTCAGAGCCAAGTTGAAAGGTAAAGTGAACACTGGCAGGTCCCATTTGCTGAAGACAGAAGCCAAAGCGCTTGTGAAAAGCGGGCTGGAAAAGAAGAAGAGAAGTTATGGCTAAGCAAAAAGTCTTGTAATCACTACCAGATGCATGCACTTGCATAATTGTTACTCCCAATCTTGGGGAATTCTGGCTGCTGTAGCTCTTGTGAGAAGTCAAGGGATTTCTAGCAGAATTGAATCTTCAAACAACAACTCTAGGTTCTCCTGAAAGCAATCAAGACAGTTAACCCTTTTAAAATGTGTAACAGGACCAATGTGATATGCATAGGACTTAAATGCGTTGCATTGTGACCAATGCGATGCATATCCCTTTCTGTAATGGTCTCTGTCACGACTTGACACTGCAGATTATATTATTAACACTCCCGGTAATTACTGCCACCAACCTAATCTGGGATCAGGATTTAATTTAATAACTAAGATGTTTAATTAGGCTCCCTTTACACCAAATCACCCACTGTGAGGAAAACTGAAAGGACAGAAAGATGGAGGCATGTGAAAGTTAAGAAGAAAGGAATTTATTAACTACCAAACAGGCGAACAAATAGGCACAGATCGTATTGGTTCTTCAGTGAGGCAACAAGAGCGTACGGTTACAAAAACGAATAGTTAATTATTAGCGTGATGGTTAACTGGATCTAAACAATGTGCTGGTGCATAGTGGTTTCTATATAAAGGCTAGTGCTTCTTCTTAGATCTTAAATTCAGTTCCACAGACAGTACTAAGACTTGTCTCCCAACTCCCCAACTAATAATTAAACTAGAGGGTAGCTGATGTAACTAACTGGAACTTCTATACCCTGAATCTTGTTAACAGTAGCTAATAACTAGATTAGCACCACAGTCTCAGAGCCCCACCTGTCTCTCTATCACAAGAGACGACAAGGTGATCTGACTATTTCCAGTCAGTCCTTCTGGCTCTAAACTAAAGCGTCACCACTGGAATCTCTCCTGGCCCTAAGAGCTGTCAGTGCTAGGTCTTGACCCCCTTAGTCCAGCCTATTCCCTTGTGGTGGTTAGCTATAGATTAGACTGTCAGTCTCTATTGCAGAGGCTCTGATGATACTCCCCCAGAAACCTCGCTCAAGACTCCTCAGGCTCAGATGTTTCTTATCTGCAGCCTGGCACCAGACTGAGAAGGCTCAGATCTGTCTTATCTGAAGCCTCTCACAAGACAAGACTCAAATCTTTCTGACAGGAATCCTTCTCCTAGTCAGCTCAACTCCTCCTCCTCTGGCACCCAGCCAATCACAGGGAAGAAACTGTATCTGAGCAGAGTGACTCTAAGGCCACACCCCTTTCTCTGGCTCTGACCTTCTCCTGATGGCTGCTAGCTGAAACTCCCTTACTAAAATGGAGGCCAGCAATTTCCAAACAGGGATCCAGACTTCCAAGCAGGATTCGGCCTGCTTAGGATGGGTGAGTCCTTACACCTCCCCAATTCAGGTTATTTGCTGAATGCAGTAGAATTCTATTCTACTGCCGAGGCAAAGGAGATCTCTTTCACCTCCCTCACTAACTCCTGTATCCTAACCCCTCCAGTGCTGTCTCACTGAACTCTGGAGCATACAAATACAGTCAAACTCACATTTGCAAATCTTATCTAAAATGCAACATCTAACAGGTATAATCAGCATTATATATATACAATATACATACAATTGTAACCCTTCTGTAAATAAAACAGGTTAGGTATACAAAAACATTTTATATACATAACTACATTACCTGAACCTTTAATCAATCAGCCTAGATAAGGCATCGGCCACAACATTTTGAGTACCTTTGATGTGTTTAACATCAAAATCAAAATCTTGGAGCAGTAAACTCCATCTGATCAGTTTACTGTTGGTACTCTTTACCTGCTGTAGTCACCTGAGAGGAGAATGGTCTGTGCACAATGTGAATTTCCTCCCCCACAGGTAAGGTTTGAGCTTGGTGGTTGCCCACACAATTGCAAGACATTCCCTCTCAATAACCGACAGGTGCTGTTCTCTCTCCAAGAGCTTTTTACTGAGGTAGAGAACAGGTTGTACCTCACCTTCGGTATTCTCCTGACTAAGGACTGCTCCCAGTCCCACCTTAGAGGCGTCAGTTGTCAAAACAAATGATCGGTTAAAATCGGGTGCTCTTAGCACTGGGGCCGTTACTAGAGCCCCTTTCAACACCTCATATGCTTCCTCACATTCCGGTGACCAAGTTATCTTGTCAGGTGCTGATTTCTTTGTACCATTGGTCAGTACCGCTGCCAATGTACTGAAGTCTGGGATAAATCTGCGATAAAATCCCACTACACCCAAGAAAGATCTTAACTGCTTCTTGGCCCTTGGCTTAGGCCATTCCTGGATAGCTTTTACCTTATCCAGAGCCGGTTTTATCACTCCTCCGCCCACAAGGTGTCCCAGGTACTTCACCTGAGATCTGGCCATCTGACACTTTGACGCTTTTACTGTCAGGCCAGCCTCCTTGATCTTATCTAGCACCTTGGCCAAATGTTCTAGGTGCTCTTCCCAGGTCTGACTAAATATTGAGAGGTCGTCGATATACGCCTGGACGAACCCTCTCATACCTGTTAGCATCCTGTCAATCAAGCGTTGAAACGAGGCAGGTGCATTCTTTAACCCAAATGGGAGGACTTTGAAGTGGAAGAATCCATCCCTAGTGACAAAAGCAGTCTTCTCCCTGTCCTCAGGGTGCATGGCCACCTGCCAATACCCTTTGGTCAAGTCCAGGGTCGTAATGTACCTAGCTGACCCAATCGTTTCTATTAACTCGTCTATCCTAGGCATAGGATAGACATCAGAGGTGGTCACCTGATTGAGTTTCCGATAATCGACACAAAACCTCACAGTGTTATCGGGCTTTGGTACCAAAATGACCGGTGATGACCAGACTGTCAGTCTCTATTCCAGAGGCTCTGATGATACTCCCCCAGAAACCTCGCTCAAGACTCCTCAGGCTCAGATGTTTCTTATCTGCAGCCTGGCACCAGACTGAGAAGGCTCAGATGTGTCTTATCTGAAGCCTCTCACAAGACAAGACTCAAATCTTTCTGACAGGAATCCTTCTCCTAGTCAGCTCAACTCCTCCCCTCTGGCACCCAGCCAATCACAGGGAAGAAACTATCTGAGCAGAGTGACTCTAAGGCCACACCCCCTTACTCTGGCTCTGACCTTCTCCTGATGGCTGCTAGCTGAAACTCCCTTATTAAAATGGAGGCCAGCAATTTCCAAACAGGGATCCAGACTTCCAAGCAGGATTCGGCCTGCTTAGGACGGGCGAGTCCTTACAGTCCCATTGTGTATCGGTCTCGTTGAGTCTCAGTTACTTTACTGGCTTTTGCTGTTGTTGTTTATTCATTCAGCCACTTCCAACTCTTTGTGACCTAATGGACCAGGCCACACCAGAGCTCCCTGTTGGCTGTTGCCACCCGCAGCTCCTTCACAGACAAGCCAGTCACTTCAAGGATACCATCCATCCACCTTGCCCTTGGTCGGCCCCTCTTCCTTTTTCCTTCCATTTTCCCCAGCATCATTGTCTTCTCTAAGCTTTCCTGTCTTCTCATTATGTGGCCAAAGTACTTCATCTTTGCCTCTCATATCCTTCCCTCCAATGAGCAGTTGGGCTTTATTTCCTGAAGTATGGACTGGTTGGATCTTCTTACGGTCCAAGGCACTCTCAGAATTTTCCTCCAGCACCACAGAACAAAAGCATCTGTCTTCCTTGTGGTCCAGCTCTCACATCTGCAGGTTACTACAGGGAATACCATTGCTTTAACTATGCAGAACTTTGTTGCCAGTGTGATGTCTTTTCTCTTCACTATTTTATTGGGATTGGTTATTTTTCTCCTCCCAAGAAGGAAACGTCTTCTGATTTCCTGGCTGCAGTCTGCGTCTGCCGTAATCTTTGGACCTAGAAATACAAAGTCTGTCACTGCCTCCACATTTTCTCCCTCTGTTTGCCAGTTATCAATCAGTCCAGTTACCATAATCTTGGTTTTTAAACAATGTTTAACTGCAACCCAGCTTTTGCCCTTTCTTCTTTCACCTTGGTTAGAAGACTCCTCAGCTCCTTCTCGCTTTCAGCCATCAAAGTGGTATTATCTGCATATCTAAGGTTGTTAATGTTTCTTCAAGCAATTTTAACCCCAGCCTTGCATTTGTCAAGCCCTGCACATCACATGATGTGTTCTGCATACACGTTGAATAGGTTGGGTGAGAGTACACAACCCTGCCATACTTCTTTCCCAATCTTGAACCAGTCTGTTGTTCCATGGTCAGTTCTTACTCTTGTTTCTTGGTCGTTATACAGATTCCTCAGGAGACAGACAAGGTAACTTGGTAACCCAAAACCACCAAGAACTTGCCACAATTTATTATGATCCATACAGGCTTCGCGATATAGTAAAGTAACACCTCTACTCAATATGGATATTACAGTTCTTATTTCTGCAGGTGTAAGTCAGCTAACAAAAAACATAACACCACAGTATGATTGCAGCTTCCAACTGCATGTTTCAAAAACCTGAGAATTTTTCCCGCTCTAGTTATATGTTGCAAGCAATGGTAATTACTAAAATGCATTATTTCCAAAGTTGGATCACATTCCGTTTGTATACAATCTCTTAATTTTGAGAAAACTCCAAGGAAGACCTTGAAACCATAGTTTCTTTGTAAAGAAAGGCAAGAGAAAGTAATAACAAAGTGATGGTTGTTGCAGTTGAAGAAACACTTGCCATCAGACTAAAAGAGAGCACATTTATGGTCTTAGGAGATCCATATAACATTTTATTTTTGGCAGGATGATTACACGTCTCATTTGTCATAATGAAGAATGATCATTACAGTAGCGCACATAACCTGTGGTAAAACAAACGTCATGTTGTAAATGTGTTTCGACGTGACTTTTCATGCATGCATTGTAAAACAGACATATATACAGATTTAAAACAAAGAGAAAACAAACAAGTTCAAAGCCCTTTGCAGAACCACGTCAATGCAAATAATCTTACAGGAAAAGAAAACAAGGAAAAAGAGAATGCTTAACTGTTTAAGCAGGTGTGGTGTGGCGCAGCACACACATCAAAGGGGGAGTTTGTGGGTCACATGTAAACTGTAGACCCCATTTTTCAGCTGCACAGAACCCTAAAGTCCCCACCCAATTTTTAAAAAAGTGATGACATTTTCAAGCAATTTGTGCCTGAAAATTGTGTAGAAAATGCTCCAAATGTGCGAAAAGACATGAAAGCATTACACAATACCTGACTACTACAAATAGCTCTATTTTCCTTGTGGTCCTTCTTAAAAGGGTGAAACGAAATGATATAGTGTTCCTGATGGCTGCTATTCAAGAAGTTGGTTTCTTTTGTGGTGTGTAGAGATGCATCTACAGTGTAGAATTAGTCCAGTTTGATACCACTTGAACTGCCAAGGCTGAATACTATAGAATATTGGGATTTGTAGTATGGTGAGACACCAGCACTCCTTGGCAGAGAAAGCCAGAACATTCTCAACATACAAATGTGAAGCATGCAGATCAAATTCCACACCACCAACTGAGGTACACCTAAACTGTAGAATTAATAGTTTGACACCATGTTAACTGAGAGGTCTTAATGCTATGGAACCCTGCAAGTTGAAGTTTTACCAGGTTTTGGACCTTCTCTGCCAAAGAGTCTTGGTGTCATACCAAACTATAAACAAAGTGTAGCCAAATTGCATTCACTCTACAGTGGATATGCACCCATGGTGCAGGATTGGGGTGGAGGAAATTGGCTTCTGTCATTTTTGGAGCTGCCCAACCTTGATATAAGAGATCAGTTGGAATTATTACTTGTTCCTGAAGCTTGCTGGTTAATGCATATCTATCACTGCCTCTTAGGGTACACACCACTTAATGTGGGATGAAAGTGGCAGAGGAGGAAGTGATTTGAACATGGCTCTCATCACATGTCAAGCTCAGGAACTTTCCTGAGGATTGGGCAGTACTTATATTCACTGGAGAAGTTGGCTTAGACCTGGTTCCATGATCTGCAGTATCCATGGCTTTATGGCAGTAGAGCAGTGGTTCTCAGCCTGGTGTTTTGGCCTACAACTACCAGAAATCCCCGCCAGTTTGCCAGTTAGGATTTCTGGGAACCGAAGGCCAAAATAACTGGGGATCCACAGGTTGAGAACTACTGCAGTAGAGGTTTGGAGTTTTTCTTCCCAACTCCCCATTACACAATGCACATGTGTGGATCACCAAAGCTCCCATCCCTTAATGGGTTTTGCCTTATAATGTGGTTTATACCAACAAACACTGATGTGCATTATGGATCCTATTTTGGAGTATTTTGTTCATTCCTTTTTAAGGCCTCTACAGCACATTCCTGTGTCCAGTTGTGTGTCATTAAAATATCACATTTTTGAGATGCTTTCAATCCACGTTAAGTGGGAAGTGTAAATATGCTCTCAGTGTGATTATTCTTTACAGATTGAGAGTATATCAAGGGATGCCAGATTCATGCAAGCCACTGATTTGGAAGCTAAACTGGCTGGGACCTTATTAAGCCTTAGTGAGGACATCATCATGGATTATCAACATCTCTCCAGCAAAAACTAGCAAACCCCTAACCCTAACTCTGGAACCCTAGAGAAGATGCTATTAAATGAAGTGTACTTGACTTTGAATCCTTACATTTTGTACATATTTTAAAATGTTTTCAATTAATTTAATTATTTATTTCATGGGTTTTCCCCTTTGTGTATTATACAGTGTTTTTTAAAAATTCATTCTACAATGTTGGGACTCACCATGTTACGGACACAAGAGCCACCGGAAGCAAAAGCCACCAAAAGTATTCACCGTTGTCTGAGAATACTGCCATTAGCATCCCGACCAAAACCCCGTTGTAGCCATAGAGTCCTGCTGCAATAGCCGACCTACATCAGGATGAGAAACAGCCCAAAATGCTTAACGCCTTATTGTTAAGTTAAGAAGTGAAAATGGGATGTTACTTTTGTAAGACTTGGATACTTTATTTATTAGCAACCACTCTCTTATAATTTTGATTTGAAATGATTATGATATATAACAAATCTATTTTACATTAGTTGGATGCTTTTCTAATTAAGGAATGTAGTGCTTGGCTTGTTTTGGCAGCTCTGTAAGCCGTTGAAAAAGTTTTGTTGATTTTTCCTTGGCTCCTACCTACATCCCCCCTCCCCAAGATAAAGTGCCTTACAGAAAATAAATCTTACGAAGTTTTAGGAAGGAGGTCAGCAGGTATTTTCAGATGCCTTTATTGAAAAACAACCTCTTTTATGTTCAAGAACATGTTGTCCTCTAGTTGGTTCTGATGAACTATTGAAATGAATACATCTGGGATGATTCTATGCTATAATGACATGGCAACAGCCATTCATTTTGCATTTTACTTTTAGCCTTCCCCCCAGATGTAACGACTCTTCAATACTCGATAAGGATCACGCGTAGATTGTAGCACGGTCCAACACGATTTTATTGTAGGTACGACACATGTGAAGCAAAAGCACCGTCCCGCCACCCAAACACACCTTATATACCCCGAGCCCCTCCCCATTGCCCATGCAATGTCCAAGCAGGGTTGCACCATGTCCGGTGATTCAGCATATCCCATAGTCCAAAGGGATGTGACCTCATGGCCCCATGAGTCAGCGTTATGAGTCCAATTGTCCAATGTCCAGGCTCGGAGGAGTTACCTCACTTCCCTCCGGAGCCACACACACATCTGGAAGTTACGTCACTCCCACTTGACTCAGCACAGGCTCTATGCAGCTGGAGCCAAGGTCATCAATTAACTGGGGCAAAGGTCGGTGCAATCTCATGGCAGGTTGGGAGCCTGAACTTCTCCTAAGCTCAGATCTCCCAATCCTGACACCAGAATTTCAGAACTTAAAATAATTCTATTACTGCAATACATTGTCCCCATCCTTAGTTGATGGCACAGCTTTTTCTTGGTGTCTTGGTTTTCAGGCCCTTTTCCTGTGATTATTTGGGGCATTGATTCAGAAAATTGCATTGAGTAGACCACCTTAGTTCTAGTTTCATCATTATTGTTTATGGGCAAGCAACTGAAGACTGATATATGTCATCTATTCTGTATCTCAAAAACTAGAGCCGACAGGGGAAAACTGGTGCCATTTTTGGAATTGTCAGGTTAAATATACCCAGAAAAAGATCTAATATTTGAGGCACCAAAATGTGTGTGGGCCAGTGTAATAGTATCTTGATTGGTTAGTCCAAATGAAAGCACTATTATTGAATGTCATGTGAAGGGATTCCATTCACTGCATTGATCTCCACTTGAAAAAGTAACTATACTAAAGGCACCAGAGCCTATCTGACTCCAGAAGCTGAGAAGAGTCAGCATAGTTAATGGTGGAATGAATACCAATGAATAACAGGTGCAGTAGGCTACATTTCAAAGGCAAAACCAACCTCTGCATAGGACAGTGGTTCTTAACTTGTGGGTCCCCAGGTATTTTGGCCTACAATTCCCAGAAATCCCAGCAGTTGACCAGGTGTTAGGATTTCTGGGAGTTGAAGGCCAAAACATCTGGGGACTCACGGGTTGAGAGCCACTGGCCAAGGAGAATCCTATGGAGTTCATTGGGTCACCATAAGTGAAGTAGCAACTAGAAAACATTCACACTCATGTTAGATTGACAGCATGGTTTTTTTCATAGGTTCCATTGAGCTAGTTAAGGAAGGGAAGGGTCAAAGAAACTCATGCCTACCTTTCTTGGCATAGAATAAGTGCTGTTAAAGTTGAGACGATGACACCAATGCAACATGTGAGGGCTATCCAAGGGCTCTGGACCAGAAACCCAGCCAACATGATCAGGCCACTGAGTGGATTGCTGACAAACATCACCTGAGACACTCCACGCAGGATCCAGTCAGTGAACTGGAACAACACAGGCTTATCTGAAAGGGATCCATGAAGGAATCAGGACATGCAAGCTAAGATGGGTTCTCCACATATGAACATTGTGAACATATTCTGTACATGCCTGGAAGGGACACAATGCATCCATTTTTGCTGAAGCTTTAAGTTGTTAAGTCTCATTAGTATCTGGACTGGAGTGAGCCTGGAAAAAATTACTCCAAGAATCTCCCAACCATGGGTCATAGTGGCTAAAAACAGTAGAAGTTCTAGTAAAAATTGTCAAAATGATCAGTTTGACACCATTGTAATTGCTATGCCTCAATGCTCTTGAATCTTAGGATATGTAGTTTGGTGAGCCACCAGAACTTTTGGGCAGAGAAGGCTAAAGGCCTTGTAAAACTACAGTTTCTAGAATTCCATAGCATCGAATCATTGCAGTTACAGTGGGGTCAAACTATATTAATTTTGTAGTGTACATACACTCCAATTTGGTCATGTGGAATCTGACATACATTTTTAACTTTTGTATGTTGTGAATTTTAGCTATTGCACTGAGTCATAAACATGGAAAATGTTGAGATAAAAATAAATACAATAATAACAGTAGATATCAAATTGCTATAATTGTGTGTATGGATACACACCTAAAGCAAGCACTTTGTGCATGGCTAGGTGTTCTTTAAGTTTCCCCACCCATTTCCTCATCTAAATTTATTTCTCTGTATTTGGGAGCCAAAAAACTTACTAAATCACCTTTTTGCACTGGCATTATGTACTTTTTTTTTTTTGCATGGTGCATATATTCATTTTTTGGAAATGGACAACTAGGGAAGAGTTTTAAATTTCTTCCATCTATGCATGCCTGATCTAGATACCAACTTGACTAACTCATAAGTGAAAAAAGAAAGTATGTAACTTCCAACTACACACAAACATTGAATGTCATTTAACCCTTTGCCAATTCCAGTAGGGCTTTGTTTCTGTTGCCTGAAAGTTTATGGACTGGGACACCTGCCAGCTACTCTGTATCTCCGGCAACATCTGGTAGGGCTCTTAGCACCAACAGGGGGTTGTAAAATATGACACACATTTATTGTTGTTTGTAAAAACATTGTGCATTTGGCAGGTTGATTGAGGAGCGCAACCACCGCTGGTAGAGTTCATGCTTGAAAAAACGAAGAAGAGAGAAGTTTATTTATGTTGCTTACATCTAAGATGGCAGATGGCGTGAGCATTTCCCAGCCAGCTTGGGATGGGATTGCAAAATACTCATTTCCCTTCTCCTTCTGTATCATTTAAACTGAGCACTGGAATTCAGGCAAGATAAATACGTGCTTTGGAACTGAGACAGAGTGGACAAAAGAAAAAAAAACCAGGAATGAATATCTCGTGATACATTTATTGTCGTTATGTGCCTTCAAGCCATTTCCAACTTAATGCAATCCTAAGATCACAGAGTTTTCTCGACAAGATATGTTCATTGCCTTCTTCTGGGGCTCAGGCTGGATCTACACTGCCCTTTATCCCAGGATCTAATCCTAGATTATCTGTTTTAAACTGGGTAATATGAGTCTATATTGCTAGATAATCTGGGATCAGAACCTGGGATATAGAGCAGCGTGGATGGGGACTCAGAGTGCATGACTTACTCAAGATCACATGGTGGGCTTCCATGGTTAAGCAAGGAAGAGCTCCAATCCAACGCTCAAACCACTGCACGATGTTGGCTTTAATTTGTTTATGGGGTAAAATAAGGTCCAACTTTAAGCTTAGGATCTTTAATGAAAGCAGACCCACTTTTGGGGTGCAGATTAACCCATAAAGCATTTCAAAAATTGTGTCGAAGGCCTTTCACACTACTCCAGTGGTTCCCAACCTTTGGGCCTCCAGGTATTTTGGACTTTAGATCTCACAATTCCTAAAAGCCGGTAAGATGGCTGGGATTTCTGGGAGTTGAAGTCCAAAACACCAGGAGGCCCAAAGGTTGGGAACCACTGCACTATACAAATGTAGCTCTGTGGCTTCCCTTTAACTGCCATAGGAGCATCCTATGGAGGAGTTTGTAGTTTGTTGAGGCTCTTGAGCTCTCTGACTAGGGCCCCTTCCACACAACTGTATAAAAGACACATTGAACTGGATTATATGGCAGTGCGGATTCGGATAACCCAGTTCAAAGCAGATATTGTGGGCTATCTGCTTTGATATTCTGAGTTATATGGCTGTTTGGAAGGGCCCTAAGAATTTGGCAAGCCACACAGTTCCATAGAGTGGTGGCATGACAGCTAAAGTGGAATCATAGTACTATGATTCCAGATTATGGCATATTTCAAAGTTATGACAATGTCTTAGGCTGAGCTCCTATATTGCATTTGTGTAGTGAACATCTGCATATAATGAAATGGTGGTTGCCCAACACCTCCCTTTTTCTGGATACCAGTGAAATGCTACTGATTATACGTATATACTGTATCTGACAGTGTGGCTTATTATTATTGCCCTATTGTGTAACTAGGGACATGCAATGGCTCACTCTCCAACCCCAATTAATCAAATGATACACTGAGGCATTGTTATGTACCCTCCGAGACTATGCAATTTCATGTGAAATGGTTATACTTGTGGAACTCCCTTTGCACAAACATGAACTACAGCACCCATTGTTCAATAGCCAAAGTAAAGCCATATAGACTAAGAATGGAATGGATTGCAAAGGCCATCTAGTCTAATCTAAGCTTAATGTTGTATGTGTTTAAGGCAGTGTTTTTCAACCTTTTTTGAGTCGTGGCACATATTTTACATTTCCAAAATCCTGGGGCACACCACCAACCAAAATGACACAAAATGACACTTTAACACAGTAATAAATATAGTTGATATGTTTTAAAATGTATTTATACACTCAGTGTGAAACCTGGGCCTGTTTCGATGAACACAACATATATATGACTTCCTCTCACATACTTCTACATGGCTATCATGTCTTCTCTCAGCCTTCTCTTCTTCAGGCTAAACATGCCCAGCTCTTCAAGCCGCTCCTCATATGGCTTGTTCTCCAGACCCTTGAGAAATTTCACCCTGAGTGAAACTTGTTTCCATTTAACTATGGATGTCATAAAGCTGTTATAAACAGTTCCTTGGGGGAGGCAACTCTCGAAAAATCCAGTAAAATAGTAAAAAAAAAACCCAAACATTTCCAAGAGGAGAGGCTCAATTTGTTTCTTGGAAACCTGTGAATGCTTCAGCCTCCCGATGCTCCCAGGTTTGCTCATTGCCCAATTCACCAACGTGGAGCTTCTGGCTTTGTTCTTGCGAGAAATCCAAGCTAACGTGAAAACGCCGACTCAATCACTGAGTCGAGGCTCCTGAAAGCTTCCTCAAGGCGGGCCTGGCCCTGGCATTCAGCGGAGCCCTTCCTTTGCCTCAGGGAGGATCTTTGGGGAGGGAAATAGGGAGAAAGAGCTGCTAGGAGGGGGAATAGTGCCAATTTCCCACAGCACACCTGATGATCGCTCACAGCACACTAGTGTGCCACGGCACACTGGTTGAGAAACACTGGTTTAAGGCATTGAATAATTTCCATATGTAATCTGCCTTGAGTCCCCCTTGGGGTATAAATAGGGTAAATAAATAAATAATAAATATGGGTTGTTTTTTCCGTGTCAGGAGCAACTTGAGAAACTGCAAGTCGCTTCTGGTGTGAGAGAATTGCCGTGTGCAAGGATGTTGCCCATCCAAGGAATACCTGGATGTTATTCATATTTGACCATCCTTGTGGGAGACTTCTCTCATGTCCCCGCTTGAGGAGCTGGAGCTGACAGAGGGAGCTCATCCATGCTCTCCCCAAATTCGAACCTACAACTTGTCGGTCTTCAGTTCTGCCAGCACAAGAGTTTAACCCATTGCTATATGTAGAGAAGTTACAGCAGGGCCTTCACTTTTGTGAAGATATAATAATAACTTTATTTTTGTACTCGTCTCCATCTCCCCAAAAGGACTCGGAGCGGATTACATGGGGACAAATCTGATCAACATAGTTAAAATATAACACATTGAAATACATAAACAACAGCATAAAAATAAAAATAACATTATAACAAAATATAAAAGCAGACCAACAACTATTAAACCTATAATAAATATCAGTTTCTGGGCACAGGTGGGCGGACTGGTGCAAATCATTTGTGGGGATAGGGCTGATGGATAAAGTGCATAAGTCAACTGACAGCAGCAAGGATAGAGGGTGGTGTAAGATAGAGTAACTTTAGGTACAGGACAATAGTAAAGTGCGAGAACAAGATTTTTGGGTCCTAGCTGGGGGCCCAGTTATCAGGAGAATTGCCTAGTCAAAAGCACAGCAGAACATTCATGTCTTTGGATCTTTGTGGAGTGGGTGCTAGACTAATCTCCTTGGGGAGGGAGTTCCAGAGCTGGGGAGCCACCACCGAGAAGGCCCTCTCTCTTATCCCCACCAACCGTGCTTGTGACGGGTGGGAGCGAGAGAAGGGCCTCCCCTGGTGGGAAATGTTTAATAAAAAATAGTATTTTAAAAACCTAAACACCTCTCTAGAAATCCTCCATTGTGACTTTATGGACATCTTCTGCCAAAGTTGTAGTCCAAAAATGCAATCTTCCAAATTCTGCCAGCATTCCCCCCCACCCCCCAAATAAGATGATATATACAGTGTTCCCTCACTTACTGCGGGTGTTACATTCCAGGATCACCCGTGCGCAATAAGTGAAAATCTGCAAAGTAAGGACGCTATATTTACTTTAATATTTATACATTATTTTAGTAGCTATACACTAATTTAAGTCTTTATAAATTTAAAATAAAGTGAAGGAAAGGAAGGAGAGATCCTTCAAGGCTGGAGGGAGGGAGGGAGGACTGAGGAGGGAATGTGCCTCTGGGGCGGTGGCAGTGGAAACCCGTGAAACAGCGAAAATACAGCGACATATATTTTAAATTAATATTTGTTGAAAACTGTGAAACAGCAAGTCCGCAATTAGTGAACTGCGAAGTAGCGAGGGAACATTGTGTGTGTGTGTGTGAATGTGTGTGTGAATGAATGCCACTGGGAATTTCATCCAGAAAGTCATCAAGAAGCCAAAGGCCTCCCTAATAGCCTCATAGATAAGCAAAGTGTTCCCCTCCATATCCCTCAACAGAGGGTCGCGTTCTTTCTCTCCAGTACCTCATATGTGGGATTACCTTTCAGCCAGTCTCCAAAGGCCTTCATGTCGCCTGTGACATAACTCAGAGCTTTGCTGATCTGGTCCCAGCACCCCTCTGTCTCACTTTGCGTTTTGTTGGTCTTTTCTTTGGTGGCTTCCATTTCCATCACCAGCTTGGGATCCACCTGGCACAAAAGCAACAGCGCCTTAGCTATCAACCAACTAGATGATCATCAACAAAGGGTCTGGGGAAAGCTGAAAGACTTGCAAGTGTTATTTGGCAAAAACACATTTTGCGGATTCCAACCTGTTCATCAGATGCTGATGGGATAATGTCCAAAAAAAGCTTTTGCCAAATAAAAGTTGGCAAAACACGCTAGATTTTAAAACTGCCAAAGGAGTCTTTGTTTGTAAAGCAACAGGCTAAGAAAAGTAGCCCCCTGGAAATTGATTTATGGTCATAAATGGAGATTCATGGAGATTGCCATAGCTATTTATGGCTATATACATTGTGTTGGATTTTAAGTTAATTTTGTCATTCTGTGGATATGCATCCTCCTTTCTATTAGCCTTGACTTCCTGGAGTTCAGGATACCAAATATTGCTTCTCCATGTGACATTTTTTCTATCTTGAACTCAAAAGGGAATGTATTGTTGAAGGCTTCCATGGCTAGAATCACTGGGTTGTTGTAGGTTTTTCGGGCTACATGCCAGTTTCCAGAAGCATTCTCTCCTGATGTTTCGCCCACATCTATGGCAGGCATCCTCAGAGGTTGTGAGGTCTGTTGGAAACTAGGAAAATGGGGTGTATATATCTGTGGAATGTCCAGGGTGGGAGAAAGAACTCTTGTCTGTTGGAGGTAGGTGTGAATGTTTCAACTGGCCACTTTGATTAGCATTTGATGGCCTGGCAGTTTTTGGTTGACTTCTCTGGTTGAAGTAGTCTGCAGTGTCTTTCATGTTCCTTGATTCGTGTCTGGGCAATGCTGCGTTTGGTGGTCCCAATGTAGTCTTGTTCATAGCTGCATGGTATACGGTAGACTCCTGCAGAGGATCCCTCTTGTCCTTTGATGAATGTAGCATTTGTTGGATTTTCTTAGTGTGTCTGTAGATAGTTTATAGGTTGTGTTTCCTCATCAGCTTCCCTATGCAGTCTGTGGTTCTCTTCATGTATTGCAAGAACACTTTTCCTCTGGGTGGATCTTTGTCTTTACTCTCATGGCTAGAACAAACTGCCAGGTCATCAAATGCTGATCAAGTTGGCCAATGGGAACATTCACACTTGCCTCAAGCGGATAAGAGTTCTTTCTCCCACCCTGGACATTCCACAGGTATATAAACCCCATTTTCCTAGTTCCAACAGACCTCACAATCTCTGAGGATGCCTGCCTTAGATGTAGGCAAACTCCAAACACACACTAAAGACAAAGTATAAATATCAAAGTGAGTATCAATATATTAATTAATATTCAACATATAGTTCTAAGCAATCAAAGATGGTAAGACTCACTGCGTTCTGCCCAAAATATCACAATATAAAAAACGGCGATGGAGGAAAGTCCAGATTATATAAGATTAATCAGTTGGAGAGTCCCAAATAGTCCGTAACCTTCACTGTCAATTCCATAGAGCAAATAATCCACAGTTCATGAAAAGTCAATAGTAATCCATATCCAAGTTGCAGGCAAGGTCCAGAGTGAAGGGGAACGCAGGAGGATAAATTATTATTGATTCAAAGATCCCAATATGGTATGCCACAGGTAATCCTGGATGAGGAGCCAGGTTGATGGAAGACTATTACAAAAGGATCCCGCTCCATTTCGCGTTGAACACAAACGCTTTATCAAAACCCAAAATCATCAATATTTGAGGATGGCGTCCTGGGCAAGTCTAAAAATCGAGAAAGTCCCCATGATGAACAAACAAAAACAGCAATACAAGGGAATGTGAAATGACAAGGTTACAAGATACATACCAGAAGTAGAATTACCAGGTCCTACTGACCAATCTCCAAGTGGAGTAAAGGTGAGAACTGCACGGAGACACAACGCTTTTAAAAGGGAATCAAGTTACATGTGTGTTAACTAATTAGATCCACAAAACTAGGTCAAAAATGATTGTATGGAGATCTTATCATTCAACCTGGGGGGAAATTCCATATTGAAAGGTTGAATCCATTTATTTTCACATCTGATCAAGGCTTTATGGTAATTAGCATGAGGAGGGATGTAGGCAAAACATCAGGAGAGAATGCTTCTAGAACATGGTCATATAGCCCGGAAAACCTACAACAACTCAAAAGGGAAGCTTCGTGAATGCATTTAACCCTGGTACACAGCAGGATAAACAGGCCATTAATAACTCAAGTTTTTTCTGAATGGTATACAGACCCAAAGCTTGGTTCTGCTTTTACAGCTCTTTGCCTTCAAACCATGCTGACGGCTATGATCAATAGCAGATATTCTCATACCCTTCTGACTCTTAGTTTATTTGTAGGGACACAGAAATTGGGGGTTTTCTGCCCTGTTAGCTCTCCTGCTCATTATGTTCAGTACCAATCTTCAAATTCTATAATATTTTGTCTACATTCCAATAATGTTTCAGAAAAATTCTGGCAAAATGTATTGCTGAAATGGCAATTGATGCACTTATCTGATCTAAATTTTACTATTATTGCTTACAGTATATTTAATGTGCTGCATTCTAGTTTAATTGTGTTGAATTTGAACATGCAAGATCTATATGCTGAGTGTTTAAATTAATATTTTATATTGTTGCATTTTTACATAATTTTTATCTATTTTATATGTAAATGTCCAATGGGCAAAGCATTAATACACTCCTAGTGCTTTCTGTTGACCTATTCAGCCAATGGTAGTTTACTAAATCAGCATTTATCTAAATTCCATTGGTTCAATTTGGTTCAATTTGACCGTATTTGGCACAATTGAAGGGAGATGTTGACAAGCTGGAATGTGTCCAGAGGAGGGCAACTAAAGTGATCAAGGGTCTGGAGAACAAACCCTATGAGGAGCAGCTTAAAGAGCTGGGCATGTTTAGCCTGCAGAAGAGAACGCTGAGATGAGACATGATGAGAACTATTCTGGATGGAAAGAGGTGAGAAGTGGCGTACCCCAAGGTTCAGTTTTAGGACCGTTACTTTTTAATTTATTCATAAATGATCTGGATGTAGAAGTAAATTGTGAGGTAGCAAAGTTTGCAGATGACACTAAACTGTTCAGGGTAGTTAAAAATGAAACTGACTGTAAAGAGCTCCAGAAATATCTCTCGAAATTGAGTGAATGGGCAACAAAGTGGCAAATGCATTTTAACCTAAACAAGTGTAAAGTCATGCACATCGGGGCAAAGAACCCCAAATACACTTATCAACTGATGGGATCAAAGCTTTCTGAGACAAACCAGGAAAGGGATCTTGGGGTTTTGGTGGACAGCTCAATGAAGATGTCAACCCAGTGCGCTGCAGCAGCAAAAAAAGCAAATTCTATGCTTGGCATGATCAGGAAGGGAATTGAAAATAGGTCGGCAAATGTTGTATTGCCTCTCTACAAATCTATGGTGAGGCCACATCTGGAGTACTGTGTACAATTCTGGTCACCGCACCTCAAGAAGGATATAACGGAACTGGAAAAGGTACAAAGAAGGGCAACAAAAATGATCCAAGGGATGGAGCAGCTCCCTTATGAAATCAGGTTGCAACGCCTTGGTCTTTTCAGCCTTGAAAGACGGCGTTTAAGAGGTGACTTGATCGAAGTGTATAAAATCATGCATGGGATAGAAAAGGTGAATAAAGAAAAATATTTTCTCTGTCACACAACACTAGGACTAGGGGGGCACTCCCTGAAGCTCCAAGGTAGGAAAGTTAGGACTAATAAAGGGAAATATTTCTTCACCCAGAGGGTCATTGGGTTATGGAACTCACTTCCAGAGGAGGTTGTGACAGCTGTCAGCCTGGACAGCTTCAAGGCAGGATTAGACAGATTCATGGATACCAAGGAATCAGTAGCTACTGAAATGGACATCCAAGTGCCACCTCTGTGTTGATGGAGGCAGGCAGGATTTTCCCCGGGTACTGGTTGTGGGGGGTCGGGAGCAGGTGAGGGTTTTGCCCTCCTTTCTGCTAGAGATCCCTGTGTACAACTAGTGGGCCACTGTGTGACACAGAATGCTGGACTAGATGGGCTGAGGCCCGATTCAGCATGGCTCTTCTTATGTTCTTATGTTCTTATGTATAAATATGTGACAGGAAGTCACAGGAAGGAGGGAGCAAACTTGTTTTCTGCTGCCCTGGAAACTAGGTTGTGGAGCAACGGCTTCAAACTACAGGAAAGGAGATTCCCCCTGAACTTGAGGAAGGACTTCCTAACTGTGAGAGCTGTTTATCAGTGGAACTCTCTGTCCCAGAGTGTGGTGGAGGCTCCTTCTTTGGAGACTTTTAAACAGAAACTGGATGGCTATCTGTCAGGGGTACTTTGAATGTGATTTTCCTGCTTCTTGGTAGGGAGTTGGACTGGATGGCCCACGAGGTCTCTTCCAACTATATGATTCTAGGGCAAGTTTTCTTTGGTTTTAATTTTTTTTGCACTTCTGGTGTAATTTGGAGATTAGAATTCTTGATATGCAGTTGACCGGGCAGATATCTATATGCTTGTGGATGTGTATACATACACAGTCTGTCCCTTACATTAATACATCTTTATAATACTAGGCTTTTTTTTTTGCAATTTTCCCCAAAATACGAAAACATCCTTAACAGGATTAAAAGTAGAAAAGTGTCACATCATTACAAGAGAAACTTTAAGTGAGATTCACAAGTCTGTACTTCAACAAGGACAACTGTTTGAATGCCTTACATGAAATTGCAATTTAAGATGAAACTTGTAACTCCAATTCAATCCTTATCATAACATGTATTCTTCAGTATAAATATTTATATTTAGCTTTCAAATAGTTACCATAGCCACTATTCGCTGTTAAAAGTTGTATACATGCAATATAAACAAGCAAGAAAGCTATGATTGTAGGCAGCACAGATATATACTAAAATAAAATTAAAACCCTCCTCTCTTTGGCAGCTACTGTGATGTGCCACCTGGAAGAAGAAGAATGGAAGTTCCTATAACCCTAAAGCAATGTTCCTCAACCTGGGGGTCGGGACCCCGGGGGGGGGGGGTCACGAGGGGGTTTCAGAAGGGTGACCAAAGGCCATCAGAAAACACAGTATTTTCTGTAGGTTGTGAAGGTTCTGTGTGGGAAGTTTGGCCCAATACTATAATTGGAGGGGATGCTCTTTGATTGTAGATGAGCTATAAATCCCAGCAATTAAAACTCCCAAATGTCAATGTCTATTTCCCCCCAAACTCTCCCAGTGTTTACATTTGGGCATACTGAGTACTCGTGCCAAGTTTGGTTCAGATCCATCATTGTAAGAGTCCACAGTGCTCTGGATGTAGGTGAACTACAACTCTAAAACTCAAGGTCAATGCAAACCAAACCCTTCCAGTATTTTCTGTTTGTCATGAGTATCCTGTGTGGCAAGTTTGGTTCAATTCCATCATTGGTGGAGTTCAAAATGCTCTTTGAATGTAGGTTAACTATCAATCTCAAATGACAAAATCAATCTCCCCCAAACCCCGCCAGTATTCAAATTTGGGTGTATCGGGTATTTGTGCCAAATTTGGTCCGGCGAATGAAAATATATCCTGCATATCAGATATCTGCATTACGATTCATAACATTAGCAAAATTACAGTTATGCAGTAGCAACAAAAATACATTTATGGTTGAGGGTCACCACAACATGAGGAACTGTATTAAGGGGTCGCGGCATTAGGAAGGTTGAGAAACACTGCTCTAAAGTAATATTGGCACCAATGCCTAATGTAATCCAAAGGTCTTCATCCAGATACCATTACTAATGTGCCATGTGGGCATTGGACAAATAATTTATGACATTGTGCCATAAGTTAAAATTCCCTTTCCATGTAGGCATCTGTTTCATCTCATCTTCAATGAGTACATGGATGGGAGTCAACTGAGTTACATATCACCTCCTGATTCAGAGCCTCTCAATACAGTTGGTGAGGAACAGAAATGGGGAGGGCATCTTGTTCTCAAGCCTAGCTTGCTGGCTTTCCACAAACATCTGTCTACAGACTGATGGATACAATAGGCCAACAGTGTGATCCAGCATGAGTTTTTTGAATGATATATGATGGGGAAGAATTCACCCACTTGTCCACCATGCTGACACCTGAACCTCAACTCTAGATGGAGGCCATGTCCAAAGTATGCCTACCTGGGCTTCCGGCCTCTTCAAGAGTGGCATGCTTTGAGAGGGATCTTGGGTGCATGCTGACCACCGATGGCTCTTAAATTCAGAGTCATGAGGCTTGTGTCCACCTGATGATGTATCGGATGGGAGTGGGCTGGTGGAAGGCCCTGGAATGTCGGTGAGAGGACATCCATCCATCTTTCCTAGCATTACATGTGTGACAAAGTGCAGGAAGAAGGAAGTCAGAATGTGGTCTCTCTGCCCTGGCAAGTATTTTATTATTTTACAGACATCAGGTCAGCTGTGCTTTCTTTGGATTATGGCAGGGTTGGGCATCTCCAGGTCAATCTCTGGGAGAATTGCCATCAATGCCCTTGGGCTCAGTGTGGTTCATTAGGCTAATTAAATTTATCTCTGAAATAGCCTGCAGGTCCCTCTTACATTGTTTAACATTAAAAATATCAGATGCCTTCCTGTTCAGCAGTTAGAAAATTGTAAGGTGGACTGGACATCACTCCTGGGGATTCATTTTTATGTTACCTTGAAAACTTTCCTTCTCAGCCTGGTAGCATCCTGGATATAGAGCTTTTGAGGCACTGCAGATTGGGGTGTTAACACATGATGACTACAATTCTCTTCTAGGTACATCTACACTGAAGGGTTAATGCAGTTTTGACACTACTTCCATGGCTCAGTGCTATGGAAGCATGGGAGTTGCAGTTTGGTGAGGGACCAAAACTCTTTGGTCCCTTCCACACAGACCTATATCCCAGAATAACAAGGCAGAAAATCCCACAGTATCTGCTTTGAACTGAAATATATGGCAGTGTGGACTCACATAACCAGTTTAAAGTAGATATTGTAGGATTCTTTCCCTTGATATTCTGGGTTATATGGCTGTGTTGAAGGGCAGTCTGTCAGAGAAAGCTAAACATCTTCATAGAAGAGCAACTCCAATGATTCCATAGCAGTGATCCGTGGAATTTAAAAGTGGGGTCGAGCTGCATTAACTATACAGTGTAGGTGCATCTGAAATGGCCTCTTGTAACTGTGCTGTATCACAACACAATCAAAGTGCTTTCATATCATATTAGCTGCTGTGATTGTACCCTATGAAATGATGAATTATGTAGTTTCATAAGTATTCTCAGCCCTAGTATCTCAACAATTACAAATCCTAGAATTCTGTAGGAAGAAGTAATGTCACATAAAGTGGCTTCAAAGTGTTGCAACTGTATTGTGCAAAAGAGTTCCCTGATGAAAAAAAAAGCAATGTCTGATTTCCAGTGACGAAGTGTCATGCAATAAGAAGTGAAACACACATATGGGTGGAAAACCTGTGTGAGTTTAACAATAGGGTGAGGATGCTAGGTCATTCAACCCTTTCTGGTCTTTTGTTTATAAACAACTTTATTATTTTTTGGGGTAAGTAAACCTTTTAAAAATCATAAAAATGGGTATGTAGGTAGAAATACAACAAAGGTGTGGGACTTATCTACTTCATGGCATGGAAGACCTACCCAATGTGATGTGAAGCTTGTATTTGAAGAATGATGCTAGACTCCCTTTTGTATACTCCATTGGTGTAATTATGGGCTGGTCTACAGTAATAAAATCTGGTGCTGGCAGTCATTGTGACTTTTGGTAAGTATCCAGAAAGTTTTGCCCTCAACCCAACTTTCCTCTGCACTAAGCAAAGCCGGAGGATATTTCTAGGAAAATCAGGAGTACCCTCAGGCTTTGTGACAATCTAGATAGCTGGTCTGGATCCATTTTGGTCTGATCCATTGTCCACACATTCAATGCCAACACCCTGTGGTGAGGTTTATCTTTGAAGGGGATGAGTCTGCCTATTGGGATGAGGTGGCCATCTGCTCTCGTCATGTAGGGACAATAATCTGGATCTTAACGTCAATAAGACCAAGGAGTTCATAGTAGACTACAGAAAGAACAGATTAGAAATCCAGCCCTTGGTCATAAATGGAGACCAGGTGGAGCAGGTGGCCAGTTTTAAGGTCCTGGGTGTCATTGTTAAGGTGGGTCAGATCTAGGGCACTCATATGGCAGATATTGTACTATCTGACCCAACTGAATGGAAAACTGCTGGCGACTTTCTACCATTGTGCTATAGAGAGTGTTCTAACCTACTGCATCTATGCATGATATGGTAACTGCACAGTGGCAAATAGGAAGGCATTCCAAAGTGTCATCACTTCTTCCCTCTCCCCTCTTTGGAAGAACTTTATAGGTCCCACAGCTTTAAGAAAGCTCAGAGCATTCTTGGAGATCTATCTCACCCAGACTGAGAGATAGATTTTATCATGGAGCTGTAACTATATAATACTCAATTATTTCACATTGATGTGGCATTGGGGGCTATTTGGTGGTGGTTGGAGTGTGGTGGGATGGGTGTGTTGTTTTTGTGATGTGTGCTGGGGAAAGCATTTAATCCCAGTCTACAATGTACAATGACAATAATGTTATTCTATTCCACTCCTTGCAGATAAGTGGAACTGTCATCCTTGGGTGGCCGTCATTGCTCCTCACCAGCCATAGAGCTTCCTGTGAGCACCTGGCCATTGCAGTTGCCTCTGCTGAGATCAGAATAGGTTGCTTGCAAGAAGGAGAGGGATGCTGTACAAGGGAATGACGGCAGGGCTGATTTGGTCTTGGTCTGGTTGAACTAGCTCAACACCAACGTGGCAAAGAGTTCAGCCCAGTATGTGTGTAGCTGCCATCACAGTCAATCTGTAGTCACTCTAAAGCTTAATATTCCAGATTGGCCCAAATCTGTAGACATGACCTATGCTAGTGTATGAAGCAGTGGCAGTAGGAAGCAAAAGAGGCTACCATTGCCATGCCAGGACTATTCCAGGTCTCAAGGTTCCTAAGAGCTAGTCGTGATCCCTTGTGATGCCACAGGCTGCTCGTAGTGATGCTATTACACATGATACCTTTCCATCCCTGCCATGAAATGCAGAGAGAGTCCCAAGGGTAGGAAATTGTTCTCAAAGTTGCCCATTTCTCATTTAGTGGAAGTAAGAAAGTACGCTTTCTCCCATATTTGACTTTTCAAAATATTTAGATTCTTCTAATCTCAACTATGAAGTTTGCTGTTGGGGGGGGGGGGGGTACATTCTTATGAACATAAAGCTGAAATGAAAATGTCTTCCATTTGTCATCTCTGTAATCCACTCATTACCACAAACAAACACATATTGTTGCCCTTAAAGTAAACCACTTTTACTTTAAGGGCAACAATATGTGTTTTTTGATATGTTATTCACTATGGAATGATACAGTGTATATGACCGGTTCTCCTAACTGTTAATTAGCTGCAATAAGCTTGCTTTATTTTTCCTTTACATATTATATAAATATATGAAATTATAATCTGCCTGTCAGTATTTTTTGAGTATTCATAACGGTTAACCCATTGTTTGTCTAAGACAAGAACTCACCCTGCTCCTTGGATTCGTACCGCTGACCTTTTGGTTAGCAGTCCTGCCTGCATCACCAGGGGCTCTCAAGAGAGAATCATACTGTGCTAAATATTTTTTTAGTGACCTCATCATTAACCGTATTTAGCACAAGAGAATCATATTGTGACTCTAAAAAATGATGAGGTGACTAAAAAATATTGGCAACACTATTTTATACTAAAAAGGATGAATACACAGGGAAATGAACTTACAGTTTTTAAGAACTTTCCTTTCTCCTTCCTTTTCTCACTTCCTTACCTCCCTCTTTCTTCCTCCCTCCACCCTGTCATCTTCCCTTCCCTTCCCTTCCCTTCCCTTCCCTTCCTTCCTTCCCTTCCCTTCCCTTCCCTTCCCTTCCCTTCCCTTCCCTTCCCTTCCCTTCCCTTCCCTTCCCTTCCCTTCCCTTCCCTTCCTTCCCTTCCCTTCCCTTCCCTTCCCTTCCCTTCCCTTCCTTCCCTTCCCTTCCCTTCCCTTCCCTTCCCTTCCCTTCCCTTCCCTTCCCTTCCCTTCCCTTCCCTTCCCTCCTTCCATTTTGCCTTTCCTTCCTCCTTTCCCCCCTCTCCTTCTTTCTCCATCCTTCCTTCCTTCCTATCCTCCCTTTTGTCCTTTCTTCCTTCTCTCTTTCCTTCCTCCTTCCCTTCCTTCCTTCCTTCAAACACCAGGTAACCGGTCCTCTTAGCTGGGAGGGCTAGCAGGCAGCCCCCAATTTAGACAGTTTGGACATGCCTGTCATAGATGTTTCTGCTCAGACCATTTTTTTCATGTATACTTACATTTTTAAAAACCCTCAAGTTTCTTTCACATGAAATATGGAGAAATTTGTAAATTCAGATAAACTCTCATTAAAAGGGTAGGATGAAATGAATTCTTGCTGTCTCTAGACAGAGGTAAGAAGTAAGTCACTCAGCACGCAACTGAATTCCTTACTGAATCGTTGGCTCCTGGGAAACAGTTACTTAGACACCTTGGCATGAATTACACTATTCATGGATCTGCTGTTCTTAACCATCTCATAGGTTTTTAGGGAAAGGAATTTTTACTCCTGTGCAGTAAAAATGTATTTTATTTTGGATTCTTTGTGTCAATAGTAGTTTGGAGGGGGATCTGAGGGATTTAGAGCCCCCCATAAAGGCACAAGTGAATTAGTCCACAATGGACTAATTTGGATTATGTTTTGAACCGGTGAACTGTTTTTAATTGAATGCTCATAATTGTTTTAATTGTGTTAATTGTAACTGTGTGTTTTAATGTATTGGGTTTTTTTTTTGGGCATTTAATGACTACCAGCTATAAACTGTCCTGAGTTCCTCTTCGGAGGTGAGAAGGACGGGATAGAAATGCCCAAAATAAATAAACAAACAAATAATAAATTACAGGCTGGTTTGTTATGAGTTTTCCAGGCTGTATGGCCATGTTCCAGAAGCACTCTCTCCTGACGTTTCACCTCTGAGGATACCTGTCATAGAACCAGGTGAAACGTCAGGAGGGAGTGCTTCTGAAACATGGTCATACAGCCCAGAAAACTCACAACAAACCAGTGATTCCAGCCACGAAAGCCTTCGACAATACAGAAATACAGGCTGTTCTTTCCCCAACTCATAGCAATATCCGCTCTTTCAACCAGCATTGTTATGCTGAAATCTATTAGACTTCATTCCTGGTAATGCTCCTTAACAGTTACAGCAAGGGAAAAAAAATCCTCACAACCGTAGAGCATCCTATGTCTTAACAAATCTTAGAAACTAGCTCTCCTGCTGGGGTGAATCCACTTAAATCTGTTACTATGAAGTGGAATGCTTTATTAATCAGAAGGAAACAAAGCAATTCCCTTAAAACCCAGAATGTGCCCTGCTAAGGATTCAGCGTGAACCGGACCACAAAACACTTCAGGTTCCAAAGACTTATCTCAACTTTAAAGCATTTCCTCTCTTCTTTTTGCCTCTTATCTCTTTCCATCAGTTGTTTTTTTTCCTTAGCCCCATTAAGAGGCAGAGATGTGAGCTGGAGAGCAGAACCTGGGGTGTATTTACTCGGAGGTAAAAATAAAATCCTTAATCTGACAGACTTCATTGGGAAGATAACATAATCGCCTGCTGATAGTTCTTGTCTATGTCCAGGGGTCTTTTGCACAAATGTACATGGGGAACCCACTGAGTTCACACTCAATGTGTGCTCCTAGGGTTTGCACAGCCTCAGTCTGTTTTGCTTCTGGATACTTTTGGAAGAACTTTTTGCATTTTCTGGCAGAAATTCAATGGCAAGGAGCGGAATTGAGGAGCTACAAGAATACTAAGAAGAATATCCTAGAATTAAATTACAGTTCTGCATTCTAAAAAGCAAAGAAAAGCCAGCTCCTCTTACCTTGAGCTGCTGTCCAGCCAACAAGCCTGTCTGTTCTGCCAAGTTTATCGCTTACTGGGAGTGTGCAGAGAGACTGATAGTGGAAGAGCACACTCATTACACCACTTTATATAGTCCATAACAACTTGGAGCATAGAATAAGTCATTGTGGCAGGCTGGCTCTCTCCCATAAGGTTCTTACAGCCAGGTTTTCCAAGATTATTGGAGAAAGAAAATGTTGCCTTACTCTTTTGTGTTTTTTTTAATGTAGCCAAGTGGATACAGAAATCCCTTCCCTCTCCTTGCAACCTCATGGTTTCCTCCAGCTCCTGTGTGCCTGAATCCAAGTCCTTTCAGATTTGACAAAGGTGCACAGGTACCCACAATGCAATCCATTCAAAGATATAAGGACTCTTTAAGTGAATAGTTCAGACTACTTGAAGGACCAACTTTGAGTCAGACTAAACTCATGGTTCTTTCAAGCTGAATGAAGTCAGAATGCTAAGCAAGTGGTCACGTGGAGGAAAAAGAACAGTTGAGCAATGGCAAAGTCCATGAGGATCAAAGAGCTCCTTGACAAAAGGTCTGTGGTTTAATTCCAGACATCACCTGGAAACATCCTGGATCAAGATTTAGGACCCATATTAGTAGTCAGAGCAGCCAGAGCATGGTCAGAACAATATGTTTCTGGCAGTTCTTATTGTAGAGCTACCCAAACAAGCATTTTTCTGTAGGTTGCACAAGAAGGTGTTGAATGGCTCCTTCTGCAACATCTTTCCCTCCAGCTAGAGAAAAGTAGACTGCATGAACTGCACCATTTTATCATATGGGTACTGTCTTGCAAGGGGGAGGAACAGCTGTTATTATCCCGAAATAGTTGGGAATGGAGGTGCCTGCTTTCCTCATTGCTGCACAATGAAAGTCAGATGCCACCAGTGTATAGTTTTGCCTCCCAGCTGCAAATTGGCTGGAGAAGTGTGACCTTGTGCTATCTGGTTGCAGATGAAAAAAGTAGTTGCCCCCTTCCATAGGTTTTGTGCTTCACCAGCACAGAACACAACTTTGGACCCACTCATCCATAAAATCTTGCTGTGAGAATGAACCTTTTCCATAGATGAAAACTGGGACTTATATGGTTAGGCGACATCAGAGCCACACTAAAGAACCTATGGAGAATCGACTGTAGTTCAAGGTACTGCCCAAATTGCTACCTTCTATTTAGAGCTTGACTAAGTTAGTCATTGGTCAGCAGGTCTTCGGACCTCATCCCATGGGGGAGGGGGGAGTGGAGAGAATTTTCTTCCTTATTGTAGCATTTCATTCTGACCCATTTATAAGGAAAATGGATAATATATTAACCCCCATTACATGCAATGCACTTTGACTATTTCTACAGTAATTCTCTGCATTATGTGCTATCACACGAGCAAGTGTTGTCCTCACCCATATCCCTTTTAATTAAAAAAATGGAAACCTTGGAATTGCAGAAGTCTGAACTCTAGATCTAAAAGGGGGGAATATAGCCACAGTGAGCTGGTAATATAGCAACATTGTGCAATTCCTGAAGTATACATTATTTTAAAAAAATACCATATACGTTTCATGCAAGTGGATTAATGATGTGAAAAGGAGCAACAAGGCACATTTCAAGATCACCCACAGGAATGACCACATTTTGATGTCGCTTCAACAATCTAAAATCGGGGAATCTGATAGTTGCCATTCCACATTAAAATAAGCACCTTTAGCTATAACTGCATGAAGCAGGAACTCTGAACACAATTGCTCCCCGGCTCCAAAATGTCAGTTTTTACACATTTTAGAAGCAGTTAACTATAGAGTTCACAGAGAACCACAGGAAGTAGCCTTGTGTTATATAATGGGCTCCTACTACTACTACTACTAATAATAATAAACAACTTTATTTATAACCCGCCTCCATCTTCCCAAGAGGGGACTCGGGGCAGCTAACATGAGGCCAAGCCCAAAAAAACAATACAATGCAATTTAGCATAAAACAGAATCATAACAAAATATAAAATGACAAATAAGATAAAACAGTATAGCAACACATAATAAAATCAACACAGCGGGCAGGCCAGATGTATAGGATAAAATGTTAAAAGGCTAAAACCCTGGGTGTGATAGGAACACAAAGTGTATTTGTAAGAAAGGAGGCAAAGAAGGAGGAGCAATGGGGTTAACCTTTATAAAGGGGGAGCTGCTTCATCATGAGGGCGAATTGAAGGTGGAAACAAACAATGGGTTGATTAGGCACTCTCCAAAGGCACATCGGAAGAGCCAGGTTTTTAGCTCTTTCTTTTTTAAAAAAACAATCTTTATTGAGTTTTTGAGAATCAGATATAAAAACACAGTGTACAGAGTAAGAGTGAAAAGGCGGAAACAAAGTGTCAGGTGGGACACCTGGTGGTTCAGTTTGACCACCTTAGGTGTGTGAAGAGAAGAAATAAAACAGAAACAGGTGTGCTCGAAATATGGGAAACAAAAAGATTGGAGATCTGACAAAGTTTAAATCAAATTGACATTCGGTTGTTTGCAATTAGCAAATAAGTGAGTTCCTTTTCCACTTCTCTGGTTACCCGACCTATCCTTCACCGACCTATAATTAAAAAAGAATTTTTTACATGCTTAATTCATTTTTTTGTCCTATCTTCGCTTAGCCCTGTGATCTCATTACATATCTAAGTCCACATTACATTCCCTTCTGCAGTATTCTTGGAGAAGAGACCAATTCCATTTAGCGGTAAACTTCGGGTTGGCATTTCTATCCCTCATTGCCTCTGTTAGTTTCTCCATTATGCTGATCTCTAAGAGTTTTTTTCTCCATTCCTCCTTTGTGGGGGTGGTTTCCGATCTCCAATGGGTGGCAAAGAATGTCCTGGCAGCTGTCATGGCAAGCAGGAATATTCTTTTTTCACTTTTATCGAAGTCATTGTCCATAATCCCTAGGAGGAATTTGTCTGGTTCCTTTTTTATTTTTCCCCCCAATAATTTTTCCACCTCCCTGTGTACCATACTCCAATATTTCCTTGCCCTGGGGCAGAGCCAAAACATATGAAAGAATGTTCTGTTCCGACTATTACATATCCAACAATTTGGTTTTGTTTTTTTGTAAATTTTTGCCAATTTAACAGGAGTGAGATACCATCTGTATATTGTCTATATCCAATTCTCTCTGTATTTGTAACATAGTGAGATGTTTACATTTCTCTTCCAAATCGTTTTCCAGGTGTCCGGGTTTATTTTATAACCTATATTCCTGGACCATTCTTTCATATGGGCTCCAATTCCTTCTTTTTCCTTTTTGAGTAACATTTTATATATTTTTGACATTTGCTTAGTCTCTTCTCCTAGGATAATTTCTTCTAATTCACTGCCCTTGTTTTCCCATCCCCTTTTCCCGTCTTCTTTCATTCTCTCTCTTATTTGGAAGTAAGAGAACCACCCCATCTCATATCCCTCTTCCCGGAGTTGAGTTCTGGTCTTCACGGTCCACTCCGATCCATTTTTTGTTAAAAGATCTTTGTATCTTATCCATTTATCGTTGTCTAGGTGTCTGATTTGAAAAGCTTCATTTGGTGATATCCATGGGGGGATCTTTTCACTCCTTAGGCCCTTATGTTTTCCCCAAACCTTCATCACGGATTTTCTGATAAAGTGGTCGTTAACATTTCTATCCATTTTAGCCCTTCCGTAATTTAGATACCCGTGAAGACCAAATTTCAATCCGTATCCCTCTATAGTTAAGATCCTATCCCCTTCCAATGTGCAGCAGTCCCTCAGCCAAGATAGACAGCTTGCCTCGAAATATAACCTCAGGTTTGGTACTCCCAGGCCTCCCTCCTCCTTCGAGGCCTGCATTACTTTCAAACGGACCCTAGGTTTTTTCCCAGCCCAGATAAATCTGGACAGGTCTTTGTTCCACAGGTTGAAGTAGGAGATTTTTGGCACCACCGGGATTGTTGTAAATAAGAACACCATCCTCGGGAGCACATTCATTTTTAGGGTGGCTATTCTCCCCAAGAGGGATAGATTATGCCTGGACCATCGCTTCATATCTTTTTTGATTTCGTCCCACTTCGTCATATAGTTGTTTTTGAATATTTGTGAGTTCTTCGGAGTTAGCATCACTCCCAGGTATTTGACTTTGTTTGTGATCTCCATCTCTATCATGCCCTGTAATTCTTGTTTATTTTTTTCCGTCATATTTTTGACGAGTATCTGTGTTTTGTTTTTGTTTATAGAGAAGCCAGCTACTTTCCCAAACTCCTCGATTTTTTCGATCCACTGCCGGATGGACCTCCTAGGGTCCTCTACTATTAAGGCCAGATCGTCTGCAAATGCCAGACACTTTATTTTTTCTTTCTTGATTTTTATTCCTTTTAATTCCTCATCTTTTCTAATGTCTTCCAGAAGGATTTCTAGAGTTAATATAAATAGCAGGGGGGAGAGCGGGCATCCTTGTCGAACACCTTTCTGTATTCTTACTCTTCCTGTTCTCCCTTGATTTACAATGAAGTTGCCGTATTGGTCTCTATAAATAGCCCGGAACGCGTTTGTCATGTGGATCCAATGTCTAATTCTTTTAGGAGTGCTTCAGCGAACTCCCAATTTGTTCTATCAAATGCCTTTTCGGCGTCCACGAATACGAAGGCCACCTCCCTATTTATGTTTTTATCATAGTACTCGATTGCATCTATTATGATTCTCATATTTGTCTTCAAGTATCTATTCAGTAAGAATCCATTTTGATCCTCCTTTATCCAATTTCCCAATTTTTTTTCATTCTATCTGCCAAAATACTTGTAAATAGTTTGTAATCGGTATTCAATAGGGAGATTGGCCTATAATTCGCGGGGCTTTCTGGGTTTTTACCTGGTTTGCCTATAAGGGTGACATTGGATTCCTTCCATGATTCCGGCACCTCGCCGCTCTCCATTATGCCATTGAACATTTTTTCCAATATTTCTACTACTTCCGCCTGAAATTCCCTATAGTATTCCCCTATAAAGCCGTCTGGGCCTGCTGCTTTCCCTGGCTTAAATTTTTTGATAGTTCTTATTATTTCATCTTTCGTTATCTTTTGATTAAGGCCTTCCCTCTCTTCATCTGTTATTTTATTGATGCTACTTTTCCCTAGGTACTTATATATCTCTGTTCTATCTATGTCATCCTTTCTATATAATTTAGAGTAGAATTGCTCGAAGGCCTTTCTGATTTCCTTATCGGCAGTATACTCCTTATTATCTACCTTCAGTTTTGTTATGTGATTCCTTTTTATTTTTTCTTTCAGTTGCCACGCTAGTAACTTCCCTGGCTTATTTGCAGATTCGGATTTCTTTTGGTTTAGGTATTTTAAACTCTTCTCTATATTTTCCAACTCATACACCTCTAACTGTTTATGAAGGTAATTTAATTCCTTTTTTATCTCTCTCTTTTTTGGGTATCTTTTTAGCTCCTTCTCTCTTTCTTCTATCTTTTCTTGAACCTCCTTTATTTTAGCCTGTCTATTCCTTTTCCATCTCGCTTGTTGTTTAAGGAATACCCCTCTCATGAAAGCCTTCCCCGTGTCCCATATAAGATTGAGGTTATTATTGTTCCGGCAGTTAATCAGAAAGAATTCCTTGAGTAGCTTTTTGCTCTCGACTAAGTCCTTTGGGTCCTTAATTGCTCTTAGTGGTAATTTCCAATGAAACTCCCTTCTAGGGCTTCCTAGTTCTAATTCCACCCGGCAGTGGTCCGAAACATCCCTAGCCCAAATCTTAGTTGTATTTACTTGGGGGAGCAGCATACCTGATGTTAATATTAAATCAATCCTTGACCATGAATTATGTCGGTCAGAAAATTATGTCGGGTGTGAGTTTCCCTCCAAATATCTTTTAGGTTGAATTCTTGCAGCATTTCGAAGTAACTCTTTGGGAGTTTCCCCCCCCCTGCTTATTTTTTTTGGTTCAGGCTTTCTATCCACTCTTGGGTCTGCCACCCCATTGAAGTCTCCCATTAGGATGATGATTTCAAAACAGAGCTGGTATTTTTATTTTATTTATTTATTTATTAACTTCGATTTAGTATACCGCTCACTCCGGAGCTCAGAGCGGTTTACAAAGAAGCAAAAACACCGAGAAATAAAACAATTAAGCAGTTAAAAACATATTACACATCACAACAGATTAAAACATATTAAGAGCACAACCCTCAGCAAAGGCTGGGGGGGACGGGATAAAAACCTGGGGGGAACCATAGGCGGCAAGCGGGCAATGTGGTTGAATTAAGAGCCGAACGCCTTCCTAAAAAGCCAAGTCTTCAAGGCCTTGCGAAAGGGCAGGAGAGCGCGGATGGCGCGGATCTCCTCCGGGAGGCCATTCCAGAGACTTGGGGCGGCTACAGAGAATGCCCTCCGCCGTGTAGTGGCTAGTCGGCAGGTTCCGAGGGGAGGCACCACAAGGAGGTTGAGCTCCTCGGAGCGTAGTGATCTCGCAGGCATATAGGGGGTAAGTCGCTCCCTCAAGTACACTGGCCCCAAACCATAGATGGCCTTGAAAGTGAGGACTAACACCTTGAAGAGGACCCGGAATTCAATCGGAAGCCAGTGCAGCTCGCGCAAGAGTGGAGTCGCTCGGTCAGATCTTGCAGCACCCAGGAGGAGGCGAGCTGCGGCGTGCTGCACCAGCTTAAGCTTCCGGATCATCGACAAGGGAAGGCCAATGTAGAGCGCATTACAGTAATCAAGCCTCGAGATGACCGTGGCTTGGATCACCGTAGCCAGGTCGCGTTGGGAGAGGTAGGGAGCCAGGCGTTTAGCCAACCGGAGATGGAAGAATGCTGTCCTGCAGGTGCAGCCGATCTGCTCCTCCATGGACAGGTGGGCGCCCAGTCGGACCCCTAGACTTTTTACCGATGGCTGAGGGCAGAGGGCCACACCATCGAAAGTTGGCAACTGCGCTACCCCCGGTCGCCCAGCCACAAGATCTCCGTCTTCGCCGGGTTCACCTTCAACTTAGCCACAGCCATCCAGTGACGGCTTCAAGGCAAAGATGGAAATTATCGGGTACAGAGACTGCCCGGGGTCCAACCTCAGAATGAGCTGGGTATCATCAGCGTACTGATGACACTCCAGCCCAAAACTCCGCACCAGTTGGGCGAGTGGTCGCATATAGATGTTGAATAATAGCGGGAGAGGATAGCCCCTGAGGCACCCCGCAGTTCAGCGGGAGCCTCCGGAGACCACCCCCCACTTCACACGCTGTTGGCGGCGTTGGAGGAAGGAGGACAGCCAGTTGAGGGCTGTCCCCTCACCCCGCCACCGCCAGGCGGTGTATCAAAAGTTGGTAATCGACGGTATCAAACGCTGCCGTGAGATCCAATAACACGAGCAGCGCCGATCCACCTCGGTCCAAATGGCAGCGGAGTAGATCTGTGATGGAGACCAAGACAGTCTCCGTCCCATGGCCTGAACGGAAGCCGGACTGGAAGGGGTCTAGCCAGGTTGCGTCATCCAAGAAGGTCTGCAGCTGGTCCATTGCTGCCCTCTCAATCACCTTGCCCAGGTACGGAAGATTCGACACTGGGCGGTAATGGAGGAGCCGCGGGTCTAATCCGGGCTTCTTCAGCAATGGACTGACCACCGCCTCTTTTAGCTCCTCTGGAAAAGCCCTTGCTCAAGGGAGCAGTTGACTATCTTCAACAGAGGGCCTCGTAACCCCTCCACGCAAGCTCGAATCAGCGTGGAGGGGCACGGGTCGAGGAGCAGGTGGTCGGCTTAAGGGCTGCGACAATCTTGTCAACATCCTCTGCGTCCAGTGGTCGAAACCAGTCGAAGGTGTACCCGGCGGAGGGCCACGGGGTCTCCAGCTCCTGGACTGTATCAAGTGTGGAGAGAAGGTCCCGGCGGAGCAACGCAATCTTGTCTGCGAAGTGATTCTGGAAAGCCTCAGCAGAGAGGGTCGAATTGTCATTGTTTGGGATGGTAGGGACCATCGTCAGCTGCCGAATTATCCTGAACAGTTGAGCTGGGCGTGAATCCGCAGACGCTATCAAGGAGGCATAGTAAACTTTTTCGCCTCCTGACAGCATGCTCATAAGCATCCATAAAAAGCTTATAAGCTGATGTCGATGGCCCGTCACGGAGTTTCTTCCACCTGCGCTCTAGCCGTCTCTTCTCCCGCTTCATAGATCTTAGTGCATCTGTGTACCAGGGGGAACAGGATGCGCGGGGTTTGAGAGGGCGTTTAGGGGCGATCTTGTCGAGAGCGGAGGACAGCGCGTGGTTCCAGGTGGTAACCAGCTCACCGAGCGAGTCGCTGGCAGGCTCCAAATCCTCAAGGCATTCAGGAACCTAGTTGGTTCCATAGGTCCCTTCGGGCGAACCCAAATTGGTTCGGCACCTTTGCCGGGAGGCGCGGTTGCTCGACCCGGACTCCCAGATCACAGTGGTCCGACCATGGCACCTCTGTGACAGAGGTGACGGACACTTGGACACCTGCGTGGAAAATCAGATCGAGGGTGTGACCGGCCCGATGTGTGGGGCCTGACTCGCAGAGGGAGAGGCCGAGTGCCGCCATGGTCGACACAAGGTCCCCCGCTGCCGATGGTGAGGAGGCTGTGTCGGCGTGGACGTTGAAGTCCCCCAGCACAACCAGGTTAGGGAACCTCAACGCCCACTCCGCCACAGTCTCCAGCAGCAGGGACAGGCTCCCCGCTGGTGCGCTAGGTGCACGGTACACCAGCAGGAAGGCTGTACTCTCCGGGCACCCCACATCAGGCCGACACTTTCAATCCCATCTGCCTCCAACGCAGGGACCGCTCTGAGGTGTAATAGGTCACGGAGAGAATCCCCCCCCCCGCCTCCCAGTCCTATTCTGGTGAGTAAGCGCGAAGCCGGGAGGTGTCAATTCCTGGAGGCAGGTGATATCACTGTCCTGGAGCCAGGTCTCCGTAATGCAGCAAATATCGACCCGACTGTCTTGAATAAAGTCCTGGATCGTTGCCGTTTTATTCGGACTGAGCGCGCATTTACTAACACCAGGGAGGAGGGGGAGGAAGTTGGAGGCCTGACATCAGTGTACCTCGGGATAGGTCGCAGGTCAGAGGCAGGCCGGGTCTTGACACGACTCAGAGAGCCTCTCGCACTCGGCCTGTGCCTATTGCGACAATACCCCATGCCGGAGATCACTGAAATCGGGGCCCCCCTAGTAGGAGAGCTTACAAGTTGGCGGCCAGTGGGGGACTCAGTTTCCGGCAAATCCCGTGAAAAGGGGACGACGTTGAGGAGCTCTCGCCACCCCCGCACAGGCCGGTGGATGTATTGACGGTGGCTATTTCCTCGGGTAGGACAGGACATGAGGCCAAGGTGGAAACTGTGGGCGTCTGTCGACCAAGGGCCACTTCACTCCTACCGGCCACGAGGGGAGGTGGCTTTGCCGGATCTCTGCGTGCCGGACCTCTGTTTGGGCCAAAATTCGCCCCCAGAAAGTCCGCGTGCCACATTTCGTCGTGGCCCTCGTGGCGCGTCTCCCGCCGCCGTTCTTGGGGCCAACCGGTTCCACCCCTGCTGAAGTCAGGGTCAAGGACCTACTTCCCACCGCAGCTGTGGTGATAGGCAACGGCGGGGAAGGGTTAGGCGTACGTTGCAGCGCCTGGCTGCTGGTGTTAGCCGGCGCCACACGTTGACCAGCCGGTGACGGAGATGGCAGTTGGTAGCTCTGAGCTCTCCTTGAGGTTTTTCCCTTCTGGCGCCTGCGTCTCATCTGTCCAGGCCTGTTCTTTTTCTTTCCCTTCTTCTCCCGGGCGGACTGAGAAGGGGCAGGGTCTTGGTAGTGGGGCAGCGCCAGGGGGCCGCAGCAGCCGGCAGGCCGGCGTCGGGCTGAGCCCCGGGGGCCCAGGCCAGCACCGAGGAGATGTTAAGCCCTGGAGATGCTGGCTCCACTCTCAATTGTAGGGATCGCTCTGGTCCAGCAGGGGGCGATCGGTCTAAGTCAGGAACAGAGTCGGAGGGGGGCGGGGCGGGAGCACCATTGTGGGCGGGGCCATAGAGGCCGGGCTGGCTGGGCTCGACGCCATTTTGGTAGACTCGCCATCTTGGAACTCGGCCCCCGCTCTCCCGTCCCCGCCGAAGCCAGTCCAGCGCCCCAGCGCTCTCCAGGGGCTCCACCAAGGGCCCGGCATGGGACTCTTCAAGGCTTCGCCACCAAGCAGAGGCCTCTCCTCCGGGGGGGAGGTCCCGTCCCATGGTCGGGGCAGGGGGCTCTGGGCAAGGCACTGCTCGCGCGGCGGCTTCGGCAGCTCCATGGATACCCGGGGCCAGTGAGGTGGGCGCCGCTCACGCCGAGGATCACTCACCGATGTTCCGCTCGCCCTCCTCCTGGGACCCTCGTCGTCTTCGTCAGGCCCACCTCCTCCACCGCCAGGCGCATCCCTCGCCACCAGCTGGGCAGCGGGGACCCTGGGGTCAGGTAAGGGGGCCCCTCGTCACAGGGGAGGGGTCCGGGCTGCAGAGTCTGTTCCTATGGGTGAGGGACGCCAGCTCTCGGCTGAGCCTCCCAATCTCACCCGAGCAAGCCGCCAGCCGCTCGGCTATCCCTGCCAAGCAAGGGAGGCCTGGTGAGTCCCCATTTTTATTTTATTTGACAATTCCTTTTAAAAAATTGTTTTGCTTTCATTCGGGGCGTAAATATTACAAATCAATATCTTTCCCCCCTCCCTTTGTATTCCCACTCCCACATATCTACCCTCTCTGTCTTCTAATAGCGGAGTGGGTTTCATAAAAGACCCAAGCCTGAAACCACTCCTCTCTTCTTTTTCCCTGCTGACGCTATAAAGGCCTCTCCTATGTCGCTTCTCTTTAAGTATTTAATGTCTGTTTTCTTGATATGGGTCTCCTGGAGACCCACAATGCCAGCTCTGTCTTTTTTTAGTTTGTTAAATACCCTCTTCCTCTTCCGTGGATCATTTAACCCGTTAACATTCCATGTAGTGCACCTCAGCTGCATTTAGTCCGAGTCCGGGGCTGGGTCTTCTTCTTCTCCTTCCTCTTGTTCTTGTTGATTTAATAGTCCTTCCTCCTCATCTTCTCCCTCTGAGCCGCTGTTCTCGTGGTTTGTCTTGTTCGTAGATCCCTCTGTCAGATCTGGGAAATCTGAGCTTGGAAGAAGTTCAGGTTTCCAGCCTGCCATGAGGTGGTGCTGACCTTTGTCCCAGTTCTCCAGGAAGTAAAGTGACCTTTGCTCTAGTTACTGAAGGACTATGCTGAGTCGGTCTGGGAGTGATGTAACTTCCAGGTGCCTCCAGGGGAAGTGAGGTAACCTCTTCTGGACTTGGACATTGGACAATGAACTATTAATGCTGACTCAGAGACTAATGAGGTCACATCCCTTTGGACTATGGGATTTGCTGATTCACCCGGATATGGTGCAACCCTGCCTGGACATTGCATGGGCAAGGGGAAGGGGTTTGGGTATAAAAGGTGTGTTTGGGTGGCGGGACGGTGCTTTAGCTTTACAAGTGTTGTACCTGCAATAAAATCGTGTTGGACCGTGCTTCTATCTACGCGTGATCCTTACCGAAGTTGGAGCGTCATTACACCCTCCTTTTCCATTTCCGGTTTTGGGGGTGTTTTTCGGTTTCTCTTCGGCAAGTTTGCTT
Organism: Anolis apletophallus; assembly: GCA_030556195.1. Classification (NCBI taxonomy): domain Eukaryota; kingdom Metazoa; phylum Chordata; class Lepidosauria; order Squamata; family Anolidae; genus Anolis; species Anolis apletophallus. Next base: position 13,975,626 of record JARBWK010000006.1, on the reverse strand, counting down.
TCTCCAGGTTTTCACCGTAGGTCTTCATAAAGTCTTCCGCTTTTTCCACCGAAGTTAACCAGTGTTGCTTGTCTTTATAGGTAACCATCACCCCTTCCAGTTTTTGCCAACGGAACCTGATGTTTCTTCTTTTTAGTAGATCAGTCAAAAAGAAATAACTCTTTCTTTTATCGAGGACGTCTCTGGGGAGTTCTTTGAGAATCGTGACTTTATTGCCTTTGTACGTCCCCTGTCTGTTTGCTTGCCATCTCAATACTTGGTCTCTAATACATTTTTTGGTATAGTGGACAATGATGTCCCTGGGGGTTTTATTTCTTTTAGCGTACGCCGAATTTACCCTATACACTCTGTCCACCTTGTCCAAGATATAGGGTTCTGGTATATCGAGTATTTTGGCCGTGATAGCCACTATTATTTCTTTTGCCTTCTGGTCTTCCTCCTCTTCCAGGCCTCGGAAACGGAGTTGAAACTCAGATTGTGCATAGTCGGACTTGAGTTGTTTGTCTTCCAGGGTAGCATTTCTTAGTTCAAGGTCTTTTATCTTCTCTAGGTTTTTCTTTTGTTGATTTTTCAGGGACAGGTTTTCTTTTTTTAATTCTATAATTTCCTCTTTCATTTCTGACATTTTATTGTTCAGGCCTTTCATGTCTTTTTTCACCTCTTTGAAGTCTGCCTTCATCTCTCCCTTTAATTCTTTTATGTTGTCATTCATTTCTTTTCTATCTTCGTCCCCTCCTTGAATCATTCTTCTGATTTCTTGCATTTTTAGCTCTTTCTTGAAGACTGCTAAGGTAGGAGCTTGTCTGATCTCCCCAGGAAGCGAGTTCCAAAGGCGGGGGGCAACAGCGGAGAAGGCCCTCTCCCTCGTACCCACAAGTCGAGCCTGTGATAGAGGAAGGGGCGAAAGGAAGGCCTCTCCGGAAGATCGAAGAGATCGTGTGGGTTTGTGGTAGGAGAGGTGGTCACAAAGGTAGGAGGGTCCCAAACTATTTAGGGCTTTATAGGTGATGATCTGACCCTGTTTTCAAACTGTTTATAAAGTGTGTAGAAACTGGGGGGACCATGTGTCTGATGAGGTCGTTCGTCTACAGCAGGAACATTTAAGACATATTTCTCACCTATTTCCACCATACCAATGTCCTTAAATAGAACATGGGAATATAATGGCTGAGAATCTACATCACATTTGCAGTCACAAAGGACCCTTCTACACAGCTGTATACTATCTGAAATTATCTATTTTGAAGTGGATTATATGGCAGTGTAGATTCAAAAAGCCCAGTTCAAAGCAGATCATGTGGACTATCTGCCTTGATATTCCGGATTATATGGCAGTGTATAAGGGCCCTAAGAAGGTCTGGACTTTAGCACAGCTGGTTAATCATCAGCAGCAATAGTTCTTTCCCAACTGAAAAATTGGGAGTTTGAGCCTGGGGCGGGGCGAGCACTGAACCTTTAGCCCAGCCTACTATCGACCTAAGCAGTTCAAAAACAGCTGTAGCTGTGAGTAGATAAATTAGGCACTGCTTAAGCAGGGAGGTATTTTATGGCACCATAAAAAAAGCCAGTGATTAACGTCTGTGATCAAAAAGGCTCATTGTCATAGAGGATGGGGCAACAACATCCCCTGTGGCCGGAATCGAGCATAACCTCCAGGATGCCAAAGTTGGAAAAATGCCGAGACACATACCTCTGTCTGTTCTGTATGTCTAACGGCATTGAATGTTTGCCGTGTATGTGTTCTGTGATCCTCCCTGAGTCCCCTTCAGGGTGAGAAGGGTGGAATATAAATGCTGTAAATAAATAAATATGTGAAACTGGGGTTGTGCTGTATCATCCTTTTGCTGAAGAAACATCATTATGATTTCTAATCGGTTTTATGATGTATTTTTAAAGTGTTTTTATGGTTTTACTTGGGATGTTTTATGTGCTGTAAACCGCCCTGAGCTTCGGATAGGGCGGTCTACCAAGCCGAAATAATAAATAAATAAATAAATAATGTAATCTACTTGGCATCTGTCGGTGTGCTTGTTTATTGTTGCATTGTGCAATGGAGAAGGCACCCAAACTGTGTCTGCAATCCTAGTGAATCAAGTGATGCATTGAATTATCATACCCTACATTTCACAGATGAAAACCAGGGCACAATCAAAGCACTCCTGCCAGATGGCCATCCAGCCTCTCTTTAAGAAAGGAGACTCCACTGGGTTCCAAGGCAGCATATTCAACAATTAAACAGCTTTTACTGTCAGGAAGTTCTTCCCAATGTTTAGGTGGAGTCTCTTTTCCTGCAATTTGAATCTGTTGCTCCTTGTTCTTATTCTCTAGCATCAGAAAACAAGCTTGCTCGCTCCAGAATTCGATGTCCTTTCAAATATTTAAGCACGGTTTTCCTGTCCGCTGTTAACCTTCTGTTCTCCAAACTAAACAGCCCCAGATCTCTAAACGGACCCTAACCTGGCTTGGCTTCCAGGCATTTCAGTTAAGAGAATCCAAACTGGTTTTGCACTTCGAATTCACTTTGCACTTCGAATTCACTTTGCAGCAGCAACTGGACAAGGGGGGAAAGTGGGAGAAGGGGAGAACTGAGTCCTATTAAATACAGCAGAAAAAACGTGAGATGGCAGAGAAATAACCAGGACATCTGGAAGATATGAGTTATGCATTGCATGTGAAACACAATGAGACTTCAGGAACTCCACTTAAGCAAGCATGAACCAGATAAAATATTGTAACTGCATATAGATAACCTAGTTTAGTTCAATGTATTGTCAACGGTTTTCATGGCCGGAACACTGTGTTGTTGTAGGTTTTTTTGGACTATATGGCCATGTTCCATAGGCATTCTCTCCTGACGTTTCGCCTGCCATGTTCATTACTACTGAGGATGCTTGCCATAGATGCAGGCCAAATGTCAGGAGAGAATGTCTATGGAACATGGCCATATCACCTTTAAAAACCTACAACAACGTAGTTTAGTTCAATTCCTGTATGCTTATCAAATATGGAGATGGTTCACTTTCTTTTAAATTGGGGTACTACTACAGAGAAAGCTCTTTCTTGAGTACAGTTGGTCCATCATGTCCATGGGTTCCAACTAAAAAAATAAACAAATCCCAGCACTCATTTGAGTGGTTTGCCATTTTATATAAGGGACACCCTTTTACCATGCCATTGTATATAATAGGATTTGTGCATCCCTAGATTTTAGTATCCATGGAGGTCCAGGAACAAAACTCTATAAGATACCAAGGGACCATTATATTCAAGAAGCTCGCCTATACATTTATTTACTTATTTATTTACAATATTTATATTCTGCCCTTCTCACCCCGCAGAGGACTCAGGGCAGATTACAATGTACATATACATGGCAAACATTCAATGCTATAGACACACAACATATATAGGCATACACTCAGGTGCTATTTAACATTACAGCTTCAGGCCACCAGGGGAGCTATCGCTTCCTCATTCTTTGCATACTTCCTGGAGATTTTTATGGCCTCGCAAATCAGTTAAATTAGCCTCCCCACAAAGTGGTACCTAAATTTCCTACTTGACAGATGCAACTGTCTTTCGGGCTGCAAAGGTTGACAACAAGCTACACAATTTTGGTCGGGAGCTCACTCCAGCCCATGATGGCTTTGAACTCATGACCTTTTGGTCAGTACTAATCTTAATGTAGCTGACTCCCAGCCAGCTGAGCCACAGTCCCGGTGCTAAATGATGAAATAAATGATGAAAGAGGCAAGAGTTACTTGTTTCTGAGAAGCTTCATATTGGAGGAGCAGGTTTGTAAGACACCCAGGACAGAGTACAGCCAGTTATGTAACAAATCATGATATTACCCTGGAATGCCAGTTCCTCTTAACCGCAACCAATAAATCCTTCTACTTTCATAACTCTGCAACTGTTGCTCCGGGCGACTGACCTTTGATTCTCTCTCCATAAAACAATTGACCTATAATTCAAGGGGAGGCTGGATAGACTGTTATTAAGGAGAGGCAGTCCAGCACAGGACGAAATAACTTGGATCTAATGATATATACTCCAATGTCCTCAGCACCCTGGACCTACTTTTAACCCGGGTTTCTTTTTTGTGAACTAGAGGTGCATTGACACTGTAGAATGAATATAGTTTGACACTGCCATGGCCCATCCCACTCTATTTTATCATATGGTGCATCTATACTGTAGAATTAATGCAGTTTAATGCCACTGTAAGTGTCATGGCTCAATGCTCTGGAACCATGGGAGCTGCAGTTCTGCAAGTCTCAAGTCTTCTCTGCCAGAGTTCCAGTGCCTCACCAAACTACAACTCTCAGGATTCCATAGCATTGAGCCATAGAATTTAAAATGGTGTCAAACAACATTTTTTTCTACAGTATAGATGCATCGCTGTTTGATGACTGGGGCTGGTTACCAGGATCAGAGAACAGCCCTTGTTCCTTATTTTAACATATTGCAAGCTGCATCAAATCCCAGGGTGGAATAAAATGGCATATAAAATAAAGAAATAACATAACATAAGAAATAAAATTCTTCTTCTCCTCCTTCTCTTTATTTTGCTTTTCCTCCTTCTTCTTTTCTTCTTCTTCCTCCTCCTCCCATGACATGACATGGCATTAAGTCCAGTTGTGTCTGACTCTGGGGCATGGTGATCATCTCCATTTCTAAGACGAAGAGCTTAGAAATGGAGATGAGCACCTCCAAGGCCATGTGGCCAGCATGAAGCGTCGTTACCTTCCCACCGGAGTGGTACCTATTGATCTACTCACATTTACATGTTTTTGAACTGCTAGGTTGACAGAAGGTGGGCTAACAGCTGGGGCTCACACCGCTCCCCGGATTCAAACCTGCGACCTTTCGGTCAACAAGTTTAGCAGCTCAGCGGTTTAACCCACGGTACCACAATCCTAGGCACAATCAATGCTGTCATTCTCTGCATCCTCCTCATCCCTTCTTTATCCCAGAGTTTGAAAAGGGCTCATGCAAGTTAAAATGGGAATATGGGGCTCTGGTCCTTTGTAAAACCAGCAAAACTATGCAAACTTTCACCCCATCACAGCTCGGTCAAGGCTTGGCACCTGACACAGTACACTCCAGCCACATTTTTTCCCTTCCTTTTCTCACTGGTGTCCTGGAATGGCTGAGAACAGAACACTTTAATCATCCCTTGGTTTTCACAAGGGCAGGAATTAAAAGGTTTACAGAAGATAAGGCTAAGCAAACAATAACATTAGTAAAAATGCACATGGAGAAATAACTGTCGCGTGAGATCATAACATCTATATATAGCTATCTTTCAGTCCTGTCTTTCTTAGCTTTCTCTCTCTCTGGTTCGTGTTAATGATGACACTCTCTCATATGAGCATGCCCATGCTTTGGGATCTTCTAGGGCAGGGCTGTCCAACTTCTACGGGCCCAAGGGCCGGAATTCCGGTCACTGATCACCTGGGGGGCCGAAGGGTCTGCCTCTGCCCCCGGCTCCGCCCCCTCCCCAGCTCCGCCCCCTCCCTGGCTCCAATTTACTTACAATTGACCTTGAGTTTTGGAGTTGTAGTTCACCTCCATCCAGAGAGCACTGTGGACTCAAATAATGATGGATCTGGACCAAACTTGGCATGAATACTCAATATACACAAATGGGAACACTGGTGGATTTGGGGGAATGTTTCCTAATACCTTTGAGTTATTTGAGTCCACACTCAAATTGGGACACACCAAAAAAACCCCAAATACCTCAATGCCGTCGCAGGGCTTGATGGGGCCTCATTTCCCAGAGGCGGGTGGAGGAGGCCCAAAGAGCTCCCTCCCTCCCTGAAGGGAAAACAAGCTGCGGGGGCAGGTGCAAAGGAAGCCACGTTGCGCCCTGCACGTGGGGGAAGGCAGCACAACAGGGGGGCGCAGAGGAGGGGAAGAAAGCGTCGCCAAGGAAACCGCCGCTGAGGGACCCCTCCCCCCCTCACCCAACATCCCACTTTTTTTAGATTGATTGATTCGAGCCAGGCCCTTCCTTACCATCATGTCCATGGGTTCCACAGGGCCGAAGTGCCAACGCCAACGCCGTCCCCGAAGAGCCCTGCTGGAGCCGAAGCCAAGCTCAGGCCAGGCGAGGGCCCTCCACAGGAAGAGGACGGAGCCAGGAGGGGCTTTCCCTGCCTCACTCCCCTCCTCCCTCTGTCTGAGGGAATGGGGGCTGGCCTGGAAGCAGCCGCGAGGAGGGAGGAGGAGGCGCGTGCCCAGGCCGCAAATCCCGTGGGATCTGAGATTTCGGCAGCTATCGCAAGACTACGCAGCCACAGACGGGATTTTGACCTCCCTTGAAATCCCGTCTGTGGCTGGCGTAGTCTCGCGATGCTTGCCTAAACCCGGAAGTAGGTTTTTTTAAAAAAAATATTTTTTATTTTTTATTTGTATTTTATTAAAACAAGTTAGGGGGCCGGAGGGAAGGGGCTTGGGGGCCGTGTACGGCCCCAGGACCGCCTGTTGGACAGCCCTGTTCTAGGGAGTCCCACCATGCACACTGGAGTGAAGATCCACTTATGCTAAAAAATTGCCTTGTCACCACTTGCAAATTACAGACCAGTTCCACCAACTAAATAAAAGATCTGCCCTTTCATCGGTTCTTCTTGCTTACAAAGCTTGCTTGGGACAGTTTGTGTGCATGCCCACTTTTCCAAGACTTGTTTATGGAAAGAGCAGACCCCACTTGAATAATCTTTAAATGTGTAATGTGACAGCTAAAAAACCCAATTCAATTCTTGACTGCATCAAGAGGACTTTAGTGTCTAGACTGGAACAAATAATAGTGCCACTCCATTCTGCTATAGTTAGGCCACACGTGGAATACTGTGTCCAGTTCTGGGTGCCACAATTCAAGAAGGATATTGACAAGGCAACTACAATGGTCAAAGTTCTGAAAGCCAAGCCCTATCTGGAGTGCCTTAAGGAGGTGGGTATGTTTAGCTTGGAGAAGAGAAGGTAGAGAGGGTGTTAGGGAGCCATTGAAACCTCCCCCCCCCAAGTATTTATACTTCACCAAGGGCTCAGAAATAAATATATGATTTTTCGTTTTTGGACTTGCACAAGTTCAAAGCATCAGGAGATCAAGACCAAAGCACCAACAGTTGTAAACCCCTAAACTCAATCATATCTAATTTTTTTAAATAAAATTGTATCTATGACTTTCTATATAACTTGTATCTCTCTGTGCACTGCATCTATCTATCTATCTATCTATCTATCTATCTATCTACCAATCATCTATCTATCTATCATCTATCTATCTAGTATAAATGGCTTTATAAAATATATCAGGATGTAGTACAGAGATAGTCAATTCTACATGATCCTGCAAAGTACTCCTCTGACAACAAGAAGGCTATGCAAGTCCCCCTGGCAGTTTCCCAGCCAGACAATCACCAAAATCCTTTGTTCATGTATATACAGAAATAGGTGACTTCCTTGTCAGCCCAGACAAACCCAACCCTGTTTGTCTAGTTATATGATTTGCTTGAAGCTGAGAGATTGCTGACTGCAGAAACAGAAGCTCACAATATGTGTACTTCTTAAACCTCTTTTATTGACAGCCAAGCCCTTGGTTACCCAAGATTAGCACCTTTGTCCCTTGAGCCTTGCATCATTGTTTCCCAAGATCCATACCTTTGTTTGACTCAGAACTGGACATTTAAGCTAATCAAAATCCCATCAACACATATTGATCATTTGTTTTCCATGGACTGTGCCCTCCCAGGGAACATCTCTGCATCTCCGGAGTGAAAAGTTTGAATAGCTCTCAGAACTGTATATCATGTCATATATTTCTCTGCATGCATATGGTTGTACATTTCATTATTTATTTATTTGTTACATACATTTTTAATCCCACCCTTCTCCCCATAAGGGGACTCAGGGCGGTCTTACATAAGCATTCAAAGTTGCTATCCACATATACATATATATACCAACAAAATCACAATTAAAACTATAAAATCCATTTGAAAGCATTATGAAGAAAATTGCTGTACTTGCATCTAATAAACCTTTGTGGCTCGCCTTCAATCTGGTGAGTTGGTTTCTCTGTCCTGGTTTCTTTAGTTTAGCATATGCTCACCAGGCACAGATCCTTTTATCCGAGGTCCTAGATAACCATTACAAGGGGGACATGGCAGACATGTTTAAATATTTTAAAGGATGCCATATTGAGGAAGGGGCAAGCTAAGACTAAGAAAGGAAGCAATAGATTCAAATTACAGGAGAAAGATAAAACTTCCTGACTGTAAGAGCTGTTTTACAATGCAATGAAACAGAAGCTGGATGGCCAACTGTTGGGAGTGTCCATCAAGCTTCTACTTCAAAACCTCCAGGGAAGGAGACTCTGAGGCAGTGTATCCCATTGTTGAACAGCTTTTACAGCTAGGAAGTTCTTGCTTAGAAATTATTTCCCATGGATTACAGCCTCAATTCATTTTATCTTTAAATCCTTGTATTTGGCTCCCTCTGCTGCTTGAATGCAAATAATAAATACGTCCTGCTAGTAACACCCTCTTCCCCTTTATCCTGGGGTGCTACAACAATGAACAAATGCCCTGAAGGCTCAGGATTCTGCCTGATCTTGGAAAGTAAGCAGGGTCAGCCCTGGGTAGTACTGGGATGGGAGGCTACCAATGATTACTGGGTCTTGTGGGCTATATTTAAGAGGAAGAAGCTGGCAAATCGATCTCTGAGCATTCATTTCTTAAGAAAACCCAGTGAAATTCATGGGGTTGCCAGAAATCAGCATACAAGGCATATTCACACACACACAGTGGTTCGGGCATTGGACTATGAAATCACTTACTCCTGCTATTTGCTAAATTCAGTAAATTCACTAAATGTATTAGGCGTCTAAATACCTTAATAGCATCAGATTCTGTTTGGTCTCGAAAACTAAGCACAATAAGCTTGGCTAAAACATGGATGGGAGACCAGAGTTTTGTAGACCACATTTCAGAAGAAGGAACTAATAAACCCTCCTCAGAGTTTTCCTTTCCCAAGAAAACACTGCATAATTCATGGGGTTATCATAAGTCAACAGGTGACCTGAAGGCATATAGCCATACACTTTTTTTTGTGTCAGGAGCAACTTGAGAAAGTGCAAGTAGCTTCTGGTGTGAGAGAATTGGCCATCTGCAAGGACGTTGTCCAGGTGATGCCTGGATGCTTTGATGTTTTACCATCCTTGTGGGAGGCTTCTCTCATGTCCCCACATGGGGAGCTGGAGTTGACAGAGGGAGCTTATTCATGCTCTCCCCAGATTTAAACCTCTGACTGTCAGTCTTCAGTTCTGCCAGCACAAGGGTCTAACCCATTGCACCACCGGGGGCTCCCAGCCACACACTACGTAATATATCGAACATCTGCAAAATGTGTTTTAATCCTTTTTCCAGTTATAGCCAGGACAATGAAACAATAGAGCATCTTAAGGTAAAAAAAACCCAGAATGTATCATGCAACAAAAAAGGCTCTAGGACTATTCTCTCCACTCGTTCCTTTCCTCAATGGAAATTGCAAAGAAAGTGTGGTCTCAGCAGAGAAGACTATTCGTACAAAACCAAAGTGCTATTTCCTTGTCAGCTCGAAATGGTGCAGGTATATCCATGGCATGATAGGTTCATGCAATTCCTTTCATCGAGATTTATTACTGTAGTGGATTAACAGAAAAGAAATGGTTTGGAACATGATGGTTTTTTTTATTTTAAAAAACCAAGCCGAAAGGTAGAGTTAATGGGAGACATTCCTGCTTCATAGCCTGTATTTGCAAAGATTAATCTTTGCTGCAACGTGAATTTATCACATCCTAAACAGATAAATAAAAAACATGCTGCAATGAATAAAAACCCAATTAGGTGGAGTGCAGAAGGGCAAACAAGATGTAGCTAAATTTGGGAACCCCATTAATTTCCATCTACTTTGTCTAGAGATTGTGAAATCCATCTGTAAATCCTGTGCTGAAATTCATAGGACTTAAAAAGAGTGATTAGCAGCTTGCACCTTCCCATAATTCAACCTGGAAATGGATTCTGAAGCTAAGCTGTTTCCCCCAAAAGACCTATGTGATCTCGTGCTGTTTAGGGATTTGGGGAGTTGTAGGATCTCAGCAGCAAGGGAAATATCTTCTCTTCTGTCCCAGAACTTGCAGTGCTGTGCCGATAGAAAGCCATGAGAACATACAAGTGGGAGATTTAATCCACATCCACTCTGTGTCAGTTTAGTCTGCATTTAACGTTATGTGCAGCACTAAGGATGAAATCATTTATCAGGGTTGCATTGTGTAAAGAAAATGAGTTTCACGTGAATTTTGGTTTGTACTACCTTTGTACATGTGGTGGCATTGCACATTGCACACCTAGGCTCCAATTGTGCATTGCACATTCAGATGTACAGTACATTGAGTATTGCAATCATACAATTCACATTGATTTGTATATTGTATTGCAGACTTTTGCAAGTGAGTACTGCATGCACATCCGTCATATAACTCTGTAAATATAGCTACGCTCTGTCTCGATGTAGGATCTCGGCCTAGATTGTTTTTCTTAAAGGATCAAGTGATGACTCTAGAAAGAAGAGATGCATACACATACGCACACTTTTGAAATATGCTTCGGTTCAGCAGCAATACAGCTGGTAGGGAGGTGAAAGCATGTAAAACCCATCTCAGATTTATGGCTTGCTGTACATGTTTTGCATCTGGCAATAGGAAGAAGTTAACAGAGATGTACTTCAACTTTGGTAGAGTTCATGCCTATAAAGTAGATGGTTGGCTAATAAAAAAGTGGCTTATTTATGATGGCCGAAAGACAGGTTCATCTTCAAGGTAGGCTGCATACAGATGCGGCCATAAATTTAATTGGAGAACACAGTCACTTCTTTTTGCATTGGGCCGGATGGAAGGGAAGCAATGTAGAAACAGTGGCAAGATTAAACACAGTGAAAGATGGCAAGCATCCAAAAGGTAGTACGTAGCAGGGAAGGGACCCAAGAATAATTGATTCCTCAATAAGAATTGATTCCTCAGGCAAGAATGGAATCCAGCAACAAGAGATGTGAACAAGTCCCCAAAAAACCCCAAAAACTGTTCCAGGTAACCAGAGAACATCATTCATTTTCACTGGCCATTACTTGTGGCCGAGTATGATTGCTTTCCAAGTGTAGCATTTTGGTGGTGGGTCCATAGGTGAGAACATGCCCCACCAGGAACATACTTTGGTTCATCAGACAGGGGCGAGAAGCACAAAGGCAGGGGTGCCCACACTTTTTCATCATTCGAGCTACTATATGAACCATCAAGTTGAAAAGATCACCTGTTGTGCATGTGAGCGTGCGCACGCACATGCGCGCATGCTCCTACTGCAGCCTTTTGTCCACGCGGGGCTTCTTTCTTGCCTGCCCACGAACTCGCCGGCGTGTGCACCCAGGAAGGGGATCCTCCTTGCCTGCGCGCGCTCTCTCTCTTAATGTCTTCATTGCCTTCCTCCTTCCTGCTGCGTGCTTTCGCAAAGCAGGAAGTCCCCATCCCGTCCTGCTTCTTGCGTGCACAGCAGGCCCCTCCCACACACACAGCAGGAGGGTATTTATAGGTGCACCCGCCAGCGCTCCGGCCAGATATGGCTTTGGCGGCGGCTCGGAAGGCGCAGGGTTGGGAAGAGGGGCTGCCTGGCTGCTGCCTGGGCCAGGAAACTCAACCGAGAGAGGGACCCACGTGAGGCTGGAGCCTTCCCACGGCAGCCTCCCCCCTCCCTCCTCCCTCGAGGCTTCCTTACCTGGGCAGGAGAAGGAAGAGTGGAAGAGGTGCTTCCTCAAAGTGACAGATGCAGCGGGGGGGGGGTGCCCTTCCTTCCTTTCAGAAAGGACACCCAAGTGGCCCGCTGGCAGGAAGGAGGACCCCTCCCACTGGTGGCAGTCCATGCCCACGGGAGAGAGAGAGAGAGAGAGAGAGGGTGGCTCTTCCTAGCCGGCCCTTTCTCTCTCCCGTGGGCCCTCGCCGCCTTTCTCCTTCGAGGGCAAGAGAGGCCGAGGCGGAGAAAGGTGGCGAGGGCATAAGCAGCAGCAAGTGGAGTCTCCATCCCCACAGCCCCCTCTTCCTCGGTAATGATGTTGATTATTTGTGTGTAAATGTTGTGTGACATGTGTTAAAATGTATGTTGTTTTGAATGTTCTATGGTTTGTTTCTGTGGGTGAAACAGAAGGGAGGCATGGCAGAAGCTTAGAAGAGCTGTCGCCATGGCAACCAGGGCTAGAGGCTAGTAGAATGTTCAGGTTTGAATTCTACAGTTGGAAGAGAGCGGGAAGCCAACTGCCAAATGAGAGGGGAGGAGTTATGTTCTAGTTGAGAGTGTCCTAAGGACTGAAAGAGAACGGTCCAGTGTTAGTGTGTGTCTTAAGGTCTGCTAGTGAGCAGTCCAGTTAAAGGGTATAGAGACCCTAGTTAAAGTTGCAGGGGTTTATAGAGGTTTAGTGGAAACCCTATAATAGGTCCCCATTGTGTTATGTAACAGAAAAAGTTGTGCCTCTAAGGAAGTTTGAAACCAACCAAGATTGTACCCATTTGTGTCAAAATAAATTGTTTGCATCTTAAAAGGAAAACACCTCTCCTGATTCTTTTATTGGTGGTGGCCCTCAAAGTCAGTGGTCAGCCGGATAAATGGTGGCAGCGTGGTCAAGTGGTCACTGAGAAGTTTTAAAACTCCAGTCAGTTAAATGGTGAAGGGGTGAGACAGTACCCTGCCAATAAACGTGAAGTTGCTGAGGTAACTTCGAGGTTTCCTTGGATTGGAGGTCAGCAGTGTGGACATAGAAAGATTGTCCAGTCTGAGGCCGGTCAAGAAGTGGAGTGGTCACATATTGGCGGCAGCGGTGGGATCTTTAAGAGAGGGTCCACCCTGTCCAGCCGGTTGATTTGAACGTAGCTTCACCGCATATTGGCGGCAGAGCGGTGGGATCGTGTAAGAAAACTGATCCAGTGCGAAAGCAAGGCTACCAGAGGAATTTGTTTAATTTCTCAGTTTACTGACCAAAGTCGTGTGGTAGTAGGAACTTTAATAGTTTAGTTTAAAGTTCTGAGGTAAAAGTTCGGCAAAATGACCACCAGGAGACAAACGAGGGCTTTGGAGGAAGCAGGGCAGCCTGAGGTTCTGCAGGAAGGAGAAGACTCTGAAATTTCAGAATCAGAGTCAAGTAAAATGTCTGGAGAATACCGGTTTAGGCTTGAGGTGATGAAACTTGAGATGCAAAGGGAAGAGAAAGAAAAGGAGAGAGATGCGAAGAGAAAGAGAAGAAAAGGAGAGAGAGATGCAAAGAGAAAGAGAAGAGAAGGAAAGAGAAGAGAGAGAAAAGGAGAGAGAGTTGCAAAGAGAAATAGCCAGGTTGGAGTCTGAGAGAGGGAATGCCTCTCAGCGTGCCAGGCCAGTTCAAGAGGTGCAGGCAGAAGGTTCTATAGACCAACTCCTGAGGAGATTCCCGAAGTATGTAAAAGGGGATAGTGTGGAGAAATTTTTGGTTTCTTTTGAAAGATGTTGCTATGATTTTGAAATTGAAGAGGAGAGATGGATGACATATTTACGACCACAGATCTGCGGACAGTTGCTGGAGATTTATAGCGATATGGCAGAACAGGACCACAAGGTTTACCAGAAGTTTAAACAACAGGTCCAACAGAAGCTTCAGTTGACGCCAGAACATTACAGAGTTAAGTTCAGGTCCTTGAAAAGGAGAAAACCGAAAGTTTCTGTCAGCTAGCATCAAAGCAAAGCCAGTATTTCGATAGTTGGTTAAAAGGTGCTCAAATTACCAGTTTTCAGCAACTTAAGGATCTGATGATCCTGGAACAGTTTTATCAAAATGTTCCCTCAGAGTATAAATGGTTAGTTCAAGAAAGGAATCCTGAAACACCCAGTCAAGCAGCTCTTATGGTGGATAAGATGGTGACATTGAGAGAAGGAGTTTGTAAGGCTGAAGGCTACAAACCAGTGGAGAAACATTGTTTCAAGAAACCATACAAAGTGTTGCCACAGTATCAAGAGGCTAAAAATGCTGCAGGAGAGTACGCTCGTTACAGAAGGCCTGAGGAGAAAAATTACCTCAGAGATGGCTCCCTCAGTAGTGGAAATCGTCCAAGCTTTGATATGGCTAAGAGAATGTGTTTTTCATGCGGCAAGTTTGGACATATGAAAGCACAATGTTATCTACATAGCAAGGAAAAATCTTCCTTATGTATAACTCCAATATTAGAAAAGAGTTTTGAGAAGGGGCTTGAGTCTAATAAAGGAAAGAGTTCTTCGGAACCAATGCAAGTACATAATCCCTTAGAAAAACAATGCCTTTTTGTTATGTTGGACACAGATAGAGATGACTACTTTGAACCACTTCAAGTAGGTCAAAACGAAATATTAGGATGGAGAGACACCGGATCGGAGGTCTGTGTGATTCGCCCTGAACATGTGCCAGAGGCATTCAGAAAACCTGTGTCTCAGCTTAGACTAAAAGGAGTAGGGGCAGTGTTGTGCGACGTTGTGTCTTTGCCAATCCAATATAAGAATTGGAAAGGATTTTGGGATTTTGCAATATATGAGGACATTCCTTTTGATTGTCTGCTGGGGAATGATATTGTAAGGAAGATCAAGTATTTAACAAGAGATGATGAGTTAACTGAAGGTCCAGTTAAACAGCAAGATGTTTCTTGTTTACCAGTTGATATTATCCCTGAAGAAAATCCTGAGACAAGTTCAAATATAATAGAGTTAGTGAAAACAGGAGCAGGAGAAGAGGATATTGCTAATGAGCAAAAGGCAGATGAAACACTGAGATCTTTATTTACTGCGGCTCAGGATGAGACGAAAGTCTTATCAAAAGAAAATCCTTCAAGATTTGTAGTTAAAGGACGAGTGTTGTATAGAGAGACCATGTGTGTAAAGTCTCCAGGAGGAACTAGTTCTTGTACACAAATAGTTGTGCCCCAAGCTTATAGGGAACAACTTATGAATTTGGCACACGCAAGCACACAAGGTGGCCATATGGGAATTCGACGCACCACACCAGAAATTTCTTTTGGCCCAATATGTATCAGCACATTAAAGAGTTTTGTCAATCGTGTGATACATGTCAGCGTGTCGGAACAGGAAAAGACAAGACCAAGGTTCCCCTAATTCCTATGCCACTAATTGGAGAACCATTTTATCGTGTGGGGATCGATATTGTGGGACCCTTACCAAAGGCAAGTCGTAGAGGACGTCGGTATATCCTTACTTTGATGGACTATGCCACGAGGTACCCAGAAGCAGTGGCGTTGACTAATATTGATACAACCACAGTAGCGAACGCCTTGTTGTCTATATGGGGAAGAACAGGATATCCCAAAGAACTGATTTCGGATTTGGGAACCCAGTTTACGTCAAGACTGATGGAAAGACTGTTGGAGATGTGTGGAATTAAACATCTGACATCGTCTGCTTACCATCCACAAACTAATGGTCTTGTGGAAAACCTAAATAAGACCTTAGTAAGAATGATCAAGGCGTACACTCAACAACATCCAGCCGATTGGGATGAGAAACTACAGCAACTCCTGTTTGCATGCAGAGAGACTCCACAAGGCAGTACAGGATACAGCCCTTTCGAGTTACTCTTTGGAAGGAAGGCGAGAGGTCCGCTGGATCTAGTGAGAGAGCACTGGGAGACTTCCTCGGTTGCAGAGCCAGTTCCAGTGAGTCGGTATCTACAGAGTTTACGGGAGACGATGGAGATGGCAAGAGTTATCGCTCAAGACAACCTTGCAGCAGCACAGCAGAAACAGAAGACCTGGTATGATCAATCAGCCCGAGAGAGATCCTTCGACGTTGGTGATAAAGTACTATATTTGATCCCGGAAAGAGTCAACAAACTTCAATTGAAATGGACAGGACCATGGACAGTTGTTAAGCTGCCAGCAGAGTTAACTACTTGATACAAGAATTACAATCAGGACTGGAAAAACTGGTGCATGTTAACTCGCTTAAACCTTATGTTGAAAGATTAGTAGATAAGATACTCGGGGGTATGAGTAACTTCTGTGTGGCATACATGGACGACATAGGTGTATTTAGCAATACCTGGGAAGAACACCTACAACATCTAGACCAGGTGCTGTTTCGACTGAAAGAAGCAGGGTTAACAGTAAAAGCACCCAAGGGAATCGAATGTCCAAGTACCTAGGACACATGGTGGGAAGTGGTATGATTGGTCCAGAACCTACTAAGGTGGAGGCGATACACAAGTGGCCGATACCCAAAACCAAAAAACAGGTTCGGTCCTTTTGGGATTAGCCAGTTATTATCGAAGGTTTATCCCAAATTTTAGCGAATTGGCGACTCCATTGACAGGCTTAACCAAGAAGGCATGTCCAAATGTTGTAGTGTGGACACCACAATGTCAGGAGTCAATGGACAAGTTAAAACAGACCATAACATCACAGTCAGTGTTGAAAGCTCCAGATTTTGATCGTCCATTTATATTAACGTGCGACGCATCAGAAACAGGTTTGGGAGCGGTTTTAAGTCAAGCTGACGAGGATGGGGAAAAGCATCCTGTAATGTTTTTAAGTAAAAAGCTATTGCCGAGAGAAAGTAGTCTTTCTACCATCGAGAAAGAATGTCTCGCCATAGTGTGGTCGATTCAAAAACTGAGACCATATCTGTGGGGCAGGAAGTTTGTTTTGCAGACGGATCATGCGCCATTAAAATGGCTGAGTAATGTTAAGGGTACTAACAACAAACTCTTAAGATGGAGTTTACTCTTGCAAGACTACGATTTTAAGGTAGTGCATGTGAAAGGCAAATCGAATGTAGTAGCTGACTCTTTATCGAGAGTTACTTAAATTCAGATTACAGAATGGATATGGTTTGTATATAGTTGTGTAAGTATAAATGTATATGTGAAATGTATAAGATTATATAATGTCTTGCTAACGGCATTATTTTTAATTCACTCTGGACAGAGAGAATTAAAAATAATTTCGGGAGGAAGGAAGGTAATGTAATGATGTTGATTATTTGTGTGTAAATGTTGTGTGACATGTGTTAAAATGTATGTTGTTTTGAATGTTCTATGGTTTGTTTCTGTGGGTGAAACAGAAGGGAGGCATGGCAGAAGCTTAGAAGAGCTGTCGCCATGGCAACCAGGGCTAGAGGCTAGTAGAATGTTCAGGTTTGAATTCTACAGTTGGAAAAGAGCGGGAAGCCAACTGCCAAATGAGAGGGGAGGAGTTATGTTCTAGTTGAGAGTGTCCTAAGGACTGAAAGAGAACGGTCCAGTGTTAGTGTGTGTCTTAAGGTCTGCTAGTGAGCAGTCCAGTTAAAGGGTATAGAGACCCTAGTTAAAGTTGCAGGGGTTTATAGAGGTTTAGTGGAAACCCTATAATAGGTCCCCATTGTGTTATGTAACAGAAAAAGTTGTGCCTCTAAGGAAGTTTGAAACCAACCAAGATTGTACCCATTTGTGTCAAAATAAATTGTTTGCATCTTAAAAGGAAAACACCTCTCCTGATTCTTTTATTGGTGGTGGCCCTCAAAGTCAGTGGTCAGCCGGATAAATGGTGGCAGCGTGGTCAAGTGGTCACTGAGAAGTTTTAAAACTCCAGTCAGTTAAATGGTGAAGGGGTGAGACAGTACCCTGCCAATAAACGTGAAGTTGCTGAGGTAACTTCGAGGTTTCCTTGGATTGGAGGTCAGCAGTGTGGACATAGAAAGATTGTCCAGTCTGAGGCCGGTCAAGAAGTGGAGTGGTCACATATTGGCGGCAGCGGTGGGATCTTTAAGAGAGGGTCCACCCTGTCCAGCCGGTTGATTTGAACGTAGCTTCACCGCAGCTCTCTCTCTCTCTCTCTCTCTCTCTCTCTCTCTCTCTCTCACACACACACACACACACACACATTCCCTCCATCCCTCCCACAGCCTCGCATCCTATCTGTGCGCGTGCCTTCGCCTTGCTCCCCCCCCCCAGCAGCAACCAATGGGCAGTCATGTCACCACACCGTGCGTGGCAAGACGAGCACCAGGGCCCGCCTACTAAAGCCTCATTTTGGCAAAAGAAGCCCCGCAAAGGCAGTGGCGGGAGCGCACGTGCGCGCGCATGGCAGGAGCGCGCCATCCGGCTGGTGAGGCCCAAAGATCATCTGGAAGAAGGCCAAAGATCACCTAGGTGCTCCCGATCACCATAATGAGCACCCCTGCACAAAGGGAATAGTGCAGGGAGAAGGAGCCCGCTATTGGATCCAGAGAATTTCTTTAAAGTACAACTAGAAAAAGAGGGCAGGAAAAAAAGAAGATAAAAAGGGGATGGAAAAAGAGGCCCCATCTGCACTATCATACAATGCAATTTCATAATGCAGTTTAACTGCATTATATGGCAGTGTGGACTCATATAATGCAGTTCGATGCAGTTTAACTGTATTATGAAACTGCATTATGTGGCAGTGTAGATGGGATCTGAGTTGGGTATGGATGGGGGCTAGGAATATACGGTTGGCCCTTCACAATTGTGAGTTTGACTTTTGTGGAGTTATTTCTTCATGAATCTCTAGGCCCTTCAATGCAACTATATGGTCAACTTCCAATGGAAAGTGTCCATATAGTTGTGCTGGAGGACCCAGAAATCTCTAGGGAGGCATTTGGGGGCACATGATCCCCCTGTCATGGGGATCATGTGCCCTCAAATCTCAGATGTGAAGATTAATATACATTGTACATTAATATAACATGATTGGAATGTTCCACCACTTATAGTATTATATAGGCAGAAGTTGTTCTATGGAAATGTTGCCGAACAATTTGGAATAGCCTGGCCCAGAGAGGGTAGAGGCCCAGAAGTACCCCTAAAATGAAGATTTCAGCAGAACCTCTGGCGAGTTTTTAAAAGCAAATCTAAAATCCCTTTCCCAAATGATCTCACCAAAGAAGCCCGGAAGAAGGTGCCACCGAAGTCTTTATTCTCATCAGCTGAGGAGGATGACAACCGCAATATCCTTGTCACAAAACAGTCATAAGGTTACATTCGAAATACATGTCATTTTAAAAGGTTACAGATTCAAATTTCCCACTTCCCGCCCCCAGACCAGCTTTGTATTGGATGGAATCTTGCTGACTGGCTGCATCTTCTTTCGGTTTCCAGCCAGTGGGGGCGAAGAGGTGAGTGATGAGTAGAACAATGAAGGCAGAAAAACATTTTGATGGGATGTAGATATGTAAATATTAGGCATGTTTTAGAACCCCAAAATGGCGATTCTTATATCAAATGGGGGATTTTTTTGTTTAGTAAAAGAAAGACTTACAAAAAAATTTCAAAAATTTCTGAAATGTAACTTAATTACTAACGAAATTCGTTAGTAGTTCTAAAGTAGGCAAAGCAGGGAAACAAGACTGACACTGTTTTAAGCACAGGCAAATCAAGGGGCAACATTTCCCTTGGTTTCCTTGCAGGGAGATATAAAGCATTAATATATTATTATTATTAATATTATTAAAGGACAGGGTTCCTTTGCAGGGACACATATAATGCATTAATATATTATTATTATTAATATTATTAAATAAATGCCTAGGCCTACCTCTGGTGCAGGCCTTGCTAATCTGTAGAGTTCTCCTCACTCCATCTTTTTTCCCCATTCAGTTTTACCATAGCAGTCTAGGACCTCCGTTGGAACTCTATGGCTTTTCTTGATTCTGAACTCTTCCTTCTCCTCTCCGTGCTCTTTTCACTCCTGCTGCCCTTCTCTCAGCAGTTCTTATGTCCTTCTACTATGTCCTACTATCTAAAACCCCTTCCTGGGTGTATAAATCGCTTATTTCGTCAGTCCTCCAGCCCCTCTAGGAGTCCCGATTTCGGGCTCTCTATCGTTTCCGGCTCCCTTTTCACTTCCTGGAAGAGGCCTTCCACTCTAATTAGGCTGCAAGCATGGAAAGGCCCCGATTTGACTGTGAGTTATGTCTGCAAAGCTATTTTGGAGGGGAAATTTTCCTGTTGGGGGACATCCAAAATATTTAATAATCTAACGAAATTTTGGGCCCAGGGGGTGCGGAAAAGAAAGTCCACTTCCGGGATTGGCCTTGCGATCCGTATAAACTTGAAAGGCCCATTACATACGAATCACTTACGATTTCTTTTAATTTCCGTTTCATTTTTCTCATGTCTAGTAAATATGTAGATCAAGTGGCCAAGTGTTCAGCAAGAATCCTCTTTTTCTCAGGCTGAGCAATTCTATTGTCTTTAGGTTGATGATCAAATGTCCTCATCTGTGTTTTTCTCAGTTTGATAGACACAGATTAATATATTGCTGCAGGGTCTCAGTTCTTTGGATGGTAAACAAATGAAGAAGCTGTAGCAATGTACCAGTTTCTGAGGCTGATAGAGGTGGCCATTTATGAAATATAGAAGTAGTTTTGCCTATTAATCAATAGCCCAAAGTAGGCAAAACTCAGAGGCCTTTGTCTATTGATTAGCAGTTTTGGCCCAAAGAAAAAGACCCTTTTGGAAGAGCTGGCTCCTGCCATTGTCATGCAAATGAGGCTAGTGGAGTGGTGATTGAAGCACAAGCTTGCACTTGGCAAGCCTCAAGGTAGCTGGCTAAAGGTAAACAGTGGCACTTTCATATTTTTAAAATTACATACATGGGGAACACATGAGGGGAGATACATTGGGGTTTATGGGGAAAATATACCATCCTGATTACCCCTGTCCACCCACCAAAAAGATACACAGTTTATTAGATTCATAAAAGATAGCCCAAGGGGTCATAGACAGAAAGGAAAAAGTCCTTGGGAATGAGCAAAAGTCCGTAAGAGTAATGCAAAAGGAAAATAACTGGGTGTATTCATAAAGTGTGGGTTAGAGAGGCATTGTCATGTGGGACCATGGGGCCATGGGAAGAGCCTCAGGTTCTCATGTGGGGGACAGATAGGGGATTATGGGATCACTTCCAGCCTGGTGTTCTTGAGAAAACTATGAATCCCTTGGTCTTCTACAGAGCCGAAGAAAAAAAGGGGGGTCACCTCCGATATCAGAAATGGCAGAACACTTTTGCTTTATGCAGAATATTTATGTTCAATTGAATTGTGTAGATGGAGTACACATGTGATGCCATTTCACTTCCAGATGTGCTTGGACATGCACATCACACTCGCCAATTATGTGTATTGAAGGCTTGAATGTGCATTGTACATTTGGTGTATTCATTCAGTTGCTGCCACTTTGTCCTTCAACACAAAGGTTGGATAGCACCTTTGTTGTGTAGATCCATATGTGGAAATTTAAATTATGCCATCCAGATGAAGCATCCCAGTCCATGTTTATAAAAACACATTTTCTTGAAATGGACATGTATGCCCATGTATAGTTAAAGCAGTGAGATCTTCCAGGGCTGGGTTTAGGGTCTTAAAAGGAACACAACTGTCTCACATCCAAGTATGTTTCATAAACTGTAACCATCAAAAAAAGTCAGATTTCCCTTTTTTTGTTTTGAAGTTCAGGATCCTACAGATTCATTTATTCTTACTCTGCATGATAGGAAAGGAGATTCCACTTGAACATTAGGAAGAACTCTCTAACTGTGAGAGCTGTTCAGCAGTGGAACTCTCTACCCTGAAGTGTGGAGGCTCTTCTATTAAGGCTTTTAAAGAAAGGCTGAATGAGCATCTGTTGGGGGTGCTTTGAATGCAGCGGGTTGATCTGGATGGCCCATGAGGTCTCTTCCAACTCTATGATTCTATGATTCTATGTACTGTATGTCATTGATTCTAAGATGCCATTCTTTATAAGATACACACTAATTTCAGAACCACTAACAGATTATACATTTATAAGCACACACAATTCTAAGACTACCGCCCATATATATATGGAAAAGAAGTGTTTAGAACTGAGGAAATACAGAATCTTCATATTGTCAGTTGCATTGCTTAAAAGACTCATCAAATCCCTCTGCATGTATTTATGTGTGCATTAATGTTGTTTCCCCACAATCAAAGCATAGTAGCAGCTATTTTTCATATCATAGTAACATGATGACACATGGTAATTGAGAAGTAAACAATAGCACAACACTTCCCTTCTCCTGATATTATAGACTTTACTACTTATTCTGCACTGAGGGTAGAATACACATTTGAAAAATAGTAAAAAAAAAAAAGGGACCTCTATAGAGTGCTGAAAAACCTTCAATAAACAGAAATCAGGACTATAGATATTCACAATTTAGGACTTCTATATGTTTTCTGTAAGAAAATATCATTTTATCTACAGGAAGCACACTTTTCTGTGCAGAGAATAATTCTGTGTAGAAATTTTTTTCCCCGCAAAAAAGTTGCCTTTTACACACAAAAACCACTTGTTGATTTTGCTCAGAATAACTCCCGAACTACAATTGGTTTAAATATGAAGCAAGATTTTCCTTTTTTTATGCAAAAAATTCATGTTCTTGTCTTGAACTATGAATAGCCTGAAAATGCTACAAGAAGACTCTCTTGTTCCTGTTGGAATATTGATTTTACTTAGGTTCTTCTATGGAAGTAGCTGGCCATTCTTTGTTCAAGGAAGAATCTCTGCATATTTTGGTTTGTTATGAGTTGTGGTGCAGCTTTGTTATATGGGTCATTGGTAGTAACAGATCAAATACAGAACTAAAATGCTGAATGATCTCACTACGACGAGGCCTAGAATATTTTATGCTCTCCTGCCCCCTAGTGAAAATTTTCTAGCAGAGACCCACACATCTCCACAAATTGAAGCCTGGCAACCTTTTTCTTATTCTGTGGATCAAACAGGTTTTGAAATGTATTTTGTTAAATTTACACACTTGTCAAAACTCTTTTCTCTTTCTCCTCTCTCCTTTCTAATCCACTATGGACTTCAGATTTTTGAGGATTTTGAAATACTTGTATTTGCTTATACAACACTCATAATGAGATATCGTAGAGCTGTGATTCAAGACCAAACATGAACCTGATTCATGTTCCATATATGCTCTATGCATATAGCCAGAAGGCAATTTTATATAGAAAATTTAGATAATGTAATAATTATTATGTACATTTAACCACTAGGAAACAGTGATATAATTAATAGCTCAGCCACTTATGTGAATAATTATGGATTTTGGGGCAGGCTTGTTCAACCTGTGGACCACATGCGACTCAGGGTGCCTATGAAACAAACTTTGCGAACTTACTTAAAACATGAAGATTTGATTGCATGGTTTTTGAGTGCAAACTTCATAGACAACAATGGAATGGAATGGAGTGGAATAATCAGTGTGTGCCAGGTCTACAAATATTGGAGTACACTTTGCATTATAATTGCAGGCAGTTCAGTGTATTTTATGTTTGGCCCAAGGCATATTGTTCTTCCAATATGGCCCAAGGAAGCCAAAATATTGGACACACTTTGGGGGTCACAATTCTGGATAAGAGATTTGTATACATACAATATTAGTGCCATCAATTAAACTCCATGGCAATTAAAGTGGTATCAATTTAGATAATGTAATAATTATTATGTACATTTAAGTCTACAGTGTAGATGTACCCCAAGTCATTCTAATATCAAGTCTTCTGGACTGTCACTTCCTTGATTGAATCCATCCAACTGGAGTGAAGTCTTCCTCTTTTCTAACAGCTTTTCTAACAGCTACCTTATAAAGCATCGTTTTACTTTCTAATGAGTCATATCTTCTCAGGGTATGTCCAAAAGTCTGATAGCATGTACAGAGGAATGGGAGCCATATCACCAAGAGCTCAGTGGATGGCTTTTTTATTTTGGGAAAAAATCCAACACCTTTTTGCTTATATACCTATATATATATATATATATATATATATATATATATATATATACACACACACACACAGTATATCTACATAGATTGCAATGGTTTGATAGACTTTGGATGCACCTGCATTTTAGACTTAGTACAATTTAACAACCATTCTAACAACTAACATGCCAGACTACACAGAGAAGCCCTCGAAATCCACAAGCATGTGGACAATTTCAACAGAAAGGAAGAAACCATGAAAATGAACAAAATCTGGCTACCAGTATTTAAAAAATTTGAAATCATAACAGTAAAGAGCAATACTCAAAAACAGGGGAATTCCAGACAAGAAACAATCAGAGCCAGCTAATCACCTCCCAACAAAGGATTCCCCCAGTAAGAAAACAGACCTTGAAACGGCTAGGCCATTAAATGCTAATCAAGGTGGCCAACTGAAATATTCACACCTAGCTCCAACACACAAGAATTCTTTCTCCCACCCTGGACATTCCACAGATATATAAACCCAATTTTTCTAGTTTCCAACACACCTCACAACCTCTGAGGATGCTTGCCATAGTTGCAGGCAAAATGTCAGGAGAGAATGCTTCTGGAACTTGGATATACAGCCAACAGGACTGAAGACCAACAGGTCAGAGGTTCAAATCTGGGGAGAGTGCGGATGAGCTCTCTCTTTCAGCTCCGGCTCCCCAGGTGGGGACATGAGAGAAGCCTCCCACAAGGATGGTAAAACATCAAAACATTGGGGCGTCCCCTGGGCAATGTCCTTGCAGATGGCCAATTTTTTCACACCAGTAGTGACTTTTAGTTTCTCAAGTTGCTCCTGACACACACACACACACACAGAGGCCTGGAAAACTCACAACAACCCAGTGATTCCGGCCATGAAAGCCTTCACCAAAACATTAATACAATTTGACACCATTTTAATTGCCACTGTACCCCCAGAAAATCCAAAATGTTTTTGTTTATGTACACAAGTGTTATATGACCTGGCTGTTTCATTTTGCACTAGCTTGGGGACCCGGCCCTGCCCGGGTCATTTGAGAAGTGCAGTAGGACTTAGAATGGGTCATGGGGGCTCTGTGTGCCAAGTTTAGTCTTGATCCATCATTATTGGGAGTTGCAGTGGTATCATGAAATTACTGAAGGTAGTGCAAGTCCCATCATCTCTGTGTGTCCCGTCCCCCCCCAACGTGTAGTAGGATGTAGATTGGGTCATGGGGGCTCTGTGTGCTAAGTTTGGTCTGTATTGGTGAATGGATGAGGGATGCATTGTTTTTTGGAAGTGAGTGAAGGTACTTCAAGTCCCATCATCCGTGGTCCATCTCACAGTAAACTGCACCAGGCTGTAGAGTGGGTCATGAGGGCTCTGTGTGCCAGATTTGGTGTTGATCAGTCATTGGATTAGATTTGTAGCAGGATTGGGAAGTGAGGGAAGGTACTGCAAGTCCCATCATCCATGTTCTGTCCCCCTCCAAACTTCAGTAGGCTGTAGAGTGGGTCACTGGGGCTCTGTGTGCCAAGTGTGGACTTTCTCGGTGTTTGTTGGGTGCCACAGTGGTCTGTGGGAACAGAGGGGTGTAAAAGTACTACAAATCCCATCATCCATTGTCAGTCCTCCCCCAAACCTCACCAGGACGTGAAGGCAGTCATGGGGGTTATGTATGCCAAGTTTGGTCTCGATCAGTCATTGGATGAGGGTTGCAGCGGACTTGGGAAGTGAGTAGAGGCACTTCAAGTCCCATCATCCATGGCCCACCCTCCTCCGAACTGCACCAGGATGTAGAGTGGGTCATGGGGGCTGTGTGTGCTGAGTGTGGTCTGTATTGGTCCTTTTTGGTGGCCTCAGTGGTCTGTGGGAACCAAAGTCTTGGAAAGTCCCAAATCCCATAATACATGGGTCATGTCAGAGGGGGGTTATGTGTGCCAAGTTTGGTGCAGGTCCATCACCCGCGCTGGTCACTGTGGCCTGTGAAAGTGGCTGCCACATATCCGCCCTGGCCTGTGAAAGTGGCTGCCACATATCCGCCCTGGCCTGTGAAAGTGGCTGCCACATATCCGCCCTGGCCTGTGAAAGTATACCGGTGTAAAACAGAAAGGAGTAAATAAAATGGAAAAGGCCTGCATGGAATTAGCAGTAAGGTTCAATGAGGCTGGGTGAGGGGGCTTTGGGCCAGAATTATTTATATAAGCATTAAAAGGCATTAGAGAAAGGTATTTATTGTTTTCTCTTGTGTCTTTTGAGTGAAGTAGGGCCTTACCTTGTAGAGTGACAGTGCCTGTTCTAAAGATCCTGTCAGAAGCTGCCTTTCACTGACACTGTGTTGAAGAGGGAAGATGGATGCCTCTTTTGGGCCTATCTGGGAGAAGGGGATTTGTAGGGGCTACAATGTTTTCTGGGAAGTGAATTGGGATGCAAATCCCATCATTCGTCGGCCATCCTGCCCTAAACTCTATTTTGGGGCCTGTAATGTTATGGCCTGCTATTGGTAACTTTAAAAGGCCGAATGGCAGGCAGCCATTTTCTAAAAGCTGAGGGGGAGGAGAATACAGGAATCCATTTTGTTTTCACAGAGCCAAGTGGGGAGGGAATGTTGATGGTGCATTTTTTCCCCTCAGTGGGAAGAAATCCTGTTGTTTGAATGTAGAGGCCTGGATTCTGGGTTGCTGGCTTTTCCCCCTCAGTGGGAAGAAATCCTGTTGTTTGAATGTAGAGGCCTGGATTCTGGGTTGCTGGCTTTTCCCCCTCAGTGGGAAGAAATCCTGTTGTTTGAATGTAGAGGCCTGGATTCTGGGTTGCTGGCTTTTTCCCCTCAGTGGGAAGAAATCCTGTTGTTTGAATGTAGAGGCCTGGATTCTGGGTTGCTGGCTTTTTTCCCCTCAGTGGGAAGAAATCCTGTTGTTTGAATGTAGAGGCCTGGATTCTGGGTTGCTGGCTTTTCTCCCCTCAGTGGGAAGAAATCCTGTTGTTTGAATGTAGAGGCCTGGATTCTGGGTTGCTGGCTTTTTTCCCCTCAGTGGGAAGAAATCCTGTTGTTTGAATGTAGAGGCCTGGATTCTGGGATGCTGGCTTTTTCCCCCCCTCAGTGGGAAGAAATCCTGTTATTTGAATGTAGAGGCCTGGATTCTGGGATGCTGGCTTTTTTCCCCTCAGTGGGAAGAAATCCTGTTGTTTGAATGTAGAGGCCTGGATTCTGGGTTGCTGGCTTTTTTCCCTCAGTGGGAAGAAATCCTGTTGTTTGAATGTAGAGGACTGGATTCTGGGATGCTGGCTTTTTTCCCCTCAGTGGGAAGAAATCCTGTTGTTTGAATGTAGAGGCCTGGATTCTGGGATGCTGGCTAATCAGTGGCTAGCAATGCCCTCTGTCTGGTGCCTTAGAATTTTGGAGTGGCGAGGCTGTCCAATCAAAGGACTTTATGCAAATAGCTGCCACATATCCGTCCTTCCGCCCTCCGCATACACACATACACACAAACATTCCGTTTTATAAAGGTATACAGATACAGATATGTTCTCAAAATGAAGTTTGCTGAAATATGTTGAACTGCTCTCTCTCTCTCTCTCTCTCTCTCTCTCTCTCTCTCTCTCTCTCTGTGTGTGTGTGTGTCTCCTACCCTTATTCTCTCTATGTTAATTCTGCCTCCGGTACCAAATTTACTACTCTGTTAACTTAGCTATACCAATATAATAAAAATTGCGGGTACAGTCATAACCATTTTTGTGTCCTACACAGTTGTAATTCTTGTAGCCATTATGTGTTCTTTAGAAAGCAGGCATTCACAATGCATTTCCCAATAGCTTCAAAGCACATGCATTTCACAGCCCTCTTGGCTATGTCACAGATTTCCACATCAGGCAGGTGTAAAATAGCTCATATCTCTTTATTTTTTAATTCTGCCGCAGATGTAATTGTTCCTCATGGATCATAAATATTTATTTTTAAAGCTCACACACATACACACAAACCTCCGGCTGCTCAGAAACCTTGCTACGGAAAAATAATTGTTCCACTGGTGCAATGACAAACCATAAATGTAGTTCAATGCACCCCCTTCCTTTTGCAGTTGTGAGAAGCTCAGATGCAAACTCAGACACAGTTTTTTGAAGGCTGCTCCATTGCATTTCTTCAGCATCAACAAGCTAATCCATACCTACCTTATCATTGTCACACTTTTATCATTAGAAAGGGAAGGGATTGCTTGTGTATCTATACATGAATGGTGAGGTGATAATAGAATCACTGAATCATAGAGCTGGAAGAAACCTCAAGGGCCATCTAGTCCAACTCCCTCTCTAGGGATATTAGATCAGCCCCCTCCCTCTTGACCATCCAGGAAAAGTAAAAACCTGGCTCTTTGAAGTACAATAGACAAACATGGAACTATGTAGGTTTGAGACATGGAATGGCTTAGACAATGCTACTGGAAAGTGAGATTAACAGGGAGACATTAGTTACTATATGTTTTCAATGGTTTTTGTATTGTATTGATTTTATAATGCTGTTTTAAATATTTTAATTGTATATTGTGGATTGGTATGGCATTGAATTGCTGCCAATTTGTAAGCCGCCTTGAGTCGCCTTTGGGCTTGAGAAAGGTGGGATAGAAATATTGTAAATAAATAAATAAATAAATAAATAAATAAATAAATAAATAAATAAATAAATAAAATACTCCTACGACTCTATGGAGGAAGATCTGACCAGGTACATTAACCTGGATCCAAAGTTTCTGTAGCACCTTCTCCATGGTAAGCATAAGTAGATCTCTAAGTCATTCCTCGTAGGCCATGGCTTTTTTTCACACTCACAACGTTTGTATCGCACCCCAGTGGAGACCTGGGCCCTTAGAATCCAAACACACAACTCCAGCTGAAAGAATAGTCTTTTATTGAAGCAAACAGCAAGCAATATGAGCAGTATAAATATATAAGAAGAGATATATCCAATCAATAGTCCAAGGAATAGTTCCAAAGGCCAAAAGGCAGTAGGTATGCTGCAGACTCACTTAGTAAATCCAAAGCAGGCAAATTTCAGGAGCAGATATAGTCCAAAGGATTTCCATAAATCCATTGCAGGCAAAGTTGAATAGCTGATAAAGTCCAAAGGGTTTCCAGGAAGAATCAAAGTCCAGACTTGAGTACTAGAGCTAAAATTCAGGAGACTCGAGAATACGTGAGGCTAAATGCATGGGCTAAAATACAGAAGGCTTGGAAACACATGCAGCTTATTGCAAAAGTTGACCTGATCTGAAATTCAAACTGCAAAGGATAGCTTATATCAAGAAACTAGAGTTCCCTCCCTTACTTGCAAACCAAAACATTTCTTCTTTCTATCCCAAGCTCCACAGCCAGGTGCCTTATCTGTGCACTGATGACTCTCAGTGAAACTGACCTCCCTAATAGCTTTTCCCTAACGCTGTCTCTGCAAAACAGTTGCAAAAGTTTCCTCTCCATCATGAACTGTGGCTGCCACAATCCCTTGCACAGGAGATCCCAGAATCCCTGCTGAGTACACAGGCCCAACAGTTTGTTAGTAAAGATTTAGAATCCTGTTTGAGCATTACATGTATGAGTAATTCCTTATGGAAGTGGTTGGGTAGAGTACATGTCTTTTTGTTGTCCTAGGCAATCAGTGCCTTTTGCAGACAGCTGAAGCTATGAAAATTGGAGAAGGATTTTGTTCAGGGGTTCAGTCCTGGAAAAAGAAAGGTAGTTTGGGACCATCTGCAATGAGGTGGTCCAAAACTATAAATCAACTGCTGTGCTCTAGAAATGTCAAATCTGTCTTTGCCCTTTGAAAAACATCTTTGCTCACCATCCCTGCTGTGAGAGGTAAACTGTGACCAGTGTCTTTTTTAATCTCCTCCTATAAAATCAAGGCATTCCAGCGCTTCTTGTTTTGGATGAACATAATTGCTTTCATTACTGCCGATGTCTTGATTGGGGTTAGGTAAGGTTAGCAATATAATTAAATTCATTTCCTTTGGCCGTTTTGCATTGGGAAGCTTAGGGTATAAAAATGAAAAGCTACACTTCAGATATCTTCAGCATTTGGAGAGCGGTTTATTGACGTGCGTGCGTGTGCATATATATATATATATATATATATATATATATATATATATGATCATTATAATGTTTATGACTTTTCTTGACATCATTTTCCCCATTTGCATCTTCATGCTTATTTTGCTTTTACGATGCCTTTGATGGAAATCAATGACAAAGGTGAAGAAAAAGGAGCCAAGAGTTATATTTTCAAGACAGAGTTTTCTGAATATATATATTTACACGTGATGGCTGCTGTGAAAAGGTCTGTCTGGAAGTCACAAAAGCTAATCTGAAGGCAATTAATAGTTGACCTTTTATTTTTATGGACTGCAGTGTGGAGAGTATACATCTGGCTTGGCAGGTTGGAGCGATAGCTGAAGTGCATTAAAAAATAAATTGGTCTTTCTGAAGGCGGATGGATTCACAGTCAGCTGGAGTCTGAGGCTGTTGCAGGGAAAATGCACCTATATAACTATTTTGTTTATTACATTTGCCATTTTGGTTTCACCAAAATACAGCCCTTTTCTTCTCCCTTTCTACTCCTTTTGAAAATGTCAAGCCAGTTTAGACCCAAAAGTTAATTTATCAAGCAGCAAAACCACATTATCTTGTAGTTTTTGTCTGTGCATTATATAAAATCTACGTTCATTCAGTCATAGGCAATCCCTCATGGCTACGTCTGATTGTCTTCCAAGGGTGGGTCTGTAAGAGACCTACTCTGGATCCACATGCTCTTTCCTCACAATGAGGACATTGGTTTACAGGTGGAAGGCGGTCTCGAATAGGATTTGTTTGATGTTCCTTCCTCTCATCACATTGCTCCATTTTCCCCTCTATTCACGCCTTCTCAAAATCCACAGCACCGTTGATTTTGTTCAGGGGTTCAGTCCTGGAAACAGTTATCTGTTCTCCATTTACACTGGGAATGTGGTGCAGCTGGGTGGGTGTCAGCTGCATAAGATCTCTACTGACCAGAAGGTCATGAGTTTGAGGCCTGTCCGGGTTGAGGTGGGCTCTCGACCTATTGTGTAGCCTGTTGTCGACCTTTGCAACCCGAAAGACAGTTGCATCTGTCAAGTAGGAAATTAACGTACCACTTAGTGGGGAGGCTAAATTTAACTGATTTATGAGGCCATAAAAAAGATCTCCAGAAAACATGCTGAGGAATGAAGGAGTGTGACAGCTCCCCTGGTGGCCAGATGTTAAATTGCCTCTGTCTGTCTTGTGTGTTTGTGTGTCTAAATGTAATGTGTACATTGTAATCCACCCTGCGTCCCCTGCAGGGTGAGAAGGGTGGAATATAAATGAAGTAAATAAATAAATAAATTTACTTACTTACTTAGGCGATTCCTCGTAGCTAGAGGATGGTGGTCTTCCAAGTGTAGTGTCTTGGTGACGTGTCCATATGTGACTGTGGAGCCCTATTCTTGATCTGCATGTTCTTCCACAGTGAAAACATAGGTTTCTGGGTGGAAGGTGGTCCCGGTCAGGATTAGCTTGACGTGCCTTTTTCTTGGCACGTTTCTCCCTGTCTCCCTCCATTCATGCCTCTTTGAATTCTGCAGCACTACTGGTCACAGTTGACCTCCAGTTAGAGCACTTGGTGTCTATGCCACAGCTTTTAAGGTTGGCTTTAAGCCCATTTTAAATCTCTTTTCCAGCTGGCCAATATTATGTCTCCCATTCTTGAGTTGGCAGTATGATTGTTTTGGAAGACGGTGATCAGGCATTCGAACAACGTGGCCAGTCCAGCGGAGTTTCCATTTACATGACAAGTACATGCATAAATGGACAGTCACAGAAAGGGCACCAATAATCAAAACTTGATACATTTGATGTTGCAGTAGGGTATGTGTAGTGTGGGTATTTGGCTCCACTAGGTTTCCTGGGGTTGATGGTAATGTGTTCCCTTACCTTCACATTGTTTCCCACACCAATTTATGGCATATAGATTCTGCCAAGCTGCAGAGTTATTGTATATGTTGTATAAGTTAACATTGTCTCTAACTCAAGGACAGGTTTGGGGCCAAAAATTATGGATTTTGAAATGACTCATGGATAATTCAAGGGCCATTTCATAGAAAGCATGAGTCCTGCCTTGGAGCAGCCAACTTCCCCCATGGCTGCCGTTTTCTCTCCCATAAATTCAAAAAGGCTACTGGAACATGGCCATACAGCCCAAAACACTCAAAGCAACCGAATGATTCTGGCCATGAAAGCTTTGACAACACAACTCTAAAGTTGTGGTACCCTCTTTCCTTTGTCAGTTGGTGGATATGAACTGTGAACTGGCATCCATTTGCAAAGATACCCACTGGCGCAATGGTAGAGATAGTAAAAGGGGATCATTGGTTCTTTCAGCTTCCTCTAGGACCCTCACTTTTAGCCATTCTACTCAGGAGTAGATGATTATTTTTGTGATAAGAGTTATATTGACCCATGGGTAACTTTATGAGGTTGATTTTGACTAACCTTTCTAGACTTATATATGAGTATGTACAGTATTATTTGCTGCAAAACAAGGTCTACAGTCCAACCGTGGTCTATGGGTCACATTTCCTCCAGTTGTGTTCCATCCCTAAGCTCCAGCCCTTTGGTGACAGGCAGGACACTGAGCCAATCACGGACAGAGGTTTCTCCATCAGTGTCCTCTGAGCTCCCTGCAGCGCCATACGATACAGAGAAGTAGCTGTTGCTCTGCCTGTGTCAAATTGTTGAAGTCTGTTGAGAAGCCAATTATTTGAACTGTATTACCACGGGCACAGGTGCTTTTCTGCATAAACGTTTCCCCATATCGCAGCGGGAGCCACACTTTAAGCCTAAGTGGCACACACTTGGTTATCTCCAGGTAGTTTTCTTTCTTCACCCCTCCTCCGATCCCCTCTTCTTCATATGCTAATCCTCTCAAGATGTCTGAAAATATAAACCTCATTAATTAATGCTCCTTTGGCATCTGGCAGTGCAAGACAAACTGTTTTAAAGAAAATTAAAGACTTTAGTGTAATCTTATTAACCAGGAATCATAACACCGATAAGTTTAAGTGCTTTTTTAAAAAAAAGAATACTTCTGTGGCTTTCTTTGAGGCTGTGTGTCATTCCCATCTTGGATAATCATATGGGTTATCCGTGCCTTTGCAGTTTTCTTCTGATGGATATACAGTATTTGTGTTACTGCTGTTTATACGGGGCCTTTTCGATTGTGGCATGCTGAATGTTAGAAGGCACTTCGAAAGGACAAACATTCGTAACTGACTTTTTTTTTACTATGAGCCTCGCGGCAAAGTCTATTTTATTCTCCCTAGCTTTTAGAGGACAACACTGTCATATTCCCCCCTGTTTTGTTGCTTGTAAGTCCTCTTATAAGGTGCTTAACTGGAAGACAAGGCAGGAGTATTTTGCAACATATGCCTATAATGGTAGTGGTGATCTGTCAAACCTTTGAGAAGACAAACTGTGGATTGAAGTCTGATTGTGGAGGATGTAGGAATTCAGCCATCTCCATCTGCTACAACTCCCCGACAAATCCAATTGTTTGTCCAGGACATCCTCTTGAAAACCAATTAGTAGTCTTGGGAAAATGAAGTATGAAGACTAGGCATGGTTACGTTCCATCTGAATACTCGTAATTTGGAATAAAGTCAGAAAGGTTACCTTTTTGAAGCGATTTTGAAGCTTCCCTCACCATTTTTCTTACGACTCAGGAAGTCAGTAGGAAGTGAGTCAGCTTTTGGAGGCAAGCAACTTGCATGCTGGGATACTTGCCTCCCAGCTAATGAGGGGAGACGTTTTAGGG
Source organism: Anolis apletophallus (assembly GCA_030556195.1). NCBI lineage: Eukaryota > Metazoa > Chordata > Lepidosauria > Squamata > Anolidae > Anolis > Anolis apletophallus. The sequence goes on along the minus strand of JARBWK010000006.1, from coordinate 13,941,933 downwards.
AGGGGCAGGGTTTTGGCACGGCAGCCATTGCACTATGTACATCGCACATGGCTCAGAGGCTCATTGTGAGCCCGGAAAAGGAAGGGAGAAGGGAAAGAGAAAGAGAAAGGGAGGTTGGAAGAAGAGTGGCTGGAAGGGGAGCAGGGCAAGGCAAGCAGAGAAGGGCTGGGAGCAGGGCTGTTGCCTGTCTGGCTGCCTGCCTTGCAGCCGCTTGTGTGTTGTTGCTATTGGGGTGGAAGAAGAGCAGGACAGCAGAGAACCAGGGCAGGGAGAAGGGATGTTGCCTGCCTAGCTGGCTGCCTTGCAGCTGCTTGTGTGTTGCTGCTGTTGGGGTTTGGGATGGGTGGGCGACGTGTGGGTGGGTAATATTGGGGTGTGACAGTGCTGTTTGTTTCCTTAGTTTGCCTTGCATTGCCAGAGAAGACACTACAAATCCCATATAGTCAAAATATTAAACATCTTCATAAAGGTGTAAAATCAACTTCCAAAAGCCAAAACGGCCTGTCTCTGCTGTTTGTTTCTTTAGTTTGCTTTGCGTTGCCACTGAGAAGACACTACAAATCCCATATAGTCAAAATATTATCCTTCCTAAAGGTGTGAAATCAACTTCCAAAAGCCAGAAATGCCTGTGTCTGCTGTTTGTTTGCCCAGGGCCACTTGCTTTTTTTCACGTATTGCACAATCGCATCCGACATTAACGAAGCATTTTGGAAAGTTCCGAAAGTTCCGAACGTTCTGAACTTTTTTTCAGAAAAATTTGGATTTGTATTCCGAATCAAACTACCAGTGCCTCTTACGTCCGAAACGAGTTTGGAATCTTTTTTAAATCAACCAAGCCTAATAAAACCCAACAAGGAAACCAACTAACTCTTTTCCTGCAGCCATTCACAGAAAGACTTCCTCCTGTACCACCACAGGATAACTGAAAGGTCCAAAGAGATATCCTTTCTTTTTTGCAAGTAATTCCAATAATAGCCTTGTGTGGCTTTCCAACCATCCCTTGTCCTTCTCCCACTGCCCACAACCCATCCAAATCCTTCTTTGGCAACTGAATAGTCACTGAGGACCATTCTATACAGGCCTTAAATTCTAGAACACAGTGGGATAAATGGAGGGGTGTGTGGCTAGATGACACACACTGAAAATGTGTGCTGGATTGTGGAATGGCATGAAAAACGTGTGATAAAAAGGTTCACTTTAAATCCTCGATTGGACAAAAAATACACTGCCACGGTGTATGTGTAATCTACACTCAAAAAACCCACAAGAGTTCCTTGCAATACGCTGGTGTAGACTGCTCCAATGCTTGTCCTCATTTTATAATCCCGAAACAGTTGATGAGGGATGTAAACAGATGGAGCTAAATGGAAGCACGAGAGTAAATAAATTCCCATGAAAACTCTCTCTAATCATTCCTTTGTTCTCATCTTTCTGAAACTAAACAGAGCTTGAATTTACACAGTGGGCATCAGCATGGCAGGGAAGTGACCCCAAAGAGAAGTGGGGTTCAAGGGGGCAAACTTAAAGGCACCAGGAGGGTGAGGAGAGATAGTGATAGGAATTCTGCTTGTGTGTACTTTGTTATATGGCTACTACAAGACCAACCACCTGCTCCCTTGACCCGTGCCCCTCCTGGCTAGTAAAATCTTGCATGGAGGGTCTACGTGGACCTCTGTTGAATATAGTGAATAGCTCCCCTGAGCAAGGAATATTTACGGAGGGTTTAAAAGAGGCCGTGTTCTCTCCGCTGTCGAAAAAACGGATTTAGATCGTTCAGTTCCCTCCAACTACCGCCCGGTTTTGAATTTGCTGTTTCTGGTTTTTATTATTATTATTATTATTATTTATTGAGGCTTCTTCGCCGCCGACTCCCGGGGGCTCGCGGCGGCTCACAAAGCCAATGGCACCGCGCCAAAGGGTTAAAACATACACAGTTTAAAACACAATTAAAACACAATTAAACAGTAAAATACAATATAAACAGTAGAAACAGCAGAAATGTTGGAGCCCAGGAAGTGTCAACCTAACCTACTCACCAAAGGCCTGCCTAAACAAATAAGTTTTGCAGGCCCGTCTGAATGGGAGTAGGTCTGTCAGGCTCTGGCCGGCCGGGAGGGCGTTCCATAGCGTGGGAGCTATCACAGAGAACGCCTCCGGCGAGTGGATGTTAAACGTGCCAACTTTGCAGATGGTACTGCCAAGAGGTTGGCCTCTTCGGACCGAAGTGATCTCGCTGGGCAATATGGGGTGAGACGGTCCCTCAGATACGCTGGCCCCAGGCCGTGTATGGCCTTAAAGGTAAGAACCAGCACTTTGAAGGCGACCCGGTGCTCAATTGGTAGCCAGTGCAGATCCTGCAAAATTGGTGTTATGCGGCAGCCTGCTGGAGCCCCAGACAGGAGCCGGGCGGCAGTGTTCTGCACCAGCTTGAGCTTCCGGATCGGCGACATAGGCAGGCCAACGTAGAGCGCGTTACAGTAGTCTAGCCTTGAGATGACCGTGGCTTGGATCACCGTGGCTAGGTCGCTCCGGGAGAGGTAGGGGGCCAGCCTCCTTGCCTGGCGGAGATGGAAGAAAGCAGCCTTGCTGGCCATGGAGACCTGGGCCTCCATGGTCAGCTGGGAGTCCAATTGGACACCCAGGCTCTTCACAGACGGCGCTGGATGCAGCGCCGCACCGTCCAGGGTCGGAAGCCGGGCACCCACCCCGCCCGGGCCGCCCAGCCACAAGATCTCCGTCTTCGCCGGATTCACCATCAACCTACTGGCTCGCAGCCATCCAGTAACGGCTTCGAGGCCATGTTGGACATTATCGGGGACAGATTCCGGCCTGCCCTCCACCCTCAGAATGAGCTGGGTGTCATCGGCGTACTGATGGCAGACCAGCCCATAACTCCGCACCAGCTGTGCAAGCGGCTGCATGTAGATGTTAAATAACAGAGGGGAGAGAATGGCCCCTGAGGGACTCCGCACGCCAATGGGGGAGCCCTCGAGACCACCCCGCCCCTCCTCACACGCTGAGACCGCTGGCGGAGGAAGGAGGTCAGCCATTTAAGGACAGCCCCCCTCACTCCAGCCATGGCCAGGCGGTGGATCAAAAGATTGTGGTCGACCGTGTCAAATGCTGCCGTGAGGTCCAATAACACGAGCAGCGCAGACCCGCCTTGGTCGAGCTGGCAGCGGAGTTGGTCTGTGATGGAGACCAGGACGGTCTCCGTCCCGTGCCCCGAACGGAAGCCGGACTGGAAGGGGTCTAGCCATGTTGCATCATCTAAGAAGGACTGCAGCTGCTCCATTACTGCCCTCTCAACCACCTTGCCCAGGTACGGAAGATTCGACACTGGGCGGTAGTTGGAGGGAACCGCAGGGTCCAATGATGGTTTCTTCAGTCATTTAACATCTACATGCGACCTCTTGCTCAGTTGGTACGAAGCTTTGGACTGGAGTGTCACCAGTATGCTGATGACACCCAGCTCATTCTGAGGATGGAGGACCGGCCTGACTCGGTACCTGATAATTTCCATCAGTGCCTTGAACCTGTTACTAGATGGTTGCGTGCCAGCAAGTTGAGGGTGAACCCAGTGAAGACGGAAATCCTATGGCTGGGCCTTCCGGGCAGGGGGGATATCCAGCTGCCTACCCTGGATGGCGAGGCCCTATGCCTGTCATCATTGGTAAAGAGCCTGGGAGTCCTTTTTGACCCTCTGCTGATGATGGAGGCTCAAATCTCCGCTGTCAGCAGAGCAGCATTCTTCCATCTGCGTCAGGCTAGACGGTTGGCTCCCTATCTGTCTCGGAGCGACCTTGCTATGGTGATCCAGGCGACGGTCATCTCAAGATTATATTACTGTAACGCTTTTTACATTGGCCTGCCTTTGACAGTGGTCCGGAAGCTCAAGCTAGTGTAGAATGCTGTGTCGCTGCTGCTCGCTGGAGAGCCGGTGAGCTGCCATATAACTCCAGTCCTTCAGCAGCTGCACACCAGAAGTCTCATGCAGTTTCTCAAGTTGCTCCTCACACACACACACACAAACACAATTATTTTGGATCATGTGATTTTAATGTTTATATTAGGATGTTGTAATGCTTTGTATTAATGTTTAAATGTTGCTTATGTGTTTTATTTATTTATTTATTTACTATATTTATATGCCGCCCTTCTCAACCCTGAAGGGGACTCAGAGCGGCTTACAGCATACAACAATACTGCCAGAGTGGCTTAAAATGTATATATAACAATATTGGCGGAGCGGCTTACAGCAAACTGAAAAAACAACAAATAACATTACTGTCATAGCACAACATCAGCATTACACATCATATTGCACTACAACATATCGCAATATTGATTAGCAATATTGCATGTAATACAAATATACAAATTATAATATCATGATATAATTATTATATCACATTATCATTGGCAGTATTGTACTGTGTTACATTGCAACACCACCAATACCAAATGCTCAATTGACTTAATGATTTTAACTTATATGTTATTGTTTAGATCAGTGATTTTCAACCTTTTTTGAGCTGCGGCACATTTTTTACATTTACAAAATCCTGAGGCATACCACCAACCAAAATGACACAAAATGACATTCTAACACAGTAATGCATATAGTTAATATGTTTTTAAATGTATTTATACACTCACTTAGTGTGAAACCTGGGCCTGTTTCAATGAACACAAAATAGATGTCCTGGCAGGAATGGTAGAAAGACACACACGAAGCTCTTGCTCAACAGCTGTCAGTCTCACTCGCTTGTCTTGCTGTGATCCCAAATTGCCACTGTCACTTGACGCGCAGCTGCAGCACTAACTCTAACTTTGTTTACTTAGCCGTGTCTGAGCGAATCCAAGATGGCGCGACCATAGCACTCTCACGCCACTTCTTAGGTGATGCGAGAGTGCTATGGTTCCATTTCTTAAAGGTACAGATGTGCCTTATAGTTTATATATGAATGAAGTTCGAAAATAATTTCCCACGGCACATCTGATGATCTCTCACGGCACACTAGTGTTCCGCGGCACACTGGTTGAAAATCACTGGTTTAGATATTATGATTTGGTTTTTTACATCTATGTGTGGCATTGATTTTTGCCATTAGTATGTTGCAAACCACTTTGAGTCCCCTCAGGAGTGGGAAACGTGGTATATAAAATACAGTAAATAAATACAGTAAATAAATAAATTGTGCAACCAAACACACAGGTATCTATGTGTGTTCATAATATGATGCTCGCTCAAGGTACATGAATATGTCACCAACAGGATTCTGCCATACAAAAATAGAAGCAATAAGGATATCAATTTCGTCTTCATTGTACAAGCTCTGATCCAGTTACTGTGGATGATTCTTCCTTCTTCTGATGGAAACATTTTAGTTTTGTGAACATTTCGGTGCGGACGCACAATCCATGGGAGGATTTCCCTTGCAGGATTGTATCCCAGGAGTTCAGATTCTGGCTCATTTTGATTATTTGCAAACTAAATTGCTTACAACTCCCATTCACTTTATTTCTAAGCCTGCAGATTTTTTTTTAAAAAAAATCCTTTTAAACAAAGGGTTATTAAAAATCTTACATCTCAGAGTCTGGTATGATTTGCACATGTGAGAGATCGTAATTGCCTGCATCCCAGGGACAATGTTAACAACAAAGTGAATCACCTCAAGGGACTTCCTTCTCCCTGCTATTAAAGAAGAAAAGAGAGAGAGAGAGAGAAAGAAAGAACTCCATGTTATGGCTTTTTATGATGTGAGTTATAGCTCAATAGGAAATGAACTAAGAATATCAAACTGCTCTCAGTCAAATAAGGAGTTTTCCATATTAAGCTGTGCTTTTCTTGAACCATTTGGCTCCTGCTCGTAGGCAGAGACAAGTGGGTCGAAGATTACTGCGTTCCAAAAGGGGAGAGGTCAGCTTTCATTCTGCAAAACATCAGGGATCCTTGTGGATTTTAATTGCTCACGGGGCTGTTGCGAATACAGAATATAAAACGGCCCTCGGAAAACAAAGCAAAGCACAAGACCGTACTCCAAGAATAACAGGTTTGGCATTGGCTCAATATATTTATAGTGAACATATATATGAAATTGGAAGCTCGAAGGGCTTTTCAGACACAAGTACAAAGGCTTAAAGAGGTAGAAATAAGCCAAGAGGGAAAACCCTGTAATCTAAAGAATAATTGACATGGTACCTTTCAATGAAGTGAAGTCATTTCGAGACGTTTTCATGGCTCTATTGATTTCATATGGGGAAACCTGACTTTTGCAAGTACCTCTTGTGGAGACGTTTTCTCATGGGCTACGTCTTATTTTCAGTCCTGACTGCATACACCCATTGAATCTGAAGTATTGACTCACCATTTAACAGTCAATTCAACATACGTACTCAAACTGGAACTTCCAAACAAGATTCCAGTCCATACCAACAAGAAAACAGTTACCTGGTTTAGGTAGAGAAGCTGCATCAATACTGAGTAACATACTGTATATTTAACTTCATATATTAGGGTTGGATAGGTTCATTGGGAAAAGCCTGAAAGTCATGAAAAACTTCCAAATTTTGAGTTTCAAAGCAGTCTGGGGGGGAAGGGGGATCCAAATTTGAACCACTTACCTCCCCCCCCCCCCCCCATGGAAATATTCCATAATGTTTGGATGTCTTCCAAGGTTATTTTAATTTTCACAACCATTAAGTAACTTTGGTAAAGCCTAAAAAGTTTTAAAATCTCATGCTTTCCCTCCCCTTGCGATACAAGGGAGGGATGAGGTGTCCGTGGCTAAGCATAGCCATTGTTATAGTTTGTGAAGGCCAGGCCCCCAATGGTAGAGATTGCAAAAGGCCCTGCTGTTAAAATACATTTCCACACACTGCATGGCTGCTCATTAGCCAAAATGGCTGAAGGACCCCTATAGCTGTTTGTAGCAGTATTTGTCTAAATATAAAATAAACTGATTGAGTCTACAAAGGTGTCTAAAAAAGACAGCAAAGCAATAAGCAACTTTTGCAAAGCCAAGAGAATATAAACTGCTTAAAAAACAATCATTTCACTTTGGCCTGATTGCCATGAACAAGGCACTGGGGAAGCAAGCCACAGCCAGCCAGCCTTTTACGTCAGTAAGTAATGACAAAATTATTTTATTTATTTATTTATTTACTTTATTTATATTCCTCTCTTTTCACCCCAAAGAGGACTCAGAGCGAATTACAGTACACATACTTACAGACAATCCCTGCAGTTCAACATGTGACATATAAACGAACATACGACATATAGATGAACAGAGGCAAACTTCTGGCCACCAGGGGGAGCTGACACACTCCTCATCTCTCAGCGTTTTTCCAGCATCCCTTTGTTGTTCCTTCTGAATTCCTTGGAGATTCCTAGAGTTCTTTAATGGGCTCATAAATCAGTCAAAATTTGCCTCCCCACTTTGATGTGGTACCTTTATCTCCTACTTGACAGATGCAAATGTCTTTTGGGCTGCAAAGGTCGAAAGCAGGCTACACTTAAGGTCGAGCACCTACCTCAACCTGGGCTAGGCCTCAAACTCATGACCTACTGGTCAGAGAGATCTTATGGAGCTGACACTTAGCCAGCTGCGCCACATTCCCGGTGCTATTGATTGCACCTACAAAAAGGAAAAAAAATGGATGATGTGTCTTAAGGGTCCCTTCCAACTCAGTAGAGGAAGCAAATGGATGTCAGGAGAGTTTGGATGGTGCCCTTCTTTCCAGAAGAAGGGGGTCAGTCTAGCTTGGCCTTGATGGGGTCTGTACTATGATTTTTGTTCTCCACCAATTTAAAGCAGTTTGTACCACACAAACAAAGCTTCTGGAGTAGAACAATTACTTTCAAAGTAAAAACTACCCAATGAAACAGGAAATAACACTTTTAAACCAGGAACAGATTATCTTTATTATTAAAAAATGTTTTTTTATAAAAACTTTGGAAATTGGCCAAAAATCCATGAATAAGTCAAAGGTTATGAAATTTGGCGAGCTAGCAGTGGTCCATGTGTTCTACCACTGTAGCAAATTTCATCAGGGTTGGTCTAAAACTGAGGGAGAATCTCCTGAATTTTTCCCAGTGCCAGTGCTGTTTTTTCCTACAACGCATGCGTGTCTGCAATTCGGAAGTTTTGGAAAGTTTTGAAATTATTTTTTTCGAATTTTGGAAGTGACTTTAGAATCGAACCACCATCCTAAATGAGGTTTGAGCCATGTTTTTTTTGGATCAACCAAGCATATCATATATTGAGCCCTTGGAAGTGCAATGGGTTAAACCAGGGCTGTCCAACAGGCGGCCCTGGGTCCGTACACGGCCCCCAAGCCCCTTCCATGCGGCCCCCTAACTTGTTTTAATAAAATACAAATTTTTTTTTTAAAAAAACCTACTTCTGGGTTTAGGCAAGCATCGCGAGACTAGGCCAGCCACAGACGGGATTTCGAGGGAAGTCGAAATCCTGTCTGTGGCTGCGTAGTCTCACGATAGCTGCCAAAATCTCGGGTCCCGCAAGGATTTGCGGCCGGCCTGGGCGCGCACGCCTCCTCCCTCGCGGCTGCTTCCAGGCCAGCCCCCATTCCCTCAGAGAGAGGGAGGAGGGGAGTGAGGCAGGGAAAGCCCCTCCTGGCTATGCTCTCTTCCTGTGGAGGGCCCTCGCTTCCCGCCCCGCGGATGGGAGAGCCGCCGCGCCCGGCCTGAGCTTGGCCTCGGCTCTAGCGGGGCTCTTCGGGACGGCGGCGGCATTGGCGCTTCGGCCCCATGGGCTCCCGAAGTATGGGTAAGGAAGGGCCTGGCTCGAAACAATCAATCTAAAAACAGTGGGACATTGGGTGAGGGGAAGGAGGGGTCCCTCAGCGGCGGTTTCCTTGGCGATGATTCCTTCCCCTCCTCCGCGCCCCCTCCCCCTTGTTGTGCTGCCTTCCCCTGCATGCAGGGTGCAACATGGCTTCCTTTGCGCCTGCCCCCGCGGCTTGTTTTCCCTTCAGGGAGGGAGGGAGCTCTTTGGGCCTCCTCCACCCGCCTCTGGGAAAGCAGGCCCCATCAAGCCCTGCAACGGCATTGAGGTGTTTGGTTTTTTTTTTGTGTGTCCCAATTTGAGTGTGGACTCAAATAACTCAAAGGTATTAGGAAACATTTCCCCAAATCCACCAGTGTTCCCATTTGGGTATATTGAGTATTCATGCCAAGTTTGGTCCAGATCCATCATTATTTGAGTCCACAGTGCTCTCTGGATGGAGGTGAACTACAACTCCACAACTCAAGGTCAATTGTAAGTAAATTGGAGACATACAAAAAGGCCACTAGGGGGTGCCTAGTGAAGGATGGTCCATTTTAGAGGGGTGGAGTTGAAGGAGGAAAACCATTTCCTTTGTTTTTGCTTTTTATGCCCTCTCCCCCCTTCCCATATCATAAACGAGGGTTGTTTCTACAATGGGGACATGGAGAGGGGGGGGGGGGGGAGGGGGATAACAGGAAAACAGGGGTAAATGGTTTTCCACCCCCATTAAAATGGACTATCCTTCACTCTCCAGTGCCCTTTAGTGGCCTTAGCCCCAATAATGGAACAGTACCCTTTCTGCAAGTGGAGTCAATGCATTAATTGCACTGTGCTACCCTTCCGACTCACTCATTGGTTCTAAATGATTCTAAAGTACTTACAAAACTAAAGTTCTGGTGGTGAAAACTAGGTGGCGCTGGTGCTTTGCTTCTACAGTGTTACTAAAGGTCTAGTGGTGAACATTTCAGAACTCTAACAAAACTAAATATAGTCCTCAAATAGAGGATGTATCAGATATTAAACTGATAAGAACAGATACTACACTTGGTCTTTTTCTCTCTCTCTCTTTCTTTTTCGTCTTGCTGTTGGTATTTCCTACTTTTCTGTTATCTTAATTGTTTCCCCTCTTTCCATGTATTTACAAGTTTTATTCTTTCTTGGGATAATCAAATAAAATATTTATACAAAGAACTCTTTTATTGTATAAAATCATGCATGGGATAGAAAATGAATAAAGAAAAATATTTTCTCTGTCACACAACACTAGGACTAGGGGGCACTCCCTAAAGCTCCAAGGTAGGAAAGTTAGGACTAATAAAGGGAAATATTTCTTCACCCAAAACTTTCAAACTTTCATTATTATTTCATTATTGGCGATTTTAAGACAGAACCAATTAGGAACTGCCATTTATAACCAAATTTTGAAAGTTTTGTTAGAGTTCTGAAATGTTCACCACCAGAACTTTAGCAACACTGTAGAAGCAAAGCAACAGCGCCACAGTTTTCACCACCAGAACTTTAGTTTTGTAAGTAGTTTAGAACCATTTAGAACCATGATTGCCCAGGCCATATATATATATATATATATATATATATATATATATATAGAGAGAGAGAGAGAGAGAGAGAGAGAGAGAGAGAGAGAGAGTGAGAGAGAGGGAAAAATGTTATACTATGGCAAAAAATTAAAATAATATCACATGTGTAAAAGAACTTACATGTGTGTAAAAGACCACCAAGATGCTAAATGATTGCTTCTGACTCTTTAAAAGTATAGAAATAGAGAAGGAAGCCCTCCAACATGGACATACAGGGACATGCTGGGAGCGACACTCATGGCTCTCCCAAATCCTGAAGATGACCAATAGGTCTCTCCTGCATGTCTGAAAGATAAAGAAAGAATGCAGACTCTAGAAGCACACCGTCCATCACTGCTTCATTAGTATATTGCTAGAATCAGAATTGCCACTCCTCTTTGTCTCAAGTGAAAGCTGAAATTAATTTAGAAGGTGATGCTCAGCCAGAACATCTGTTGAAATTTTGAACAAAGTCCAGAAAAAATTTAGATAGGATTAGAGAAATTTCTCAAGGGTGTTTTGCACATCTCAGCTGGACATGTGGACTGGTGCTTGGGGAAGCCAGGTGTGTGGAGAGTGGTGGTCAAAGCCAAATATTGGAGCATCTTGGGATTTATCTCTTGCTGCTGGAGATGTAAAACAAAATCCCATGGCAGGAAGAGAAAAGGCAGTGATGTTTAATGCAACACATGTTTCTATCGTTGTTATCCAAAATGTTTGTGTCTGTGTGCTAAATGAAAATGGGAGTGGCGAGTAGCCAAAAAACAGTTTTGCTGGCTGAAGTAATCTTGCTCAGTCTATGCACTAACAGACTTTGGGGTGTGGGAGTGGATGGTGACTTCAATTAGTGCGACTCCACGCCCTGAAGCCATGGGGAGCAGCATAGCAATGATTTCAGTCACCATCCACTCCCACTGATGTCTCCTATGGAATCGTGAGAGTAATAGTTTGGTGAGGTACCAGCACTATTTGGCAAAGTTGAAATCCTATAGAACTTCAACTTCCATAATTCCATAGCATTGTACCATAGTAGTTAAACTGGTGTCAGATGGCATTAGTCCTACATTCTAGATGCATCCAAGGTCTCCGATTGAGGAGCCACCAAGATAGAGACAGTTCCTGTATCCTTGTGTCCACCCATTTGCTTTTATTGCCTCAGTTGTCTGGTTTCCGTTTCCTGGGATGATACTTAGGCATGGAATGCTGGGCATACTCCACTGTGAGAGTATTTCACGTTTTTTTAACAGCCTGATCAAGAGATCAAATGCTGGGAATGGGTTATTATGCATCGAGCTCATATCATAAATAATATGATAAAAACATAGCAATCTGGAGCATAAACAAGCCAGCTAAATTCAATCTTCATGGATAGTTCAATGGAAAGTTCGCCTGGAAAAATGCAGCGTATCGTATTTCATGCCTTTAATAGGGTTTTCATGATTTTACAAAGTGCTTCAACGAGACAGCCTCAGCTGGAGGTTACACAGCAGGAGACCCTAAAACAGTGCATCTGTGTTTTTCAACTCCTGCCAAGATCTCTTGAATCTGATCTGGAATGACTATGCATCTTTGGAATGCGTGTTCACTTTTCTCCTGCCTTATCCAAATAATAAGAAAGAGAGAAAAAAGAGGGAGAGAGAGAAGGGGGGGGGGGGAAGGAAGGAAGGGGGTGAAGAGGAAAAGAAAGAAGTCCTGGGTGAATTCCAGATGGAAACACTAAACCAACATTAGAAAGGATTTCCTATAAACAAAATCATAGTCACAAATTTTGGACACAGGTCAAATTAAAAACAAAGGGCCCCGTATGCCTCTTTTGAAAAAATATAGGTGACCTATATACATAGGCAGGCACACATGCACACATTTCTTGGAAGAGCCATTGGTACTTTGCTAAAGATCACCAAAGTACTCATAAAAAGAAGAAACTTCAATCTTTCTGCTCACTATGAAGTCTCCAAATACATTTCTTGAACTTAATAAAACACAAACGCAACACTCCTTAATTTGAATCACATGCGCCATGTTATGTATTTCTGATGGTGGCAGGAGTCCAGATAGTAATTGAATGGCCTCCTGCAAATATTTGCTGTAAGGAGCAGATATGTCCTTTCGCTCCTGTGTGTGAGATAGGAAAACACATTTATTGTCTGATTTTGTTTGGGCACCAAATCTTGAAGAGATTTCACCCCATGAAGATATAGAAAATGAAGTCTCCCAACTCTTAGAGTGGAAAAGTGGGTTGATCGCTGCGATAAAAGAGAATGAGAAATTCATTTTCATTAGTTTCAGTGTTTAAATTTGGTAAACAGAAAGAAAGAAAAGAAAAAGGAAGTGGGGCAAGATTAACATAGAAGGTGATGCAGAGGACAAAAGAATGTTAGTCAACACTTGGTGATTGCATTTTTCAAATTTTATTTGTTTTTTATTGTTTACAATATATCAATAATGCCATCAACATTGAAGTTACACATTGACAGCACTGAAAAAAATTAGGATGGTGATAGAATACTTTAAAAATTACCAATTTATTTGTCCCAAAGTTCGGAAGTAACATGCTATAAGCTATTTTGAGAAAAGGTAAAGACAGCTCCCACCATGCCCTGTTTGGATAGAAAGAAACAGACATCAGTTCTTGGTTCAAAGCAGATCTTGGTCCTCCACCTCAATTGCCACTGCCCAAGCCATGGAGGGAGAGGAGAAGAGACAAGCACAGCTCCATCATGCCTTGGCCCAGAAGCAGATCTCAAGGCCGTTGCTTCATCCCGACTGCCACTGCCCTGGCCTTGGAGGGAAAGGAGAAGAGGCAAGCACAGCTCCATCATGACTTGGCTCAGAAGCTGATCTCAAGGCCATTGCTCCATCCCGACTGCCGCTGCCCTGGCCTTGGAGGGAAAGGTGAAGAGGCAAGAAGAGCTCCATCATGCCTTGGCCCAGAAGCAGATCTAGAGGCTGTTCTTCCATCCCAACTGCCACTGCCCTGGTTTTGGAGGGAAAGGAGAAGAGGTAATGACAGCTCCATCGTCATAGGGCCGGAGCGATAGCATAGCGGTAACAGCAGCTGTGCTAGCGATCTGAAGATCTGAAGATTACAAGTTCGAATCCCGGGCTGGCTTGGACACCCAGCTGTGAGCCCTGTCCACTGTTCACCCAACAGTTCGAAAACAGCTCAGCTGTGATTAGATAAAACTGGTAATCGCCTAGTGGGGAAGAATTTTTCAAAGAAGGACTTACAACGCCTAAATAAAAAGTAAGATTGGCTGCCAGAAGGTGTAATGCGGAAAAAACCAGAGGCTCTTCGTCATGAGGATGAAGCAACAGCACCCCCTTATGACGTGATGACGGAATGACGTAGTGGAACAACCACACCCTGTGATGCACCCCTGTGATGCAGCCTGAAGAAAAATCCTTCTAAAATTATACTTGTCACATGTTTGTATGTTGTATGTAATTGTATGTGGATCCGGCAGGGACTGTCTGCCGTATGTGTGATGTAATCCGCTCTGAGTCCCCTTCGGGGTGAGAAGAGCAGAATATAAATAAAGTGTATTATTATCATGTCTTGGCCCAGAAACAGACCTAAAGGCTGTTCCTCCACATCAATCACCACTGCCCTGGCCTTGGAGGGAGAGGAGAAGAGGCAAGCACAGCTCCATCATGCCTCAGCCTAGAAGCAGATCTCTAGGTCATTGCTCCACCTTGACAACTACTGCCCTGGCCTTGGAGGGAGAGGAGAAGTCATTATTTTCCCTTTTGTGTCAAGTCTTAATCGGACAATAAGATTTAAAGTAAGGATTTGGTTTGTGTTCATGTTACTTGTAAAGCACCATGTATAGTGAATGTGATGTAAATAGAAGTCAAGGAGGCGGAAGAGGACATAATGATGCGACTTTTTAAAAATACCAATTAATTGGTTAACTTTTTAAAAACTATTTTTATTTGTTGTTGCATGCTTTCAAGCCATTTTTATGCCCAACAACTTTATCATTGGGTTTTATTTCCAAGATTTAAACCACGAATATGCCACTGCCTTCCTCTGAGGATGTGAGAATGGGATTTGACTAAGCTATCCATGAATTCAAACCTTGGTCTCCCAGACTTTTATACCAACACTCAAACCTCTGTAGAATGTAATGGTCAACACTATTCTACACTTGTACACAACCCTTTTTTTGCATTTCCCCTGCATGCTCAGAAAATAACAGCAAGCACAGATTCTACTGGCTGTTCTTCCAGATGCCGAGAAAGAGTAAAAACACTTTACAGAAAGGAGCTCTTGGGCTTAACAACAGCTGCCGCAACTCCACCGTCAAGATGGCTGCCCCAATGTCTTCTTTAGCAATGGTATTGGGAGGACATGAAAGGCATGCTGATTTAATGCTGCCGGCATCATTTCAAGATCCATAATATTGACTGAAATAGGCTTAATCTCTTGGACACCAGCTGAGTTTGAGTTTGTTGCTTTTAAGTCAGGGCAGACAACCCAGAAATACACATAATTGTAAACATTACAGATCAGACAGCTTACCTCTGGCCTCCTTCAGCAAAGTGCTCTGTAAATACCAGAGATATAGCTGAGAAGATAAAAGCTATAGCGGTGTTTTGTGTCTTCCTGGCAATTTGTAGAACCATTTGTAGAATTGGTAGGCCTCCAGATTGGTTTCTCTTGTCTTCTTGCCTCTGTAGATGTAAACTGGCTTTTACAAGCAAGGTCACTTTTGATGTTTTTCCCAGATGCTTAAAATTACCTTTCTGTGAGCAGCTTCTGTTTAGCTTAGGAGACATTTAAGACGTCCTTGTTGCTTTAAATGATCAACAGTCATGCCTGAACTTCTATGTTCAAGTTGAACACATGCACGATTCTTTGGGACCCTGAAGGTACATTGTAGAATGACTACAGTTTCTTCCCACTTTAACTGCCATGGCTCAATGCTATGGAATCATTTACGGTCCTGGCCCAGCTTACCTGTCCAAACATATCTCCTTCTATGATCCACCTCGGAGTTTAAGATCTTCTGGGGAAGCCCTGCTCTCAATTCCACCTTCCTCGCAAGCGCGATTGATGGGGACGAGAGACAGGGCCTTCTCAGTGGTGGCCCCTCAACTAAGGAACTCTCTTTCTAATGAAATTAGAGCAGCCCCCTCCCTCCTGACATGCAGGAAGAAAGTAAAAATGTGGTTATGTGACACAAGCTTCCGGGTGACAAAGTTCACAGTGCAATAAGATAATAAGGAATAGTAAATGGAATGACTATGGACTTAATTTTGGATGATGTGATTTTAATGTTTTTAAATCATGTTGTTTATTGATGGGTTTTAATATAAATGTTATTCAATTATCGATGTTTAATTTTTTATGCTTCATGTCTAAATGTTTTTTAATGTTTATGTTTTAATTTGGTTAGGTTAATGTATAGTTATATGTTATTGTCTTGCTATTATCTTTTGGTTTTCACATGCATGTATGACATTGAATGTTGCCTTCATTATGTTGGAAACTGCTTTGAGTTCACTTAAGGGGAGAAAAGCGGTACATAAACAGGGGTGGTCCTACAGGTAGGCCAAGGAAGTGGCCGCATGGGGCGCCATCTGGGAAGGGGCGAATTCCCCCGCCTGCCGGGCACCGGCGCCAGACAGCGTCCTGGCCCTGCCGATGTTCCTCAGGCAGTGCCGCGGCTGCCTGCTTTTGGGCCCCGGCCATGTGCGCTCCGCCGCCGCTTTTGGGCATGGTATTGTGATATTATAATTGTATATTTGTTTTACATGGGGGGGGGCAAAATAATGTTGGGGGGGGGAATAATGTTCGCTTACCATATAAAATTACCTTAGACCGCCCCTGTACATAAATGTAGTAAATAAATAAATAATAAATAAATCCTGGCAGCATTCATAGGCAGAGAAGGATAGATCTGGCAACCAGATTAGTTATGGGAACATGCAGGAGTGAGAGCACATAATACCCATACTCAAATTATTTCATTGGTTGCCAGTTAGTTTCCAGGCAAAGTACAAAGTGTTGATTCTGATCTTTAAACTTGGGTCCAGGTTAGCTACAGGATTGCCTTCTCACGTATAATCCGCCCACACACTTAAGTCCTCCTCTGAAGGACATTCACTCCAACCAAACAGAACCATCACCCAGAAGACCTTTTCATCAAACATTGAGGAGAAGCAGATAGCAAATGAAATTTATTGTTTTTGCTGTCATTATTGTTGAAGTCTAATTGGTTTTATGCACACAAAATTTAGATGCCCTGGTACAGATTTAGGTGTTTTTAAGACCAAAGTTGCATGTTCTGTGGTTCTCTGCATGCCAAGAAATGTCAGTTGATCCTGTTGCCTTGGAGTAAGAGATTACTAAGTACTTGTTCCTTGATTTGCAAATATCAATAGATAATAGCATGTATTATCTACATCTTACAAAATATGCCCTCTCTATGAATTTTTGAGGCCCTCTAGTTGATTCTATGGCACGTTTCTGCTAAAATTACCATAGCGTTATCCTGGAGGACCTACAAAATTCTTGAGACTATATCTTTCTTGGAAATTTGCTGGGTCCTTCAGAGTCACTGTTATGCCCCCATGGGGCTTGTTTAGTACTGCATCATGGACTTGGTTACTCTTACCTGCATTCCTTTGTCCTCAACCATGTGGACTTGGTGGGAGGGACTGTGTTTGGTGCCAAGGTGACATCACCAGCTTAAGCCCTGCCCTTTCTGAGGTCATCTGAGGGGCAGGACTTCCTCTCTTTAGCCATTTCCAGCAAAGAAGCCGCATGGACGTAGATGGAAATCCATTCATGCTGAGACCAAGCACCTTTGTTTACCAACTAAGCCAACCCTGCGCTCTCAACCGAAGCCTGTCCTCAACATAGACTGGATTTTGGGGCTTTTGAAGGACTTTGTGGGCGTACAAGCCAGAGGGCAACAGGAAACCTGGAATCGAAGAAAGTACCATCACTCTGCAAACAAAGAAGCAAGTGATCGCCCCCTTTTTCAAGGGCTTTTCTTAGCAACCAACTAAGCGTTTTTGGGCCACCAGTTGTTTTTCACTGGTTGTTTTTCAATAAATAAACTTGTTTGAGTTCACCATTTTAAGTCTAGAACTCATTTCTGTGGTATCCCAGCCTAGTGTGGTGTTCCAGCCTAGTGGTCAGAGACAGACTCCGGGGGTCCCAGCTGCCCCGGATCAAGGGGAAGATGGGTGGCCAGATGGATCTGGATCTGGAGAGGAAGACTTACAATGGGATGATGGTTGGCTACAAGGATATAATACTGCAAATGAGGATTTTGATGACTCCATGGAAGTCAGTTCTGAAGTACTGTAGACAGTGAGAGAAATAGTGACCTTGATTCCCACAGGAGTTTCTTTACTCCCTTGCTAGATGAGCATTCCGAAGATTGGGCAGTTAGGGAGGATCGGCTTTCTCAGGATGAGAGCTCTGCACCTGGGGCTGCTAATGAGGAGGAATTTGACAGGAGAGCCAGTATCAGATCCTCCCATAGAGATTGGAGTTTGAGAAAGGGGGTAAGTTGGTCACATAGAAAGTAATTTCCTTTATTAGTTGGTGCCTGGGCTATTCCAGTCAGACCTGAAGCTACGTTCAGCTTAGGAGGTTTTCATTCTCAAGATTCTAAGTTCCTGTGACCGCTGGAGTGGTTTGCCTTGTTACTCCTGTTTGCTTTCCATGGGACTTAAGCCAGTTTGGCTTACCAGCTCGTGAACTCTCTGGACTATCTTTGGATTTACTTCATGAACTCTTTGGATTATTTTGGACTTACCTTGATTATTTTATCCTTCTATTTTTGGACTACTCTTTATTCTTTATTCTAAATAAAAGTACATTTATTGCATCCACCTGGTGTTTGTGATCTAGGGGGGACTGGATGCGTTCTGAGGTGCAACAATTTCTCAAAGACTTTCAGGTTTTTGTGTATGGGAAGGCTTTCCTCTACCTTCAGGGCCCAAAGCTTTCACGTCCATCTCGCAAAAGCCACTTTTACAGGCCCTAAAGGCAGAAGAGTCTCTTTACGGATCTTCTGGTGCAGGGTGTTCATTCCAATAGGGTTCGCTATTATCCACATTTTTTTTCCTGTTTTCACTGTTAGTTCAGATACATACCCGCCTTCCCCCACCCCGATACAGGGCTCATATTGTATTTCTAAGGGACTGTATACATTAGCCTGCATAACTGAGAGTGCATTGCTTGATATCTTCCTAGCACAAAGTTTATTCTGTTCAAACCTCAAACACAAAGTCAAATACAATATATCTATTACATTTCCCATTTGGAACTATTGCAACTATCTCTATGCATCCCCGCTTCCCACCCCAACAGCAGAACGCCTTGGGATTTTAAAAATGAACGCCTTCATATTCCATTCCCTTTCATCTTGGTATTAGCTACATACTGCCCTCTTCTTTGACTTCTTTAAGCTTTCAAAGCAGAGAGACAGAAATATACCCTCATTTAGCTTTCACTTTGCTGAGGTTCAGCCATCATGTAAATCAGTGTCGAGCAGAAAAACCTTGGAGAGTGTGAACTAATCAAAAGTGCAGGCTTTGATACGTTTCGAAAGGAAGCAAACTCACACAAGTCTTTCTGGAGCACCTTCAGCCACCTTTGGAAACCTTGCTCTTCCTTGATGTTCACTGCTTAGCTCCTGATTTCTGCTTGCACTTCTACAGAGATGGAGATCTTCTATCATGTTGGTGTGACATAAATGTCCACACACATTATGAAGTGGAAATTGAGCTACTCCACTCTTCTTCTGAATCATTGGTGTTGCATAGCTGTGATGATAATAATAATAATAATCTTTATTATACTCCAACACCTTCTCCCCAACGGGGACTCGGGGCAGCTTACATGAGGCCAGGCCCAAACAACAAATTACAATAAAATCAAATCAAAAGCATCAAACAATAACACAGTAAAAATACATATAAATAGAAGAACAATGAACAAATACAATATCTAAAATCACAAATGACAAATCACAAATGATTCATTGCAAAGGAGGGTTGTGAGAGGCCTTCATATAAGGGGGGGAGTGTACTCTGGAGATAGGAGTATTGAGGAGAGCAATAGTATAAGGTTAGGTGGCTACTCTCCAAAGGCACAGTGGAAAAGCCAGGTGTTAAGGTGTTTTTTAAAGGTTTCCAAGTAGGGGGCTTTCCTAATCTCTCCATGCAATGAGCTCCATAGTCGGGGGGCCACAGAGGAGAAGGCTCTCTCCCTTGTGCCCACCAAACAAGTTTGTGAGACTGGCAGGGGCGAAAGGAGGGCCTCCCCTGAAGATCGAAAAGTTCGGGCTGGTTCATGGAGAGAGATCTGGTCAATGTGTTTACTTGTCCTTATGTGCATTGGTGGTAAATCTCGTTAAGGTATACTGAAAACAGAGTGAGATTTGCAAGCATGAACACGTGCCAGGAGAGTGAGGGGTGTGAGTGATCCCCCCCCCCCCCCGCTCTCCTGGCACATCATTTCTACATGCTGGGAGAGCTGGCTGAAGCCTGTAATGGAGACCGGGTAAGTTTTTATTACTTTTCAAAGGGGTCTGGGCACTTCACAGGAGGGGGGCTGGGTATACCCACAGTTTACTGGGTTTATTTAGCCTAGTAACCTGTGGGAATGGTGTCTGGACTGTAGTCCTGACACCAGAAGTAGTGGATTTATTCCGCGCCTTCCAAGAAGGCACAGAATAACACCACTATCTAATTAATTTGCCACAAACCAGGGTTTTCCCAGTTTGAAGTGACTTAATTCAGGACTTACCAGAACATGGTCTGGACAGCCCCTTTTTATTGCGGTAGATACAGCAATCATGGTACTGTCTGATCAGGCCCTGAGGGTGGACTCAGATAACTCAGTTCAAAGCAGATATTGTGGGATTTTCTGCCTTGATATTCTGGGATATAGGGCCGTGTTCCTAATGTTTAGGGGGAATCTCTTTTCCTGCCATTTGAATCCATTGTGCATTCTTCTGTCTATAGAGCCTCCTCAGTGTAGAAGATGATTGCAGGAGCATACATCACTGAAGTGGTACCATAACACTGCTGGAGAGACACTTGTGAAAGTGATTATTTCCATACCAGTATGGCTGTACCTATGGGCCCTTTCACAAAGCCATATAATCCAGAATATCAAGGCAGATGATCTACAATATCTGCTCTGAATTGGGTTATCTGACTTCACACTGACATATAATCCAGTTCAATGTGGATTTTATATAGCTGTATGAAAGGGGCCTAAGATGCATTTAATGCAGTGGAGGAAATACATTAGCCTGGGGAATCAGCATGATGCACAAGGCTAATGCGAGTTAACCCAGAGTAAACCAATTAATCTGGTTTGATCCCAGGTTAAGAATAACACTGGGAAAGGTTCAAATCATCCAGTATGATACAGACCTTCCCTAGTGTTTTGGCAGTGAAAACTACCATCTTAGTTACCCATGCAGGATGCAAGATCATGTCCCCACAGCCATCCCATGCTCCCTGGGTTCATGCAGCATGGGAAGGTGGAATGTCTCCCTATTCCAGTAATACATTTGCAGGAAATCCACCTTACCATCCATGTAGATTATGTATTTCCTGTAACTGTGTCATGCAGGTGGGAAAGCTTTGCAGGTGGGAAAGCAGCTTACTGCTCCCAAGCTTTGTTGCTGCCAGAATGACACATATTTATTTATTTATTTACACTACTATTTATATTGTGCCCTTCTCACCCCACAGGGGACTCAGGGCAGATTACAATGTACACATACATGACAAACACTCAGTGCCATAGACACACAATACATATAGACAGACAGTCAGAGGCTATTTAACATTCCAACTTCTGGCCATCAGGGGTGCTGTCGCTTCACAGTCCATCTGCGACACTGATGAAGTACTGTGCGCAATCCCCGCATGCTTTTTTATGGCCTCATAAATTTTGTTAAATTAGCCTCCCCACACATAAGTGGTACCTAAATTTCCTACTTGACAGATGCAACTGTCTTTCAGGTTGCAAAGGTCGACAACAAGCTACACAATTGGCCGGAAGCTCACTCCGACCCGGGCTGTCTTCAAACTCATGACCTTGTGACATATTCAGGAAGTACAGGGCCTGCAGGGATGGTTAGGGATGCTATTACTTATTATTTTGTGGGGGTAAGGGTGTGGAGAGAGTGGGAAACACAACCGATACCCAGCTCTGTCGAATCAGCTTTGGCACGGCTGGGCTATCTGACTGCTGTCCTGCCCCCAATCGGTTTAGAACCAGTATTTTTAATGCCATTTCCAGCTGCAGGGCCATAGCCAGGATTCTGATTCGGGGGGGGGGGGAGTTTGATTCAGGAGGGCCTGAGTCTGAGTGAGAGAAGGTCTACCCTACAAACCTTTTGTATTATTATCCCAATACCCCCATGAATATGGGATATATTGAGCATGGTGATCAGATCATGATATGAATAAACATAACAGTTTAAATAATGTACCAGTAAGGCCTTCTCGCGGACCACCCTGAGAATGGGGGGGGGCTGAAGCCCCCCAAGGGCCCCCCCCAGCTACATGTCTGTCCAGCTGCATTTGGTGTTTATGTATATGGGCCCCATGTTTCTGTTTGCTTAAACAATGCAATTATTATGAAGCATCAGACTGGTGTAATAAAGCACGTTAAATCTCAAAGCTTCCTACTCTAAAAGAGACCATTATTCTTATAGAGACCTCTTATATCCAAATTGTTCTCTATTTCAGAGGAGTCTGTCACCTGAGGATACAGACAGACTAGTTCATGATAATCTCAATAATGGTATGCAAATCCCTTAAGAATGCCTAGAGGGATTCCAGTCCCAGTTCAGAATATAAACCTATAAGTCATAAGCCATGAACTGTACACATCACCCCATTTAATTGCTAAATTTGCCACCCATCTCTCAAATGTTGCTAGCCCTGCGAGAGAGAGAGAGAGACCCAGAATATATAACTATTATTTCATAGGAGGCATGACTTGAAGACATGAGTTCTAAATAGCTTTAACCATCTGTGCATGAAAAAAAGATTAGCAATGATCACCATGTTTTGCTATACATTTGCTTTAAAAATATGATGTTTTGCTATACATTTCATCCAGTTGCAACATGTTTTTAAAAACACCTGTTTTCAACTTATGTCAGGATAGAATATAGTATGACCCTTGCATCTGCTGGGGGAGTGGGATATGTTTCTGCATTCACAGTGGAAACAGGAAACTGGATGATTGTGATGGCACACCCGAGCCTTTGGGGAAAACCAAATGAGTTTACTGAAACAAGATGAATAAAGGGTTAACTCCACCCGGGACTATCATAGTATAACTTAAAACAATAAATTACAAAAGGAGATCTTGCTAGTGGCAGGCCTCTTTCTGGGATCTTTGAAAGTCTCGTTTGCCTCTGGTGCCAAGGCGATGGTTATAAACTGCCTTAGTCTTCTTTCCTGTGAAGCTTGGCTTGTCAAAGGCTTCAGTTGTCCTATGGACTGTTGGTACAAAATACTGCTACATGCAGCCGCAGGAGAAAGTGTGAAGAATGCCTGTTTGGACTGCGAGGCCTAAGATTTCAGACAATATGCAGGCCTCTAGGGCGCTACTTCAGAAAAGAGGAGTCCAGCAAAGAGCTCTGTGGGGAAATGGAGCAAACCAACTGAGGCAGGCCTCTGAGGGGTGCTTTAAGCTCCACCCAGAAAACTAATACAAAGGAAGGTCTCCACACTATTGGGAAGGCCTATAGACAGGGGAAACTGAAGCAGAGGAGAGGAAGAGGCAGAACTAAGACTTCACAATAATAGTGAATCCTACTGCAATGAATGACTTCTGCCAGAGGTTACCATAGGCCCCATCTACACTGCCATGTAATGTAGTCTGAAGCTGCATTATATGGCCAGTATACAATAATATAATGCAGTTCAATGCAAGTTAGCATCATTATTTGAAACAAGGTGAATAAAGGTTTAACTCCACCCGGGACTATCATAGTCTAACTTAAAACAATAAATTACAAAAGGAGAACTTATTGCCACTGTGAGCCCCCATCATTTTAGTGTATTAAGGTGTGGGCAGGGGGCAGGAATGTAAAACTGCAAGAAACTCGTGTGTGTGTGTGTGTCTGAAAACCACCCCTTCTCTTTGACTCCCTCCAATGGTGACCTCCTTTGAAAGTTGGCATATGTTTTGGGGGTAATAAAATGCCAGGAAACAAATGTTTCATTGGAAAAGGAAACTCTCCAAAGACTTTAGATCAACAATGCCCAGAAATGAGAGAGGGCCAAGGCTGGTCTGAACAAGCTCTTGAATGTAGGCTGAATGTAATCGGATGCGGTTCCTGAAAGGCTGCACGGTGCAAGGTCAGTTGTAGGGCAGGGGGGGATTTCTCCCATCACCTCACATACTTGATTTCTTAGCACAATGAATATTTTCATTGTGAAAGGATTTAACAGGAATATTAAGGCAGCTAAGGAATAATACAACTGCTCCCCACTCAGCAGATCTGGATATTGCTGCTTCTGTCGCTTGCAAATTTTCACCCAATAATTTGGCACTCCCTTTGAAACCCATTAGCTTTTCAATAAATATGGCTTAAAGCTGTTAAAGAATGTGAGAAATATTTATGCTTCTCACAAGCAGAATACAGTAAGCCCTTTGCATGTGTGGATTGATTATTCATGGAACTGTATGGTCAACATCTACTGCAGGTTGACAATAGAGGTGTGTTGAAGAACCAAGACGTTGTTAAAGAGATGACCACTCTATAAATCTTTAGGTCCTTCAGCTCAATTCTATGGTGGATGTTGACCATCAACTCTCGAGAGTCCTAGAGAAAATGCTTCTCTAGACATTTATGGGTCCTCCTGTGCAAACTTTGATGGGACCTAGCAATGTAGTTTACACTAGAGCAAGCTGATTTGCATTAATGGTTCTGTTTTGGAGTATCCCCCAACTTTGCTTATCTTGGTTTAAAGGACTCAAAGCATGCTGCAGTGTGTCTTTGTGGCATTTTTGTGTAGAGGTGGCCAACAAGATAGTGAAAATGGTCAACATTTTCGAATGTTACACCATTAAGCTGTATTTCTGGCCTTGCAAAGGGATTGGCTGGTGACTGCTGGAAGAGCACTTTGGTTTTCTTGATGTTCAATGACAGGCAAAGGTGTTTGGAGTAGCTTGTAGATCTTCTTCTGAATGTGCACATACTACGCAGTCATCAGCATATAGGAGTTCAATATTGAAGTTCTATATAACAGATGTTGCTGTGACCTTGGTATTGGCTTTCAGTCTGCTGAGGTTAAATAGCTTGCCATCTGTCTGATAGATGATTTCCACTCCAGTAGGAAGCTTCCCATCAACAAGCTTCCCATCAACAAGATGAAGTATCATAGTGATGAAGATGGAAAATAAGGTTGGGACAATAACACATCCCTGTTTGACACCTGATTCCATGTATGATATACTATGTTGTCAAGCTGCCTTCAAACAGCATTAAATTGTTAGTATAGATGTGTCCTAATTTTTTTTCACATCACAGTGTCCAAATATGCTCCATCCTTCTTTTATGGCTGCAAGCCATTCCTGGAGCACAATCCATTTCCCCTTCATGCTTCTTTTCTATCTCCCTCCCACCTTGTGAACCATGTGCTTCTCGTTCCAGCTCTTCTAACAACCGGGTTGTTGAGCTCTCCTTTCCTTCGCCTATCGAGTCCGTGGCGAGTTTCCCTTCTTCATTAAGGTGGTTTTTCGAATGGGACCAGAGCTCTTTCCCAGATGTGGATCTTGCGCAGACAGATTGCTCTGCAGTAATCGCTTCCAGCTGCTGGCGAAGCCTTGCCAACCAATTCCCCATCAGGAACGCAGGGTTTGCACCACAAATCAGGGAGAATATTGTAAAACGATAATGTGTTACACTCTGTAGTACCTGGAAGAATGATCGGCTTTATAACTGAACTAATTGGCATGGGGGGGGGGGGGTGCGGAAGGGGTGAGGTTACTAGGAAGGTCAAAGAAGTGACAAAGGATTTTTTAAAATCTCCTGTTGGATTGATTTTGCTTAGTTTGTTTTGATTGTCAAGATATTCCCAACTCATCTGGGATTGCAATTTGTAACAGCATTTTTTTTGCACCCAGAAGGTACTGCGGTAAACTCAAGGGACTCGGAGGTAAATTGAATGCTCCACTTACAGAAGAAATTTCCACTCATGGAAACTTGTAATTTATTAATTTTTTACTTAATTTTTATTACATTTTTCAGAAAATATAATTTAAATTCGGCCAATTAAAAAAACCAAACCAAACCACAGACACTTGAATAAAAAATAACCCCCTAATTCTCTCTGTGTGTGACTTTCCCCCCGCCCTCTCGTATCCCCTCCCCTTTAAAAAAACACTTAGATCATTAAAAAAACACACAGAGCTTACTTTTATTGACTGAAAACCTTTTCTGCAGACTGCTTCTGTGAATGGAGAAGTTTGGATCCAGTTCATTGTCTGTTTGGCAGCAGGGGTGGAATTGTAGAATCATTAAATGCCAGAGCTGGAAGGGAACCCAAAGGTCATATAGACAAACCCTCTTGCCAATGCAGGGAAATCCCAACTAAAGGAACCCTTTAAATGACCATCAGTCTTCTGCTTTAAATCCTCCAAGGTAGTGTACACTCCCAAACCTGCCATGAAATTCTTCTTAATGTTTAGCTAAATCTCCTTTCCTGTTCATTGGTTCTGGAACAGCATAAAACATTCTTGCTCATTCTTATAGAACTATAGAATCATAAAATCCTAGAGTTGGAAGAGATCACAAGGGTTATCCAGTCTCTGCTTAAAATCCTCCAGAAAAGGAGACTCCACCGGACTCCAAGGAAGCATATTCTACTGCTAAACAGCTTTTACTATCAGGAAATTCTTCCTAATTTTTACTTCTTTTCCCCCTGAATTTGGAATCCATTGCTTCATATTCTAGTCTCCAGAGCAGCAGAAAACAAGCTTGCCCCCTTATGTATGGCAGCCACCTTGATATTTCAAGATGGCTATCCTGTCACCTTTCAAACTTCTTCTCTCTGGGCTCAACATAGCCATCTCCCTCAAAGGTTCCTCATATGGCATGATTTCAACACTTCAGTATCTCAGTCACTCTTCTCCGAATGTAGCTGGTGGCATTCACTATTGCAGTTATACATTCCTAACCTAGAGTTATGGATCCATTGTAGATGTTGTGCACCTTAAAGTACAAAATATGCATACAGAATAAAAACAAATACTAAAACACCCTAAAGCGCAGTAAGACACAAAGAACAATAAAATGGGTATTGCTAATAAAATAATAAAATATAAAACTACACAATCCAATTGTAAATTATCCAGATAAAATATGAAATATAATATAATCTAGGACAGGGGTGCTCATTAGGTAGCTCGGGAGCTACTAGTAGATCTTCGGCCCTCTTCCAGGTGATCTTCGGGCCTCACCAGCCGGATGGGGCGCTCCTGCCATGTGCGCGCACACGCTCCAGCTTCTGGCTTCCGCTCTCACAGTGCTTCTTTCGCCTGCGGGGTATTGTAGGAAGAAGGAAGCACGAGGCAGGGCCTCTGGAGGGAGCGCCCTGCCTCTCTCTTGTCCAGAAGCAGCTGTGCAGCCTCCATTGCCGGCGAGACAGGCAGGGCGGAGAGTTCTCTCTGGATGCCCCGCCTCATGCTTTCTTCTTCCCGCAATGCCCCGCAGGCGGAAGCAGTGCCGCGCAGGCGGAAAACAGCAGCAGGAGCATGCACAATGGCAGGAGCGTGCGGCGGCGGGAGCGCGCGGCAGCGGGGGCAGGTAGATCTTTTGGACTTGGTTGCTTTAAGAGTAGCTCGCATGCTGAAAAAGTGTGAGCACCCCTGATCTAGGAGACCCTGGTGGCGCAGTGGGTTAAACCACTGAGCTGGTAAACTTGTTGACCAAAAGGTCACAGGTTTGAATCTGGGGAGCGGTGTGAGCTCCCACTGTCAGCCCCAGCTTCTGCCAACCTAACAGTTTGAAAACATGCAAATGTTAGTAGATCAATAGGTACCGCTCCTGTGGGAAGGTAATGGTGCTCATTTCCTGGGCCAGCTAATCTCCTAAACAAAGAAGGACTTAACAAGAACACTTGCATGGACAATAACAGCGGACATGTCCCTTCAAACCTCGGAGTAAGCCCATTTGAAGGACATGTTCCTTTGGGCACGCACCTTTCAGACATCGGAGCATGCCCATCTGGTGGACATGCCCCATGGTGATTCTTATCATTCCTCATAAAGGGGACATCCTGCCTTTGGGATAACCCATTGCACCACTGGGGGCTCCTAATATAAAAATATGGTCATCTGACCTCTGTTTAAAAATATCCAAAGAGAGAATTTGTCACTTTTGAGGCAGTACGTTCCACTGTTGAACAGCTGCTGCCACCAGGTATTTCTTTCCAAATTTTAGGTGAAGTTGCTTTTCTTCTGATTTGAATCCATTGGTTCGTGTTCTGGTCTCCAGAGCAGCAGAAAACCAGCTTGCTCTATTTTATACATGACATCTCTTCAAACATCATATTTTGTATTCACCCTCTTCTTATGCAGAAGATAAAAGGAAAAAAGAAAAAAAAAACCACACACCTTCCATTGGCATCTGATTCTCACTCCACTCCTGGGACCCACAGGCAAAATGAAATTGCTATATTAAAGAAAGAAAATATAAAATAATTTCAATATATAATACTAGCCTTCTCTAGCACCATGCAGAATTCGTAACTCAAGTGGTTGCAAGAAGGGAAGAAAGAGCTTTTGCACATATGAGAAATGAATAGATTCCCTCCTGTGAAACCTCTAATGAATGGATTCCTGCTATATGTATCATAGTAGAAACCATGGAGATGTGGACCTCATGTGGGAGTCAAATCTTCATGGAAAAAATGGCAGAGCATTTGAGCAGAAAATCAGAATCAAAGTATAAAACTGAGGTTTAATAGACAGTTCATTTCTGCAAGTGTTTCTTTTAAAATGAAAAGGCTACCTCTCCCAACAGAGAACAGGCTGCCCCACTCCTCTAAGTCAGTGTTTCCCAACCTTTTTTGAGCCGCGGCACACTTTTTACATTTGCAAAATCCTGGGGCACACCACCAACCAAAATGACACAAAATGACACTCTAACACAGTAATACATATAGTTAATATGTTTTTAAAATGTATTTATACACTCAGTGTGAAACCTGGGCCTGTTTTGATGAACTCAACATAGATATCCTGGCAGGAATGGCAGAAAGACACAAACTTCCCACACAGAACTCACATAACCAAAAGAAAATGCTACAAGAGTTTGGTGGGCATTGACCTTGAGTTTTGGAGTTGTAGTTCACCTATATCCAGAGAGCACTGTGGACTGAAACAATGTTGGATCAGGACCAAACTTGGCACGAATACTCAATATGCCCAAATATTAACACAGATGGAGTTCAAGGGAAATAGACCTTGACATTTGGGAGTTGTAGTTGCTGGAATTTATAGTTCCCCTACAATCAAAGAGCATTCTGAATCCCACCAATTATAGAACTGGGCCAAACTTCCCACACAGAACCCCCAGGAGGCAAGAGGAGGTCTCTACTTGGGGAAAGGAAGGTGGGCCTTCCCAATGCATGGAGAGGGAGAGACCAAGTAGACAACGGGTTGGGAGGGGTGTGTGTGTTTGTAATTTTGTGCCTTTATCAAGGTAGGTTTCTTAGGGTTTTTATACTTCAACACACTAGACTCCCCCCCCCCCTGCCCCGGGAGGTTCCGATTTCCCACAGCACACCTGATGATCGCTCACGGCACACTGGTTGGGAAACACTGCTCTAAGTGATAATTGTGGCAGAATGTATTTTATTTATTTATTTATTTATTTATTATTCAGTCTTGTATGCGGGGGATCGGAGCTGCTTACAAAAACAGCATAACTAGAAACAGCATAAAACAGATAAAACAACAAGTAATTAACTAATCTAAAATTAAACTAGACTAACTAGCAGAATAACAGAATCAAATAAGCAGTCGAATGCCAGCTTGAAGAGATGGGTTTTGCAGGCCCTGCGAAGGAGGACAACTCTTGCACTTCAGCTGGCAATGTGTTCCAAATATTCGGGGCCGCCACAGAGAACGCCCTACGCTGGGTGGAAGCCAGACGAATGGTACTAAGACTAGGCACTTCGAGGAGATTTAGATCTTCAGAACGGAGCGATCTCTGGGGTTGATAGGATGTAAATCACACGTAGATCATATCTTTACCAATTCACACACTGTCTTGTTAGAGAAAAAAATATCCCATACAGGTGTTCAGTTTAGAATAAGCTGTTTACTATTGGTTATGCAGAACAATATATAAACAGTCATGTGAACAGTTGCATTGACTCACACAATGTCCTTTGAGAGATATTCAAATGTTCCTTGGCTGTCCATGTGAAGAATCTTCTTTCAGCAGCTCAGAAGCAGAAAATATACTAACTTGTCTTGGCAAGCTCCTGCACAGAATACCTAAACATATAACTGTTGCCAAAACTCCCAGGTTCAGCTAGCATCCCAGGCATAGCCCAACCAATCAGCTTCGTGCTTTGCATTTTTCAATTAACACACTCACCAACTGAATTTTTCATGCCCCGACAATAATCCAGAGAGTATTTCAAGAAGGTGATTATGTCTTCTTCACCAGCTTTTTCATCCTCTCCTCAAATGTTTTCACCTCCAGACCTCTTCACATTATGGTTGCCTTTCTCTAAACTTGCTCCAACTTGTCTATGCTCGTCTTAAAATAAGGTTTCCAGAAGTGATCTCAGGACTCGAGGTGAAACCTGACCAGTGCAGAATATAGTGGGAATATTTTATCATTGGCACCTTCATAGATCCTCTTTTCCTAATTTCAAATTGCCTTTCAACCCCAATCTGAGGCCTCCCTGTCTTATTGAATGCAGCAGAAGGAGAGCCGCCATCCCTACATTATAAAATAAACTGCAATAATCAGGAAATCTTGGCAGGCAAACCATACTTAGAGAAAAATGTAAGAGAACTAGTGAATTAATCAGTTCTTTCCAGGCGGGTGGAAGAGATGTGGGGTGTGTTTGAGAATTTTATTTAAGATCCACATGTCTTCCCTCCATAAAACAAGCTCAGATTGATGTCTTTCCCACAAACGTCTAAACACATTTTCCCAGTAGTACGAGCACACTGATTTCTCTAGCTGATCGTACTAAATATGTCTTTGGTCTTTCTAATGTTTTGACTTAAATGACAGTCTCTTCTTGTGGCATTTTAATTTTTAAAAGGATATATTTAAAGGACAATGTTATTATGCATGCAATACTTTCATAGATCAGGAGCATCGTTTCATGATTTAGCAGTGTGTCATTTCGAATCACTGTGTCATAGGGTTAGCATTTGTAACACAAGTACCTGAAGAAGGAAATGTATTTTTTTCTCGCTTTGGAATAGTGTTGGGAATATTGATTGCAATCAGCACTACTACGGTATCACAGCTAGCTTTACAGTATTCAGATCTAAATAGTTGCCTTTTCAATAGTATCGCTGATGGAACCTACAAGCAGCGTAGACTCATATGATGCAGTTCAATGCAGTTAAACTGCATTATAAAACTGCATTATATGGCAATGTAGAAGGGGCCATAGCATTGGAAGAGCTTATAAGAGTTGTCCAGTCCAATCCCATTCTCCAAAACACATAGCCATCTAGGTTCTGTTGAAACATTTTCAGAGAAGGAGAAGTTTATCACACCCCTGGGCAGCATTTTTCTCTGTCAAGCAGCTCTTATCCATCAGGAAGTTCTTTCTATTATTTATTTATTTATTTACTTCATTTATTTACTTCATTTATATACCACTATTCTCAGCCGTTTGGGTGACTCATAGCAGTTTACAAATGCAAAAGTGCAATGCTACATAATAAAACAATTAAAAACAGTGATATAAATATACATTTATTGCAAGATCAATAAAATATAATTCATTTATGTCTCTTGGTTAAAATTCATGATCCAGTATCATCATCCAGTCAGTTCCATAGTCCTGTATCTGTTGCACTGGCTATTCAAATGCCTGTTTGAACAACCAGGTCTTCACTTTCCTCCCAAATGCTAACAAGGAGGGGGCCGATCTGATATCTTTAGGAAGGGAGTTTCATAGCCGAGGGGCCACCACTGAGAAGGCCCTGTCTCTCGTCCCCGCCAAACGTATTTGTGACGCAGGCGGGATCAAGAGCAGGGCCTCCCCAGACGATCTTAACGTCCTTGTAGATTCATAGGAGGATATACGTTCAGACAGGTAGGTTGGGCCAGAACCGTTTAGGGCTTTATAGGCTAAAGCCAGCACTTTGAATTGTGCCTGGCAGCAAACTGGCTGCCAGTTTCTAATGATTATTAATGGTTACACAAACAAACAAACAAACAAAAAGGGAGGGGATTCACCTATACGTCAACATTCATTTATCATGCATTCATTAATCATGCATACATTACCATCCTTTTTTCCATCTCTTGGAGAAGATCCACTGCAAATCTGCCATTCTGTGATACACCATCTTCTCTGTTCCTTGGAGAAAGAGGTGGGTGTACAATTTTTTCCTGCAGTTTGCCACACTTTTGGAAACTAAAAAGGTCTCTTATATAGCATAATACTTGTTGTTGTTGTTGTTCCAAGTGGCTTTTGATTAATGCCGGGAATTTTTAAACTCTTCTTTTATCTGATAATGTTTTATTCTGTCTTGTTATGTGAACCAACCCGACCCTCCAGGAGTGGCGGTCAAAAATCGAAATAAATAAATAAATAAAATAAATGACTGACAACTTGTTTTGCAGTTAAAAATTGTCGACTCCATCGGTTCCAGACCAATGTTGTCTTTCCTTCTTAATTAATATTTATTTCCTTAACTTAAAGAGTCACTGTCTTTAACTATGTAAACATGTTGCCTTCAACCAAGAGTTAATCATTGTTTCTGATAATGTCAGCAGTTAGTAGTTTTTCCATCACCAGCCTTTTGTAGTTTTCCATAATGCCAATTTTAGGCCTAAATCTTCTTAGAATGGTGTCTTCACCAGACCCCAGTTATATACCTTCACACATCATTCACTTCACACATCATATTTATCACACTACTTCAAATTCTCCAACAGCTCCAATATCCTGCCAAAACTCCAAATCTCAGGATTCCATAGGAGGCCATGATAGTTATTGAAATCACAATGCCATAGTTTTGTAATGAGAAGGAACCCCTGAAGAGACCAAGCTGTTCTTGACCATTAGGTTAATGATCTGTATATACCAGTAGAAACTATGATCATCTAAGGATGAGTGAGGATTTAAACTGGTTCATTTCCTTCCCAGTAAGAACCTTCCAGAATTCACAGTTCTCTTCACAAACACCCTGGAGCTGGAGACTGAATGAATCCAGTAGTTTGATGAAGGCAAACTGTCCATGTTGCTCAATTTGGGAGAGGATTTCCGAGTGATTAGTTCTTGGCAATCTGTCTTTTGGAACCCCTGTAAATTCATCTAGATTTGTAGTACAGTTTGAGCATCCTTTATCTAGAAACCTCAAAACAACAACAAAAAACCCCTCTAAAATCCAAAATTGGGTAGCTGAGATAATGGTACTTTTGCTTTCCAATAGTTCAAACACAAAGTTTGCTAGACCTGAGGACAGCTGTTAACAGTTTCACATGAAGGTCTTTCATTCTTAAAATGATTTAAGTTGAAGATGACTTGACTACAATGATCAACAACATCTTGATCATTATCATCGAGCAACAAATAATTTTAAATTGGCAGGCATGCAAAACAAATAGCGGATAATTTTGCTTTTTCCTTCCTCTCCTTCCCTTTCTTTTTCTTTTTCTAAAAAAATACTTCCCCATACATCTGATGGTAAAGAGCTTGGGTTTTGTCATTTTAAAAGTCAAATAGAGGGAAAAAGAGGAATAGATTTGTCCTTTTATGCTGTGATTTCAGTCCTGGAGGTCTTGACTGGGGTGCTATGCTGGATCTTCTAATACTCCAGAGATGGCTAATGTCTAAAATAGTAGTGCTCTAAACACGATGAGAATTAGAAAAAACTGTCCACTTATCACTCTTAAGCCAAAAATCAATAGCAAATTTCTCTTTGCTCAAAGGACAAAACTATTTGCTTCACTTAGGCAGCAGCTGGCCAATCCCTCCCGCCAAAGATCTGACATTCCCATCCGAACCCAGTTTGAAGATATTGGCCTAATTCAACTGGCTAGCCTCTAATCATGGAAGGATTAGCACCTGCGATCTGTTCAAATTAGATAAACAGCTTCCATTACCTACAATGGGCTTAGTGGGAATGGGAGAAGGAAGGCTTCTTAAATTTAGACACATTTGGTGGCATTGGCTGCTGTCTTTGATATGACCTTGGCGACAGCAGCATCAGACATTTCAGCTATTTTTGAAGCCTTCTTCCTAGTCTTTCATTGGATGTAATGCAAAGCTATCATGTTGTTCTTATCTGGCATCGAGCTGACTCTGAGTTAAGGTGACTCTATGCATGAGAGATATCCAAGATCCCTTATTATCAGCTGCTCAGCTCAGGTTTTTCAAACATGGAGAAGCCGTGATTTCCTTGAATGAATCAAGACATTTGTAATGTGGTCTTTCTCTTTCTTGGGTGCATCTATACTATAGAATTAATGTGGCTTGACACTACTTTAACTGCCATAGGTCAATGTTATGAAATTCTTGGATTTGTAGTTTGGTGAGGCACCAATACTCTGGCAAAGAAAGCTAAAGGCCATGTAAAGCTACAATTTCCACAATTCCATAGCATTGAGCCATGGCAGTTTAAGTGGTGTAAAACTGTATTACTTCTATAGTATAAATGCATGTTTATACTTTGTTGCTTTTTCTTATTACCCATTTTTTTCACAATACATTCGAAGGATGGGAGTTCCAGTGTAATCATTTTGGTTTCTAGAGAGTGGATTTAGGTTTTCTTTTTCACATTACTTATTGATTTGCTTGCGGTCCCACAAATGCTGAAGAACAGCTTCATGAGTCCAGAAGGCCAGGGTTTGAATCTCAGCTTAGTCATGGAATCCTGCTGGTGGCCCTTGGGCAAATAACCCTCTCTCAAATGCAGAGAAAGGCAATGGCAAATTTATTTATTTATTATTTACATCATTTATATTCTGCCCTTCTCACCCCGCAGGGGACTTAGGGCGGATCACAATGCACATATACAGGCAAACATTCAATGCCATAGACATACAACATATATAGACAGACAACGAGCTACACAATTGGTTGAGAGCTCACCCCGACCCAGGCAGGCCTTGAACTCATCACCTTCTGGTCAATATATATCTTATGCAGCTGACTCCCAGCCAGCTGCACCACATTCCCTCTGAACAAATCTTGCCAAGTAAACCCTGTGATAGGTTTGCCTACATGGAGATCTACCTGAAAGCATACAAAAACAACAACAAATTGTAATAGAAATAAAATCTTGCAGTAGTAAATACAATAAATGCAATGTCCATTGGAAAGATCCTATGTCATGCCTGCATAGTGTAAACCTACACTCATGTACATAAGTGGCAGTTGTACTATGCCACTCTTCTGTTGAATACTGACATTACGAAACCAATTCCTTATGTGTGAAAGTGTTGTCTGTTTCCACAATCTCAGTGAACCAAGTGGCCCATTGCAAGCCCTCATGAGTAGTTGCAACAATTTCAAATTCAAGAATATACTGGTAAAACTCAATTTATGAAATAGTGAAAAATGTCCTTGTTACAATTTGCCATCTAAGATTTCCAGTCATCAGCTGCCCTGCTCTGGTCTTGCAAACTTAGGACTTGAATCAACCCACCTCTTACTGCTTTTCCAGTTTTCCAAGCACTGTCATCTTTTCCAGTGAGTCACATCACGTCATGATATACCCGAAGTATGAAAACCTTGATTTTAGGATGAGTTAAGACTCAATTTTCCATAATATCCATTCATCTGTTTAGAAGACCACAATAATGGTACAGAATGAGTGTCCCTTATCCAGATTTCTGGAATCCCAAATACTCCAAAATTGTCTGCATGGGTTGCTGGGATAGTGGCACCTTTGCTTTCCGAAGGCTCAATGTACACAAATCATGCACAAAATATTGTGTTCAGACTATGTGTATAAGGTGTACATGAAACATAAATTAATTTTGTATTTAGATGTGGGTCCCATCTCCAAAATATCTCATTATGTATATGCAAGCAATACAAAATCTGAAAGCAATCCAAAACCCTTCTGGTCCCAGGAATTTTGGATAAGGGATGTTCACCCTGTAGAACTCTTCTCCAGCACTCACATGGGTGTAAAACAGTAACAGAAGGGAGCCATTATTTTGTACTTAAACTAGCGGAGGTACCCAACTTTCATACCAATCCATGTTGTTTCCCTCTGCGAAACAGGTATTTTTGAACTCCTTTGTAGTGGTGCACCAGTGACCTCCCAGACGTTGCTGGATATGAAATACCACCGTCAGCCTCTTTCAGCCTGGTCAATGGTAAAGAATGATAGGAGTAGGAGTTCATCAATGTCTTAAGAAGCGACAGGTTTTCCAGTTGTTCCAAAGTTGATATTTACTTCCTCACAGGCTCCCTAACCCCTTTTTCAACAGCTCAAAAACTCGTGTGGCAGGTAGCTGCTCTCAAGGGATTTTGCTACTCAGTATTTTAAGACAGAATCTGCTTTTTCAGCAAGAAAAAGTGACAAACTCTGGGAAATGAATTCTGACTTTTAGCAAGCCTTGACATCAATCTTGGGAATATATTCCCTGACATTGAGATAAAGCTTCCTTCTTTGTCTCTTTCTTCAAGGCAGGATGTTTCTGGACAATTATTGGCTGAGAAGAGGAGAAATAGTGGGAGCAGTTACTCATCTGCAGTGGCAGACCCGTGATCAAGTACTGCCAGCCTTAGACTGAGCCTGCAAATCAGAAAAAGATATTGAGCTAAAAATCACTGCAGAACTTCAAGCGCATTTGCTCGAGACGGTCCCAATTGCAAATACCCAGGAACGGACCCTCCAGCTCGAAGAGTTAATCAGGGGAAAGCCAGGTAATGTTGAAGCAGAAGCATAATTTGACAGTCTAAATTCAAATAAAGTCAACCATCTATTTTCTCCTACTTTCCCTATGTATTTCCAGTATTTTTCTGTGTATTACCCCTACTTGCCATATATATTTGCCCTATTCCCCCTATGTTTTTGCCCTACTTTCCTTATGTATTTTCCTGTGTAATTTCCCTACTTTCCCTATGTATTCCCTTATGTATTTCCCCCCTATTTATTTTCCCTAGTTAGAGTTTTTTAAAAAGCTGTTAAAAGGCATTTTAGTCTCTTACCACATGAAATTGAAATATTGTCCATACAGATTGAGATATTGTCCATATGCTTCAACCTGCATTTTCCTGGCTAACACATGCATATCTATATGAAGTGAGACTGTTATTATCAACCACATGTTTCTACTATGCGAGTTCACTTTAGTGTTAAAGTGCAGTCCTGCAATGTTCAAATTTACAATACTTTGCCTTGTTTCTGGCTGCACAGCTGTGGGTATTCCATTTTTCTCTCCCCATATATGTTAGTACACAAATATCTGCATTATATACACACATACCTCAACAGGGCATTGGGTATCCCATTTGGCAAAGTAGCTGGAATTTGGCTATCTCTTCCAGTTGTGTATCACCTACAAATTGGATGAGGACTTGCTCCACCCTATCATCTAAATCCCTGATATATGTTTTGAAGAGCTTTGGCCCAGGACACAACTATGTGGCCCTTCATTTGAGACCTTCCTGTTTGAAGCACAGCCACTTTTTTGGTGTGTTAGGAGTGACTTTGAGAGACTCCAGGTCGCTTCTAGTGTGAGAGAGTTGGCCATCTGCAAGGAGTTTGCCCAGAGGACACCCTGATGTTTTACCATCCTGTGTGAGGCTTCTCTCATGTCCCCACATGGGGAGCTGGAGCAGATAGATGGGAGCTTACTCCACTCCTGAGATTTGAGTCACTGACCTGTTGGCCAGCAGTCCTGTTGGCACAAGAGTTTAACCCATTGTGCCACTGGGGGCTCCAGCACAGCCACTGATGACAGCTCCTTGCAGTTGTTTTCCATCAATCAATCTGTTTTATTCTATTTCATATTTATTCAGTTTGTTAATCAAAATATCATCAGATACCAGATCAAATGTTTTGCTGCAGTCCAGAAAATCACACAGCATTTCCACCATCTATTAAACTAGGTCCCATTTTACCAGTGACCAGAGCATAGGCGAATGACTTTTCTGTACAATTTGGAGTTGTGGTCAAGCCAGGAGAGGCTTTGTAAATAAGTAATCTTAGATAAAAATCCATGAGTTCAATATACACAGTTTCACATATCCATACTAAAAACATACCCCCCCCCCCAAAAACAAAAAATTCAAATGTGTTTGTGGGCATCTTTAGGTTTTCCGGTTCAATTGTATGTTATACTTTCAGTCCAAGCATAGTCAAAATTTAGGGTTTGCAATTTTCTGTGAGTTCAGATATCCCACAGGGGATTTTGGAACATAGAGGACTGGCCATTTCGAGCAAATAAATGACAGGTATTTTATTCATCTGTGTTGATTTCCAGACAAGGTTGGTTTTGAGAGACCTCATGTACTTCATCCTGCCCAAAGGATTAGGTTAAGAGCCTGTTCAGGGAATCTGCTATGTGCAGTGTTCTCTTTTCGGAAACCAAACACACACCTTAGCTTAAGAAAGATCTCAGCAAATTGGAGTGAGTCCAGGGCAGGATATAACCAGGGATCATAAAGCCTAAGGAACTGGTTTATTAGGCGGGCTGAGAAGAGCTGAAATATGTATCTCGCCATTCAAAGAGGCAATTAGGGAGGAAAGAGATGAGACCAGTCAACAAGTATTTTTGAAAGGTGCTAACAATGCAGAGGATGAGGAATTATTTAATGTGATAGATGAGAGCATGGCAGAGCACATGATTAAATTAAGAGAAAGGGAAATTTATGCTGAGTACCAGGGAAAACCTTTTGACAGCGAGATGTATCTAATATGTCATTGGAAAAAGAAGCCAAAATAAGCCGCAGAGAAATTTAAAAAATAGGCTGATGCTTTCAGATGGGCAATTTGACACTAGACATGCTTACTCGAAAGCAGGTTCACTTAAAACCAGTAAGACATGTTCAGAGTTTAGGCAACTGAGTTGAGATTCAGAACCTGCTATCTCTATATAGAACATGAGGGGGTCATCTTTTGTCTGAAATGTAACTTCAGATAGCAGATGACCCACCAAAAGCCATGTTGGTAGAGCAATGAATCCACTCCAGCACTGCTCCGCAAGTGTCGCTTTTTCTCATGGATGCACATGTTGATGTGCCGGGATGTGCAATGCACATTTTTTTGGTGCAACACTACACTTAACTAGTGCCACATAACATAGCGAATGTAAAGCTATGCACTATCTATGCAGTGTACCATTTTCAATGTGTGTAAAAGATCTTCAACCTGTTGTATCCTTCAAGGGAGGACCTTCTTCTGAAGTCTTCCTTCCAGAAAAGCTGAAGACCGTCTACTTTTGGAATGACTCATGCTGAGGAATTGAACAACAAGGCAAAGAATATTGCGACAGAAAAAAGGTTGGGAAGGATAAGCTCCATCATATACATATTAAGCCATTGTTCTTCACACAAGAAATGGTTTAATTCTACACTACAGGTATCATATTTAAGTCAATGGGGGATTTGATCTATGATGGTAGAAGCAATGGGAGCTGCAGGTTTCCATATGAGCAGGATAGTGAATCTCCTGTGTTTTCTTAGGGCACTATCCAAGGTTCTGAAAACATTTTGGAGGTAGCTGAACACTAAAACACAAAGTAGGTTCACTACCTGACTCATATAGAAGTCACTAACTACCATAGGTAATAGTCCCTTCACCATTGTTTATCAGGTTAAAAGTTCAATATGATTATAGGCAGCAGCAATAGCAGCCTATAGAACTATGAAAATAATAGTGTTCCTTTATTTTGCTTTGGTCAAACTTCACCTGAACTATTGTGTCATAATTCAAGAAGGATATTGACAAGCTGGAACATTTCCAAAGAAGGGCAGCCAATAGTCAAAGGCTTGGAAGCTAAACACTATGAAAAGTAGCTTAGTGATCTGGTCACAGCTGGCTTAAAAAGGATTAAGAGGAGATATCATAACCATGTTTAATTATTTGACAATGCCATATTGAAGATGGAACTGGCTTGCTTTCTGCTGTTGCAGTCTACAACACAGAGCAATGGATTCAAATGGCAGTAAAAGAGATTCCACTTGATTATTAGAAAAAAACCTTCCAGATGGTAATTGCTGTTCAACAGTGGGATATTCTGTTTCAGAGTGCTGTGATTTGAGCTTCTGCAAGAACTGCAGGTTTGGAGGCCTGGCGTATCTCACTTCCCTGAGGGCCAAATGAGACACAGATGGGTAGAAATCAAAATCAGATTTATTTTCAATGGCTAGATGGGATGTCAGCAGAAAAAGCACTCCAAAGAACTGACATATTGCAATTGCAAATAGAAAGCTTATTTATTTCATTTGACAGCTATTCAAAATACTCATGCCAGCTCCTGATTGGCTCAGAAACTGACTGGCTAGGATCTGTAATTGGTCTGGCAGTCCCTCAGCCATCATTGCTGGTTGGTCCCAACCATGGTGGGAAACTCAAACTGTAATTGGATTATTTTGAAGAGTCTTCCATTTATTGATCTGACCCCGAAAGAGGTGCAATCAGAAAGGAATGTAATGTGGCACTTTTGATGGGCTAAATGTTTGAGCTCCAGTGGGAACAATGGTATTAGTCCAGATATACAATGGGTGCTTTAAAGTGATTATCACCTCAGTGGTGTGTTGCAAAAGATGTATCTGGTTTGGGGCATGGAAGAGGAAACATTTCCAGATCATATCAGGTGAAAACACGAAAAGGATCCCAGGCTCTGATACAAGTTCATTGTGTGTTTCCCCCATGTCTCCCAGTTCATTGTGAAGAGATTATAATAATATAAGGGAAAGTTTCCTTGAGTCTGGGGTGTTGAGTGTTGTGCAACATTCTAAAACAATTCATGAAGGGTTACTACAGGACAAGAATGCACACACTCACTGTATGTATCAATGGAGCCATGTCTAGAAGTTCATATAGTTCATATTTTGGGGTCTGATTTTTTTTCTTCAATAGCAAGTGTCTGGTGGAGTTTCCTTCTCTGGATATTCTTAAACAGAAGCTGGGTGGCAATCTGTCAGGGGTATTTCGTGCATTCCTGCCATGCTATTGAGAACATTCATTAATGATCTGGATGTAGGAGTGAATTCTGAGGTAGCAAAGTTTGCAGACGACACTAAATTGTTCAGGGTAGTTAAAAATGAAACTGATTGTAAAGAGCTCCAGAGAGATCTCTCGAAATTGAGTGAATGGGCAACAAAGTGGCAAATGCATTTTAACCTAAACAAGTGTAAAGTCATGCACATCGGGGCAAAGAACCCCAACTACACCTACCAATTGATGGGGTCAAAGCTTTCCGAGACAAACCAGGAAAGGGATCTTGGGGTCTTGGTGGACAGCTCAATGAAGATGTCAACCCAGTGCGCAGCAGCAGTGAAAAAAGCAAATTCTATGCTAGGCATGATCAGAAAGGGAATCGAAAATAGGTCAGCAAATGTTGTATTACCTCTCTACAAATCGATGGTAAGGCCACATTTGGAATACTGTGTACAATTCTGGTCACCGCACCTTAAGAAGGATATAATGGAACTGGAAAAGGTACAGAAAAGGGCAACAAGAATGATCCAAGGGATGGAGCGGCTCCCTTATGAAACCAGGTTGCAACGCCTTGGTCTTTTCAGCCTTGAAAGACGGCGTTTAAGAGGTGACTTGATCGAAGTGTATAAAATCATGCATGGGATAGAAAAGGTGAATAAAGAAAAACTGTTTTCTTTGTCACAAAACACTAGGACTAGAGGGCACTCCCTGAAGCTCCAAGGTAGGAAAGTTAGGACTAATAAAGGGAAATATTTCTTCACCCAGAGGGTCATTGGGTTATGGAACTCACTTCCAGAAGAGGTTGTGACAGCTGTCAGCCTGAACAACTTCAAGGCAGGATTAGACAGATTCATGGATACCAAGTGTATCGGTAGTTACTGAAAAGGACATTCAAGTGCCACCTCGGAGTTGGTTGAGGTAGGCAGGATTTCCCTGGGTACTGGTTGTGGGGGGTCGGGAGCAGGTCAGGGTTTTGCCCTCCCTTTTGCTCGAGATCCCCGTGTACAACTGGTGGGCCACTGTGTGATACAGAATGCTGGACTAGATGGGCTGAGGTCCGATTCATCATGGCTCTTCTTATGTTCTTATGTTCTAACATAGCTGCGCTGGGCAGGGCACGTCTGTAGGATGGAGGACCACCACCTCCCAAAGATATTACTCCACGGGTCAGCACAAGAGAGGCGCCCCCAAAGTATAAGGACTCCCTGAAACAACAGCTCAGGCTCGGCCAAATTGATCACCAACAATGGTCCACCCTGGCCTCACATCGGGAGGCATGGAGATGCACTATCCACAATGCTGAGGCCTCTTTCGAGAAGACACGCCGAATGGGTCTCGAAGAGAAACGACAACACAGAAAGAACCGCAACTTGGAAACAACATCACCCAAGGAGAATTTCTACTGTGCTTTCTGCAACCGAACTTGCCTATCTCAGATTGGCCTTTTAGTCATCAACGTGCTTGTAAAAAGCGTGGGATGAGACCTTCCTAAGAATCTGCTTTCGCGAAGTAATGCTGAGAAGAAGAGCATGTTAGAAGGGAGTTGGAATGGATGGCCCTGTGGGGTTCTTCCAACTCTATGATTCCAACTATATGATTCTACCCCAAATACTAAGGTGGAGGAAGGTGAATCAACACATCCTTGACTTGGCTTTGCGAGTTTTTTCTATCTCTCACTGAAATTTCATTCTTTTCCTCACTTGCTTTCTTTGCCCTGCAAGTTTATTTTACCATTTCGCTTTCCTTCACAGACAAATATAGTGTTATTTGTTTACTGGTATATTTTCCTGTCACCCCCAAAGGCTACACACTTGGCAGATGGATGAATTATTTTCAATTAGATTTGTTTTTGGGGAGGTGGAAAGGGAGTAAAGTCATTATTATTTTTGGCTTTCAGGGGATGATATTTGTTATTGTTGTTCTTTTAATTATTCCTCCTGGTGTGTTTTCTGCTTCCACTTACAATATATGTATGTGCTCTGATCTCCTGTTCCATTCAAAACTGAATATAAGCATTTACAGTGTAAATTGATTCCCCAAACATTTATCTTATGGCTGTATATTATTTGTTTGTGTATAAAATATCAGTGGGTTCAAAGTGCAGATCTAATTTGGACTCATAAAAATTTTGTGTTGTGTGCAAATTATAACCACAATAGCATTTTTGATATACCTACAAGACCTACACTCAATACTCATTTATTTCATTGTATCTACTAATGTGCACTCACAGAGCTATCCTTTGATCCAGTTATATTTATTAATCTTGTGCATTTGTATAGAATTGCTATCCATTTATGTTTGTTTCATTTGTAAGCCCCCTTTTTTGTTTTCAAGCACCTCCCGAAAACAGGCACCTTTCCGAATGGATGTTTTTGTTCTGCATCCGAAAAAATAATATTTTCAACCCATTGGCCACTATGGGCAAGCTTCCCCAGGCTCCCCTTCCCATCAGTTTTAGGGCTAGAGGGGTGAAAATTGCCACACATGGAGGGCACTTCTACCACTTTTATCACTCCAAGATTTATAACATTTCGGTCATCTCCTGATTTTTAGGAATTGTTTCCTTTCTATAAATAAAAAAAAATATAAATAAAATCTCCTTAAAAACGTCCCCTCTTCCCCCTGCTCTCTAAATTCTCCAGAAGCAGCAGCAGGACGGAGGCAGGGCACACACACACACACACACACACACACACACACACACACACACACAGAGCCCAGGGCCCAGTCCCACTATTTCACTCCTTCCTTAACTGGTGGCAATGAAGGAGTGGAATTCCCTTCCCATCATTTTTGGCAATGGCATGGTTTGTCTGTATATCCTTCATTATGACCTGGATTAAAAGCATCAGAGTTATTTAAGGTACCACTCCTGTGATGCTTTCTGCTCAGTTTGCAAAGGAGAACTGGGTTTAAAGAGAGGGCTTAAGATAATAATAATACTTTATTTATACCCCACCACCATCTCCCCAAGGGGACTTGGGGCGGCTTACATGGGGCCAAGCCCAACAACAACATCAATAAAACAACAAAGCAGCACAGTTAATATAAATCACATATAAACAATAACATATACAAATTTAAAACATTATGGTCGGGCCAGATGTAAGATTAAAATTTTAAAAATATAAATACTGGGCGTGGACAGAGGTAGGATATATCTAAGCAGGAGGGTTTTAAAGGATAATGTAAGGAGATCAACCCAACGGGTAGTTAAAGTGCTTCTGAGGACATTTTGCAAGGAACTGGTCAGAACAGGGCATTGTTCACTTTATTCAGGGAAGGCACACTGGAACAGCCATGTTTTCAGGCTCCTCCTAAAGACTTCCAAAGTGGGGGCTTGTCTGATATCCTTGGGGAGTGAGTTCCAAAGCCGGGGGGCCACCACAGAGAAGGCCCTCTCCCTCGTCCCCACCCATTGTGCCTGCGAAAGGGGTGTGAACGAGAGCAGGGCCTCTCCAGATGATCGAAGAGATCGCGTGGGTTCATAGATACCACTTGTCTTGTGATG
Source organism: Anolis apletophallus (assembly GCA_030556195.1). Lineage (NCBI taxonomy): Eukaryota > Metazoa > Chordata > Lepidosauria > Squamata > Anolidae > Anolis > Anolis apletophallus. The sequence continues at coordinate 13,897,698 of JARBWK010000006.1, read as the reverse complement.
CTTTCCCCTAGGTTTGCAGAGGAGACGAGTGGCCAGCAGGTGAGGTAAGGCAGGCAGCAGATGAGGCAGAGGGCGTTGGCTGGCTGCATGAGGAGCATCACGTGGCCCAAAAAGCAGGCAAGGAAATGGTGCTGCTTTCTTTCATTTTGAGCTTATTTTCATTCCAGGGGGAGGGCTTCCCATTTCATGCTCCTGCCCCAAACTAAATGAACAAAATAATGGATGAAAAGGGAGAAACGGGTACCATGCACACCTCTAATAATGATTCCTTGAATCATATGGTTTCTTGTGAACACTCTTACAAGCATGTAGTGTTGTTTTCATTGTTGATTTTCTCATTACATTCAGTGACATATGGGAATTATGATATACATATAACAGTAATGAAAAAAACCCAACCACAAAACACTGCATTGGGCAACACCAACCTTAGCTATGCGGCTCCCTCTGGTACCAAATTTGTTTTTGATAAAAGAAATAGTGCTCAGGAGGAACACATCTGCTTTGTTAATGGAGATACTGTTGTTCACTCCTCTGTTCCCATCTTGACCAGACTTTCCTCTGCTGCTTTAATCGCTATTAATCACCATTATGTATAATGGCCTATTATTCACATCAGCAAGCCATCTCTTGACACTGCAATCATCTATTGATGAGTGTCCACATGGGACTCTTAGAGTTGGTCCAATAAAATAAGCCACTGAACCATTCAGGGCTTTATCCATCTTCCTCGCATCTACTAAAACAGCATTTACAGAGAGTTAGCAAGAATGTCATAAAAAGCAATTGCAGTAAAGGGCACCGATGAAGATCAGTTCATTTTGTATTCTAGTCGAAGGAGCAGAATCACAGGGCTTCTAACAACCTACACTTTGAGAAAAGCTTTCACTTCTTGAGTTCTTTAAAAAAAAAGATTTTCCCCCTGCAGAACAAATAATAGCTCTTTCTCAGCAGCTGTGAGGACTCTTTAGGGCTTTTCAAGACCAGACAGCAGTGAAGATTGAAGTGGAAAGGGACTTCCAAGATGTATCCAAACTTTATTTGAAGAGGAAGAGAACATATTCCAGCACATTCCCATTATCCGTTGCGTGGGTGCCAAAGCTGAAGTCACTGAGAAAGCAAAGGCTTCAATTTATGATCAAGTATGGAAAGGTCTTAGGACTGGAGCCAAATAAACTGGCAAAAAGGATGTCAGTTTTCTGCGATCCCATCTCCTGCTGATTTGGTTCTTTTCTCCCATTCCCTTGCGACTAGGAGAAATAGATAAGAAATTGTTTAAAGTTATGATGGGAAACATCTGGCTTTCTAGTTGTTTCTTGAGTCCCATCAACTTTAGACAACATGGCCAAGGATGAGGAATGATGGGACTTAAATGTGTTGTTGAGGGCTTTCATGGCTGAAATCACTGGATTGTTGTAGGTTTTTCGGGCCGTACGGCCATGTTCTAGAAGCATTCTCTCCTGACATTTAGGCTGCACCTCTGGCAGGCATCCTCAGAGGTTGTGAGGTCTGTTGGAAACTAGGAAATTGGGTTTATATATCTGTAGAAAGTCCAGGGTGGAAGAAACTCCAGACAAGAAACTATCAGGAACAGCTAATAATCTCTCAACAAAGGATTTCCCCAGGCAGGAACAAGCTACACCTAAAAACTCTCAGGCCATCAAATGCTAATCAAGGTGGCCAACTGAAACATTCACACCTACCTCCAACAGACAAGAGTTCTTTCTCCCACCTTGGACCTTCCACAGATATATAAACCCAATTTTCCTATTTTCCAACAGACCTCACAACCTCTGAGGATGCCTGCCATAGATGCGGGCAAAACGTCAGGAGAAAATGCTTTTGGAACATGGCCCCAAAAGCTACAACAACCCGATGGGAGTTAAAGTCCAGCAATGCCTTATTAGATCCAGCTGCAGCAGTAAAGACTGTTCTGCTAAGAGTTTGTATTTACTTCCATATTTTTGTGGCAAGTTCCAGGTTCAATTCCTCAGCAGATGGGAAACCGCTCTCTTTGTCTCTAGAAAGACTTTTTAGAGTGGACTGTAAAAGAAGAAATCAACAAATGCTCAAAACTGCTATGAGACACCTTCCTATTTTCTTAATCAGCCTGTCTTAAAAGCCTCAGGTGGAAGGAGAGGAAGAGTCCATCATAAATGGATTAGCTAAATGACAGAAAGATGTCCGTTGAGTCTCCATATGGACAACAATCCAGAAGGAGCACATTATGTTCTAAGTCCTATTATTAATCCAAACTATGGGAGAATCTTTCAGACTTTAACTATTATATTCCCTCACAAAGAACCTTCTCAGCGTGAAACTATAGAGGTGCCTCCTGACATAATACAGGTTGAACATCTATTATTAGAAATGTCAAAATCCAAAATCCTCCCCAATCAAAATTGTTCACATGGGTGGCTGAGATAGTGAAATATGTGCTTTCCAATGCTTCACTGTACACAAATTTTATTTCATACACAAAAGTATTAAAATATTGTAGAAATTTAACTTCAGGCTTTGAGTATATAAATCATAAATTAAATTTTTATACTTGGGTTCCACTTCCAAAATCTCATTAAGTATGTACATGCTATACAATGGTGAAACTATTGCCACAACATACTGTAACAGGGATCAACTGCATGGGATGAAAGGAGGGGTATAAATAAAGATTATTCTTATTATCAGGGCCTGATATTTTATACCAGGTTCTTTATTAGTAATGCCAATCATGATTATTGAGCAATTACAGATGAATACAGATGAATTACAGATGAACCTAGGGCACTTCCAGGCAGCAACAAATTTCGGGTTTTAATCTGGGGTAAAAAAAGTCCTCGGACTTCAGAACAGATCCACATAAAGACCTGTTGGACCCAGATTTCTGCCTCAGTCGTTCACACTAGCAGGCTTGTTGTGGGATTTAGAGGCTCCCAAGATGGCTGCTGTGGGACTTCCACCGAAAATGTTGGCGTTTTAGAAAATTAAGATGTCAACATGCAAATCATTGTATAAGTTCTGTGCCTGGGTAGGCAGGGCATCTGTGCAGACAGGGCATTGTTCCTGGGTTATACAGGTCTGTTCCTGATTGCTTTTATTGTGAAAAGATGTACAACATTGACTAGGGGGCCACCACTTTGTCCTGGTCAGAGAAAATGTGCCCTCCATATGTTTCATGAAGTTTCTGGAACACAAAGTTTTCATGTTCTACCCAACTGTCATCTTCTTTTTAGGAACTGACCAATCAGGAACAAACATCTAAAACCCAGGACCAAACCTACATAAAAATCCTGTGATTTCCGAGTGCGGGATATACAGACATTCGAAGATGCGAATTTTTGGCTCCGAACTGGGATATTCCCGCACCTGAAAATCTCACATTTTTGTCATTTATAGCAGTTGCTTCCATGTTTGCAGCTGGCTTCTGGTCACCCTCCTGCTTGCTGTGCAAGCTCCTAGGATAAAGGTACTTTCTGGATGGGGCTCTAGACAAACATCGTTGACACATTTTTCTCAAAGAACGTTCTTCAGCCAACTGTAAACATATTCTATTGGCCTAAAGCTTTTTAAATTTTTGTGTTGTGTGCAAATTATTTAAATTGCAAATAATTTAGGAGCATATAAATTATTTTCCTAAATCTTATTCCTAGTCCCAAATTGAATAGAATCACTGAATCAGTTGCATTTAATTATGGGTTAACTCATTATCCATTAGTAGATTCAGTGGTTCTACTTTAGTCAGCTGTTGTATTACCTGGCCATTGTATTCCCTGCCAAAGAACATTCTTGGCCTGAAACTATGGAGGTGTCTTTAAACATCAAATAGATTTTGCAAAGTACCTTTGGTTCGAAAAGGTTTTTTTTTAATCGCAAGTCTCTGATTCTGCAGACAGCATGTTTTTCTAAGCACGTTTTCAATTTTTAAATAGAATGGCAATAAAAAAGAGGATGCTTTTTATTTACTGTCAGGTTCTGCCTGGAGAAGAATGGTTGAAAGTATTGCTGATCGCTATTTCATCCATAAACCAGGTAACCAAGCATATATATAACATCAGCGATATTGATTTTTCGTATAGTTCAATGGTCACACCTCCTGCTCTGGCCTTTTGACCCACGGAGAACATGAAATGAACTGAATCAGTGCATGAGTTTCCTCAATTTGGGTGAATTCAGATTTTATATTATGGCCAAGAATCTGCACTGAGAAATGAGTCATAAAAATTTGCCATGGTATTGTTATAATGCATTCCCCTTCTCCACTTTCATGCTGTGGGCTCCCTCCATGCCTCATGCATAGTGGGCCATTACCAAAAAACATCTGGTCACATGGCAGCCAAATGTACAACAATGATGATGTCTTCCAGGACCTTCAGAAAACTCCTGGGAAGTTTTGGAGGATGCATTGATAGAAGCATAGCATTGGAAGAGACACTAAAGTCCATGTGGGCCAACTCCATTCTGCCAAAGTACTCCTGACAGATGGTCATCCAGCCTCCGAAAAGCTCCAAAGAAGGAGGCTGCACCATGCTCCCAGTCAGCATATTTCACTACCAAATGGATCCTACCATCATTAATCTCTTTTCCTGTAGTTTGAATCCATCTGTCCATTTTCTAGTCTCTGGTGCAACAGAACACAAGCTGGTTCCACCTTTCAAGATGGTATTATTTCCTATTTTTAAACCTGGCTAATAAAGTATTGTTGTTGTGTGATTATCACAAGTTTGGACTCCTGCAAGGCCCTCTGTGTGTGTGTGTTGATATTTTGTGTTGATTTTATTGTTGCATTATATTTCATACAGGAACCTTAGAGGGATCTACTAGGTGACCACAGCAATGGGACGAAGAGTCTTGCATTGATGTCAGACATGGGGACAATGGACGGCACACACTTGTGGTGGCATGCAGTAAAGTTGTAGAAGCTTTCCCACATGGGGACAGCATTGATTTACACAGAACCTTATGACTGCTAAGTAGTGGAAATAAAGAGCTGAAAATTCACGGGGAGTTAGTTCTTGTATGAGAGAAGTACTGTATTTGCCCTCCAACCCCCTGAACAAAAGAGACAATACACAGAATATTGGGTTCAAATTGAGCAACTTTTATTTAAAGTTACCTATTTAAATTTCCTTAACTCTAACTCAGAGGGTGTCAGGAATCAAGGTGTATCCCCAGCCGAGGTATCATGCCCCTTCGGCTAACGATATCAATTTTCGGGCGAAACACCTGGATTCCCTGATTATCCAACCAGGGCAACCCTTTTATGGAAATGAATGAGAGGTCTGTACTCAAGATCTTGAGATCAGCCTCTTCCATTCCAGGGCCATTACACTTTATTCACCCCTCAACTTGAACTTTGAGGTGAATGTTAACTTAATGGCCCTCACCCCTGAAGGAGGTGCCTTAGGTGCACACCGACTATGGGCTTTCCCTAGCTGTTTTCCGCTAAGCCTATTTAGAATATTCCACTCCCATTGCTAGCCCCTACTACGCAAAGGGGTTGGCAAAAAACTCCCTTCCACAGTTAAGGTGGAAGGGGAAAAAATTCCTCACCCGATCCTCTTAGTTAAAGAGCGATCAAAAAATCTTTACTGCTAATGGGCGGGAGTGGTGGGTCGACCGTCTCCTCCTGAGTCAGACCTCCGAATGAGCTCTCAGGAGGCTGGCCTTCCCAAGGGGAGGCCACGCCCCCTGCCTCAGGATTCCAAGAACCTCCTCTTCTCCAGGGGGAGGGGGCAAAATCCTCTCCCTCTTTAGCTTTGCTAAGAGGGAAATCCTGATACTCAAGTATAAGCCTAGTTTTTCAGCACATTTTTCATACTGAAAAAGGCCCCCTTGAGTGAGGGTCCTGGCGGGAAGGTGTTGGCCTTTTGCAGGGATTCTACCAGCTGTGTGCCTCCTCCCATTTCAGCACAGCAACCCAGCTGAATCTCTGTGCTGAGAGAGGAGGAGAGGAAGGTGCATGGCTTCTCCTCTCAACACAGCAACCCACTTGGGTTGCTGTGTCAAGAGGAAAGGAGAGGAGAAGGTGTATGCATCAATTAATGTGATTTTATTGGTATCTATTTTTATTTTGAAATTTACTAGTAGATGCTGCATTTCCCACCCTCGGTTTATACTTGAGTCAATAAGATTTACCAGGTTTTTTTTGTTAAATTATGTACCTTGGTATAATGATGCTTGTATTTTTAAACCGTGGAAGGGCAGGCCTTTCCTTAGAATATCCCACCACTGACACCAAATATGATGATGTAGGTGTGTGTGTGGTATTTTAAATCACAATTATGACAGGTTGGAGGATTTTCAATTAGGGCAGGGTGGAACCATCCTATTCAATCCCACCGCTGCCACCAATATAAAGGTATAGGGTATTTTCAATCCCTAATTATAACAAAGAGGGTATTTCAAATCTCAACGTTGCCACCAATTAAAAAGTAATAGAGTTTAATTTACTTAAGGATTTAAAACTGCACTGAGCTGGAACACTCTACTGGTCAAAACACCTCCGCCCCCTCCCCACCCCGGCTCTGCCCTCTCCCCGGCGCCCTCTCCCCGCATTATACTTTAATATTAAATATAATTAATTCCATCCTCCCCTCTCCCCTTAATTTGATTTAATATTAAATATATTTAATTCCATCCTCCCCTCTCCCCTTATTTTTATTTAATATTAAATATATTTAATTCTACCCTCCCCTCTCCCCTTATTTTTTATTTAATATTAAATATATTTAATTCCATCCTCCCCTCTCCCCTTATTTTTATTTAATATTAAATATATTTAATTCCATCCTCCCCTCCCCCCTTATTTTTATTTAATATTAAATATATTTAATTCCATCCTCCCCTCCCCCTTATTTTAATGTATCCCATCTCCCTTATTTCATCTTTAAATATATTTAATTTTATATTTAATACATGAGGGGAGATGGGGGGAGGGAATGAGGAGCCCCCTGAGGAGCCCCCTGCTTCGGCCTACCTTTTCCAAACGCGCAGGATCCAGGAGTGCCTGGACGATGAGAGAGGCGACGACCGACTGAGTCGAAGAAGGTCCTAATCGCGTCTGTGGGCCTCAGCGATCCAGTAGTAGAGTAGGCAAAGAGTATCGCGAGAATACACAATCCACACGGGATTTCGCTGTCAACGCCGGCGTGATCTCGCATTGACAGCGAAATCCCGTGTGGGTTGCGTATTCTCGCGATACTTGCTCCGAACCCGGAAGTAGGTATTCTTTTTATTATTATTATTTATTTTATTTTTCAATTTTTATTTTTTATTAAAAAGCTTAGGGGGCCATAGGGAAGGGGCTGGGGGGCCGTATGCGGCCCCCGGGCCGCCAGTTGGACAGCCCTGCTATAAACCAAAGGTTCATCTGCCGGGGCCTAGCAAGCTTGGACGGTGGCAGCGAGGTCCTCAGGTCATAGGTTTGATTTGAGTTATCTTCTCTTAGATGGTTGACCTTACAGGGTTAGACGAGCACTATCTGCCCGGGTTTGAAATTAGAGTTTTCCTTCTCTTAGGATGGTTGCCAAAGGCTAGAGAGCCCATCCTGCCCTTTGACGCCCTTTGTCAGACCCTTCGGTTGTGACCTGTATGGCATGGGAGGCCCTACCGGTGGCTATTATACCACCGCCAGCATAGCTCACAACTTCATTAGGGTACACAAGCCTCTTCCCCACAACAAGGGGGCACCAATGGAGAGGCATGTTGAATGTGGAGCATTTAAAAAACTCCCAGTTTTGAGGTTGATGCCATTGCAGATGCTGTACCATTGTAGCCCTCAAAAATAGCCTTGGGATCCATGGGCCATGTTTTTCCCTCTCCTAAGCACAGCAAGTATTGGACAAACTTTTGATTATGGGTGAAGACTCTCTGGATGCATATACATTGTGGAATTAATGTGGTTTGGCACCACTTTAACTACTGTGGCCCAATGCTATTGAATTATGGGATTTGTAGTCTGTTGAGGGACTAGACCAGTGGTTCTCAACCTGTGGGTTCCCAGGTGTTTTGGCCTAAAACTCCCAGAAATCCCAGTCAGTTTGCCAGCTGTTAGGATTTTTGGGAGTTGAAAGCCAAACATCTGGGAACCCACAGGTTGAGAACCACTGGACTAGACTAATTGGCAGTGAGGGCTAAAATCCTTGTAAGACCATGATTCCATACCAGAGTCATAGTGTCAAATTGTGTTGATTCTACAGTGTAGATACCTCCCCTGACAAGCACATTCTGTACTTAGATACAAGACATTAGAAAAACAGCACCTTCATCCTGAATAGTAACGAGGGTCACCTTGTTGGTAGCTCTGTACATAACATATTTCCTTCCCTTGAATTCATAATAATAACAACAGCCATCCATCTCATTTCTCGGCACCTTTCTACTGGATTGAAATTCTCAGTGCGAATCCAGTTCAATCAATATATTCAAATATGCTGCCCCCTAAAATCAGAAGCAACTCAGTGACAAATCAAGCATAAACAGTATGACTCTGAAGTCTGTCCACTTGGCTTGGCTGCAATCCAAGACTCACTTGCTTCTTAATGGAGTCATGGAAGCCACGCAAGGTCCTCCCAGGCTGACCTGTTCCTGGCTTTGGCTGCCCTGAACACACTCATATTTTACTCCCTCTTTCCACTTACATATGTTTTAAACATTTTCTGAGAGACCTAAGAGATAAGCATTACAGGAGCAAGAAGAGTGAAGGTGAGTGAAGGTGCACTTACACTGTAAAATGCAGAGCTATCAAGGTATGGAAGTTGTGGTTATACAAGGTCTATAGCCATTCTGCCAACGAGTGCTGGGGCCTCTCTAAACTGCAAAATTGCAGGATTCCATGGCATTGAGTCATGGCTGTTAAAGTGGCATCAAACTGCATTAATTTCCCAGTACAGATGCATCGTGAGTAGGGATCTTGTGTTTTCTCATCACTTGCAATGGGCAAGATCTGCCTTTGGGGCTGCATAGTGTATGCTTCTGTGTGCAGAGTCATACTGCCCAACTCTCCAAGAAGATTAATTGGTGAAAAGAGTAATCCATGCACTCCAAGAAGATTAACTGGACAAATTACTTAATTAACTGCCAACTCTAAATGAATCTTGCGAGAACCCCCCCCGCCCTATTATAGGTTTGCTGCAATGTTATCATAAGGCAGGGCTGTCCAACTGGCGGCCCTGGGGCCGTACACGGCCCCCAAGCCCCTTCCCCACGGCCCCCTAACCCCTGCAAGACATCAGGGGTTTTTTTTTTAAAAAAATGGAATTTTTTTTTGAAAAATTCCGATCTTGGGGGGGGGGGCGGCGCGAGGAGGGGGGCGACGCAAGTGAGGAGGAGGCGGAGGGAAGCCACGTCAGATGCCCTAGGGGCGGGACTTCCCCCTGCCTCTTTCTTGCTCGTGCAGGGCCGCTCACGGGCTTGCGCGCCAGGGCAGGATCGGCGAGCCGCCCTTTGCCGTGTCCTTGACTCTTGCAGCGGCTGCGCCTGAAGGAAGGTAAGCTCCCGGGCTTACCTTCCTTCAGGCGCGGCCGCTGCAAGAGCTAGGGAGACGGCAGAGGGCGGCTCGCCGATCCCCCGGCCCGCCTCCCGCCCTGGCGTGCATGCCCAGTATCTTGCGCGACCCGCCCCTTTTCGACGGGGCTGGGTGACGTCAGGGGCGGGTTGCGCAGGACGCTGGGCATGCGCACCAGGGCAGGAGCGGCCCCGCCCCCATGAGCAGCCACGCCCCGACTGCGGCCACGCCCCTGCGAGCAGCCACGCCCTCCGCTCCGGCCCCCAAGGTGATCCATCACCTGCATTCCGGCCCTTGGGCCCGAAGATGTTGGACAGCCCTGTCATAAGGCATACAACACCAACAGCATAAAACTACAAGTTACAACAAATTAAATTACATTCCAGAATGCTATCAATTGGAACCATGGAGGTTAAAATGGTGTCAAACTGCTGTAATTGGGCAGTGTGGCTACATCCTAAGACATCAATTGCTTCCTGGCACACATATATACACATATATACATATATACATATATATATATATATATATATATATAGAGAGAGAGAGAGAGAGAGAGAGAGAGAGAGAGAGAGTTTATAACCCATCCTTCTCCACCCTTGAGAAGGCTTACAACTGGCAACAATTAGATGCCAACAGCAACAAACAATCACAATACAAAACACATTAACATTAGATAAACAACAAAATTATAAATATACATTAACATATTAAAGCATTAAAATATTAAAACACAACCAAGCCCAAATCCCAAATCCAAATCAGAGTCCAGAGTTCCTGTCTAAGGGCCTTCTCTGTGGTGGCCCCTCGGCTCTAGAATTCGCTTCCCAGAAAAATTAGGCAAGCACCCACCCTGGCAGTCTTCAGGAAGAACTTAAATACCTGGCTGTTCTGGTGTGCCTTCAATGAATGAATAATAATCCCTGACCTTGACCAAACCTGGCATAAAATGCTCTTGGACAAACTATATCTCATCTTCTGTGCAATTAAATCACATTGTTTTGCCCCACTTGAACCTCCTTCTAGATACACCACATTACTTATCTCACCTAGAGTTTTTAAACATTTTAATCTTTGCAACTGGCCCTGCCCATCGTGATCGATGATTGTGATATTTATTGTACGATGTGCCTATTTTGTATGTTTTTATTATTTTCATTATGCTTTATTGATGTATTAATTTATGTTGTATATTTGCTTTGTTGTGATTGTTAGGCTTGGCCTCATGTAAGCCACCCTGTGTTCACTTGGGGAGATGGTGGCAGCGTATAAATAAAGTATTATTATTATTATTTATGTCCATTGTCACTTCTTATAAGTCATTGCAATTAGTGCTCTCTCTCTCTCTCTCTCTCTCTCTCTCTCTCTCTCTCTCTCACACACACACACACACACACACACACACACACACACACACATGCAATAAACTGTATCAATACCCTGCCCCATCTCCCCAAGGTACTCAGGGCAGCTTTAAAATGAATAAAAAAAATAAAATACATAAAAATAAAAACATTTAATAACATATCCAACAAGATAATCCATATCTTATATCACTCATTGATTCCATACTTTTTCCAATTGGAAGTCAAACTGAAATGTTACTTTGTGAGTTAGCATGCAGCGAGGCACAATATGAAGCTACTTTATACCAAGCTGGATCATTGGTTTATCTAGCCCAGTATTGCCAGCTGTGACAAGCAGGAAGGGCTCTCTGAGATTTCCAGCAGGAATCTTTCCAAACCTTATGTGTAGATCCCTGATATATTTGGTGCTCTTCTATTCATGTACTAATGGGACCCAACCCTGTGCTATGGCTTACCTTCTTTTCTTTATAAAGTATGCACACCCATACATGCCTTTAGCAAAAATGCAGTGTCCCAGGAAGGACAGTTACTCATTTCACTCAAAATGCAAGGACTTCCTCCTTGCACAATTACAACACTTTGCATTTGGAGAAATATAATTTTTCCAGCTGCCGTGTATCTATTTCTAATCACATTGGGAAAGGAAACCTTCCACTCACTGCTTTGCTCCTACACTCCTGTAATTTTAAATGAAAAATGGGACATTTAGCTACCCAGGGGCAGCCTAAGTGCTCTTGCTGCTTGAAGACTTTAGTGTGCATGATCTAAGTAAGGATAAATGGGGTGACTTGGAGCTGTTTTATTTATGGCATTAGTCAAAGGGTGCATCTACACTGTAGAATTAATACCATTTGATGCCACTTTAATTGCCATGGCTCAAGGCCATGGAATCCTGAACATTGTAGTTTAGAGAGGCACTAGCACTCTTTGGCAGAAAGGCTATAGACCCTGTAAAACTACAACTCCTACAATAACACTGCTGTTTGTAATGAAAGCACAATTAATACAACAACTTAAAGCTATATCCTTAAAGAAACCAGATCAATGTGATCTCGGAAGCCAAGCAGGATCAGTCTGGCCAATATTTGGATAGAAGACATCTAATGAATGCCGTGCTGTAGCCTACATATCAGAGGATGGAACTTGTAAAAACACCATTATTCTTTGAAATTCATGTGGTCACCACAAGTCAATAAGTGAAGGCTTTCATGGCTCCACCTCAGACACCAGAAGAGCTGCTAGACCGAGAACAGGCCACGAGAGTAAAGAGAAAGATCCACCCAGAGGAAAAGTGTTCTTGCCATACATCAAGGGAACCATTGACCGCATAGGAAAGCTGATGAGGAAACACAACATACAAAGTATCTACAGACCCACTAAGAAAATCCAAAAAATGCTACGTTCAGCAAAGGACAAGAGGGATCTTCTCACTTCTGCAGGAGTCTACCGTATACCATGCAGCTGTGGACAAGTCTACAGAGGGACCACCAAACGCAGCATTGCCCAGACACGAATCAAGAAACATGAAAGGCACTGCAGTCTAAATCAATCTGAGAAGTGCACCATAGCAGAGCACCTGATGAACCAACCTGGACACAGCATATTATTTGAGAATACAGAAATGCTGGGCCACTCTCACAACCACCATGTCAGGCTACACAGAGAAAACATTGAAATCCATAAGCATGTGGACAATTTCAACAGAAAGGAGGAAATCATGAAAATGAACAAAATCTGGCTACCAGTATTAATGCGGTCCTTGGAGGCTTCTGGATGCCTTGAGTTTTCCCACTACTGTTGCAGATCTTTGATTCCCTTTTTGCTTTCACAAGACCAGTGACCTTTGTTTGCAAACTAATCACCTGCTTTTTCTCTTTATTACTCATTTTCCCTTCTAGAGCATATTGCAAGATCTCGTAATTTACAAAACCCTCCACACTTAAGGTACCTTTCCTTTATCAGACAGCCACAGAGTGTCTGCCTCACCCACCCTGACACGCTACGCTGCATTATTACCAGCTGACATTTCACAAAAGGCCATTTTTCACACTTGAGATTCTGCACACCTTCTGTGATCACCCAGGACTCCATGATGTTCAGATTGGAATCGTTGGTGTTGTACAATATCCAGTCCTGTCCTCTGTCTATCACTGTTTCCTAGAAGGCTTAACCTTGTTCTGGTGGAGGGAGACAGGGGGGGGGAAACATAGCTGAAGGTTCGGTGTGTGCAAGCTTCAGAAAGGAATACATTTCCAAGGGATCAGAAGTGCATTTGAGCCTAGTTAACTTTATGAAATGAAACTGGGAAGCTGAGCTGGATCAGGCAGCACTGGTAGGGAAACAGTGTCCCTCCAAGGCAAAAGAGAGGATCGCTTGCTTTTGATTCCAGAGAGCATTAACAAATATGGTAGTCCAATAATAAGGTTGCAAACAGATGTTGGATGCTATCTGACATTTCTTCAGAGGAGCATAATCTTTGCCTCTAATATCCTTCCCTCCAGTGAGCAGTCAGCCTTTATTTCCTGGAGTATGGACTGGTTTGACTTTCTTGCGGTACAAGGCACTCTCAAAATTTTCCTGCAACATCACAGTTCAAAAGCGTCTATCTTCCTTCGCTCAGCCTTCCTTATGGCCCAGCTCTTACATCCATAGGTTACTACGGGGAATACCATTGCTTTGACTATGTGGATCTTCATTGCCAATGTGATGTCTCTACCCTTCACTATTTTATTGAGATTGGTCATTGCTCTCCTCCCAAGAAGGAAACATCTTGTGATTTCCTGGCTGCAGTCTGCGTCTGCAGTTATCTTTGCACCTAGAAACACAAAGTCTGTCACTGCCTCCACGTTTTCTCCCTCTATTTGCCAGTTACTACCAGAGGTCTGGTAGTAATCCCTTAATATCTAATCCTCCTCCTCTCTGTATTCTAATGAGCAAAGATGAGTGTTCAATTGTTTTTTTGAAGGAGAGGAGGGAGGGGACCAGTTTTATTTCTTTAGGGAGGGAGTTCAAGAGGAAAGGTACATTGTAGTTGCACTACCTATGCAGAATGCAATATTACACAACACAAAATTGATTGCCTCGTGCATACAACTACAATGTGCAACATCACTGTATGCGAAACTCCATTTTGCCTTTTAGGAGGAAACATGTCATTAAGTGGCAAATAATTCACACCAAATGACGGAAACACGTGTACCTAGCTGAATGCAACTTCTTATGTTTCAAAAAAGACAGGAAGTGCCATTGTGGTTTTAAAACATAGCGCGTCCAATATCCTATGTAGTGTAAATCTGCCACAGTGAAAAGCAGACTATATATTTGTGGCCAATTTCAGGTCGAAGAGATTGGTTGCTCCATGTAACCTGTCCCTTGGGAGAAAGATTTCTGAAACTCTTGCTGACGCATGGAAGTGGGAACTCTCCTATGGAAGTGGTTCAGTTCCTTTTGAGTGATAGCAATGGCAACAAAAAAGTGGCTCTTTTGCTTTGACTGCAAAAAAGGCTATGAAGAGAGACTTGGAGAACACTGTATACAGATACTACACACGTGTGTTGAAAACCACTTCATCTCAGCAACCAGTCAGTTGGGAAGCAGCTTGGCTGATCCAACAGGGTTTTGCCTGATTGCTTGAGGAAGGAAAAGATGGAGCAGTCAAATCTAGCCTCTCTTTGGGTGAATCTACATTGTAGAATTAATACAGCAGTTTAACACCCATGGCTCAATGCTATGGAGTCATGGGAGTTGTAGTTTCTCTACTAAAGCATGCCGGAGCCTCACCAAACTGCAAGTCCCAGGATTCTATAATGTTGAGCAAAGATACCATGGTCATACTGGCTTCTGGGATAGTTGGACAGTTCAGGTTTGATTTGCCCTAGGACCCATTTACTATTTTCAGCAGCCAATTGTATCTGTAGAAATTGATCCAGAATCCCATCTCAAATGAGTTGATTTTATTCCTACAGCTTTCTTCACTCTCCAGAGTTCACAACAATTTATAGAAGGGGGAATATGATGACATGGACCACCCTCACTTTAGTTTTCATTGGTGCATATTGACACTTCTAGATTTTATTGAGTTCCAAGTCTTAGCCAAAGGATGGAAACTCCTGGACTATAATAAATAATACAATTAATATCTCAGTGCCTTCATTATCCACTTTAAAATCCATTTTGGAATCCTGGAGACCACAAACCCTTTGACCACCCCCCGGGTTAGAGTATTAGCGGACATTAGCTAAGAGGTGTTTTCCCCTGTGTTAACTCTGCTTGCTAATTTTATCATGTTAATTTTGTTTTGTAATGGCCATTCTTCCAAATTGCACCTGGTTTCATGGTTTATTAATTTGAGTTTGCAAGATAGTTTGAAATATGCCTGGATTTTTCTATTAATCACACTACGCTTCCCCTCAGGGAACAGACAGAGCATAAAGTGTTTATTTTCTCAGATAAATAATACCCATTAACACACTGCAGAGACAAAATGGTTTTCCCATTTCACATACCAGTCTGTTCAGGGAGAGGGATTGAAGAATGGAATTAAAATGAGGCTGAACTTCTTCTACAATGGAAATGGGATAGGAAGCAGATACAAATAGTACAATGCTTCCTGCTCTTTGTTGTTGTTGAGCAAATTCAAGTCAAAAGTGAAAGCATTCCAGAGTTTTATTGGCAGGATTTCTTCACAACAGGTTTGCTGTTGCCTTCCTCTGAGGCTGAAAGGATGATTATCCTTGGCTGAGTGGGCATTTGAATCGAGGTTTCTAGAATTGTGGTCCAATGCTCAAACCACTCTGTGATGGTTTGCTGTGAGTTTTCCAGGCTATATGGCTATGTTCCAGAACCATTTTCTGCTGACATTTCGCCTACATCTATGGCAGGTGATTTTCCTGCTTCTTGGCAGCGGGTTGGATTGAATGGCCCCTGAGGTCTGTTTCAACTCTATATTCTATGATTCTAGGCTTCCTCAGAGGTTGTGAGGTTTGTTGGAAACTTGGCAAGGGAGATTATATGTCTGTGGAATGTCCAGGGTGGGAGGAAGAACTCTTGTGTCTTTGAGGCAGTGTGAATGTTTCTATTGTCAACCTAGACTAGCATTGAATAGCCTTGCAGCTTCAAAGCCAGCTAACATCCTTTGTTGGGAGATGTTAGCTGGCCCTGATTGTTTCATGTCAGGAATTCCCCCGCCCCCTTTTAATGTTGTTCTTTATTTACTGTTATGATTTTAGAGATTTTAAACACTGGCAGTCAGATTTTGTTCGTTTTCATGGTTTCATCCTTTCTGTTGAAATTATCCACATGCTTGTGGATTTCAATGGCTTCTCTGTGTAGTCTGACATGGTGGTTGTTAGAGTTCTTCAGCATTTCTGCATTCTCAAATAATATGCTGTGTCCAGGTTGGTTCATCAAGTGCTCTGCTATGGTGCGCTTCTCAGATTGAGTTAGTCTGCAGTATTAGTCTGCAAAGCCTTCAAAACACACTCCATGATGGCTCTTCTTTCATTTCGACTAATCAATAAAATGTTGGTTGGCATCCTATTAGTGTTTGTTCAAAGGAGGTTTCCCCTCGCATTCCTCTGAAGCTAAGATGGTATGGCTCTAACAACATCACCCAGTGGGCTTCCATAGCCAAACAGGGATTCAAACTCTGGTCTAGAGTCCAGAGTCCAATACTAGTTCTCCATGGCATCATCTTAGAAGCCATTAAAATGTTCTAACAAAACTTCTTTCCCCACCCAAAGACAGAAAACAAACAGTGGGCCATTACTGTCTCCTAGATAGGAAATTCTAGATCCCAGGGGCAGCCACTGAGGAGGCTCTGTCTTTCATCCTCAACAATTGTACCTGTGAAGATGGTGAGACTGAAAGAAGGGTCTTGCCTGAATATCTCAGAGCCAGGGTGGGCTCATATGGGGAGATATAGTGCATTCTTTTCACATACATATTTAGGATTTTGTTAGGTCATATCCAGCATTTTGAATTGTGCCCAGAAAGAGAATCCCAGCACAAGTTGCCATTTAAAATTCCCATCATGCACACCAGTGTTCTTCTGGTGAATTATGCAGAATTTATCCAAGCTTCCTTGCAGTGCTTATAGTTGAATAATCCATCTGGAAAACCAACTAACAGACTTTTGAACATTACACTTTGGGATTACAAAGCCCAGAACTCCCTTAGTCAGCATGGCCAATATCCCAGAGTGTCCCACCAATATAAGTAGGGAGTCCGCTATGGCCCAGTTTGCTGTCTGATACATAGAAATTGAGCCAACACCATCTGGGAAATCTATCTTGTATTGGGAGAAATGGGAGAACACCTTGCAACCCCAAGGCTATGGGAAACTGTTGTTGCACAAGCAGGAAACCTCAACGGTATCTTTTTATTTTGTCAGCTTTAGCTTTGTTGCTCTCAAGTTCCTGCCATTTCTTTCTAAAATACTCCAGAATATTGTTTATTGAGCTGCTGCCAAGCTGAATAAAACACACTTTGTTATTTAAGGCCAAAGTGATACTGGATCACATAATGACATACGCTGGGAACTATTTATTAGTTACAAAGTCCCTGGATATGTCTGAGGCCAAAATTGTGTTTTGACTGCCTGTCTCTGAGAACTGAATACCCTAAAGACACCAGATCACGTCTAATTTGGAAGCTAAGTGAAGGTAGTCTTAGTTATTACTTAGATGGGACACTGTCAATTGATTTCAGGTGCTGTGGGCTATAATTCAGAGGTAGGAGCTGTTCAAACCACCTCTGAGTATTCTTTGCTTAAGAAAACCTTATGGAATCCATGTTGTTACCATAAATCAATAATGACTTGAAGGTACACATGTATACAGTACAATACCCTAAAGACACCAGATCTCATCTGATCTTGGAAGCTAAATTGGGTCAGTCTTAGCTAGTACTTGAATCAGAGTGCTGTGGGTTGTATTTCTGAAGAAGGACATGGCAAAACTACCTCTGAATAGGTTGCTGTGAGTTTTCCAGGCTGTATGGCCATGTTTGAGAAGCATTCTTACTGATGGTTTCAAGAGAATGCTTCTGGACCTTGGCCAAACAGCCCAGAAAATTCACAGCAACCCATTGATTCTGTCTCTGAAAGCCTTCAACAATACAAACCTCTTAATATTCCATGCCAAAGAAAACCTTATGAAATTAATGGAATTGCCAGTTCAACTGAAAATGAAGTTGTTTTATTGGAAATTCTGGTTTGAATCTCTTTAGAAAGGGCTCCAACTTAGTGGCCCTCCGCCGGATCCACCTTCGACCGGTTTCGGCCACTGGACGCAGAGGATGTTGACAAGATTGTCGCAGCCCTTCGACCGACCACCTGCTCCCTCGATCCGTGCCCCTCCACGCTGATTCGAGCTTGCGTGGAGGGGTTACGAGACCCTCTGTTGAATATAGTTAACTGCTCCCTTGAGCAAGGAGCTTTTCCAGAGGAGTTAAAAGAGGCGGCGGTCAGTCCACTGCTGAAGAAGCCCGGGTTAGATCCCGCGGCTCCCTCCAATTACCGCCCAGTGTCCAATCTTCCGTACCTGGGCAAGGTAATTGAGAGGGCAGCAATGGACCAGCTGCAGGCATTCTTGGATGAGACAACCTGGCTAGACCCCTTCCAGTCCGGCTTCCGTTCAGGCGATGGGACGGAGACTGTCCTGGTCTCCATCACAGACCTACTCTGCTGCCATTTGGACCGAGGCGGATCGGCGCTGCTCGTGTTACTGGACCTCACGGCAGCGTTTGATACTGTCGATTACCAACTTTTGACACACCGCCTGGCGGTGGCGGGGGTGAGGGGGACAGCCCTCAACTGGCTGTCCTCCTTCCTCCAAAACCACCGGCAGCGAGTGAAGTGGGAGGGGTGGCCTCCGAGGGCTCCCCTTATGCTGTGGGGTCCTTCAGGGGGCCATTCTCTCCCGGCTGTTATTTAACATCTACATGCGACCACTCGCCCAACTGGTGCGGAGTTTTGGGCTGGAGTGCCATCAGTACGCTGGTGACACCCAGCTCTTTCTGAGGATGGACCCCGGGTGGTCTCTGTACCCGATAATTTCCATCTCTGCCTGGAGGCCGTTACTGGATGGCTGCGAGCCAGTAAGTTGAAGGTGAACCCGGCGAAGACGGAGATCTTGTGGCTGGGCCGCCCGGAGGGGGTAGAGACCCAGTTGCTGACGTTTGACGGTGCGGCCCTTCGCCCGCAACCATCTGTAAAAAGTTTGGGGGTTCGGCTGGACACCCAGTTGTCTATGGAGGAGCAGATTGCCTGCACCTGCAAGACAGCCTTTCATCTACGTCAGGCAAAACGTCTGGCTCCTTACCTCTCCCGTTGCGACCTGGCCACGGTGATCCAAGCCACGGTCATCTCGAGGCTCGATTACTGTAATGCACTGTACATTGGCCTACCCTTGTCGGCAATCCGGAAACTTAAGCTGGTGCATAACGCTGCAGCGCGTCTGCTCGGGAGCCTTAAGATCTGACCCTGTGACTCCAGTCCTGCGCGAACTGCACTGGCTTCCAGTTGATTTCCGGTAGTCTTCAAGGTGTTAGTTCTAACTTTCAAGGCCTTATATGGTTTGGGGCCAGTGTACCTGAAGGAGCGGCTTACCCCTTATGTGCCCAGGAGATCACTGCGCTCAGAGGGACTCAACCTTTTGGATGTGCCTAATATCAGGGTTTGCAGACTGGCTACTACACGCCAGAGGGCGTTTACCGCAGCCGCGCCAGCTCTGTGGAACGGCCTCCCTGAAGAGATCAGGGCCATCCGGGTTCTCCTGCCGTTCCGCAGAGCAGTAAAAACATGGCTATTCAGGCAGGCATTCGGCCCATAGCCAACTGCCACTATCTGTACCTGCGGGTTTGCTGCTAGCATGCCATTGCTAATTACTGCTATTGGCTGGCAATATGTTTTAATTCGGGTGTTTTAACTGTTTTACTGTATTTTATGTAATTTACTTGTTTTTACTTGCACTTATCTTGTAAACCGCTCTGGGCGCCAGAGAGAACGGTATATTAAGTTGAACTTAATAAAATAATAATTAATAAATAATAGTCTATAATCCTACTGGTTGATCCCAGGAGGCCCACTCATTCAATTGTTGAATGTTGAGTACAGAGGTATATTCTACCGATTCACTGGATCTACTCTAGCTGCATGCAGAATATCATTTATACACAATTATTCCCAGGTTTCCCAAACAATCCAAAAGACTATCTCTTTATGCTGTAGTGTGCCTTAAGTCATTCCCATGACCTTCATAGAATTTTCTTGGACTGAGAGTATGTGACTCTATGCTACCAATTCCTTTATCTCACAGGTGCTATCAGATACTTTCGTATATAGTTCTAGTAGGAACTGCCAGATTTAAAAATATATAGTTACCTGTCCTGGAGTGCTGGAATGCAGAAGTCCTGACAGCTCTTCGTCATGATGTAGGCATCAAATTATGCCTTTTGGAAGCCGCTCGAAGAGCGGGGTAAAATGCCATAAATAAATAAATGAAAGGATGGAGCGACAGCATCCCCTTTGGCACAACACAAAAACCTCCACGGCATTATCTGTTCTGTATACAGTGTATACAAACGGCATTGAATGTTTGGCGCTCCCTTGTCGTGGAGAAGAGGATTGCGTACCCTAATGAAGTTGTGAGCTATGCTAGCGTGACATAATAGTCACCGGTAGGGCCTCCCGTGCCAGACAGGTCCCAACTGAAGGGTCTGACAAAGAGCATCAAAGGGCAGGATGGCCTCTCTAGCCTTTTGGCAACGATCCTAATAGAAGGAAAACTCTAAATTCAAACTCGGACAGATGGTGCTTGTCTAACCCTGTAAGGTAAACCATCTAGAGAAGGAAACTCAAATCAAACCTACGACCTGAGGACTTCGCTGCCACCACCCAAGCTTGCTAGGCCCCAGCAGACGAACCTTTGGTTTAAAGGGTGAGGCCAGATAGTACATTGGGCCTTGAATATCCTCTGGGGTTTGGTTTCAGGACATGGATGCTCAAGTCCTATAAGACACAAGTCAACATTTGCTTTCTAGAATTTTTATAATCATAAAGTTCGATTTGTGTGAAAGGTAAATTGTTGTCATTGCTAATTTGATTCCTCAAAGGGTTTTGTTTATTTCAAACAGGGAACTTTTAGGTTAATTTGACATTTATATTGATGGGTTTTGGCACAAATTCAAAGGGGAAAAAAGGATCAGCACATCTGGGTTTTGCTACTCCTGATGATAGGGAACTACATAGTGGCAGCGAGTAGATTGCTAAATCCGCTATTGGTGTTAGCCTCTAATATAGAGGAGCATTCATGGTTGCGGAATCTTGTCTCTAAAACATCTTCAGCACCCTGGATATGTAAATCCCTGAATCGATTCACATCCCCATAGATAAAGTAGCCATGAAACACTCCTTCAACTAGATCAGTGGTTCTCAACCTGTGGGTCCGTAGATGTTTTGGCCTTCAACCCTCAGAAATCCTAACAGATGGTAAAACTGGGAGTTATAGTCCAAAATGTTAAATCACCTTCCTTATCTCAGTTGCCTCAACCTTCCAAGCTTTTGCTCGAAGGGAAGGGACTCCTTCAATTCAGCTTTCACCGGAAATTGGCACTTATCTTTATTATTTACACAATTTACAAGACAACCATCAATCATATCCTCTCTCATCTCAGCACACTGCAAGAAGCACATTCCTTTTTTTATAAGTCCTTCTTTTCCAGCCTGCACAAGAACCTACAAAAATGACATTCTACCAATACTACACATCTCTATGTATTAACTCATGCATTACTGAAACCACATAGTTTAAACTATAAGCAATTCTCATATCATATAATAATACATACTGACAAAAAACACCTGGAGACCCACAGGTTGGGAAACACTGAATCTCTGGTCTCATTTTAGAGACTTGAAACTAGACCTTAGTGAGGTTATTTTGGAAGATTATAAGAGCTGTCACCCCCAAAACAGTTTCTTGAACTCTATTGAAAGCAATCCAAATGGTACAGTGTTGCTGGCAATATGTTCAGGAAAGCCAGACCTGTACAAAAGGGACGGGTTACACTTGAACGAAAATGGAACCAGACTGCTGGCGATTAATATTAAAAAGATTTCAGAGCAGCTTTTAAACTGATTCCTAGGGGAAAGTCGACAGGAGCTGGGCAGCTTCCGGTTCGAGAGGGTGAAATGCCAAGTATGGAGGACGAAATCTACACACAAATGGCTGAGTCAACAGAAAAGATAGAGAGGTAGGACATGGTAGGCCTTCTACAAATTCTCACAAACAGCCAAAGTTGAAAGTGCACCAGAGAAATAAATATAAATGTCTGTACGCAAACGCTAGAAGCCTTCGAACAAAAATAGGGGAGTTGGAATATTTGGCAAAAGAAAAAATATTGATATTATTGGCATAACAGAAACCTGGTGGACGGAGGAAAACAAATGGGACACAAAGATTCCAGGTTATAAATTGTACAGGAAAGACAGGAGAGGGAAAAATGGTGGCAGTGTGGCCTTGTACATAAATGAAGAGCTAGAATCTCATGAATTAGAACTTCAAGAAATTTCAAACTCACCTACAGAAACATTGTAGATAAAAGTCCCAGGACAAAAAACTAATCTAGCACTAGGGATCTGCTATTGCCCTCCCAACCAATCTCCAGAGGCAGACTGCTATCTGGAAAATGAAGTTAAACAGGCCTCAAAAACAAATTCATTAGTCATAATGGGGGTCTTCAACTTTCCCCAAATAGATTGGCCAAATTCTTGTTGTACGCATTAAAGAGAGACAATGTTCCTTGACATGCTTGCTGATTATTCCCTTGAGAAGATGGACATTGAACCAACTGGGGAAAGGGGATCCTGGACTTGGTGCTAACTAATGAACAAGATCTCGTTCAAGGTGTCCTTGTAACTGAGCCCATAGGTACCAGTGACCACAACACAATAACCTTCAACTTAAGTTTGGATAGCAAACTGTCAGTGAAAACTAACACAGAGACATTAAACTTTCACAAAGGGAATTTCACCAAAATGAGAACAATTGTAAAGAACAAACTAAAAGGAGCAGTAAAAAAATCAAATCCCTCCAAAATGCTTGGAAACTGTTTAAAAATACCTTAAAACAGGCCGAACTAAAATGCATTCCAATAAAAAGAAAGAGGCATGGAAAGTCCAAAAGGACACCAGTATGGCTTACAAATGAAGTAAAAGATGTGATTGGAAAGAAGAAAAACTCATTTAAGAAATGGAAGGCTCTTCCTACCGAGGAGAACAGAAAGGAACACAAGCTCTGGCAAACTAAATGCAAAGCAACAGTCAGGAAAGCCAAGAGAGATTTTGAGGCACATATAGCAAAGAATATTTAAAAAAACAACAAAAACTTCTTTAAGTACATTAGAAGCAGGAACCCAACTAGAAAAGCAGTTGGGCCACTCGGCGACAATGGTCAGAAAGGGAAAATCAGTGAAGACAAGGAGATTGCTGAGCGGCTAAATGACTTCTTTGCCTCCGTTTTCACACAGGACAGACAACATATGCCTGCAGCTGAGTCAGTTTTTTTCAGGGAGGGAATTAAAAGAATTAAAACAGACAGAGATAAACAAGGAGGATGTTCTCACATGCCTTACTAAACTAAATGTCAACAAATCACCAGGTCCAGACGGCATCCACCCCAGAGTTCTTAAGGAACTCAAGTGTGAAATTGCTGAACTTCTAGCTAAGATATATAACCTTTCTCTAAGATCAGGCACTGTACCCGAGGACTGGAGGGGAGGCAAATGTAACACCGATCTTCAAGAAAGGATCCAGAGGTGATCCAGGAAATTATAGACCAGTCAGTTTAACCTCAGTTCCAGGCAAAGTGATGGAAACCATTATTAAAGAAAATATTACTAGGCACATAGAAGAACAGGCATTGCTGAAAGAAAATCAACATGGTTTCTGCAAAGGCAAAGAATGTCTTACTAACTTGTTAGAATTCTTTGAGGGTGTAAATAAACACATAGATAAAGGGGACCCAATTGATATTGTTTACCTTGACTTTCAAAAGGCTTTTGACAAAGTCCCTCACCAAAGGCTCCTAAATAAGCTCTTCAGCCATGGAATCAGAGGACAGGTCTTGTCCTGGATTGGAACCTGGCTAAACTGTAGGAAACAAAGGGTGGTAATAAACGGATATTTCTCTGAGTGGAAAGAGGTGAGAAGTGGCGTACCCCAAGGTTCAGTTTTGGGTCCGTTACTTTTTAATTTATTCATTAATGATCTGGATGTAGGAGTGAATTCTGAGGTAGCAAAGTTTGCAGACGACACTAAATTGTTCAGGGTAGTTAAAAATGAAACTGATTGTAAAGAGCTCCAGAAAGATCTCTCGAAATTGAGTGAATGGGCAACAAAAGTGGCAAATGCATTTTAACCTAAACAAGTGTAAAGTCATGCACATCGGGGCAAAGAACCCCAACTACACCTACCAATTGATGGGGTCAAAGCTTTCCGAGACAAACCAGGAAAGGGATCTTGGGGTTCTGGTCTCCGCACCTTAAGAAGGATATAACGGAACTGGAAAAGGTACAGAAAAGGGCAACAAGAATGATCCAAGGAATGGAGTGGCTCCCTTATGAAATCAGGTTGCAACGCCTTGGTCTTTTCAGCCTTGAAAGACGGCGTCTAAGAGGTGACTTGATCGAAGTGTATAAAATCATGCATGGGATAGAAAAGGTGAATAAAGAAAAAATATTTTCTCTGTCACAAAACACTAGGACTAGAGGGCACTCCTGAAGCTCCAAGGTAGAAAAATTAGGACTAATAAAGGGAAATATTTCTTCACCCAGAGGGTCATTGGGTTATGGAATTTACTTCCAGAAGAGGTTGTGACAGCTGTCAGCCTGAACAACTTCAAGGCAGGATTAGACAGATTTATGGATACCAAGTGTATCGGTAGTTACTGAAAAGGACATTCAAGTGCCACCTCGGAATTGGTTGAGGTAGGCAGGATTTCCCTGGGTGCTGGTTGTGGGGGGTCGGGAGCAGGTTAGGGTTTTGCCCTCCCTTCTGCTCGAGATCCCCGTGTACAACTGGGGGCCACATACAGAATGCTGGACAAGATGGGCTGAGGTCCGATTCAGCATGGCTCTTCTTATGTTCTTATGTTCTTATGTCTCTGTTCCTGATCTCTGTGATAGCATGACATCAGGGCGACCTTGGGCAAGTCACACATTCTTAGCCTTCGAAAAACCCCTGATTATTTTGCCTCGGGGTCAACAAAAGTCTTGAAGGCACACATTAATATGATACAAAATATTTCTATTCCACCATCTCTCATGATATCGCAGGGTGGCATACAATTAAAGCAACATAAGCAGTTAAAGGCAATTCTAGTTAAAAGCAACATAATACTTTAAATAGGTTCAATAAATCATCAGTTCAAAAGAAGAGAAAAGGCTAAAACTGTTCAAAGTCATATGATGTATTTTTTCTTCCCAATCTCACTTGTAAATATTGACTTGAAAATGGAAAGCCATACACTTCTTACAGTATCCTCTTTTGATGGAAGTTTGCCCTATTAGAGATGCTGAAGGTGTTAGGAGCCTGATTAACAATTGAGTCAATGCTTGGTCAACCTGCCATGTAGCTTGTCAGTCATTGCTTCCATCACATCGTCATGACCCCAGTATTGAAAATGCCACAACAGGACTAGCTGAGTAATATACTAAAAGCTTTTGGCCTGACAGATTTCAGAAATTCTTTTGTATCTAACTTCACCAATTTCATTCTCAAAGACAGTAACAATTGCTTTTAGCATGTTTTAAAAGGAAATCTTGAAGACTCAGTAGCTGCTGGATGTGTAACTAGCCCCCTTGCCCACTTATCCCTCATGCACTATGGGATTGTTCCAAAAATTGGAAAATAATGTTTTGGATTAATGTGGGGGAGAACATAAATCACGTCAAATCAAATCGATCTGGTATATGGAAGGAACACAAATGAATTTCCATATCTTTACATTTCCTTTAGTTTGCAAAAAAGAGCAGAATCTGGAAAACCCTACAGCATGTGGAAATGGGATAGCCATTTCCCCCTTTGATGTATTTTTCTGAATGAAAATCCATCCACATGTGATTGATGTCAATATGGGATAATCCGAAAAATATTGTTGAGATGCGATTGTGGATACTTCATTCTCATTTGATTGGGTATTTTTTAGAGACACATTGAGAAACCGTGGTGGCGAAATGGATTAAACCCTTGTGCTGCTGAACTGCTGACATGAAGGTTGGCAGTTTAAATCCATGAGATGGGATGAGCTCCCGTCTGTCAGCTCCAGCTCCTGCCATGGAATTTGAAGAGGCATGAATTGAGGGCAAAAGGGAGAAATGTGCCAAGAGGAAGGCACGTCAAGCCAACTCTACCCGGAAGCTCCTTCCACCTGGAAACTGATGTCCTCACTGTGGAAGAACATGTCGGTCAAGAATAGGGCTGTACAGGCATCTATATATTCACTGCCAAGACCCTACACTTGGAAGGCCATCATACTCGTACAATGAGGGATCACCTAAGTAAGTAAACATAATTTCAAAATTATGTATCATATTTAGATTCCAAAACATACCAACCAATGTCTCTTGAGTTTCTTTGGTTTCCCTGCTCAGCTTCCAAACTGCTGGATGACGTGCCAAATGACACATGTGCATCATCTATCTTTAATAGCTACCTTTGTGCCATATGAGTCTATAACACCTGCTTGCCAAGTGACCAAGAAACCAGAGCTTAGCAAAACAGCGGCTTACATCAGCCTATGGCTTTAATGTACATGTAGGTGAAACTGTTCCAATTGCAGCATTATTTCTGGGCTGGTCTACCGCCTTGGCAAAGAAAATCCTGGCAGTCTCACAGTTCCTGAAGGATAATGACAACCTGGAAAGTGCCCAGAGAAGGGCGACCAAGATGATCAAAGGTCTGGAAACCGATCCTTATGGGAAACGACTTAGGGCATGGGGTATGTTTAGCTTGGAAAAGACACGAATGAAATGTAATTTAAAGCCGCTTTTAAAATACTCAAAAAGAAGTCATGTAGAATTTGATTTTGGCTGCTTCAGAGATTAAAAAATAAACCAGTGGGTTCAAATTATTAAAAAATGGATCTCACTTAAACATTCGGAAGTACAGTTAAATCCCCATATCCGAAGACAGCCAGAAATCAACATAAAAGCACCAAATCAGAAACAATTGGAAAGTCATTTCTTTTTATTTATTTCTTTTTAATCTTATTTTTATTAAAATAGTTTGCCAGTTTTTATATATACTTCTGTCATATAAATAAGAATGTGTGTTGTTTCCATATTATCTAGCTCACTGCATAAAATATAATGTAGCAGATTAACATTTTTGTCACAATCACCGACTTAGTACTGCCCCTTTAACACACACACGGAGACGTAGCAAAGGCTAACTAGTTTTATTGAATATAAAAAGGTCCAAAAGGCAATTCTCTTGAAGAGATCAAAGAATAAAGCAAACAGCAAAGCTGTAGTCCAATTAAGAAAGCAAAGTTCCAAAAGATAGTTCCAAAAGCAAACGTGGCAATAAACTTGGCAAGTTCCCGGATTGACTCCGGAACAAAGCAGGGTATCCGCAGCAATGCGAATCAATAACAAGGCAAGGTCTTGGTCCAAGGCGAGCCAAACTAGGCTCCGTGGTTCACTCCGCTTTCACGCCCTTCAGCTCAGACGTGGCCGGAGAACTGAGGATCAGTTCCCACGGGCCGTTCTTAATCCTTCGGCCGGGCCCCTCGACGATCTAGGCCCGGCGTCTCCAGTCTCTACTTTCCGAACGGTGACGGTCTAGGGACAGATGCCAGCTCCTCCTGCCCTGCTCTATGTCCCTGCGTCTGTTATGGGAACGGCCCCGCTCTTCCAGTTCAGTATCGCTATCTCCTTGAGAAGCAGCCTCCCCCGAAATTTCCCAGCCGCTGGCCTCCATCTGCTGCTCGGCCAGGTCCTGGGAACCTCGGCCGTTTGGGAATTCATAACTATCTCCGCTATCTCTTCGCTGCCTCCCATCTCCACCTGGTCCGCTCCTTCCCGGAGAATGCTCCCACTCGAGATCCCATGCTAAACTCTCTACAGGTGAACTGGGCAAAGGCACTGCTGACCAATCTTGCTCTGGGCCTTCCAACTCGTCCTCCGAGTCCCCTTCAGCCTGTGCGGGTCCCAATGGCATCGGGACCCCGGCGCCTCACCCTCCCAGTGGCACGAAAACCCATGGGTGCTACAATTTTAAACATCCAATCCCCATGTTAGAATTTCTCTTTTCTTCCAGGAAATATTTAGAAAGGTTCCCAGCCTTTCTTGAATATTGAAGGGTGTTTTATCTGAAGGTATCTTGTCAAAATGTCATTTTCTGCTATTTCGGCTACTTTTACTATCTATTCTTCCATTTTTTGGTGATTCTTCTAGTTTTTACATCTGCACATACACCATTCTTGCTGTAGTTGTCATCAGAATTAGTACAATTAGTATAGACAAGTGGGAATGCATCTGGAAAGTAAAAATAAAAATATCCAGAAAATACTCACGGTTGGAAAACTTTTACAAAATGTTACACGACTCCTGTAAAAATAGTCAAAATGCAGCCACAACTGCAAAATACCTGTTGGAAATGTAAACAAATAACGGGATCATTTTTTCATATGTGGCGGCTTTGCAAGAAGGCATTTTTTATTGAAATCCATAAAACTATAGAAAAAGCATTAAAACTAAAAAATCCCCATGAATCCAGAGGCATTCTTACTAGGCATAACAGATTGATCACTTTTGAAGACATATGACTGACTTTACATTCTGAAAGTCCAATTCTGGTCCTGAAAAATGGGTGGATGGATCCTTTCTATTGGAAAGAAAAATGGCAATCCAAGACACGAAAACAGCTTTGGGAGCTATGCAACCTGGCTTCTGCTTACTTCTGTTGTAAATAAGCATATAGGATGAGATTGTGCCTTAAGGGTGTGTAATGCAAATTTCCACTTTCAATTATATCACATAGTGTTGAATTGTTGTTGTGTGCCTTCAAGATATTCCCAGCTTGTAGTGACCCTATTGTAAACCTATCACACAGTTTTCTGGACAGTTTGAATTGCATTTGCCATATCGGTAAGTGATCGCTAGAAAGAGTGTTCCTGGGACCTGACAGCTTCTGAGTTGTGGAAGATCTTTGAGTGGACCTTTCCAGTTACTATGTATGGGGTAAAACCTGGTCAGTGAAGAAAGCTGAAAGGGTTCATGACACCATAAAAATGCCAGAGAGCAAGGAGGAAATACTACGATCAAAAGACTCAGCGTCATAGTGGATGAAGTGACAGATCAAGCAACTTGATTCGGCCACAGCCGAAGTGGAAGAACTGCTGAATGGCCTCTATCTGTCTGTATGTCATGTATAATAATAATAATAATAATAATAATAATAATTATTTATTTATACCCCACCACCATCTCCCCAAGGGGGCTTGGGGTAGCTTACATGAGGCCAAGCCCAACAATAATACATCAGTAAGAACAACACAGCAGCAAAATAAAATACAATACAAAGCATTATGAATAGCATATTAGCAATAAAACAGATAATTTAAAATACAAGAATCCAACACTGTGGGCAGGGCCAAATGTGATAAATTAAAAATTTAAAACACTGAGTGTGAACAGCAGTAGAGTATGTCTAAACAGGGTTTTTTATTTTTAAAAAGGGTAATGTAGGGAATTACTCTAACGGGTAAATAAAGTGCTTCAGGGGACATTATGCAGAAAATTGGTCAGATCAGGGTATTGTTTCCTTTATTCAGGGAAGGCACATTGGAACAGCCAAGTTTTCAAGCAAGTGTCCCCCAGCTTCACCATCTGGATGCGACCAGGAAGGACTGGAGCCACAGCAGAGCCATGTCCCCGAGACCCATCTCAGAAAGCCGTCCCAGAAGGATAACATGGTCAATGGTATCGAAAGCCACTGAGATGTCCAAGAGAACCAGCAGGGTCACACTCTCCCTGTCCAGCTCACTGTGTAGGTCATCCACCAAGGTGACCAAAGCCATCTAGGTAGCATGACCAGGCCTAAACCCAGACTGTGACTGGTCCAGATAATCCTCTAGGAATCCCTGGCGTTGAGAGTCGACCACCTGCTCCAGCACCTTGTCCAAAAAAGGGAGGTTAGATATTGGCCTGTAGTTGAAAACCGTAGGGTCAAAGGAAGCTTTTTTCAGGATTGGTCTGACCACAGCCTATTTAAGACCGGATGGAAATGTCCCCTGCTTCAATGAAGTGTTGATGATCAACACAAACCAATCAATCAACCCACCTCTGACCGATCTAATTAGCCAAGAAGGGCAAGAGTCCAGAGCCGACGTCCTCACCGTCACAGCCCCAAGGACCCCCTCTATGTTATCGGGGTGATAAGCGCAGAATAGAAATATTGTAAATAAATAAATAAATAAGAGAGAAAACACATTTGAAATGTGTTGGAGGAGAAGAGTTCTACAAATGTCATGAACTGCTATCAAAACAAATACACTATACTTTGGACACACAATGAGATGTTCTGACTTACAGTCGCCCCCCCCCCCCAGTCCCACATTTGCTGGAGCTAGAGACACAAGACATTCACAAAAATAAAAGACCTCCAAGACAATAACCCTAAATCTCTAGGTTCCCCAGTGTGACTCTATGGTCAACTTCTACTAAAAGGTAAAGCAACTAAAAGCAAGTGAGAGTCCAAAAATGGCAGGCTAAAACCTGGAACCTCAAGCCATGGCTGATACTGAATGAGACTCTCCCCTGGGCACACAGATGACAGGGTGACTTGGAAGGTGCTAAACAGACTGCACTCTGGCACCACGAGACACAGAGCCAACTTTAAGAAATAGGGCTACAAAGTGGAGTCCATGACATGCGAGTGCGGAGAAGAGCAAACCACAGACCACCTACTACAATGCAGCCTGAGCCCTGCCATATTCACAATGGAGGACCTTCTTATAGCAACACCTGAGGCACTGCAAATGGCTAGCCTCTGGTCAAAGGACATTTAGTATAATGCCAAGTTTTTTAAAACTTTTGTGTTTTCTAAATACATTACAACTATATCCTTGGTTCGCTTCTGATGTGATAAATGAATACTAAAGGGTAAATACAGAAGTGTACTGGAGGACTAAGGTACACTGCCATATAAAATTCAGATTATCTTCTTTGAACTGGAATATATGAGTCTACACTGCCATATAATCAGGTTCAAAGCAGATAATCTGGATTGTATATAGCAGTGTAGAAGTGGCCCTAGAGGTTACTATAGAGAACATTGTAATCAGATGCACAAATATGCAAATATGGAAGGCTGACCATAGTACTAAGCAAAGCAGAAGGCAGCAGGAAAAGAAGATGATTATATTACAGGTGGATCAATTCCATCGAGGAAATCACATTCTTGAATTTCTGAGACCTGAACAGGCTCTTGGAGGTCTTTCATTGAATGTGTCACCATATGTCAAATTTGACTTAATGGCAAATAACAATGATACAAGAATAAACAAACTCACACTTTATATCCTTACCTCAGATAGATGAGCATCCTCTATAAATGGGGACACATTTCCCCCTTATCCTCTAAGCAAAAATAATTTGTCTGACCTGGGAGAACTTGGGAATTTAGAGCCAGGTACTTTGGAGTCCCCAACCATTCTTGATTTACCTGTGGGAGAAGCTACAAAATTGGAGTTCTGAAGCAAACATAGGTCTAGTTCTGAAACAAGAATATTCTCTTTGAGATATATTTATTTATGGGTAATATCAGTGAAAACGATAATGCCAGCAAATGCATGAGATTCAAATGCTTCAGGCTGATGGAAAAATAATATTTCATCATGAAAGTCAATACACTTGATAGCTTGATGCCAATTGTAATTACACCCTGAATCAGGGAAAGACAGGCACTCCAATAAACACAGCCACTTGTTTTAGACTTCCCACCTGAATACAAACGGAGCCCTGTCTTCTCATAACACAGCTGTGCGGCATTTACTAAGCAGGCAAACCAAAGTTTTACCAGTTCTTGTTGGCTTCTTTTCCAGTTTGAGAATGGAAATAGTCTTAAGACTATTTTAATTTCCATTTGGGTCCAACTGGAAGAGAAACGGGTCTGATCATAAAATCATTTCCATAATCAAATGGCCACTTGGAACTACTGCTTTAAGACATCATCAGTGCCGCCTTTGCTTTGATGTCCCATAACAACGTCTAGGATTGATTGAAAACACACAGTGAGATGGTCCAACACAATCATATACTGAAGCCAATTAAGTGCTAAGTCTTGTAGCAAGAAATATATATTCTCCTAATTAGGGATGGAAAAAGAATTTCATTGGGTTTGTAATTCTCAGAAAAAGTACTCCTGTGACTGGTCATTAGGCAAACCATACCCTGTCTCCATATTACATGCATTTGCGATTGTATTTCAGAGAATTCCATGTGCATATATAACTGGATAAAAAGGCATAAACTGGGGGAATACACACAAAATCCCTTGATAATGAAAAAAGTCAGTACTAAAAATGCCACGAAGTACATACTAATTTTCCTTAAACATGCACACATTATTTTCAAAGTGGTCCAGACAATATCTCGCAATCGAACACAAAATGAGGATTTGACAAGAATCCAAATGAGATTTTGTGTAAGTGAGACAGAAAATTTCATCTGTAAAGATGACTGCTGAATTCTTAATGGTTGTATTTTCGACTGTAAATTTGTCTGGGTGTTTGTCGTCCAGTACAGTATTTATTTATTATTTACATCATTTCTACCCAGCTCTTCTCAACCCCCGAGGGGGGACTCAGAGCGGCCTAACAAAAGGCAACAATTCGATACACAATATAAATACAATATAAAACCATAGACATTCAGCATTAAAATACAGTTAGCATTAACAGATAATACACATACACTTAAGTTAAAAACAGTGTTCCGTCCACAACATAAGTATTGAGCCATATCCATCAACTTGCCATTACAATTCCAATCCAAAGTGATGCATTGTGCTAATGTGCAAAAGCCTGGTCCCACAGCCACGATTTCACTTTTTTCCTGAATGCCAGGTGGGATGGGGTTGATCGTATGTCGCTTGGAAGCACATTCCACAGACGGGGAGCCACCACCGAGAAGGCGCTATCTCTCATCCCCACCAACCACGTTTGAGAAGTTGGCGGGAGCGAGAGCAGGGCCTCACCGGCTGATCTTAGATTACGAGGTGGGACGTAGCGGCAGATGCGTTCAGACAAGTAAGCTGGGCCAGAACCGTATAGAGCTTTAAAGGTCAAAACCAGCACTTTGAATTGAGTTCGGAAGTGGACAGGCAGCCAGTGGAGTTGACGCAACAGAGGGGTAGTATGCTCCCTGTATGTAGCTCCGGTTAGTAATCTGGCTGCCACCCATTGGACTAGCTGCAACTTCTGAACTGTCTTCAAAGGCAGCCCCATGTAGAGTGCGTTGCAGTAATCTATTTGGGATGTGACCAGAGCATGGATGACCGTAGCCAGATCAGACTTCCCAAGGTACGGGCGCAGCTGACGCACGAGTGTTAACTGTGCAAAAGCTCCCCTGGCCATCACCGAGACCTGGGTTTCCAGGCTCAGCGATGAATCCAGGATCACTCCCAAGCTGCGAACCTGCATCTTCAGGGGGAAATATTAAAAACTAGCTGTACCCGGCACGCGTCGCTGTGCCCTATTTTGGAGATGCGAGGAAGTCTGAGTATGTAAGTTGTTGTTGTTGGGGTCATGGCTGTGTTGTTGTGGGTTGTTTTGGTGGGTGGGATGTTGGAGTCCTGTGGAGTTGTTGTTGTGTGGTGTTGCTGGAGTTCTGCATAGCTTGTGGATATGCAATGTTTTTTGTCTTTCCGTCTGCTGTGTTGATGTAGAGGTTGATGCGTGTGTGGGTGGGGTACTTTGGAAGTGAGTGGAGGTACTTGAAATCCCATTATCCATGGTGTGTCCTCCTCTAATCTGCAGTCGGATTGAGTGTGGGTCATGGGGTGCATTGTTTGCCAAATTTGGTCTTTATCGGTCTTGGTTCTTGGACACAGTGGTCTGTGGGGAATGATGGGTTTTGAAGTACTACAAATCCCATTATCCATGGAGGTACTTCAAGTCCCATAATCCATGGTCCACCCTCCTCCAAACTGTAGTATAATGTAGCGTGGGTCATAGGGGCTCTGTGTGCCAAGGTAGGTTACTGTAAATTCAGGCCATACGCAGTGTCCCATGAGCTGAGGCCTAGTCAAGAACAGCAAGTTAATGAAGCCTTACTGTCAATTCAGGCCATACACAATGTCCAATGAGCTGAGGGCTAGTCGGGAGAATCAAGTTAATGAAGCCTTACTGTCAATTCAGAGCGTAAACAGCATTCCATTAAGTGAGGCCTAGTCAGGGACATTAAGTTAATGAAGCCTTACTGTCAATTTTGGGCGTGGTCTGTGATTTGTAGGGGTGTAAATTTTCTGTGGGAAGTGAATTGGGTGTTTGTGTTTGTGCCTCAGCCCTTTGCCTTATCCTCCTCTGACAGTTTGTTATGGGTTGGAATGTTCATGTTGGCTGGCCAGTACAGGAGTTATGCAAATCCGCCCTTATTGGCAGCCAATCATGTTGTCAGAATGTAGAGGCTGGGAGAGTTGTTGGCAGCCCCGGAGGATGCTGGGAAATGTAGTTTTTCTTTACTCGTTGTTTTGGGGGCCTTTTAGGTTTTGGGGGGGAAGTTTCTTTGCTACAAACGTACCTTGCTTGAGGCGTATTTCTGTTGGCAAGTTTGGTGTTTCTGCGTTGTAAGGTTTCTCTGTTTGGGACGGTCTTTCCATGACGACTCGTCCTTTATATATATAGATATTACATAAATATTGAAAAATCAAATCAAAATAGTGTATCAGACATGCACGATTAGTGGTCAAATCTACAGTAGACATGCTGAATCAGTGGTAACTTGAAAGGTCAATAGATATATTGCTGAGTCAATTTTGAAAATCAAAACATACAGGATGGGTGACATCTGACTTGACAACAGTCCATGTGAAAAAGATCTTGGAGTCTTAGTGGACAAGTTGAACATGAGCCAACAGTGTGATTCAGCAGCCAAAAAAGCCAATGGGATTTTGAGCTACATCAAAAGGAATATAGTGTCTAGATTGAGGAAAGCCATGGTGGGTCTGTTTAGCCTGCAGAAGAGAAGGGTGAGAGGGAGACATGATCACCATGTTTACATATTTTCAATGATGTCATAAAGAGGCGGGAGAAGGTTTGTTTTCTGCTGCCTTGGAGAATAGGATTTGGAGCAATGGGTTCAAATGACAGTAAAGGAGATTCCACCTGAACATTAGTAAGTACTTCCTGACTGAAAGAAGATCTGTTCAGCAGTTGAACTCTTTGCCTCAGAGACTGGTGGAAGCCCCTTCCTTGGAAGCTTTTAAACAGAGGCTGGATGGCCATCTGTCAGGGATACTTTGATTGTGCTTTTCCTGCATGGCAGAAAGGGATTGGGCTGGATGGCTCTTGGGGGTTCTTCCAAGTCTATGATTTTATGATTCTATGAACTAGTGTATAACAGTGAACTGGTGTCCACTCATTCAATTTCTTTTGTGGGACTCTGTAGTAATTTCTTCTGCACTAGGACTCTTCCCATTTTAAAAAAAATAACTCCATAATTTGCTGAGATGGTCCTAGGTTTTGAAGAGCAGCTTTTGAAAAAAAAATGCCTTGGAGTATTAGTGTCATAGTGCAAGAGTATTGTCATTCATAGCATTGTAGAAACACAGAGTTGGAAAAGTCCAAAAGAGTCATTGAGTCCAACCACTGCCACACAGGAATACACCATAAAAACATTCCCAGTCTATCCAGACTCAGGTTAAAATCTCTGCTCAAGCACCTTTTACCATCAGGAAGTTTTTCCTAATGTTTAGGTGGAATATCTTTTCCTGACTCCATGGCTTAGGCCCCTTTCCACACTGTCATATAAAATCCAAATTATCTGCTTTGAACTAGATTATCTGGCAATGTAGACTCATATAATCCAGTTCAAAGCAGATAATTGGGATTATCTGCTTTTACAAACTAGATAATATGGCAGTTTACACAGGGCTGAAGATACTCCTAATAAGGATTCATGGTTTCCAGACTTTTGGCCATTTTGATTGCTCTCCTCTGGATGCATTCCAGTTGGTGGATATCCTTGAATTATGCAATCTGGACACAGTATTCCAGGTGAAGTTTACCAGCTGTGTTTTTGAAGGCTTTCATGACCGGAATCACTGGGTTGCTGTAAGTTTTTTTGGGCTGTATGGCCATGTTTCAGAAGCATAACCTTTTGAGGATGCCTGCCATAGATTCAGGCGAAACATCAGGAGAGAATGCTCCTGAAAAATGGCCATACAGCCCAAAAAAACTTACAGCAACCCAGTTTTCCAGCTGTTAGGAATTCTGGGAGTTGAAGCCCAAAATATCTGGGGTCCCACAGGTTGAGAACCACACTATACTTCTATTGATGCTGCCTAGGATTATATTGGCTTTTTAAAGCTACCACATCACACTGTTGACTCCTGTTAATGCTTATGTTCTACTAAGACTTCCAGATTCCTTTCACTTGTACTATTTTCAAGCCAGGTGTCACCCATCCTATATCTGTACATTTCATTTTTCTTGCCTAAGTGTACATTTCTCCCTGTTGAAATTCATTTTGCTTATTTTGGCTCAGCTTTGAATTCTGGCCTTGTCCTCTGGAGCATGAGCAATCCCTCTTAATTTGGTGTCACCTGCAAATTTGATCAGCATGCCCTCTATTCCATCATCCAAGTCATATGTATCTGTACTTGCCTTAACTACTTTGGTCACCACTCCTAGAGGGCAGAGAAATGCTGAACATGAGGACAGCGCATCACTATTTCTTTTACCAGGCAGTGCCAAGGGGACGTGGGCTGGCAGCAGCCAGGCATTCCCACCCCATAACATCTAATTAGGCCTTGAGCCAATCTCTGCCAGGAGCTTCATTGCCACACATATATGAAATGGGAAGACCCATGCTCAGATTACAAAGCTAACCATGACATGGTAATGATGGAGACAACGGAGAAGGCAGTAGCATTGCCAAATGGATGAGGGGAGTGTCCAATGGCTGTACTCCTGTCTGAATGCGTTGCTGATTCCTTCTTGTAATCCTTTAAGGAAAAGTCTCCCATCCCACCCTTGTTTTTAATTTGGGTCTGAATTTCTCCTTGCTCGTAACTGTTTGCAGAAGAGTCAGAAAGGGGTTAATCAATCTGAGGAAAAGGGAAAAAAACTGGTGGACCCTGCCAAGCTTCTCTCGATTTTTCCCCGCTGATGGCAATTATCCGGAGGTTGGCAGCAGTCCCAGAAACACGCAGCTCTGCAGTCCCGCTGCTGGGGGCCCCCGCTCCACAAAGGCAGCCATCCTGAGGGGCTCACTTGGTGTGGTGCCCAGGAAATGACAAACAGAAAAGGTCACACATACTCCAAAAAAAGAGACATATATACACCGTTTAGAAAATGCTGTGGTTCCTCACTGCTCTCCTCCCTCCACAACCCACTAACATCCCTGTAAATGTGCAGGGACTTTATAACGTTTAGCAGGAGCAGCAAATAGCAGCACAAAGAAAGGTCTTTAAAATAAATTATTATTTTGTTTCAATTAAAAGGGAGGGAGGGGGGACCAGACACCACATTGCTCAACCCTGATCCCTACAGGAAATAATTTCACACTTGGATAATATACTCAGTATGCTAGCAAAGGCTAATTTGTTGTTGCCTTAGCCTCGGCTTATAAATTGGTCAAGCTCGCTGTCTTTTTCGTTTACTCCCACCTTTTAAATCATGGAGTTTCTTGCTGTGGAATATCCTACCCATCTTTTTTTCTCCTCTGTATCAAATTCATGCAGCCGCCTAGGCATGTCAAGGGATAGTTTCCCATACACCGCATGATCCCTGGAATTTATCTTACAGCAACCCAATGTTTTTTAGTTGCAGAGAGCTGCCTGTATCTCCAAATGGTTTAAAAAAAATGACATACATGAAAATGCTAGAAGACATTTTAGTATCCAAATCAATCAGCACAAAGTGAAAGGGAAAGCAAAAGGGATCAAGATGGAGGAAGACAAACACTTGCCGGCATTTGCTGGATGACACACACTTCCCGTTTATTTGGGCGCCATTTTGTGCGGAGCAATTAAAACGCATGGCCGGATTGGCCTCTCTGCCAAATACAGATGGATTGGGATACTGGGAGACAAAGCGACAATCAGGAAAGCAAATTGAGAGCAGGGCATTATGTGCTAAAGCGCATAATGTGCTAAAGCGCAAAACATTTATCAGCATGACCGCTCAAAATTTTGGAAGAACCGAGGGGGAAATTTATGGCTGGGGTGGCAGTGAAAATGGCATAGGTTCATTCAAATTGACAGATGGCACTGAACATGTTTTTGTAAAAAAAAAAGACTTTGGAATCAGTCCCCTTAAAACATACATGCACACTAGACCCATGCTCATAGACTCTCATTTGCTTCTAATTTTTCTAGGGGAGACACCTAAATGTTGAAGTACAACAGAGAAGTAGAAAAGTCCTGCCATTGAGACATGCATTGCAGCCTATATATGAATAGCGTTTAAAATATCCATTAATAGATGGTTCCAAAGAGCTCTGAAAGAGATATATAATCACCAAGGTAAGGGGATATGAATGTGTATTTTGTCTGCAGCTCAGATGCAATGTATGTATGTATGTATGCACGTATGCATGTCTGCATTGGCAGTTTTCTACAAGGGGTCTCTCTCTTCAATTATCTCTTGTCATTGGGACTGGACCAAGATATTTTGCTGCCTGAAGCAAAGCTGGCATTCTATCCTTTGCACCACGAGAGTTGGAGATGGCCATTGAAAGAGTCATACTATGCCACAGAGACACCGTTTCTACCATGGGCTTTAGTGAGGGGCAAAAAATTCCGGGACCTTAGGAAAGTTCCACATACACACCTGTCGGTCCCAGGATTTCTGCCTCCATTGTCCAGACATCATGCTTTGTTCTGAGATTTAGAGGCTCCCAAGATGGTTACCGGAGGCAGGACTTCTACTGGAAAGTGGCAGATTTTTTTAATTAAAAAAAGCATCATGGGATGCAGATATGCGGACATTTGGATATACGGATTCCCCTTGGTTTCACTCCCGAACTGCTATCCTACGCTTCCCATCCACATCATTCTCCCTCATCGTTTTCCTATTCTCCTGTCTGTTACATCAGCTAATACATTGATTTAAACCACCGCCAAAACAAGCCGCGACGTCATAAAAGTTTTCCTACGCGACGGAGAAGGGAGATTTGCGGCGCGCCCTAGCAACAGCTTGCATTACGGCTTGGCGCAATTTGTTTTGGAACGGCTGCGGGAGTTTGGCTGCATTAGCCCATTGTGCGGCGACGCCTCTCCCACACATTTCCCATTTGCGGACCTGTTATACCTCATTCGAGGACACACGGACATCAGGACAGTGAGTACCATCGCCCGATACGTGTTGGCACGCATGGACTCAGCATTGGGCTGGTGAAACTCGGAGTATTGTATAACCTTACTGTATGTAGCCAACATTGTATTCGCGGGAGTAAAGAGTTACGTTGTAACTTGTAGGATAGTGAAACCTTGCATATGTGTATTCACACTGTTATATTGATTGGGTTGCGATTTTGTGTTACCTATAGGGTATGATACCATAGAGGGAACCCCTCATTGCTTATATTTGATATTACTGTGTGGATAAAAGTGATATTTTGTTACATGTATAGTGGTATTTGCTGGCTTGCGTTTACAGTGTTTTCCTATTATCCACCTGCATGACCTTGACTCTCAGTATTTACATTCCTCTCCGGAACATCCATGTCCCAACAGCCAATAGTAAGCTTTTTCCACAAACTGTACACATTGAAAGTGTCTGGCCATGTTTCATTGTGTACTAATCACTGTGAAAGTACTTGTTGCACCCCAGGAACTTCATTTTTCTGACACAAACTGGTGAAGGACAAAGTTCCTCTTCCCAGGACAAAGTTTTTGCTTTCTACTCAAGTGATACCTTCTTTTTAGGAACTGACCAATCAGGAACAAGCATCAAGAACCCAGGAACAAACCAAGATTAAAAATCCCATGATATCTGATTGCAGGGACATACAGACATGTGAAGATCCGGATATTCTTGAGCTTGACTCCAGTTTCATTGCAGCGCCAGATGAGGCAACTGAGGCACTTGTCTATTTGATCTTGTGGGATTCTTTCCGTCTTGTTCTTCCTGATGACGTGGAGGGGATCCTTGGGACGGTGAGAGGGACCACTTGCATTCTGGATCTTTGCCCTTCCTAGCTAGTTAAGCTGGCCAGAGAGAGGTTGTTGGAATGGTTTGTTGCAATAATAAATGCCTCATTGGGCCAGGGAAAATTCCCGTCCTGCCTTAAGCAGACGGTGGGGAAACCTTTATTAAAGAAGACCTCCCTTGACCCGACAAATTGCAACAATTACACACCTATTTCCAGCCTCCCCTTTCTGAGCAAGGTTCTGGAGCGGGTGGTTGCTCACAGCTTCAGGGATTCCTTGATGACACCGATTTTCTGGATAGTTTGCAGTCTGGTTTTAGGCCTGGGCACAGTGCCGAGATGGCATTGGTTGCCATGGTGGATGACCTCCATAGGGAACTGGATAGGGGGAATGCGACCATGCTCATTTTCTTGGATATCTCAGCGGTTTTCGATACCATCGACCATGGTATCCTTCTGGGGAGACTTGCTGGGATGGGACTCAGGGGCATGGTTTTACTGTGGCTCTGGTCCTTCCTGGAGGGTCATTCCCAGTTGGTGAAGCTGGGGGACTCCTGCTTGGACCCCTGGCCATTAACCTGTGGGGCTCCGCAAGGATCTATTTTGTCCCTCATGCTATTCAACATCTACATGAAACCACTGGGCGATGTCATCCAGAGTTTTGGAGTACGGTGCCATCTCTATGCACATGACACCCAACTCCACTACTCATTTCCACCAGATTCCAAGGAAGCCCCTCAGATACTGGAACAGTGCCTGGCCACTGTGAGGATCTGGATGAGGAGAAACAAGCTGAGGATCAATCCTGATAAGACAGAGGTCCTCCAGGTCATTTGTCTGATTGGGGTATTGGGTGGCAACCTGTGCTGGATGGGGTTGCACTCCCCCTGAAGTCTCAGGTCCACAGTTTGGGGGTCCTCCTAGATTCAGCGCTGACGCTTGATGCACAGGTGTCAGCGGTGGCTGGCAGGGCCTTTGCACAATTAAAACCTGCGCCAACTGCGACCATACCTCATGAAGTCTGACTTGACCATGGTGGTCCATGCCTTTGCTACCTCTAGAGTGGATTACTGCAATGCACTCTTGAAGATGGTCTGGAAACTTCAACTTGTCCAACGCTCGGCAGCCAGATTAATAACTGGGGCGAGTTACAGGGAGTGGTCAACCCCCTGTTTAAGGAGCCTCACTGGCTCCCGTTTGTTTTCTGGTCCCAATTCAAGGTGCAGCTGATTACTAGGGTTGGTTTCAGTGGTGAAGAAATTAAATTAAGTCGTATTTGATCCGTAGGAAATGCTAATTTCAATGTTTTTTGAACCACATGGCTGAAACCGGAAGTGGACTTTGTTTATCGAACCTGGGGGGCCTCATTTTTCTTAATTACTGTAATTAGGTCGTATCTTTCCCTCTCAGTTCTTCTAACAGGAATGTTTACCCCCTCCAAAATAGCTTTTCAGGGTACTTACAGGCATATATCATGGCCCTGTGCCTGGTCGGAGTAAAAGGCCTCCTGCAGGAAGTGAAGAAGCCATGGGGACCATAGAGATGAAAACGGCAGTCCTAGAGCGCCCCCCCTACAGTCCTCCAAGGAAAAAAGCGTTGGAGGACTGACTGAACGGGGGAAAGCAATTGCAGCACCCAGAAATTCAGGGCAGATAGAAGGAAAGCACAGCTGATATGTCTGTAAGTCTCCCTGAAAAGTTGATATTCCTGTTACAAGAAACTCATACTTGTATAAGTTGGTGATACCATTTCTATATATTATAAATCTTCAGCTCCAGAACGGAAGGCAAATGTTTCCCCCTTCATTTGCCTGTGATCTCAGCTCTGTTTTTCTGCTGTGCGCATGCGCTGGAATTAAGAACTAATTACCGAATTCGTTATTAATTATGTTACATTTTATTTATTATTTATTTTATTTTTATTTTATTAAGTTCGACTTGATATACCACTCTCTCTGGAGCCCAGAGCGGTTTACAAGAATGGCAGAGTAAAAACATAAAACACATAAAATACATTAAATACATTAAAAACAGTTTAAGACCCCCGAATAAAACAAGTTGCAGGCCAAGCTGCAATACAGTGGCATGCTAGCGGCAGGGCAGCGGGTACAATAGAGCAGCAGTTGGCTATGGGCCGAATGCCTTTCTGAACAGCCATGTTTTTACTGCTCTGCGGAACGGCAGAAGGACCCGGGTGGCCCGTATCTCTTTGGGAAGGCTGTTCCATAGAGTTGGTGCGACTACGGTGAACGCCCTCCGGCATGTGGTAGCCAGTCTACAGACCCTAATACTGGGCACATCCAATAGGTTGAGCCCCTCTGAGCGCAGTGATCTCCTGGGCACATAAGGGGTAAGTCGCTCCTTCAGGTACACTGGGCCCAAACCATATAAGGCCTTGATGGTTAGAACTAACACCTTGAAGATGACCCGGAATTCAATT
Organism: Anolis apletophallus; assembly: GCA_030556195.1. Taxonomy (NCBI): domain Eukaryota; kingdom Metazoa; phylum Chordata; class Lepidosauria; order Squamata; family Anolidae; genus Anolis; species Anolis apletophallus. The sequence continues at coordinate 13,855,008 of JARBWK010000006.1, read as the reverse complement.
CGAAGCCAGTGCAGCTCGCGCAAGAGTGGGGTCACGTGAACAGATCTTAAGGCTGCTGAGAGCAGGCGGGCTGCAGCGTTCTGCACCAGCTTAAGTTTCCGGATCGCCGACAAGGGTAGGCCAATGTACAGCGCATTACAGTAATCGAGCCTCGAGATGACCGTGGCTTGGATCACCGTGGCCAGGTCGCAGCGGGAGAGGTAAGGAGCCAGACGTTTTGCCAGACGCAGATGGAAGAAGGCTGTCTTGCAGGCGCAGCCAACCTGCGCCTCCATAGACAGCTCGGCGTCCAGTCGGACCCCCAAACTTTTGACAGACGGTTGCGGACAGAGGGCCGCACCGTCGAACATCGGCAACTGGGTCTCTACCCCCTCCGGGCGGCCCAGCCACAAGATCTTCGTCTTCGCCGGCTTCACCTTCAACTTACTGGCTCGCAGCCATCCAGTAACAGCTTCTAGGCCGTTTAGAAATTTAGAAATTTTTGGCAATTTTTTTGTAAGTCATTACGTTAAACATTAAAAAAAATCCCCCCCCATTGGATTTTAGAACCACAATTTTTTCTTGATCAACCAACCCTAGTGATTACCTATAAAGCCTTAAATGGTTTGGAACCCACCTACCTTCGTGACCGTATCTCTCTCCATGAACCATCCCAAACTCTTCAATCTTCAGGGGAAGTCCTCCTTTCACTCCTGCCAGTCTCATAGGCTCGTCTTGTGGGTACAAGGGAGAGAGCCTTCTCCTCTGTTGCCCCCCAACTCTTGAACTCATTACCTGGAGAGATTAAGAAAGCCACTACTTTAGAAACCTTTAAAAAGCATCTTAAAACCTGGCTTTTCCGTAGCACCTTTGGAGAGTAGCAACATAACCTTATACCATTGCTCCCGTCAACACTCCTGTCTCTGGAGTACACGCTCCCCCTTATATAAAGGCCTATTACAACCCGTGTTTATACGAGCTCTCCTTCGCAAATAATCTACTCCCATTATCTCACCGTGAGTTTTTAGCACTGTACATGTCGCCGGCTCTGTCATTTGGGATTTTGATATTGCATTTGTATATTGTTCTTTTATTTACATGTTTGTATTTTACTGTGTTGTTGCTGGTGTTTTTTGATTTTTATTTTATTGTAATTTGTTGTTGGGCTTGGCTTCATGTAAGCCACCCCTAGTCCCTGTTGGGGAGATGGTGGTGGCGGGGTATAAATAAAGATGATGATGATGATGATGATTATTCAGTGAAAACCGGCAGTATTTCTGACCTGGAAATCTCGCATTTCTGCCTTTTATTGCGATTACTTCTAGGTTTACAGAGAACGGTGTGTGGCCAGCCTCTTCATTGCTGTGGGAGCTCCTGGAATAAATATACTGTCTGGATGGGCTCTGAGATAGCAAGATCTGAGAAGAAAGAGGAGAGAAGGACAAGTAGAAGCTAGATGTTTCCACCAAGACTAGTCATTTCAAAATAAGAGCCAATTTCTACAATCTAATGCAAAGTAACTGAATTGTGTGTGTGGAGAGGGGTGGGAAAAGCAAAAAGGAAGATTCTAAAGAAGCTTCCCCCAACGTTGTCTTTTTATTAACTTTGAAATACAGCTCCAACTGGCTGAGGGATTCTGGGAATGATAATCCAATATCTTCTCAATGATACCATTTTATGGAAGGCTGCCATGTATTTTGGCAGAAATAGACAATTGTAGAGTTGGAAGACACACCAGAAGTCACCCAGTTCAATGCAGGAATCCACTGTTAAAGCATCCCTAGCACTGTTAAAGCATCCCTACCAAATCTCTGCTTAAAACCTCAAACAAAGGATATCCACTGAAGTGGTCCATTTCACATTGTCAGCGGCATTGGTGACCTGCAACAAGTTCTTCATCTGGATCCTGATCTTGGTGGTGGAGCTCAACCTCAAGTGCAGCTGCCTGCACTTTCTGTGGGTCAGCTCTGAGTTCTTCTTAATGCTTAATTGAAATTCTCCTTTTTATAATTTTAACTTGTTTGGCTCCTATGGTTTGGAGCAGCAAAAACATGCTTGCTGTATCTTACATGTGAAAGTCATTGAGATATTGGAAGATAGATGCCAATCATATTGTCTCTGAATCATAGAATCAAAAATTCATAGAATCATAGAGTTGGAAGAGACCCCAAGGACCAGCCAGTCCAACACCATTCTGCCATGCAGGAATATGCAATCAAAGCACTCCCAACAAATGGCCATCCAATTTTTGCTTTTAAAAAAAACCCTCCAGAGAAGGAGGCTCCACCACGCTCCCAGGCAGCGGCATATTCAATTGCTGAACAAATGTTACAATCAGGAAGTGTCTTAAGAAGTTCTTCCTAATGTTTAGGTGAAATCTCTTTTCTTCTCTCACAAGTTTTTAAACTGTTCTTCATGGAGCTTGGTTTTCAGATCCTTACCATCTTGGTCAATGTCCTCATTTAGTCTACATCTTTCTTAAATGGTGAGTTCCAAGTCTGGTACCATTACTCCAGGTGGGAATGGTCCAAACAGAACATAGTGGTACCATTTATTTCTTTAATGTGGACACAATAGCCCAACTCCTACATGAGATTTATGTTGCATAAATCCCCACTGTAGAATTGTGCATTGCCTGTGCTAGGGAATTCATATATTGAATTGCAAAGTTGCACAATCAAAAGCATATTCAGATGTGCAGCTGAATGACCCTCTGTGCCCACATGTGTGTACATCTGCACAAAGCACATCTCTGTATTCCTGTGCCTTTACTCATACCATGGCATTGCGTGTTCAACTCTACTTTTGAAACCATGAACTGAATGCAGGTATTCTACACTGGGTCAAAACGCCAATATCTTCCATGGGAAAATTTAGGCATGGATTAGTTATTAACTACCTCATCCCATTTGAAACTTCATTAATTGTCTTCCTTGTTCCTTCATCAAAGTCACTGACAATCATGTCAAACAATGTGACCCCCCCCCCCCACTTGTCAGTTCTATCAAGAATAACAAGGGATCATTGGTGAGCCCTATTTAAGTCTGGTCCACCAACCAACTATATAGCAACATCTAGCTCACCTTTCTTCACCTTGTCTCCAAGAATATCATGGATGAACTCATCAAAGGTCTTGCTAGCTGTTACTAATCATGGTATTCTTCCATAAGCACCTACAGAGTGATTCTTTTATTGATCTGGTTGAGAACATTTCCTGGTATCATCAAACTGACTTATGGGTCAGTTACCCAGGTCACCTTTCCTCCTTTTGAAGATGAGAGCAACACGTCCCATTTTCTGCCTGCGAGGACCTCACCTGTTCTCCAGGAATTCTCAGAGATAATAGTCAGAGTCTCATATATCTACAAGTTCCTTTAGTATCCATGGTTGCAGTTCCCCTGACCCTGGAAACCTGAATTCACTTAAAATAACTAGGTTTTCCTGTACCACCTCTTTAGCTATCTTGGGCTACAACCCTCTCACAGCATCATTTATTTTATTTCCACAAATTGAACATGGTTTCCTTTCGGGAAAGAAGTTGTTGAGCAGCTCTGCTTTAACTCTGTCATCCATTAGTAATTCTTCTGAGTCTCCATGCTTCCTTTCTTTTCCTTTTGCTCCAAACATAGCCGAAACACCCCCAGCTCTTTTAAAAATATATTTTTAACCTCTTTTTACAAGCCTGATCTCATTTCCAGCTTTAAGTCACATGATCTTCCCACTGCAAATATTGAGCTATTCATTGGTACCCTTTCTTCGTGATTTGCCTCTTGCTCCATTTCTTGGACATGCTCTGCTTAAATCTTAGCTCCTCCGAAAGCTCTTTGTGTAGCTGCCCTGGTTTCTAAAGATGTCTCTTTGTTCTCTTTTTCAGTAAAATGCTTTGCATTTGTGCCTTCAAAATCCATGAGCTCTTATATACTATCTCCATAACGTTATTGACATTAGCATTCAAGTTTCCTTTTCTTTGGTATGACAAAATTCCAACAGGATGGAGCCATTTCTATCCAAGATTCCCAACTACGTCAATCTCATTAATGTTTTCATTCATTTTTGTGAATATTAGATCTAAGATAATCAAGCCTTTTGTTGCTTCTTCTACTTTCAGGGAAATAAAAGTGCAACAGTAATTAGCACTCAATTAATTCAGTAGAAGGAAAAGAGAGGACTGGGTGGAAACTTTCTTTACCCAATAGGCTCAAGCAAAAACAAACTTCTAGAGCCATTCCTGATTCATGTTTTTTTCCTCATTGATGTTTTCCATTTTGGCCACACTTAGGTTATTATTAGTACACTAATAAGTGGTGCAGTGGGTTAAACCCTTATATGAGCTTGACTGAAGACCAACAAGTCAGAGGTTCGAATGCTGGGAGAGCGTGGTTGAGCTTCCTCTGTCAGGTCCAGCTCCCCATGTGGGGACATGAGAAAGGCCTCTCATGAGGATGATAAAACATCAAAACATCCAGGTGTCCCCTGGGCAATATCCTTGCAGATGGTCAATTCTCTCACACCAGAAGCAACTTGCAGTTTCTCAAGTCACTCCTGACATGGAAAAAAAATGGTACACTTGTCCTAATTTTGATGTATGGCAAACACTGGCACATCACACTGTCAACAAAGATTCACATAGTTAAAGCAATGGTATTCCCCATAGCAACCTATGGATGTGAGAGCTGGACCATAAGAAAGGCTGAGTGAAGGAAGAGAGATACTTTTGAACTGTGGTGCTGGAGGAAAATCTTGAGAGTGCCTTGAACAGCAAGAAGATCAAACCAGTCCATACTCCAGGAAAGAAAGCCCGACTGCTCACTGAAGGGAAAGATAGTAGAGGCAAAGATGAAGTACTTTGGTCGTATAACGAGAAGACAGGAAAGCTTGGAGAAGACAATGATGCTTGGGGAAATGGAAGGAAAAAGGAAGAGGGGCAGTCCAAAGGCAAAATGGATGGATGGCATCCTTGAAGTGATTGGCTTGACTTTGAAGGAGCTGTGGATGGTCACAGCCAACAGGGAGCTCTGGCGTGGGCTAGTCCATGAGGTCACGAGGACTGAATGAATAAACAACAACTGCCACATATCCTTACAAACCTTTATAAAAGGACAGTAAAAATTTACTTCTCTTCCTTACACTTTGCTCCCTCGATACAAAGAGTAAGTGCTGGACTGAAATGTTGGGCTGAGCTGGTGAAATCAGAATAGATAAATTAAATAAGTTTCAAATGTTTATGCTTACTTCACATTAGGACTGGCCAGCACAGCTGGACATAGGGTGCATAATACATTTCTCTAGGTTTGTTGGCCTAACAGTCCCTGCAAAAACATTGTGGTTTTCTTGTTAGATAGCTTTTCATTTGTGCTCGATTGCCTTGCCCTCTGCTTCAAGCTCCCTTCACAAAAAATGAATCAAAATAAATGTCAGGTTAAAAGAGGGGTTCAGCCGTGTGCTGCTTCAGAGAATCTTGTGCGGAGACTGTGAAGATCAAATGGGGAATTTAATTAACACCAAAACTGTGCTAGGAGGAAATGAGACCTCCCCCAAAGCATTTACTTTTGTCACAGTTGTGCAAGTTAGGAGGAAAATCATAGGGAAATACAAGGATCAAATCAAATCAAACAATTTTAGATTTCAAGTTAAATCTTGTTGGATAACATAGTTTTCAGCCTGAGCATGAGCAGAGACATATTTTTGGGAGAGTTTTGAATTTCAACTCATTGATTATGGGGTTTTTTTGCTTTCATTTGCATTGCTGTCAATGAGGTGTCAATGAGGTGCAAATGTGTTTATTTTTTCAAATTTTGGGAGTACAGGAAAGCCACTGGAGAAGTACAACATGCATATTCTTTGGTCCTATTGCCCTACTTTAGAGAGCCTTCATAGTATCTCTACAGCAGGGGTGCTCATTAGGTAGATCGCGATCTACTGGTAGATCGCGTAGGGCGTCCTGGCAGGCAGGGTGGGAGGAAGGCTCAGTCCCACCCCGTAGGCTCCCAATGCCGCCCAGATGCAGAAGGAGGTTGGACTGAATAGCCCTTGGAGATCTCCTCCTATTCAAGGAACCCATTATTATTATTATTATCATCAGAGGCTGAATGGCCATCTGTGAGGAATGCTTTGATTGTGTTTTTCCCTTATGACAGAAGGAGGTTGGACTGGATGGCCCTTGGAGGTCTCCTTATACTCTAGGAACCTATTGTTGTTGTTGTTACTATTATTATTAATAGTAGTAGTAGCAGAGGCTGAATGAATATCATAATCATTATTATTATTATGAATAAATTCAGGGGCTTATTTTACTCACATTTAGTTGAATTCAGTCTTAAAATATATTATATGGCTCTGACTGAAATAAATTTCCAAATATTTTGCTTTTATGGCTCTCTGAGTAGTGGGTAGGTAGATCATTTTGACTTGGTTGTTTTATAAGTAACTCGCATGCTGAAAAAGTGTGAGCACCCCTGCTCTACAGCTTCTGTCTGGCTATGGTTAGCAAAGTTATTTTTCTGGTTCCATAGGTTAAATGAAAGTTTGGGCAGTATATCCCTTTAAAAACCCAAGAAAATGGAAATGCAAATAGTATTTAAAAACATGTATGGATTCAGAACATTGAATGAAATTATTCTAAAGTGTAGGTTTTCTTTCCATTTATAGCAAAACTGTTGCTGTGGGTTGTGCTTGGAATTGTCAGGGTATTGCTTAAACAAACAAACAAAATCAGGCCAAAGTGGATACCGAGTTGAAAAAAACAACTGTATAGTAAGACCAAAATATTCAGTGCATTTCAACCTGGCTTCAAATTTGGATGTTTCAGGAGATGTAAGAGGCCCGCCAATCAATCATTTACTGTACTTGATTAAAAGCCATTTCAAATCCTATAACATTTTATAATTGTAGTAAAAGAATACCTGTACATCTGCATCTATACACACAAGTCAGATTATTGAATCCCTTCCATGAATGTGAGAGATGGTAGTGGGTCTCTCAAGCATAGTAACCTACTGGCAAGGCAGAATCATAGAATCATATAATTGGAAGGGACCTCGTGGGCCATCCAGTCCAACCTTCTGCCAAGAAGCAGGAAAATCACATTCAAAGCACCCTCGACAGATGGCCATCCAGCCTCTGCTTAAAAGCCTCCAAAGAAGGAGCCTCCACCACACTCCGGGGCAGAGAGTTCCCCTGCTGAACAGCGCTCTCTCACACAGTCAGGAAGTTCTTGGTAATGTTCAGGTGGAATCTCCTTTCCTGTAGTTTGAAGCCATTGTTCCATTGTGTCCTAGTGTCCAGGGCAGCAAAAAACAAGCTTGCTCCCTCCTCTCTATGACTTCCCCTCACATATTTATGCATGGCCCTCATCATGTCTCCTCTCACCCTTCTCTTCTGCAGGATAAACATGACCAGCGCTGTAAGCCTCTCCTCGTAGGGCTTGTCCTTCAGACCCTTGATCATTTTAGTCACCCTCTTCCTCTGGACACATTCTAGCTTAGAGTCACCATCTCCCTTCAGTTGCGGTGCCCAGAATTGGACACAGTGTGATTCCAGGTGTGGTCTGACCAAGGCAGAGTAGAGGGGTAGCATGGCTTCCCTGGATCTAGACACTATACTCCTATTTATAGAAGCTGAACAACAACCAATTTGATCCACAGCCCTTCTAACATTTCTAGCACAGCACACAAGAAAAGAGCTCAAAACCAATGCAGGCCATGGAGAGAATTCAGCCATTGTCAAGATGATCAGGCACACTAAAACAGATTAGAATGCAGTTGAATCTTTCAATCTTATATTTCCACAAACAATTGTATTTTGTGGCACGGTCAGCATGGCTATCCAAATATATTTAATAGTCTATGCAGTGATAGAGCACATATTTGCACATGGAATATTCAGATTCAGTCCTTGACTTTTTGTTGTGTTAAATATTTCTGTCTATGTCCCAAATGAATAACAGTTTGCCTTGTAGGTCCATGCTTTCATTGTCACTGGAGGTTTTTTCATTAGTCAGATCCAAGCTATATTACAATGACATTGTCTTCTTAGCTTCTGTGGCTCAAGCATCTATTATCTAATCTTAGTAGTAAAAATGTTGTCCACCAGGAGGGCCATATTTGAAACCTTAACATCTTGGCAGAACTTGCCAGATGATATGTTCCATTGGCATAACCCCTAATCTCATTTTGAAAATCTAATTTAAATATACAAACGGATTACTGAGTAGAGGGCAAAGTTCTTAGCCAGGAGAGTTAGAAAATTTCTTCAAGCCTGTACAACCTTGTGTTAGCCTGATTGGAGAAAGTATTGGGCTAGATCAGGGGTGCTCATACTTTTTCAGCATGTGAGCTACTCTTAAAGCAACCAAGTCCAAAAGATCTACCTGCCCCCGCCGCAATGCACTCCCACCGCAGTGCGCTCCTGCCGCAGTGCGCTCCCGCCGCCACGCGCTCCCGCCGCCGCACGCTTTTGCCACTGCGCATGCTCCTGTTGCTGTTTTCCGCCCATGCAGCACTTTTTCCTCCTGTGGGGCATTGCAGGAAGGAGAAATCACGAGGTGGGGCATCCAGAGGGAGTGCTCCGCCCTGCCTGTCTCACCGGCAACGGAGGCTGCACAGCTGTTTCTGGACGAGAGAGAGGCAGGGCGCTCCCTCCAGAGGCCCCGCCTTGTGCTCCCTTCTTCCTGCAATGCCCCGCAGGCGAAAAAAGCACTGTGAGAGCAGAAGCCAGCAGCAGGAGCGCGCATGCATGCAGGGTGTGCACGCGCATGACAGGAGCGCCCCACCTAGCTGGTGAGGCCCAAAGATCATCTGAAAGAAGGCCGAAGATCTACTAGTAGCTCCCGAGCTACCTAATGAGCACCCCTGGGTTAGATCAATTATTAATCCTCATATAAAACCTTTAGCTTGCTGTTCAATAAGTATACTAGAATGGATGTTCTACACTCATATAGTTATGCAGTGTTTGTGTTATACTACCTTTTGCTTATTATATACATTGTGCAACTAACTGCATATATTTCAGTGTGCCCATGGATTCTCCCCTTGTGTAAATAAGAATGCACACTGATCGTTGTGGACTTTCAGTATATTAAACAATATATTGAGAATTCTGGCATATAGTTGTCACTATCCAAGAACAGACAGTTGCATGTGAAATGGTTATATTTCTGGGATTCTGGTTGCACAACCATGAAGGGAATACAGTAGTCCCTCTACATTTGCTTAGAGAAGACAATGATGCTGGGGGAAATGGAAGGAAAAAGGAAGAGGGGCAGACCAAGGGCAAGGTGGATGGATGGTATCCTCGAAGTGACTGGCTTGACTCTGAAGGAGCTGGGGGTGGTGACGGCCGACAGGGAGCTCTGGCATGGGCTGGTCCATAAGGTCATGATGAGTCAGAAGCAACTGAATAAATAAACAACTTCTACTTTTGTGGAGATTAGGGGCACAAGACGCATGTAAAAGTGGAAAATCGTGAAAAATCATGAAAAAAAACCAATAGTTTTTCTAACCAAAGAAAACACCTCTCTTTCAATGCAACTCTATGATAAACATTGGGTGGAAGTTCACAGTAAAGTCGTGCTGGAGTATTTAGAAATTCCTTGAGTTAACATGGTAATCAAATACTCAAACCTGCAAAAGTATGCCCACAAATGTGGAAGGCCAGCTGGACTTTGATTGTGCAAAGGCTAAGCATTTACAACTGCAAGTGCAAGAGACTTCACACATGTATGGCACGAAAAGGATTCTGACCTTGACTCCAGAGTTTTGCAGAATGATTTATGGGCGTGGACTGAATGTTGATGAGCAAGTTCATATCTCAGAAGAAAGCCTCAAGGTTTGCATGCAATATCTGATGATCAAAGATATGGAAAAAAAAGAACAGAACAGTGAGAAAGTAGGATTTGAATCTGGACTTTCAATATTGAAATTAAAGTTTAATCTAATCATGTAAATAAACCCGTCTAAATCTTACAGTGTGTGTGTAAGTGAGTTAAGGAAGTGGACTTCCATTTCTGTCCGTCATCTTTATAATTCTGCTGATAATTAATACGTTATCCCAATCAACCAAGACAACTGTGACTGTTTTCAAACACAGGGCAGGATTGTAAGATAAAATACAAATGCTACCACCCCCACATTCCTCTTGTCCATCACTTATTACTTGCCTAATAAATACTTTAATTACATTTAATAAATAATGTATCCTGGCTCACTGAAATGGTAATTCTTTTAAATTAATTATTAACAGCACACAAAAAGGTTTATTGCAAGTACTACGAAAGGAAATTTCTGCCTTTAATCTAACGTGATCATTCATTATGCACAGTAAAGCCTCCATTTGCATATTATTAGCAGGGTAACCTTTCGCCTTTCCAGCAACAATTACGATGGGACTTAATAGTGAAGTGCATTAGCGGTCTTGGTTCAACTCCCAATCCTAACACAATGATAAACAATATGTTATAACAGCATTGTTTATGGCCCCCTGCCAGCTGCTTTTAAACAAAAACATCTCCCTAATATACCACAATGACAAAATGTCCAGTAAATGTATTATGTCAAGTTGTTAAAGGTGGAGAAGCAGATGGTAAATTGATGAGAAGCCGTAAATGCTGGGCTGTTTAATCCCCTTGAGGGCCCAGCAGTAAAATAATTCCAACAAGGTTTAAAGCAAAAACCACTTAATGGTCTTTGAGGTACTGGTTTGTTCTCTGTGAGTTTGATTATGTTTTGCCAATTACATGGATCCACCACTGAAGGTTTCCCATACAGCTTTGTATCCATTATGCATTTCTCCAAGGACAGACAAAGTTGTTCAGAACCTCAGCTTGCTCTGGCTGGGAACATTTCAGATCATGAGGGTAGAGTGGGATTGAATTTGAATCCTCCAAAAAATCAAACTGGGAAACTCTTTATTAATTGGCGCAGATGGTTGCTGGCCTTGATTTATGGTGACCCTGTGAATGAGAGAAAGGCATTACCAGCTTACAAACCTAGGGTCATGGCTTCATTTCCTGAGTCAATCCACCTGTAATCCAGACGTCTTCTTTTTCTACAACCTTCCACATGACCAAACATTATTGCCTTTTCCATTGAATCATCTCAAGTAATTGTCTTCTTCAACCTCCAAGGCTTCATTAAAGTGTTTGGAGCCCTAAAGCATTAACCAAAATAGGAACTCAAAAGGCCTGAAAGTTGGCTCTGGACAATCCAACTCCAAACATCCCCTACCTCTTTGCTTCTTCTGCAGATGGAAAATTAATATAGGCCTTTAATCATTGGAGAGGAAAACTACAATTCCCCCCTCTTTCCCAGGAGCATCAAAAGTGTGGGTGTGAGAGACACTACCAGTAGCTTCAATTCAGCCACAGCCAAATTCTAAAAAAATATTTTAAACACACTTTTTTCTGAGGGAAATGGACCCAAAACTCTCATCTGACCCAAGGCGAGCAAAGAAGGTTGCTTTGAATTAAAGAATAGGTTGGTTGGTTGAGTATGGTAAAAGGTGTATTATTCTGGGAGAAATGGAAATTGAAACTGCTTGCCATACCCACCTAGATTGAGACCATATGATTACCCGATAAAGAGTCATAATACACAAATGCTGCCTCCCTTCCAGAAGATGATCTAGGATGTACAGCATGACCCCTGTATCTTCTGGAGATATATTATAGTGACCTTATAGTGGAAGCAGGAAAACGTGGATGATAGAAATCACTACTGAAATGAATGATTTCACTTGAAAGTTGCCATCATAGGTTTGATGTACCTAGACCAGGGCTGTCCAACTTCTACTGGCCCAAGGGCTGGAATTCCAGTGACTGATCACCTGGGGGGCTGCAGTGGGGGGCGGGGCCGCTCACGGGGGCGGGGCCAATCGCGGGGGGAGATTTCGCCCGCTTCTGCCGCCCAGCGTGATGCTGTAGGAGGGAGGGTGAAGCCATGGCGGGCTCCCCTTGGCTCCTCCCTCTCTCATACAGCTTCACGCCGGGTGACAGAAGCTTGGCTCCTCCCTCTCTCTTACAGCGTCACGCCGGGTGACAGAAGCGGTCAAATTTTTTGGATTTTTTTGGATTTTTTAAAAAAAAATTCAGAATTTTTTATATTTTTATTGCAGGAGGGTAGGAGGGCCAGACCCAAGGGGCTGGCGGGCCGTGTGCGGACCGCGGGCCGCCTTTTGGACAGGCCCAGCCTAGACAATTCCTAGGCCCAAAGGGCAAATCTATAGTACTTCTGATGGAAGCATGCTATAGAATTGCTTGAAAAGCCTATACATTTCTAGCCATATTTTCTTGCCTGTGGATAGAGGCATCATATTTCTGAAATGGAAATTCCTAACATAAGGGAAGGAATGCACAAAATTTTAGACTATGTGTCATTGGAGTTCTTGGATGGTAGTTCATCCTAGTCAAAGTCATCGCCTTTCAGCTGGAAATACCAGGGATTGAACCACAGACTTTCTGAGTGCAAAGCTGAGCTATGGGTGATAATAGTCAGTTACTGGATCCCAGGTCAGTAGGTGAAGAATTTATTACACACCTTAATCCAGGCTTTAAAGGAGCTGTCCAGGATGATGTACCCAATGCCTAAAAAGGTTAGTACTGTGACAGTGCCTTTTAAGATAGCTAAAACCTAGAATGGATTCACCACCTCAGTGATATAGAAGGCACCAGTTGGTATTGATCTGTGCTATGTTCTGAGGATAAGGAACTCTGATACAGTCATATTTCACCTTAATATACAATGAGGATATCAGCAGAAAGAATCTTTCATTTGGAAGACAACTATAGTAGACCCTCCATTTTCATATAGGTTAGTATTGCAAGACCATTACAAAAGTGAAAAACCTATGAATTAAAAAAAACCTGGGAGCGCACACCTCTAATAATCTCTATGTCCTTCTTGAGGCCTGTGAAACCTCTGAGGATGAGGATGATGATTTTCTGGTTGAGCCTGGTATTTCTGTGAGGGAAAGTGAAAGTGTTTTTTGAGATGATGGGAATGTTTTGGATTGATCTGTTGTCGGGGAAACAGGCAGTGATTCTCATGAGAATCGGCCAGACATTGACATTGTGGAGGAGACAGGAGAGCAACAGATAACCCAGTGTTTACATATCAGATGGGATAGTGTGAAACAGAGACAAATCTGGTATTCCCAGAGACTGAAAGTTAAACAATGGAGACACAGGTGTGAGAAAGGATGATGTTATGGGCAAGAGGGAGAATTCTTAGGAAATTGTAGTCAATGTTTGGTGAGGACATCAACATTGGATGTTCATGGGTAAAGTTGCCTGTCTTGGGAGCCCCAGGTTAGGAGTTCTGTTCTTGCGTCTGTATCTTGTGTTCCATGTCTCCTGTTTGGATTACAACTCTTGTTTCAAGTTTCAAGATTTTGGATTATGCTCATGCTCATGCTTTCAAGTTAGAACATAAGAACATGAGAAGAGCCATGCTGAATCGGGCCTCAGCCCATCTAGTCCAGCATTCTGTGTCACACAGTGGCCCACTAGTTGTACACAGGGATCTCTAGCAGAAAGGAGGGCAAAACCCTCACCTGCTCCCGACCCCCCACAACCAGTACCCGGGGAAATCCTGCCTGCCTCCATCAACACAGAGGTGGCACTTGGATGTCCATTTCAGTAGCTACTGATTCCCTTGGTATCCATGAATCTGTCTAATCCTGCCTTGAAGCTGTCCAGGCTGACCGCTGTCACAACCTCCTCTGGAAGTGAGTTCCATAACCCAATGACCCTCTGGGTGAAGAAATATTTCCCTTTATTAGTCCTAACTTTCCTACCTTGGAGCTTTAGGGAGTGCCCCCTAGTCCTAGTGTTGTGTGACAGAGAAAATATTTTTCTCTATTCACCCTTTCTATCCCATGCATGATTTTATACACTTCGATCAAGTCACCTCTTAAACGCCGTCTTTCAAGGCTGAAAAGACCAAGGCGTTGCAACCTGATTTCGTAAGGGAGCTGCTCCATCCCTTGGATCATTCTTGTTGCCCTTTTCTGTACCTTTTCCAGTTCCGTTATATCCTTCTTGAGGTGCGGTGACCAGAATTGTACACAGTACTCCAGATGTAGCCTCACCATAGATTTGTAGAGAGGCAATACAACATTTGACGACCTATTTTCGATTCCCTTCCTGATCATGCCAAGCATAGAATTTGCTTTTTCACTGCTGCTGCGCACTGGGTTGACATCTTCATTGAGCTGTCCGCCAAAACCCCAAGATCCCTTTCCTGGTTTGTCTCGGAAAGCTTTGACCCCATCAATTGGTAGGTGTAGTTGGGGTTCTTTGCCCCGATGTGCATGACTTTACACTTGTTTTGCCTCCTGTTTGGATTACGAATCTTGCTTCAAGTTTCAAACCTTTGGGATTATAGTAAAGTTCAAGTATCAAGACTTTGGATTATGGTCATGTTCATGCTTTCAAGCTTTTGGATATAATTCTAGTTTAAGGGCAACAACCCTTGGATTACAGTTTCTTGCTTTTGCTTTAAGTGATTTTTATTCAGAGTTGGTCATTGTTTTTTTTAAGCTTTTGGAAATCTAGTTCATGAATGTATTTTGAAACTGTTTTATATTGGATACTCTTTTCTTAATAAACTTACTATTCTTGTTCATCTATTTGGATGAAAAGTGGGATTAAGGAGATTGCTGAGCTGCAACAGTCCTCCAGTGTGATTCCACGGTCAATGTCTGATGAGACTGGCCATAGAATTAATAATACCCACAAATAATAAAATCTGCAAAAATTAAACCCACAAATGTATATACCGTATGTATACTGACTGTATATACTTATGTTTTTAGGAAATTGTCTCATTTTTGTACACAAAAGATTTTCTCATTTCCGATAAAATACACCTCCCTTGCATTCTTTTTTCCTCCCAAAGTGGCAAACATTAAAACATTATTTTTTCCAAAGGAAGGAAGCTGCATTACTACATGCGCACACACTTATACTTTCCCACAAATAAATTTCCAGCATTACCCAGATGTTGTAAGGTCTCTGAATGCAAATATTGTAAACCTGAACATGATCCAACCAATTTTCTATAAGGCAAATAAATTTAATTGGCTTGGTGTCTCATCATCTTAAAACCCCTTTAGGGATAATCAGTGGCGTTACATTTCTATGAAGTCCTTTCTAATGTGTAATGTGCTATTGGCTACTTTAGAGCTAATATAAATGTGGCAAGCAAACAAATTGTCCCACAGTGATTTCTTTCCTGTTAAAGTGATTTCTCTATTAAAATGAAAAGGAGACACAACGACAGGGAGGGGGCTATGATGGGGAAGACGAAAGTAGGTTTAGGAGACATTGATATGAGAAATGCACATTACAGAGAAGCTATAGCTCAGTGCCAGATCACATGCTTTGCATGCAGGAAATGTCCAATTTAATCTCCAGGATTTCCCAGACAGAAAAGAGCCCTACCTTGGGTCTTATAAGAAGGATGGAAAGCACATATCCTATGACACACTATTGGTCCACCACCCATTTTTTCTGTATCCCTGTGGCTGACTCTAACTCCAGGAATGGTCATTTCCTCCTTCAATCAAGGTTCCCACCCTTCACTTGCTTCCCCTGATGTCCCAGACATTTGAAAAGTGGTGCTGGAGGAGAATTCTGCAGATACTATAGACTGCCAAATCATGAAATCATAGAATCATATATTTGGAGGAGACCACCCAATTCAACCCCTTGCCATGCAGGACAGCACAATCAAAGCACTCCGGACAGATAACCATCCAGCCTCTGTTAAAAACCTTCAGAGAAGGAGCCTCCATCACTCTTCAAGGCACCATGTTCCACTGTTGAACAGCTTTCACCCCGGCAAGTTCTTCCCAATATTAGAGCAAATATATTTTCCTGCAATTCAAATTCATTGTTTTGTCTCCTAGTCCCCAGATCGGCTGAACACAAGCTTGCCCAACTCCTCAAGGTGACATCCTTTCAAATATTTAAACATGGCTATCATGCTCCATCTGAATAGGTCCAAGAAGATGGCTACATAGATGTTGGACTGATTCAATACAGACAGCCTCTTTTTCTGAGTTTAGGAAATAACAGGTTTTCTTTCATTCATAGGGTCTACTAAGTCAAGCTATAAATGTCCTTCCAATCTGTAGTTGCAATACACTAGTTCACGGCGATGTTGGTCTTCGACCGTAAATAAATATCTATCACTAGTTCACGGTCACTTCCAGGCTTGCTTGTTTCTGGGTGCAGGAATAGTGTGGTAGATCAAGCCCACTGAAGATTGACCCTGGGAACTTCAGAGTTTACCCAACTTTCTGACTTTTTCAGGGTGCCAAGTCAACCCATTTATTTATTTACGCTATTTCTACCCTATTCATATCAGTCCTAAGGTGACTCAGGGCAGCGAACAAGTCGGCACAATTCGATGCCATATATAAATACATACATTAACAAGCAAAAACATCTCAAAACATTTAAAAGCATAAAAACAACGAGCAATAAGAAATTTTAGAACTATGTCTTCATGTTCAGTCCACATCCGTTCCATCGCCATAGCCATTCCTAGGTCATTTTCCGATTCAAGTTTGTCTAAATTATACTGTGGTTCCAAAGGCTTGCTCGAAAAGCCATGTTTTCAGGGGTTTTTTTTTAAGGTCAGTAGGGAAGGGGCCGATCTAATATCCCTAGGTAGGGAGTTCCACACCTGAGGGGCCACCACAGAGAAGGCCCTATCTCTCGTCCCCACCAGACGTCCTTGTGAAGCAGGCAGGATCGAGAGAAGGGCCTCCTCCTCCGATCTCAAGCTTCTGGTGGGTTCATAGGGGACGATGCGTTCGGATAGATAAGTTGGGCTGGAACCACTTAGGGACCCATGAGACTATGCACACAGTCCTCAAAATGGATGTATGGAGATAAACTTGAGAAAAGAGCAGCAGCAGCAGCAACAACAACAACAATTTGGAATGCAACATCAAGAATATCCCTGGTCAGCCGGATGCTTCTCTACCTCTCTGGTTTTCTGCTGGCTAAAAAATTTGTATGTTAAAGGGCCAGCAGTTAAAAGGTAAGATTTATTGTGGGACAGGATTGGTGATTATGACATCATTAGATGATTCTTAGCTAAACAGCCATTCTTAGCAATTCAGACCTAAATTGTACTTAACAACTTTAATGACACAGTGTAGTGTAGATATTTCTCATGCAGAATCACATTAGCATTGGCCAGTCATCAACCACCGAACTTACTATGCAGCCCTTGCAGCCCTCTTGCTATTTCCCTGAAGCCATATGCAGAGCATTGTGGTGTCCTAAAGTCCTCCAGAAGTTTCAGTGAATGGTCTCAGCTGTATGCAGGTGTAAAGCTGATTTTCATCTAACTCTCGGCATTATTTCGCGAACGAAGATTCAGGAAGGACTCATCCCACGCTTTTTACAAGCGCGTTGATGACTAAAAAGGCCAATCTGAGATAGGCAAGTTCGGTTGCAGAAAGCACAGCAGAAAGTCTCCTTGGGTGATGTTGTTTCCATGTTGCTGTTCTTTCTACGTTGTCGTTTCTCTTCGAGACCCATTCAGCATGTCTTCTCGAAAGAGGCCTCAGCATTGTGGATAGTGCGTCTCCATGCCTCCCAATGTGAGGCCAGGGTGGACCATTGTTGGTGATCAATCTGGCCGAGCCTGAGATGTTGTTTCAGGGTGTCCTTATATCTCTTTTTTGGGGGCGCCTCTTTTGCGCTGACCCATGGTGAGTTCACCATAGAGTAGTATCTTTGGGAGGTGGTGGCCCTCCATCCTAGAGACGTGCCCTGCCCAGCGCATCTAACTATGCTACTAATATTAATAACAGTCAGTAATCTCATGAATGTGAGATTGTTTCTGAATGTTTGCTAAATTCTTATAAGAAAACCAAACTAATGAAAATGTTCTATTATCACATGTCTAACATGTCTTCTGTTTATAATTTTTTCTAACATGCAGTGCATATTATACTTCTTTTCTGCCTTGTCAATTGATTCTCTTTAGTGGTTACCCACAACCATCACTAGAATTTTTCACTCTTGGGCCTTCCGGACAAAGATGCACCTTTGGGTATTTTTAGAAATGGCTTCATTGTCTGTATATCAATGGTTACATCGGTAACCTTTTCCTCTCTGGGGCACCGAGGCCCTAATTTGTATGAATTATGTCCATTCCCTGAAGCAAAAGATCTGCATCACACAATAAATTCTAACTATCTTGAAAGGGAGAAAGCATTGGATAGGCAAAGGGAATCTTTCACCTCAAGCTGACCCTTCCTGACCAGAACACTAGGGAATATAATAATGATGCTCTAAAAATTGCAGTTAAGATTCCAGGTTGCTCTGAAAGGGATGATCTATAGAGCCATTCCTGGAGCCAATCTATAGAATCAAGATGTTAGGTTAGAGTTGCTCTTGAATCCCAATTTCTCTCCCAGCCGGTTGTCAGCACTGAACCAAGAATTCACATGTGAAACGAGAAGCACACATGATGTGATGGAGAAGTGTGGACTTTGAGGATGTTTATGGCCCTAAGGTGAGCTATGGGCCTCAAACATGTTTTTGTTATCCGCAATCACTAAGGGTGCATCTACATTGCAGAATTAATGCAGTTTGATACCACTTTATTTGCCATGGCTCATCATGCTATGGTACCATCAAAGTTTATTTATTTATTTAAAACTTTTGTATCTCAATTTTCTCTACCTCCATAGAGGGACTCAGACCGGCTAACTGCAAAGATTCAATGCCAATAAAACAGTTTAAAAAATCATACGACAAGATTAAAATACATATAGAGTAAAAATACATATAAGCCAAGTCGCCAAGATAAAATCATGTCCAGTTCAGTCCGCATATGTGGTCAATACCTTTAGTCTATTGCCAGTCTCAGCCAGCATTCTGGGAATGCTTTGTTCCATAGCCAGGATTTCACTAGCTTCCTGAAGGCCAGGAGGGAGGGGACAGATCTAACCTAGATAGGGATTTCCATAGCCGAGGGGCCACCTCAGAAAATGCCATGTCTGTCGTTCCCACCAGATGCGATTGCAAATGTGGTGGGACCAAGAGCAGGGCCCCTCCAGAAGATCTTAACAGCCTTGATGGTTCATAGGGGAGAATATGTTCAGAGAGGTAAACTGGGCCGGAACCGTATAGGGTTTTGTAGGTTAACACCAGCACTTTGAATTGTGCTCGGAAGCTAATAGACAGCCAGTGGAGCTGGCGCAACAAAGGAGTTGTGCTCTCCCTGTACCCTGCTGAATCCAGCCTGAAAGGCTCTTCAATCTATGAAGCCCTGATGACAAGCTTATGTGGAACGCTCCGCTGCTAGATTCCTGTGTAGCCACCCTAGAATTGCCCTGACGAAGCGAAACCGCGAAACGGCGAAACGCTTTGGTGCCAAGTCACTCCAAGCCGTTGGCAAGGCTCCCACCCTTGGTGGGAAGCGTCATTGCCCTGTAGGCTTCACCACCCCGGCAAAGGCTTTCCTAGTGCCATTCATGCAACGAAAACCTCGTTTGCAGCAGCTTTGCGACTGTATTTGCACTTTACGGCTATATGCCAATTGAATCCCGGGACTCCGCGGTTCATCTCCCCACGGACTTCCCCGCTCCAGAGTGAGTACATAGTTTGAATTGTTGGATTTCCAACTCTACACGCACCCTCAAGACACAGCGAAACGCGACTGTGCCTCACCTTTTTCCCAAGGAAGAACTTTTCGCCATTTGGCGTTTGAGAAGTCCGCGGCTCGCCCGCACTGCATCCCCAGGCCTACACCCGGTCTGGCGCGTCTTCCCCTCACATCTACATGCGTAGCCTTACTCATATGTATTATCATATGTTGTAATATTATGTGTTGACCTGCTAATATGTGCTGAACTATTACCATGTGTGATGTGTTGTATTATTATGTGTTGAACGACTTATATGTGCTGAACTATTACCATGTGTTGAACTATCCCATGTGCAGAACGATTACTATGTGTTGAACTATTTGTGATACCTCACACTGCTCCCTCAAGTGATGCATATTCCTGCTCCTTACTAATCAGGCATATATCTGTATATGTTTGCTAGTTTTTCATTTGTGCATTATGCTTGAGCTTTGCAATCTTTGTAACAATTCAACTGCCTAGACACATGTGTGTGTGATAAACGTTTTACATATATTTGAAGAAGCTTCTCTTGTTTACCAATTCTTTTCCTTTAGAGGTGCACTCACCCTGTTCATATTGTATGCTCCTATTGCATTCATTGCCCATGTAGTATATGGTTTGCCCTTACTACTTGTACACATCCTCGGAAGCTAATAGACAGCCAGTGGAGCTGGTGCAACAAAGGAGTTGTGCTCTCCCTGTACCCTGCTCCCCTCAGTAACCTGGCTGCCGAGCGTTGCAATAGCAGAACCAACATGGACACATTCCCCCTGTCTAGCTCCCGGCAAAGATAATCAACTAAGGCGACCAAGGCTGTCTCAGTACCATGTCCTGGCCTAAAGCCAGACTGTGCTGGATCTAGATAATGTGTCTACCAAAAATTCCTGGAGTTGTGAGGCCACCACATGTTCCAGGACTTTGCCCAAATAGGGGAGATTGGAAACTGGCCGATAGTTGACGAATTGAGTTGGGTCCAGTGATGGTTTCTTCAACAGTGGTTTTATTACAGCTTGTTTTAAGCTTGCTGGAATGCTGCCTTCCTGAAGGGAGGTATTAACCACCACCTTCACCCACTCGGCCAATCCCCCTCTGGCCTCCTTTACAAGCCAGGATGGGCAGGGGTCTAGAATGCATGTGGTCGCTCTCATCCCTCCAAGTATCTTGTCCACATCCTCGAGCTGAACAGATTGAAATGAATCCATCAAAACTGGACAAGCAGGTTTTGGAACAATATACAAGAGGAAACACAATTTTTTTTGGAAAATAGACATCCCACTCAAACAGAATTTTTCTTATTAGGTTTTATGGATAAATGTTTACATTTCAATTGGAACGAGGATATAATATTTACTTATATTATCACTGTGGTTCGTATAATCTATGCCAGGCTTTGGAAACTGGAAAAAAACCCAAATCTGGATCAATGGCGAGATAAACTGTTGGATATCAGAAATACGGACAAACTAACTTTCTTTTTAAGATAAAGTAATGGAAGACCAATCAATCCCACTGACTGGACTATATTTGACGAATATAGATCATAAATAAAACTAAATTAAATAAGATATTTAAGATGTAAAAAAGGATTAGAAGATTGGAATGGTGTTAAAAAGGGATAGTAGTCTAGTACCCAATTTAAACTTTAATATAAGTGCGATTATAACTCGGAACTAAGATTAAGAAATAACACTCAACATATAACTATTATGCCATTGACTCATGTATTAAGAATGGAAGTCAAATATTCTTTTATTTTATGCACTACGTTGGGTTTTTTCTTAACTCCTCCCACCCCCCAAACATCTACACCTCACTCCCCTTCTTTCCCTACCCTTCCTAACCCACTCTACTCTCTTCTCTAGATTTCTTTGATCACTTTTCTTATGTATTTGCACTATAAAATCTTCAATTTTTTTTTAAAAAAACTGGACAAGCAGGTGCTTGTGTTACATCCTCAGAGACTGCCGTTAACATGGGGTCAAAGACAGAATGGATCAAAGTGACTTTGTCTGCAAAGAACTGAGCATATGCTACACAGTGGGTTGCCAAGTCGTCTGGAGAATCACCCTGAGAGGCGGGGTTCAACAACCCTCTGACTACTCGAAACAACTCCACTGGACGGTTCCTTGCAGACACAATATTGGCCGAATAGAAGGAATTTTGTGTGGCTTCTATTTCCACGGCATACGCCCTTAGATAAAGGCGTAGACATGTTCGGTTTGGCTCGCTAGGCTTTTTCTGCTACACGCTCTCTAGCCGCCTCTTTGTTCGCTTCATCACTGTGTCAGATCTGGGAAATCTGAGCTTGGAAGAAGTTCAGGTTTCCAGCCTGCCATGAGGTAGCTGACCTTTGTCCCAGTTCCTGGGGACCTTTGCTCTAGTTACTGGACTATGCTGAGTCAAGCTGGGAGTGATGTAACTTCCAGGTGCCTCCAGGGGAAGTGAGGTAACCTCTTCTGGACTTGGACATTGGACAATGGATTGTTAGTGCTGACTCAGAGACTAATGAGGTCACATCCCTTTGGACTATGGAACTTGCTGAATCACCCGGATATGGTGCAACCCTGCCTGGACATTGCATGGGCAAGGGGAGGGGCTCTTGGGTATAAAAGGTGTGTTTGGGTGGCGGGCCGGTGCTTTAGCTTTACAAGTATTGTACCTGCAATAAAATCGTGTTGGACCGTGCTTCTATCTACGCGTGATCCTTACCGAAATTGGAGCGTCATTACAGAAGCTAAAGCCCCATTCAACTTTCCCAGCAATGGAGAGGTTGGCCTGGAGAGAGGAGGAGTATATTGATATGTGGAATATGGCTCCTGAAGAAGTCCGGAGAACTATGGATTGGGAGTGGAATACCGTTGACCAAGTGGGGTTCCCAGACGGGTCCAGAGAGGCGACGGAGTACGGTGCGTCAGCTCCGGTGGACGTACTTCGAGAGGAGGAGAGATTGTGGGACGCTCAGGTGAGCGCTTTGGGAAGAATGAGGCAGCGAGGCCCCATTCAGACTGGAGTCCGGATGGCCGGAGGAACCAGAGAAGCTGTGCGGAAGGAAGCGCCAGCTCGGGTGGATCCAGTGGAAGACAGGCCCAGAGAAGCTGTGCGGAAGGACGCGCCAGATCAGGAGGACCTGATGGAGTGTGGTAGTGAGACCACGGAACCAGAACCGCTCTCTGAATTGGCGGTGATGAGGTGCAGAATGGAGGCGATGGAGCATACCATGAGAAGGATGTCTCGGGCTATGTCCAGGAGAGAGCCAGGAGAGTTGGCATGGAGTGCACCAGGAGGAGGAGATTTCACTTTTTACTCCTGGATGGATGGCGAGCCGTCAGCAGCTGATCGTCCTAGATCTCCCTTGGGAGTGTGGACGGATGGTGGTCATCCTGCGTCAGAAGTGAATCCGGCCCCGGTGGGCCGTCCTCTGCAGCCGGCAGGGATGGGACGAGGAGTCCAAAGGTTGGAGGCCCCTAGGGGAAGGAGAGTGCATTCCCAGGAGTATGGTGGGCGACTGAAGAAAGAGCCCTTGCGGGTGGAATTTGAAGGAGAGGCTTGCAAAGTGGCTTTCTTTATCGCTGCAGTAAGGGATCATATGGAGGACTACAGTCATCTTTACCCTAGTGATGGAAGCAGAGTTCGAGCCATTGGAGGAGTATTTAAAGGAAGGGCTGCTGAATGGTATGTGCAGTGCCATGACCGTAGAGACCCATGCTTGACGTCGGTCCGGGCCTTCTTACAAGCTATTAGAAACCGCTTCCGCGATCCTCTGGAGAGGATAAAAGCAAAGGAAGCGTTGCGATGCCTATCCCAAGGATCCCGTTCGGTCACTGAGTATGCAGAGGAGTTTATGGGATTGGCCGGCAAGGTTGCGGAGTGGTCACAGGCAACATTGCTTGAACTATTTAAAGATGGCCTGAGGAAAGAAGTGTTAGAATGGTGCCTGCATCGCGGCGATCCAGGAAATGTGGATGGCTGGATCCAGTTGGCTGGCAGTGTGGAGGGAATCTTAGCTCAAGTGCAGCGACGACGGTTCCAGCCGGCGAGATCCAGGGTGCCGGCACGAAGTTTTACCGAGGGCCGTTTCCGGGGAGGCGAGACTCGACGTGGTGGCGGTGATGGCAGAACCAGCGTTACGAAGAAACCAGGGATGGGGCGTGGCCTTTGTTTCATCTGTTCTCAGCCGGGCCATTTGGCGTCCCAATGCCGGCAAAAGCCGGGCCAAGATCCCATCCGTTTGGACCCACCTAAAGTAGCCTCTGCTAGAGCGGCTTTTGGGGACAATATTGAATCAAAAAGTGTTGGGGTGAGTCCCCCTAGTGTACAATGCACCCTGGGGTTATTTAAGGGGGAGGAAATTATTGAGAAGAAGGCATTAGTTGATTGTGGATGTTCAGAGAATATCATGTCCCCGAAGTTAGTAGATGATCTGGGAGGGGCCATGAAAACTTTGGATACATCTGTAACTTTTACTCAGTTAGACGGGTCATCTGTTAAGGGTGGGCCGTTTTCTTTGGGCACGAAAGATCTAAAAGGTCGGGTAGGACCTTGGGAGGGGGTTATAGATTTTTTAGTGGCCCCTATTAAAGGTCATGAAGTGGTATTAGGGTTGCCTTGGTTGGAGCAAGTCAACCCCAAAATTGATTGGAAGACCGGGAAGGTACATTGTGAGCCTAATGTGGGGAAAGGGGTTCTGGGTGAGGTACAGGGGGTGCCTGTGGAATATTGGGATTATGCAGATGTGTTTAACCCTATGCTGGCCCAAAGTCTCCCCCCTTTCCGAAATGTACAGTGCAGTATAGAGGTCAAGGAAGGAGCTATTTTGCCGAAACCGAAAATATATGCCATGACAGTGCAGGAGAAGGTGGCTTTGAGAGAGCAGATTGATGGGTATTTAAAGAAAGGGTTTATTCAGAGGTCCGAGTCTCCTATTGCAGCACCAGTTTTGTTTCGGGAGAAGAAGGATGGAAGGTTGAGGTTGTGTATCGATTATCGGGGGTTGAATGCTATTAGCACCACGAATTGTTATCCTTTGCCCTTGATTAAGGACTTGTTAGGCCAACTAGGGGAGGTAGGTTTTTCACCGAATTGTACTGGATAGATGCATTCCATATGGTGCGGGTGAAAAAACCGATCAGTGGAAGACTGCTTTTTCCTGCCCCTCGGATTATTGAATGGACCGTGATGCCATTCGGTTTGGCTGAGCTCGGTATTTTCATGCAGCTTATAAATGAGGTGCTGCACCCCTTTTATATAAGGGTTTTTGTGTATTTGGATGACATAGTGATTGTGACGCGTACTAGAGAGGAGCATGTTCAGTTGGTTCGGGAAGTGTTAGAGAGGTTAAGGCAAGCTAGTTTGTATGTGAAGTTAAGTAAGTGTGAGTTTGGAAAGAGTCAGATTGATTTCTTGGGGTATAGGATTAGTGAGAATGGAGTGGCTATGGATCCGGCTAAGGTAGAGGATGTGTTGAGCTGGGAGGCTCCGCAAACCCGAAGGCAATTGCAGGCGTTCCTGGGACTGGCTAATTTTTATCGTACTTTTATACCTGGGTTCTCAGCTATAACTCTCCCACTCACGGAGTTGTTAAAGACTAAGGGGAAGGGGGAGTCGAAGAAGACCAGGTCCCCGGGGGCGAAGTTGAGTTGGAATAGTGAATGTCAAGAAGCGTTTGTGGGGTTAAAGAGAGCTTTTACCCAGGGTCCTTTACTAGTGCATCCAGATGTGGACAAGCCTTTTGTGGTGCAATGTGATGCTTCCGCTTGGGCATATGGAGGGGCGCTGATGCAAAAGGATGAATAGGGGAGGTTAAGGCCATGTGCATATTTTTCAAAGAAGTTCGGGGAGTTAGAGAGGAAATGGCCCGTTTGGGAAAAGGAGGCTTTTGCTGTGCGGTGTGCTTTGCAAACGTGGCGTCAGTTTCTAGAGGGGGCTGCTTTTCCTTTTGTGGTGTTAACAGATCATCAAAACCTCCAGTATTTGAAGAACCCTCAGAAGCTATCTCCCAAATTGGTGAGATGGGCTCAATACTTTGCCCGGTTTAACTTTTCATTGCAGCACATAAAGGGGAGTGAAAATGTAGTGGCGGATGCGTTGTCCCGATATCCCGAGGTGGGGGAAAATTGTTTGGAGAAGGCTGAGGAGGTGTTTACTAGGGAGCATTGGGGATTAGCAGTGCAGACAAGATCTCAGGTAAAGGAAGAGGTGAAGAAGGAGGAAGGAGTGGTAGATGAGTGGTGTTCGGAGTTACAGAAGGGTTATGAAGGCGATGCATGGCTGCAAGATCATGGGAGTGAATGCAAGATGTTAAATGGTTTATGGATTATGGGAAATAAAGTGTATGTTCCTCGAGGTGTGCGAAAGAAGGTTTTGCAGCTAAATCACGATTATAAGTCTGCTGGTCTTTGGGGAGTGACAAAGACGCTTTTGGCTATAAAGAAGCGGTATTGGTGGCCAGGTATGAGAGCGGAGGTGAAGGAGTATGTGGAGCATTGTGAGGATTGTGCTAGGAATAAGGATCCGGCTGCGAGACCTCAAGGGTTGATCCAAGTAGTGGCATCCCCAGTGCGGCCGTGGACGCATGTCAGTACGGATTTCGTGGGGGAGTTGCCCTCTAGTCGGGGTTATAAGTATATTTGGACGGTGCTGGATTTATTTTCAAAGCAGGCTCATTTCGTCCCCTTGAGAGGACTACCATCGGCGGAAAGGCTGGCAGAGTTGTACATGCAGCATGTGTATCGGTTGCACGGGTGTCCGGAACAAGTTCTTAGCGATCGAGGAGTCCAGTTTACTGCCCGGTTTTGGGAGAGATTTTTAGAGGTGCTGGGGGCTCAAAGGAAACTTACGACTGCTTATCATCCTTCTTGCAATGGGGGCGTAGAGAGAGCGCAGAAATCGTTAGGGGGATATCTGCGGATATTTAGCAATAAGGAACAGAATAACTGGTCAGACTTGTTGCCTTATGCAGAAATGGCATATAATAGCTCCGTGCATTCTTCCACGGGAAAGTCCCCTTTTGAAATAATCTATGGACACGAGGTGGCTCCTTTACCCCAGATGTTGGAGTTGGGTGGGGAGGAGAAGAGTGAGTGGAAGATGCGAGCGCGGGACGATTGGAGGGAGGTAACGGAAGCTCTGGGGAAAGCGCAACGGGCGTACAAGCTATTTGGGGATAGGCGAAGACAGGAAGGGGAGGAGTATGTAGAGGGGGACCTGGTATGGTTATCCACGCAGAATTTAAAGTTGGGATATCCATCTAAGAAATTAAGCCCAAAGTATATTGGGCCTTTCAGAGTGGAGAAGGCAGTTAACAAAGTCTCGTATACCCTCCTTTTACCGAAGAGTTTAGGCAAGGTTCACCCTACGTTCCACTGTAACTTGTTAAAGAAGTATGTGGGGCCCCTTCCACCCAAAGACTGAATGGTGTTTTATTTCTACAGGGGGAGGACGTGGTGGAGAAGGACGTTATGTCAGATCTGGGAAATCTGAGCTTGGAAGAAGTTCAGGTTTCCAGCCTGCCATGAGGTAGCTGACCTTTGTCCCAGTTCCCTGGGGACCTTTGCTCTAGTTACTGGA
Organism: Anolis apletophallus; assembly: GCA_030556195.1. Lineage (NCBI taxonomy): Eukaryota > Metazoa > Chordata > Lepidosauria > Squamata > Anolidae > Anolis > Anolis apletophallus. Next base: position 13,827,810 of record JARBWK010000006.1, on the reverse strand, counting down.
CTATGCTGAGTCAAGCTGGGAGTGATGTAACTTCCAGGTGCCTCCAGGGGAAGTGAGGTAACCTCTTCTGGACTTGGACATTGGACAATGGATTGTTAGTGCTGACTCAGAGACTAATGAGGTCACATCCCTTTGGACTATGGAACTTGCTGAATCACCCGGATATGGTGCAACCCTGCCTGGACATTGCATGGGCAAGGGGAGGGGCTCTTGGGTATAAAAGGTGTGTTTGGGTGGCGGGCCGGTGCTTTAGCTTTACAAGTATTGTATCTGCAATAAAATCGTGTTGGACCGTGCTTCTATCTACGCGTGATCCTTACCGAAATTGGAGCGTCATTACACACTGCCAATTCCTCATTGAACCAAGGAGATGGTTTAGCTTTGCTACTTAAGAGGGGGTGCTCTGGAGCGATCGTGTCTATTGCCCTAGTCAACTCATTATTCTAAAGAGAGACCAGAGCATCAATAGGGGGAATTACTGAGGTGACTGGAAACTCCCCAAGAGCCATCAGGAATCCCTCTTGATCCATAAGTCTCCTGGAGCAGACCATCCTAATGGGTCTACCACCCCAGGAGAGGTTAGGGGGTGCAGAAAGTCTAAACCTTATCAGGTGGTCAGTCCATGGCAATGGAGCGATGGACAGCTCCTCCACACCACCACTGTTCTCCCATCCCCTGGCAGAAAGCCAGATCTAATATGTGTCCAGCACAGTGGGTAGGGCCAGATACTAGTTGGGACAGCCCCATAGTTGCTATGGAGGCCATGAAGTCCTGAGCTGCTCCAAAAAGGGTAGATTCAAATATTGGACACTGAAGTCCCTCAGCACTAAAAGCCGATGGGACTCTAATGTCAGGCCCGAGACTACCCCTGCTAGCTCAGGTAGGGAGACTTTAGTGCAGCAGGGTGGTCGGTACACTAGCAGAATCCCTAATCTGAGCCGGTCTCCTAGCCTCAGGTGGACACACTCAAATATGGTTGACTGTGGGATGGGGCACCTGGTCAGGGAGATGGAACTTTTATAGACTGCTGCAACTCCACCTCCCCGCCTCCCAGATCTTGTCTGATGCTGCACAGAGTAACCTGGAGGACAAAGCTGGGTAAGGTTACCCCCCCCCCCAAGCTTAATCCAACCAGGTCTCCGTAATGCACGTCAGGTCTGCATTTTCCATTGTTGTCTTTCCATTGACAGACGTGGTGTTCAGCAGCACCACCCTTAATCTAGGGGGTCCACCATCCTGGGTACTCAGATTTACCATGCCAGGAGTACATTTTGGAATTTTTAGAGTTTTCTCATGAATTTGCCAAATTGGTTGATTGAACAGATACAGTTGTAGTTAAACAAGGTTTTTAGCCTTCTCTGCCAAAGAGTGATGGTGCCACACCAAACTACAACTTCCAGGATTCCATAAGCATTGAGCCATGGCAGTTAAAGTGGTGACAAACTGTATTAATTATACAGTGTAGATGCACCATTGCAGAGCAATATGGGGGTTGGGGAGTAGGAGAGGGAAAGTGGAAAGGAAAAATCCCTGTCCCAAGGTGCTTATAATATAAGACTCAGTCTTCATGGGCTTTGTATTTCAGTCCTACTGCATAGAATTCAGCCTGAGTGTGATTCTTTTATTGCTACATGTATCTGTTTTAATCCAAACTGAAATCTGCATCCCATAAAACTACAAGTTCCATGGCAATTTAAACTGTTCTTTTATTTATACTCATTTGTTTATTGGACTGATACCTTGCATTTTTTCCAGGATGTCAAACTAGTGCAATATAACTAGTTATTTAAATAATAATAATTTTAGTCCTTGATTTGGATCGATATAGCTATATCAAAATCTCTGTCTCCTTGAAGATAGATAGTGCTTTGCTCCAATACCCAAAGAGTTGACTATTTCTGGAGAATAAAAGCCAATAAATATCACAATGTATGAAATACTGATTTGAACAACTGCATGGCAATTGAAGGGAAATTATTTTTCCAATAGCCTCCCTCCAAAGTGCCAGTTTTTATGCTTACCACGGTACGCTGGCCAGTTTCAAAATTTAAAATGTGCCTTTCCTCCCTCAGAAGAGCTATTTCTGTTGAGCAGGTGGCAATTTCCTGGTCTCCCCTCACTGAAAAATATAATATTTTAGAGCTATTTGCCTCTTGTCAGTTTTCATCCAGATTACTATTCTAAAAACCCGTGGCATCCTTCCAAGCAGTTATTTTCAAGGGGAGTCTTTGCACACTTTCCCATTTCCTTTTCGAACGCTTCATAAATTGCCAGATGCCAAGGGATGCATCACCATCTTGATTCCCTGGTTCTTTTTTACACTTGAGAAACTTGAATTGTTGCATGCTTTAGACACCCCTCTATGAGGAGGCAGTTTTCTTATAATCTTCATCCTGGCTCAGCATTGACTCAGATGAGGAAGCTCCAACTCTTGGCCATTTCTGGTCAGGATCCATTTGTTGGTGTCCTCCTCCTCAAGTAAATGGTCTTCGCCCCATTATTAACTAGTGTGAGGGCCCGATTTTATTATTTATTATTTTCCCACCGTTGTTGTCATCCTCCTCCCCCTCCCACTTTTATCTCAATTGATATGTTAAGGTTCCTCTGCCTAAATTGTCACAGCTATCAGCTACAAATCTTACGGATATCCACAACAGGAGGATATCCCATATTCCCACCTCTTTCATCAGTTTAAGGAACTTTCTCATACACCACAGCTCTATCCAACACTGTTGAGATCTAGTATAGAGTACTGCAACGCCTTCTACGTGGGACTGCCTTTGAAGACTGTTCGGAAGCTTCAACTGGTTCAATGGACAGCAGCCAGGTTGATAACAGGAGCAGGACTCAGGGAGCCAGCTCCACTGGCTACCAATTTGCTACCGGACACAATTCAAAGTGCTGGCTTTAGCCTTTGAAGCCCTTAACAGTTCTGGTCCAACTTACATGTCTGAACGCATCTCCCCCTATGAACCATCAAGATGTTTAAGATCACCCCGGATTGGTGGGGACGAGAGACAGGGTCTTTTCAGTGGTGGTTCCTCGGCTTTGGAATGCCCTTCCTAGTGACATCAGATCAGCACCCTCCCTCCTGACATTGCGCAAGAAGACCTGGCTGTTTGACTGGGCATTTGCAGATGTAGTATGATTATTAATTGAGACCTAAGGAACGATGACGACGCAATTGGAAATCAATTTAATACAAAACGCTGATATTGTGTTTAATTTTAATTGCTAATTTGTATATGATGTGATTGTGTTGTAACTGTTGATGTGTTTATCTTGGGCAGTCCTTGCCATACGTACACTGAGTCAAGTCACCTTTGGGCTGAGAGGGGTGGTAGAAGCAAACTAAATAAATAAGTAATAGTACAGTGTTCCCTCACTTATTGCGGGTGTTACGTTCCAAGTCCATTTGCGATAAGTTATATTTAATTTAATATTTAGACATTTTAGTAGTTATATACCCTTTTATGTCTTTATAAACTTAAAATAAACTGAAGGAAAGGAAGGAAAGGCCCTTCAAGGCTGGAGGGAGGAAGGACTGAGGAGGGAAAGCACCTCTGAGAGCGGGAGCGGCAAAAACCCGCTAAACAGTGAAAGAACCACGTTCTGTGATCTGGCCTGAGTCCCCTTCGTGGTGAGAAGGGTGGAATATACATAATTCTGTAAATAATAATAAATTGTCCATATCCTATTTGAATCGTGGTACTCAGAACTGGACACAGTATTATTCCAGGTGAAGCCTGACCAAAACAGAATAGAGTAAGACTATGACTTTCCTTAATCTAGATACTAGACTCCTATTGATGCAGTCCAGAAGCACAGTGGCTTTTAAAGCCAGAAATCCTTAAACAGAGGCTGTCAGGAAAGATCTTTGATCTGTACTTCTGCATGGCAAGGTGCTGTTGGACTTAATAACACTTGTGGTCTTTTTAGTTCTACGGTCCTGTGAGAAACTCTCCCTTTGACCTTCTTGATTCTGTTCATAAGCATTACTGACCAGTTTTGCACTAGCTTCCATTGTCAGCTGCATGGTTACCGATCGAATTCTGGATCTTCTACAAGGTGTTGGTATTGACCTTTAAGGCCTTGTATGGCCGGGGCCGATGTACCTTAGGGACCACCTCTTCCCCTATCAACCCCAGTGGTCACCTCGATCCTCCCAAGAGAATCTCCTCCATATACCGGGCCCCAGAGAAATCTGCCTGGAGGTCACTAGATGGAGAGCTTTCTCAGCCTCTGCCCCAAAGCTGTGGAACTCTCTGCTGCCCAACATCCGAGCCATGCGCGAGCTGAGATGCTTTGCTGTTGCACTGAAGACTTGGCTCTTTGGCAGAGCATTTGATTAGTTGTTTTAATTGTAATTCTTTTAAAGTGTTTTATTGGTTTTATGTTGTAAGTCGCCCAGAGCACCGCGGGTGGAGAGTGACTAAGTAAGTAATAAAAATTGATTGATTGATTGTAGCCTGTGAGCATCATAGAACCATAGAGTTGGAAGAGACCTCATGGGCCATTCAGTCCAACCTCCTGCCAAGAAGCAGGACAATTGCATTCATAGCACCCCCGACAGATGGCCATCCAGCCTTTGCCTCTGTTTAAAAGCCTCCATAGAAGGCTTTCTATGTACATTCCAAGGAAAAATATGAATATATCGAGTGAGCTAGTCCCCACTGCTTTCCATGAATGGCAGGTGACTTTCTGAAGAGGATAGCATTTTCTGTCTATGAATGCGCCTAACACAGGTAAGACCACTGAGAAGAATGGGGGTTAATACTGTGTGAAAGGAACAGAATAGGATACAACCTATGCATCTATGAAGGAGACATTCCTGAACTCATCATGGAAATTGAAAATGATGGATAATAGTGAACCTTATTGAAATGAAGGACTTTGCCTGGGGATTGGACTCATTGATCCTTGGAGAGACACATCTGTACTTCTATGCCCTCAAAGGGAGACCAAAAAGGCAATATCTGCTAGACGTAATGCCTTCCCACACTGCCACCCTCTTTTCCTTTTGTGTCATGTCTTAATTGAATTGTAAGCCTGAGGGCAGGGAACCGTTTAGTTCAGGGGTGCTCATTAGGTAGATCGCGATCTACTGGTAGATCGCGTAGGGCGTCCTGGTAGATCGCAGGCAGGGTGGAAAGAAGGCTCAGTCCCACCCCGCAGGCTCCCGACACCACCCAGGTGCAGAAGGAGGTTGGACTGGATGGACTATTCTAGGAACCCATTGTGGTTGTTGTTATTATTATTATAGCAGAGGCTGAATGGCCATCTGTGAGGAATGCTTTGATTGTGTTTTTCCCTTATGGCAGAAGGAGATTGGACTGGATGGTCCCATTGAACCCATTGTGGTTGTTGTTATTATTATTATCAGAGGCTGAATGGCCATCTGTGAGGAATGCTTTGAATATGTTTTTCCCTTATGGCAGGAGGAGGTTGGACTGGATGGCCCTTGGAGGTCTCCTTCTACTCTAGGAACCTGCTGCTGCTGTTGTTGTTATTATTATTAGTAGTAGTACTAGTAGCAGAGGCTGAATATTATCATCATCATCATTATTATGAATAATTTCAGGGGCTTATTATACTCACATTTAGTTGAATTCAGTCTTAAAATATATTATATGGCACTCACTGAAATACATTTCCAAATATTTTGCTTTTATGGCTCTCTGAGTAGTGGCTAGGTAGATCATTTTGACTTGGTTGTTTTAGAAGTAGCTCGCATGCTGGAAAGTGTGAGCTGAGCACCCCGGGTTTAGTTGTTCTTTGACTTGTAAAATGCCATGATGGTGGTGGTGGTGATGGTGGTGATGGTGATAATGATGATGATGATATAGTTGCCAGCACCATCTTTTTCATTCTGGGACTAGAGTCTGAGCACATGGCAGGTGGAAGATCCCATTGGCCAGAGATCAGGACCAATGCCCCATACTGCCTGAGGTCCTCTTCTCTTCATTCTTCAAAAGACAAACCTTGCTTTACTGTAATGAATGAAGACAGCTCTCATTTGACTAATGACCTTATAACCATGTCAATTTTTGCAAGCAAAAGGTTTCACTGCAGTTGTGAATTTCTTCAGAGAGTCTGATTGCAGTACATATCTTATTTACAGGAACAAAAGAGTGTCTTCCTTTCCACAGTTTCTTAATAAGCAGATACTAATCTCGATTAAGATTCCCTGACACTAAATCGTCCCTGCCTTTAGTTATGAAGAAATATCAAGAGGTCTCTAATTTATTGGGTTTATTGGCTAACAAAATCCTCAGTCGATAAGCAGTAATTAGCCCCTGGCTTAACCTTCACCCTAACCCCAAAGGCCATATTTCATTTCATTTTCAATTGCAGCCTTAAGTCAGTGAATTGATACTAGAAGCATGTCGATAAATGTCTTAAAAGAGAAAGCTGAAATTCTGGATGCTACAGTAAAGATGGGCAAAAGGTAGCAGACAATTGTTTGTGTGTCTTATAAGAATAAGTCACAGGAGTCAAAAGTATTTCACTCTATCTTCATGTTTCTGGTTCAATGGACCATAATAAATCCTCACGGAAGGAGTGGGAATACAAAGGTGCTGAGGGCTGAGAAAACGTCCTAGTTTGTCCATCTCTGCTTTACAGCAGGTCAGGATTGTTTCCTTTATTAGTTTTAAATGGGACTGAACCAACACATTGGGAAATTACTTTTTGGATTACAACTGAAGGATGCAGCTACAGGGTTCAAAATGAAATTTTCCTTCTGTCCCCAAATTTCTAGCACTGGAGAGAGAGAGAGAGACAGAGAGACAGAGAGACAGAGAGAGAACCATACCTAGAATTGTCTAAGGGCCTTAGAGAAAAAGAAAAGATATCAATTACGGCTGTATATGCATTTCCTAACTCACATTGCCTGCCTTTTTTCATTGGGTGTCTAATCCGTCTCTCTTCAGTGATTCCCAACCTTTGGGCCTCCAGGTGTTTCGGACTTCAGCTTCCAGAAATCCCAGCCAGCTTACCAGCTGTTAGGAACTGTGGGAGCTGAAGTCCAGGACACCTGGAGGCCCAAAGGTTGGGAACCACTACTCTAAATGCTCAACCGAAGTGTCACTTATAAGGACCAAAGGAAAATATCATGGTGTATGTATATATGTTTGGGAGAGGGAGTGGGAATTCTGAGTGAGAATTCTTTTTGGGAATGCAATGTTATCATCCAACCTTCCCATAGGTGCATTTTAGTTACAACCCCCAGATTCCCCCATACACTAAATATGGTGGCTAGAGAATTTGAAGAGTTGTAGGTCAAAGATAGGGTTTCCAAGGTTTAGGGCTTACTGCATTAGGAAGGAGTACAATCATCCTTCCACGTTTGCTAAAATACCCTTTGTCTGCTTTGGGTTACACGTTGTACTTTTGGAAACTAGAAATCTCCTAATGTAATCATTTCCTTGGGGAACCACACCATACAGCTTTGGAGACCCCTTTCTCTGCTTGGGGTTACAAGTTGTACTTTTAGAAAAAAGAAATCTGCTTTAATCTGCTAATAATTTCTAACACTGTGTAGCACAGCAGTTCTCGTTCGTGCCTGGGGGGCAGGGGACAGGACCAGGGGTCCCATTGGCATTGGGGCCTGCAGCAGCGGAGACAGATTCTGAAGAGGACTTGGAAGGGTTAGCAGAAGGAGAGTTTCCCATCTCTGGGCCTCCTTCTCCCACAGAAAGCTTGGCTTGGGATGAAGGTTGGCCTGACCCTTATGCCGAGATAGATAACCAGGTGCTCATGGAAAGCAGTGATAGCTTATGAACGGCCAGGGGGGAGAGGTTCACAGGATCCTTTAAGTGAAAACATGGAAGAAAGCGGCTGGGAAGAATCTAAGGAGGAGAGCTCTCACGGAGATAGGGGAGCAGATGTTGGGAGGCAAGGCCGGACTTTCGATAGGATACGGGACATCGAGACTAGCAGGAGGGGATGGTTCTATAGCCTAGACAGGCCGAGGTCTGAGAGCAGAGATTGGAGACGAAGAAGCCTAGAGTGTCGGGGACCTTGGCAGAAAGATTAAGTATAGGATCCGTGGGAACGGATCCTCAGTGCTCGCCACGTCTCATCTGAGCAGACGTGTAGCGAAGTTTGACCACGGAGCCAAGCCTGGCTAGTGGTGTACTCAAACCTTGTTTAGTATCTTGCAACCTTGCTTTGTTCCTTGATCCGCTTTGCTGAGCGGAGCCTTGCCAAGCCTTTGGAAACTTATCAAGTGTTTGGGACCATTGATCATCTTTTGCTTTTGAATTTGCTTTTGCTGTTTTTATGGACATTACCTTTTGAACTGTTTTTATATACAATAAAGTAGTTAGCCTTCAGTCCGTCTCTGTGTGTGCATCGTGACACACAGTGGCAAGTTTTGTCAGTAGTAGTCTAAAAATGAGGGAAAGGGAATCCCACAAGGTTTGCTGGTCCGGCTTGCAGTTTTTCACGCATTGTGCAATCACGCCTGCCATTAACAAAGTGATTTAGAAATTTCGGAAATTTCGGAAAATTCCGACTTGGGGGGGATGTTGGAAATCACTTCAGAATCAAATTGCCATAGCCCCCTACATCCGAAACATGTTTTGAACAATTTTTTTATTTGATCAAACAAGCCTACTATTTACATTTGCATGTTTTTTAAACTGCGAGGTTGGCAGGTGCTAGGGCTAACAGCAGGAGCTTACCCTGTCCTGCGAATTTGAATCTTCAGGTCAGCAGTACAGCAGTATAAGGGCTTAACCCTTTGCATCACCTGTGACCCCTTATGGGAAGGAGGAATTTCTCTGTGACCACAGACACTTGTGAGGTGCTGAAGCCACATAGAGTGGTTGTCTAGTTGCATGATTTAACAACGTTCATGCTTTACAACCCATGACTGAGCAAGAGGAAAGCTTGAGTCAGTCTGAAGCTTCAAAACCATGCAGGAAGCCCTATAACCTCTGAACACTACCATCACTCTAAAATCATTTTAGAAAACTATGTATTAGGCATGAGAAAAAAGTTATGAAAATTAAAAGAAATCGTAAGTGATTCGTATGTAATGGGACTTTCTAGTTTATACGCATCACGGCAGCTAACCAGGAAGTAGACTTTCTTTTACGGTCCTTGAGGCCAACAATTTGCGTTATGATCGTAATTAATTCTTAATTATTGTACTACTCACTTCTCCCTGTCTTCTCCCCCTCATTTCCTTCCCGCCTTCATTCATCTTCTTCTTTTTCCCGCATTTCTATGGGGAACTGGAAGTGACGCTGCTGCTAGGCATTCTGGAAAGTGTAGTCCTCCACGCTTTCCCCCCCTCCCTTCTCTTCCCCGTTGCTCTGTCTTGCCCCACCGCAGGGGCTCAACTCACACACACACACACACACACACACACACGCTTCTCCTCCTTTCTCTCCCTGCACTCTCTCACATGCTTCTCTGCCCCCTCCTCTTTCCTGGTGGCTTCTCCCCCCTCCCTTCTCTTCCCCGGTGCTCTGTCTTGCCCCACCCCAGGGGCCAACGTCACACACACACACACACACACACACACACACACACACTTCTCCTCCTTTCTCTCTGCACTCTCACATGCTTCTCTGCCCCCTCCTCTTTCCTGGTGGCTTCTCCCCCCTCCCTTCTCTTCCCCGTTGCTCTGTCTTGCCCCACCGCAGGGGCCAACTTCACACACACACACACACGCTTCTCCTCCTTTCTCTCTCTGCACTCTCTCACATGCTTCTCTGCCCCCTCCTCTTTCCTGGTGGCTTCTCCCCCCCTCCCTTCTCTTCCCCGTTGCTCTGTCTTGCCCCATCGCACGGGCCAACTTCAGCCATCCAGGTGTTTTGGACTTCAACTCCCACCATTCCTCACAGCCTCAGGCCTCTTCCTTTTCCTCTCAGCCCGGGCAAACTTGGGCCCTCGCTCCCTCAGGATCGGGGTGAGAGAGAGGCAGCGAGGAGCGAGGGGGGGCTCCTCCTCCTTTTTTTTGCTTCCAAGAATAGAATACCCCCTCCCTCCCTCCTTCCCTCCCTCCTTCCTATTTGGAGAGTCCCATCTAGAATTCAGTGTGATTTATTCAAGTTTTGGCCTACAACTCCCAGAAATCCCAGCCAATTTACCAGCTGTTAGGATTTCTGGGAGATGTAAACAAACTATCTGAATCGCATACGCTGACATACGAACTACTAACGAATTTCGTTAGTAATTAAGTTACGTTTTAGAAATTCTTGGAAATTTTTTTGTAAGTCTTTCTATTACTAATCAACCCCCCCCCCCATTAGATTTCCGATTTCCTATTTTTGGGTTCTAAACCATGTTTGGGAGACTAGAATATGGAAACCCTATTCCTTCCAGGGGAGAGGGTAGGAGTGCATTCTAATCATTCTTGGAAGATTTTAAGCATTGTAACAATGGAGGCTGAGACTTTCCCCCCTCTGCCTCTTCAAGGCATTGCTGTTTACATGCTGGCTGAAATGGTAGCTGAGAACACCTGCTAACAAGCTCTTTCCCAATACTGGAAAAGCTAACTGGCACGGAATGCCTTTTTAAATTAAACTTCCTCCTCTTGACATTTAGGTGCTGCCAACATGAACACACTCTTGCTTCAGTGACTCACCATGTGCCAGTGGTTGGAGAAAGTGCATTGCAAAGCCGGATAAATTGGAGAGGGCAGCAAACAGATTGCTGTCAGATGCTTTGAGGTGGAAGAAGTCCATGTTGGGGACAGGATCAAATGGGGCTTTGGTTGCACCTCACAGCAAGCAGCAGGTGGAGGGAGGACTTGGAGGGGAAGAGTGTGCAGTAAAATTTAAGAAGTAAAACAATTCACATATCATTTCCTTTTTTGGACATAGTATATCTACCAAAAAAAGGCTGCCATGCTCAAGTATTTCTGCTCCAACCATCTCATTCTTGTGATACTTCCCATGTCAAAATTCCTATGATCTCACTATTGCATCACTATTATCATGATCACTGTTGATACTAATAAGATTAAATGCAGTCTGTAATGAAATGTTGGAGTTTGTCATCCAGCTAAGTAAGAATGCTTTCTACTGGGATATTCCATTCTTTTCTACTGGTTTTTCACCTCCCTCTCATAGAAAAACACCTATGAGAGGGAGGTGAACCAACCTCTGAGGAAGGCTTCCATAGATGTGGGAGAAATGTCAGGAGATAATGCTTCTGGAACATACAGCTGGAAAACTTGCAACAACTCAATCATTTTATACTCATTGGAATATGTTCAGTCCTTGTACTTGTATGTTTAGGAATCTCCTTTATACCAGATCATACTAATTTTTTTCCATCCAGCACAGGGCAGGAATCATGTATCCTTCCAAATGTTGTGGCACTGCAATTCAAGTCAACATAATAAGAGGCAAGAAATGTTGGGAGTTGTAGTTCTGCAGCATTTGCTGGGTGATACGATTCCTACAAGTGGTCTGACCCTTGGTTGCCTGACCCAACTATATATTGTTTGAATGGATGGTCTACATGAAAGGTATTTCTAAAGTTCATGCAACATGTCTTGCCTTGTGAATTCTCACCTTAGAAAACTAAGGGATCTTAGATATCATAATCATAGAGATCTCAAAGATCTCTATTCTGAACCTCATTCTGGCATGCAGGAAAACACAAAGTACTCCCAAGAGGTAGCCATCCAGCCTCTGTTTAAAAGCATATAAAGAAGGGGACTCAATCACATGCCATGGTCACATATTCTATAGTTGAGCAGTTCATTCTATGAGGCAATTTATAAGAACATCAGCTCTGTCTTTGTCTTAGTCAACTGCTGAGTATATCTCCCTGGTTGGGCACAAGTCTGTCCTTGCGAAGCTGTTGATAAACCTGTTGATAAACTCTGCAAGCTAGCTGGCATTGCCCCCCGCCCCCAAGATGTGCAATAGGAAGTTGCTAACTGTGAGAGAAATAAGGTTGAATGCTGTGAAAGCCATCCACTACATGGCTATCAGCCTCCTCCCAGTAGACTCAAATCAAGGGAAAGCTTCATGAGAACCACCACTCCTCTTAATATTCCCCCAGCAACAGCAAGAGCTTCTCTCTGGGCAGTTAAACCAGGAAATCCCAAATGGATGCCCCCATCCCCTGAAAGTCTGCCTACAGGGCAAACCAAGAATGGGCAACTCAGAAGTCTTTGAACGGACTCAAAAGTAGAGTTGGCAGACCAAAAGACAGCCTAGTAAAATGGCACTACCTAGAACAGTGGTTCTCAACCTGTGGGTCCCCAGATGTTTTGGCCTTCAACGCCCAGAAATCCTAACATCTGCTAAACTGGCTGGGATTTCTGGGAGTTGTAGGCCCAAACATCTGGGGACCCACAGGTTGAGAACCACTGACCTAGAAGAATCCTCCACCTTGTACAACTATGGAGCAGAACAAACAACTCCACATCTATATACTTGCCCACAATGCCCTGCCTCATGCACAGAGGAAGAACTGTTTAAAGCTACAGACAACGTGGTCGCTGTTGGCCATTTTGGTCAAAAATGATTCAGCCACTTGTGCTCCTTCTATTTTATCAGTTTTTGAATGAATGAATTTTTATTGTACTAGCCATAGGCCATGGCATAAAATATACAACTTCCAAAAGTACAACAAGCACTTTCCAATATAAACATGAAAACATGTTCCATATACTGGCTTTTAAAAAATACAGCAGTTTATCAGTTTTTATACTTCTTTATGCAATGTTTTTGACACAAACTAAAATAAACCATGAGACAAGGTGTTCTTGAGAAATTAGTTGTTGCATGCCTCCAAATGATTTCTGACTCATGAGGATATATGGCATAGGGTTTTCTGGGGTGAAATGTGTGACTCACCAAAGGTCAATCAGAGGCCAAAAAGGGAAATGAACTGTGGCCTCCAAAGTTGTGGTCCAATGTTCAAACCACTACACCTGTCGCAACACAGAAGCCTTAAAGGGCCAGTCCAAGTATTGAGTCAAAACAAAGTTTATTCAAAAATATTGCAAGTGACTTAAAAATCAGACAAACTGCCTCAAAAACACTTAAACTTCAGTGCAATCGTTCAGTAAACACAAAATAGAGACCAAACTGGTCAAAAACACTCAAAAGAAATATAATCTGGATTAAATCTCCAGAAGACCCGGTTTATCCCAAAAAGCAAACAAACATAGGAAATAAACAGGCTAAAGCAAACACGTCGATGTCATCATCAATGGGAGGGCAAAACAAAGAGCAAAGAGGCATCATGAAGTTCAAGGTCGTCAATCCAGGAAGTCAGCAAGCAAGCACGTTGTCCAAAACCCTTCCAGCGTCAGTGAGGAAGAAGCGACAGTAGCGATTCCAAACCAGGTCAAACGAGGGAGAATTAACAGCAATGATTTCCAGTCCAGGTCATTCATGGTACAGGCAGCAGCAGCAATACAAGTGTAGCCCATAGAAAGACAAGTCGTGGAACCTAACCCATACTATTCCCCAATCCACAAAGATAGCGTAGCATCCAAACTCACGTCCAAAAGGGTCCACGGGAAATAGGAACACAGCATACAAAGCAAGACACAGGCACCCAGCAACACTTTGCCATCTGCAAAGGACTCAAAATCCCAAACCCCATTTTATCATAAGTCATCCTCATCAGAGCTTGAATGAGCCAACACCCTTTCGTTAAGTTTCTCATCTGGAGCAGCAGCTCCACATGTGTTTATTTGCCTCCCTCTCCAGTCTCTCCATCTCCTGTCAAGACTTAACTCTCCCCAAGATGCAGCTTGATCCTCAGAACTCCAATTCCCATCTCCAGATAAGCCCACGAATGTATCACTACTTGTAGGCTCAGCACACGTCGCACACCTCCTGCACTTTAGTCCAATCCATATCAGTAGACTCATCCTCAGAATCACCATCCACACATTCCATAGTTGGTTCCTCAGTGACAGACCCATCATCCCCAGAGAAACCCTCAAAAGACTCTTCATCAGTAGGTTCCTCAAGTATTTGCCAGATCCTCTTCCTTTGTTGCTCATCATCTGATCCCTGCTCCCGAGTAACCCGTTTTCCCCTTCTCACTTCTAGTTCACTTTCACTTCTAGTTCAGCATTACTCACAGGCTCAACTACAACACCACCACTCTGGCTCTTGAGAGACGCTATGGATGCAAACATGAATATGCATTCCATTCAGATATGGGTCAGATTTTTTTTACATAGTCATGTAATCACTGTAGATGTGTGGTTGCATAATGTCTCCTGGTCTGTCTCATCAGCATCCCTTTTCCTACTTCCCAGGTAGCAGTTTATTGTTGAAGCAGCTGACTGATGTTTGTACCCTCTTTTGTAAGAGATCTTTGTAGCAACAGGCAGGGACACAATTGCTTGTGTATTGTGGTGAGTGGAAACACCAGGCAATGGCTTCCTGATTGACAAGGGTTCTGACAAGGCATCAGAACCCTTTTGTTTGCAGCTGCTGCTTCTGCTTGGGAAATGGAGATTGCAGGACTTTGATGCTTTCTACATATTTCCAAAAGCAATAAATACATTGTGGTCATGAATACGAACCAGTCATGAATGGATAACTCTAGGTTATGTGTTTGTAACTGCCTTAGTGAATACCAGCCATTTGCAATTGAAAATCTATGCAAACATGCTTTTGGCAGCGAGGGAAACATTGTACATTTTACAAAAATTACATAAATATATGTTGTGTATTGGATGATATTATGGAAATCTGTAAATGCATTTTGTAAAGTGCATTCAATAAACACAGAATTTTGCATGCAAGGGAAAAATCCAAAATCCAATATGAAATAAGCATAGAGGAGCAAACCCAATAACATGAAAACAGTGCTATTTTCACATTCTAATTCTGTACAGCACTGGCTCTCCCAAGTCTCAGATTATTCTGTTTGCTTATTCTTTTAACTGGAAATACCAAGGATTTCAGTAAAGACCTTCTTGATTGTGGTCTAGCATTGAGTTATTTGGTCCCCTCTCATGTATATATTTATATACACACACTATTCTTTTTGAGTGACATCATGACTCAAAATCCGCTGGATGAATTTCTGCCAAATTTGGCTAGAAGACACCTACTAACCCAAGGCGTGACCATCACTAAAAAATTAATTTTGCCATTTGGGAGTAGTCGTTGCTGGGATTTATGGTTAACTTACAATCAAAGAGCATTCTGAACTCCACCAATGATGGAATTGAACCAAACTTGGCACACAGGACTCCCATGACCAACAAAAACACTTGAAGGGTTTGGTGGGCATTGGCCTTGCATTTTGAAGTTGTAGTTCACCTATATGCAGAGCGCACTGTGGACTCAAACAATGAAGGATATAGACCAAACTTGGCACAAATACTTCATATGCCCAAATATGAAAACAGATGGAGTTTGGGGAAAATAGACCTTGGCATTTGGGAGTTGTGGTTACTGGGATTTATACTTCACCTATAATCAAAGAGCATTCAGAACCCGATCAATGATAGAATTGGCCAAACTTTCCACACAGAACCCCCATGACCAACATAAAATATTGTGTTTTCTGGTGGTATTTGGCGGCCCTTCTAAACCCCCTTCTGACCCCCCCCCAGGAGTCCTAACCCCCAGGTTGAGAAATGCCATCCAGTCCAACTCCTTTCACCAGGGCAAGAAAACTTAATCAAAACTCTCCTGACAAAGAGCCATCCAGCCATAGATATAGATAGATATATAATATTCACGCACACACACATATGTATATCACAAATATAGTATCATAGATTTGAAAGGGACCCTTAAGAAGGATAACTATATGTTGCATGTTCCAGAGGAGGCAAACCAGACAATCTCTACATCAACACTGACAAAGAAACAACACTGTTTATCCACAAGCGTAAAGAAATTACTTATATTAGAAACAAACACTTTCTCATTTTTTTATTTTCCAGATCACCAGACTGGGCCACAGCAACACATGGCAGGGGACGGCTAGTTATTTATAAATAATCCGAATGAATATTGCTAAACTTGGCTTCTTGAATGAAACATACATGCACGAGAATATCTTTGAGTCAGGATCTTCTTAACAGATGACTGCATGCCACCTCCACTATCAGTAGTAGTGTGCTTTTGTGCATCAGTCAAGTGTATGAGGAAACAAGGTACAGAATGCAGTTATATTTGTCCTTGTTGCCAATAGGCAACTACAGTTTGAACAGAACATTGGTTTAGCAGGCATGGGCAAACGTGGTCCTCCGCGTGTTTTGGACTTCTATGAGAGAGGGTAAGCTATATAAAAAGTTTTATATTATTATTATTATTATTATTATTATTACTCAACTCCCACAATTCCTAACAGCCAGTAAGCTGGCTGGGATTTCTGGGAGTTGAAATCAAAAACACCTGGAGGGGCAAAGTTTGCCTATGCCTGGTTTAGAGGGATCTTGCCACAATGTCTTAAGATTCAGTGGCCATGCTTCGATCATATGGAATTTTTGGATCAACTATTTGGGAAGCAAATATTTAGAATTATCTGCTGGTGAGCTCTAGAGCTTCAACAGATTACAAATACCAGGATCCCATGGGATGCAACCTTGGCAGGGAAAATGGTATCCTTTTGTTATAGTTATCTAGTTTGAAAGTGCTACATATTTGGTCTGATCCAGCATGACTCATTTGATGGGCTCATGATATGTTGCATTTGAGTCCCTTTTATTACTCTCAGAGGGTTTACCTGGGATGGTCCTCATTTGATCCCTAGTCAAGTTTCATTTCTTCCCTAGGATACCATGTTTCATGTGTAGCCATGGGGAGATAAGAGCATTAGTCTCCCAATTTAAATTCTGGTCCCTGCACACAATACATTTTCTTTTGGTCCTTAAATTTATAGCATTGTAGCAATGTCATTCAGTTGAGCATTTACAAATACATTTAAGATATCCAAAGAAAACTGGCTTTGCTAAATTACCAAGAGAAGGAAAATGGGGGTAATAGAAGAGTTCTGTTTTTTGATTTTTTTTTAAAAAACCAGTGTTTCGGCATCATCAATGCCAGAAACTACAAAGGTAATCTATGGACCAAGAAACCATGGCATACAGCCTCTACACTCATCAGATGAAACCAAACTTCTGAAGGACAAAAAATCAATTGCGCTAAGTTGGAAAGGACACTACCAAAGCCTCCCGAATCACAGCTCCAATGTGGCCAAAGAGGTTCTCTCACAAATCCTACAACAACAAACCAGGGATGAGCTTGCAGCACTGCCTAGTTTGGAAAAAATCAGCAATGCCATCAACCAACAAAAAAATAAGAAAGCCAGTGGACTGATGGGATCCCTGCTGAAATCTTTAAAAGAGGAGAGTCTGAGCTGACACAACAACTCCACCAGCTCATTGAAAAAGTGTGGGTGACCGAGAAAATCCCAGCAGATTTCAAGGATGCCACCATCATCACCCTCTTCAAAAAAGGGGAAAGAACAGACTGTGGAAACTATCGAGGTATTTACCTTCTAACCTCTGCTGGGAAAATCCTCGCAAGAATCCTTTCAAACCACCTTCTAACTCTCTCAGGAGACACCCTCCCAGAATCCCAGAACAGCTTCTGCCCCTCAGAGGAACAGTGGACATGATCTTCACTGCATGACAGCTCCAAGAAAAATGCAGGGAACAAAATCAACCATTGCACATGGCATTCATTGACTTTGCAAAGGCATTCGATACAGTGAATCACAGTGTTCTCTGGACCATCCACCAAAAAATCGGGTGCCCTAACAAATTTGTGAACATCCTGTGGCTCCTCCATGATGACATGATGGCAACAGTCTTGGACAGCAATTGCTCCCAAAGTAACCCATTTAAGGTGGAATCAGGTATCAAACAGGGATGTGGTATTGCCCCAACTTTATTTTCCATCTTCATCGCTATGATACTTCACCTTGTTGATGGGAAGCTTCCCACCTGTAGCACCCCAGTTCTCTTTCATGCCTGGGGAGCAGGGGGCAGCACCTGGGGTCCCACTTGCATTGGAGCCAGCTGATTCTGAGGAGGATTTGGAGGGACTGGAAGAAGGGGATTTTGAGGTAGCTGGGCCTTCTTCCCCCACAGAAAGCCTGGCCTGGGATGACGGCTGGCCTGATCCTTACGAGATGCAGGAAGGCCAGACGGATTTCGAAAGCAGTGATAGTGAAGATTATGACGGGCCGGGGGTCGAGGATCGCAAGAAAGAATGTGGGAAACAACGGAGGGAAAGGCCCGGGAAGCAGAGGGGAGTTTGGCTCTCACGAAGATAGGGAACCAGGTGCTGGGAGGCAAGGTCGAACCTTTGATAGGAGACGGAGCATCGAGGCTAGCAGGAGGGGCTGGTTCCACAGCCTAGACAGGCCAAGGTCCCGCAGCACAGATTGGAGGAGGAGAAGCCTAGAGCGTCGGGGGGCCTCACCAAGGGGATTAAGTATAGGATCCGTGGGAACAGATCCTCAGTACCTCGGCCACGTCTATCCTATGCAGACGTGTAGCGAGCCAAGACCACGTAGCTAAGTTTGGGCTAGTAGCCTGCCAAGGAGTGCCTTGGATCTTGCAACTTTGCTTTGTTCCCTGATCCGCTTTTGTTGAGCGGAGCCCTGCCAAGTCTTTGGAAACTTCCATGCCAAGTTTTGCTTTTGGACATTACCTTTTACCTTTTGGATTACTTTTGATATTTTTATGGACAATTACCTTTTCAACTGTTTCTTATTCTTCAATAAAGTAGTTAGCTGATTACCGTCTCTGTGTGTGTGATTAAGGGGTCGGCCGAGTCCTTGCATCGTGACACCACCGGAGTGGAAATCATCTATCGGACAGGTGGCAAGCTATTTAACCTCAGCAGACTGAAAGTGTCACGATGCACGGACTTGGCCGGCCCCTTAATCACACACACACAGACAGAGTAAAGGCTAACTACTTTATCTATATATATAAAAAGAGAGTGGTCGTGCAAAGGACGTTATGCACGGCCAAACTAAGCCCCCCAGACACACCAATCCAACGAGACACATTCCCACAGACCACGAGGTATTGCCATCACACAAAAAAACCCACCTACCTACCTTCAAACCCCCAAAATCAGCCCCCAAAACCGCCCATTGACTCCCATTCTGCGCTGGCCACGAGCGCAGAACACAGTGAGAGCCATCGCGCAGGTGCACTACAACCCCCCCAACACCACAACGCAGGACAGAGAGACAGCAAACACACTGCGCACTCTGACTCCCCCAACCCCCAACCCATTCCGTCACCCTCTCTCCCCACACACCATCAACTTCACCGCGCAGCCGCTCTCTGCCGCATCGGTCGCTTCTGCGGCTCTCCGGGGACGCAACACTGCACAACACCACAACCACCTCCAAACAAACATGGCGGCCGAACCACTTCCGGTCCGGCCGAAAAACTCGACGGAAGTCAATCCGTCAGAAAAAGGGTCCGGCCGAAACTGATGCCGCATACCGGAGGTTCCGCCCCCGCCTGGCCCGAGGTGCCGCCAGGAAAGATGGCGGCCGCCACGGAGCAGCGGCTACCACAAGGAGACCTCCTGGTTACTCCGATAAGACGCCGCGCCCCTGAGCCTGCCCTCCGGAGGACGGAGGGTGAAGAAGGACAAGGCCTGGGGACGCAGCCCTCGCCGCTACTGCCCTCCGGATGGCAGAGGGTGAAGAGGAAAGGACCGGGGTCGCTGCTGCCGCCTTCTTTTCCCTCCTCAGCCCCCCTTCTTCTCCTCCAGCAGCCTCAGGACCTTTCCTTCTCCCCTCAGCCTATGGCCCCAACCCCCCCACGTCAGCCCCAGGCTCCTTCTCTTCTCCCCTCACCCTCAGCCCCCTTCTTTTCCTCTCTCAGCCTCAGACCCCTTCTTTCCCCCCTTTCCCCACCTCATGTGTATGTACACATGCACACACATATACAGTACCATACACACGCATACATATATAAACACACATACACATATATACATATACACCCACATATATACACTACATACACACATATACACATGCACACACCCACCAAGACCATAAGTAGCATCATTTCAAACCCTTATATACTCAGACTTTCCCCCATCTCCTAAATAGGGCACAGCAACGCGTGCCGGGTACAGCTAGTTGAATATAAAAACAGTTCCAAAGAATATAGTCCAATAGAATGTGATATAGTCCAAGAGGCTTGAAGTATCAATGTCCAAGATAACGTAGCAAATAGGCAAAAAGCTTGGCAAGGCTCCGCAAACCAATGCGGATCAGGAAACAGGGTAAAGCTCCGCAACCAATGCGGATCAGGAACAAGGCACGGCAAGGCAAGGCAAGGCTTGATGACCACGGCTAACTTAGCTTGTGGTCCCACTCCGCTTCACACCTATTCAGATGAGACGTGGCTGGAGCACTGAGGATTCGTTCCCACGGATCCTATACTTAATCCTTCGGCCGAGGTCCCCGACGCTCTAGGCTTCTGCGTCTCCAGTCGCTGCTCACGGACCTCGGCCGGTCTATGCTCTTTGACCATTCCCTTCTGCTAGACTCTATGTTTCGTCTCCTATCAAAGGTTCGGCCTTGTCTTTCCCCAGCTGTGTTGCTATCTCTCTGAGAGCTCTCCTCCCTGGCCGTTCCCATTCGCCTTCTTCCATATCTTCCTCAGGAGGCTCCCCTCCTGGATGTTCATAACTCCCCGAATCGCTATCTAACTGCACCTGGTTATCTGAATCATCCCTAGGACCAAAACACATTTCTTCCCAGGCCAAGCTCTCTGTGGGCGAAAGAGGGGGAAAGCTGCCCTTCGCCCCAGTCATCTAGCTCATCCTCTGAATCCTGTTCTAGCACAGCTGGTTCTAATGCTAATGGGACCCCAGGTCCTGTCCCCTGCCCTCCAGGCACAAACGAGAACTGCTGTGCTACACTATCCCCCCTCAGGGCCCCTCCTAGGCCGCCCCGAGGCTTGGGTTTGTCAGGGTACTTGCGATGGAACCGAGCGACAAGGTCCGGGGCATGGACGTCACGAGCCCGCATCCAAGAACGCTCTTCCGGTCCAAAGCCTTTGCAGTCAAGGAGATACTCCAGCTTCCGGTAGCGGATACGCGCATCCAGGATGTCCTGCACCTCCAACTCTCCCTCCTCGCCGTCACGCATCACAGGGGAGGAGGCGGCTGTGTCACATCAGGCCACCACCCCTTCGCCGGGCGGAGCAAAGAACGGTGGAACACAGGGTGGATTTTCATGTCCGTTGGGAGTTGCAGTTTGAAAGAAACAGGCCCCACCTTCTCCAACACTGTGTAAGGCCCCAAAAATCGAGCATCCAACTTGCGGCTAGGTCTCTGTGTGGGCAGGTTCTTGGTAGACAGCCTCCTGGCGCCGCCGATCAGCCATCCGCTTATAATCCGCTTTAGCTTGGTCCAATTGAGTGCGCAGCAAGTCTTGCAAGGCAGTGAGCTCCTGAAGCCAATCTTTCGCTTCCGACGCCCCTCTGGACGGGTCCACCGGCAGGCAGAAGCGAGGATGGTGGCCATAGTTGGCAAAGAAAGGAGTCTCCTTGATGGATTCGTGCGTCGCATTGTTGTAGGCGAACTCCGCCAAAGACAACAAGGACGCCCAGTTGGTTTGCTGATAGTTGACATAGCACCGTAGGTACTGTTCCAAGGTGGCATTGACCCTTTCGGTCTGGCCGTCAGACTGGGGGTGATGAGCCGTGGACATCCGCACATCAATCCCCAGCAACTTCTGGACAGCCTTCCAGAACTGGGAAGTGAACTGGGTGCCGCGGTCGGTCACCAAACTCTGAGGCAGGCCGTGCAGCCGGAACACATGTTGCACAAACATATCAGCAGTCTCTTTGGCAGTAGGCACCCCCACACAGGGAATGAAGTGTCCCATCTTGGTGAAACAGTCCACCACGACCAGGATCGTGGTGAAACCCTTGGACTTGGGCAAGTCTGTGATGAAGTCAGCCGAAATCATCTTCCAGGGAGCGGAGGGGGTCGGAAGCGGCTGGAGCAAACCGGCCGGCTTGCCCCCCGGGTTCTTGGCCCGCTGACAGACAGGGCAAGAGCCCACATAGTCCTCCACATCCCTCCGCACCTTAAGCCACCAGAAATCCCGTAGCACCAACTGTAGGGTCTTGAACAGCCCGAAATGACCAGCGGCCCGACTATCGTGGCAAAGTTTGAGAATGTCCTCACTCTCGGGCCCAGGGGAAACATACACAGAGTCACGGTGGTAGAGTACCCCGTTCTTTACCTGGAAAGGGGCTTGCACCCCCTTGGTCAGCTGGTCAAGCACCCAGGGATCAGTCCTTTGGCGCGCCTGAACCCGCTCACTCAGAGGCCTCTTGTCCCTAGGGGCCGGCAGAGCCAACGGAGGGTTCACCGGAGCCGCCCGGGCCGCAGCAAAGTTCTCCACTTTCAGGAGATGGGCCTCAGAATGCCCCTCACCGCCACGAACGTACTGCGGCTTCCGAGACAGGGCATCCGCTTGCTTGGTCTGCTTGGGGGTCACATAGTGGATGCGGAAATTGAATCTCTCAAAGAACAGGGACCACCTCTGTTGCCTCTGGTTCAATTTGCGCTGGGACTTCAAGTGTTCCAAGTTCCGGTGGTCAGTGTGCACCTCCACCGGAAACTTGGCCCCTTCGAGCAGATGGCGCCACACTTCAAAAGCCATCTTGATGGCCAGGAGCTCCTTCTCCCAAATGGTATAGTTCTTTTCCGGAGCCGTGAGCTGCCGGGAGTAGTAGGCGCAGGGCAACAAGTCCGTTCCCTGCGGTTGTAGCAGGATCGCTCCCACCGCCACATCTGACGCATCCGGACAAGGTTGTAAGCGCCCCTCAGGTCCAGTTTAGTGAACACCTTGGCTCCCCGCATCCGCTCCAAGAGCTCGGGGATCGGGGGGAGGGGGTAGCGGTTCCAAACGGTGATCTTGTTGAGTTCTCGATAGTCATTGCAGAGCCGCAACCCCCCCCCCCCCGCTTTCATTTTGACACCAAGTATGGGCGCCCCAGCCGGGGACGGGGAGGGCGAATGAAGCCCTTCCGCAGATTCTCATTCAGGAACTCTCGGAGAGCCTGTTGCTCTGGTTCCGAGAGAGGGTAGAGTCTTCCCAGCGGGATGGGGCCCGGGTTCAAGTTCAATGGCACAATCGTAGAGGCCGGTGGGGAGGCAAACGCTCTGCCTCCTTCTCACTGAAAACGTCCCAAAATCCGGCATATTTCTTGGGCAGTGTGGCCACCGTCTCGACTTCCTGAGCCTGGCAGGCCCGGGCCGTCAGACAGTGACTCTGGCAATGGTCAGAAGAAAAAAAGAGCTGTCTCTTGGTCCAGGAAATCTGGGGGTCATGGAGAGTGAGCCACACAATGCCCAGGACAATGGGGAAGTCGGGGAGCTTAGTCACAAGAAAAGAAATGTCCTCTTTATGGGAGCTGGTCCACATCTTGGTCGGAGCGGTGTACTGGGTCACAGCCCCCGTCTTCAGAGTTCTGCCATCAATAGTCTGTACACCCTTGGGCTCTTGGAGATCCAGAAATTTTAATCCGGCAGACTTGGCATAGTCTGCATCAATGAAGTTGTTGGTCGCTCCCGAGTCAATCATGGCATGGACCATCATCGGCCCCTTCGCGGGCGACCACAGGCTGACCATTACAAGGAACAATTGGCCAGTCTTGGGGTCAGGAGGAAGAGTAGCGACGGGGGCCGAGTGGCGAACCCTCTTACACCCGGCGGCTTCTTCCCCGTCGCCTGGATGGCTTCTTCGGGCTCCGGGGGTCTCTCCCAGGGCGGCAGAGGCTCTGGGAGTCTTTCCACGGGGTTTTTGGGGGCACTCCCTGGAAAAATGTCCAGCCCCCCGCAGTAACAACACATATTTAGACGCTGTAGCCGTGCCTTTTCGGCCTGGTCTACTTTAGGCCGCACCGTGCCTAACTGCATGGGTTCCGGCTCATCCAAGCCCGCGGGTGGTGCCGCGAGCTGCCGGGGCAAAAACTGTCCAGCCCCTGCCTCCTTTTGCGCCATCGGCTTCTCCGCCACCCCTTTGTCCCATCGCCTCCAGGTTTGCAGTCCTGCTTCGACACGTAGACTGGTTCTAATGCTAATGGGACCCCAGGTCCTGTCCCCTGCCCTCCAGGCACAAACGAGAACTGCTGTGCTACAGAAAGCCAAAATCAAGGTTACAACAACATCTATTATATAACTCCAGTATGCTGATGACAATGTCATCTGTGCGCATTCAGAAGAAGACCTACAAGCCACTCTAAACACCTTTGCAGAAGCATACGAGAAGCTTGGCCTGTCATTGAACATCGGGAAAACCAACGTGCTCTTCCAGCAGTCACCAGCCAATCCATCTCCAATGCCAGAAATACAGCTTAATGGTGTAACATTAGAAAATGTTGATCATTTCCACTACCTTGGAAGATGCAGATCAAGAATAGTGCTCCACAGTCACCTACGGACCCACCGCCAGTACACCAACCTTGGAGGACCATCATCCTCGGACTACGAGGGATCACCTAAATAAGTAAAGTAAGCTAGAAATGAGTAAAATGTCATGCCAAAATTCCTATTTGATGCATCAGTGATTCATTTTGCTCTCCTGTAGCTACAACCCTGCTGTGCTGGTGTCCTTACAAGTTCAAGGGAATGCACCAAAGTTAATCCTGTCCCTTTAAGGAGATCACTGTGTTCCTGAAAGAACTGTAATTCTTTTCTTCTTCCAAATTTCACATTTGCTTTCTGGGCCTGGCTCCCCAATTACATCTGTTAACTAACATAGTCTTTGCAGAACTTCCTAGCGGGCCATCGATAAAGCACAAAGCTGCGGAGTATATCAGGTTTCCCTGAAAGCTTTGGGGAAAGCCTTTGGACAACGGTTTACGCCCCACTCATTCTAGCGTGCTGTTCTCTCCCCACACCTCCCGTTGTTGCTATAAATCTATTGAAGATAAGCGATTAAAGGGCGGTTTTAAAAAGAAGTATCTGAGTGCAACAGAAAAGGGTCGAGATAAAAGTTCCAGGCACCTTTTTCTCATCTGATTTGCTCTGTATAGGATATCTATTAGAATTAGGTCACTGTCTGTGCATTTCTTTGCTCTTCTCTATTCGCCATATTAACCTTTATGTTTTCAGGCTCTGCCCTACAGTTTTAAACATGTGAACTTTTCACTTCTCCTTCCAGACATGCCTTCTATCGGATCCAATTTTCTCAAGAAGAAGCCCTGCTCACAATGGTGGATGAACTCGATTTTCAGGCAGCTTGGCCTGTCTTTCAAATGGCACTTCAAGCAAACAGCGTACAGGAAAGACAAAGCTGCAGAATAAACCAACTGTGAAATGCTTCGTAACAATAAGAAGGTGATATTATATGTCAGACTTTAAATTAAAAGGATTGGGACAGCTGGTTCATCTCATTGCTAGGAAAAAAAGAACATTGGGGAAATATACATTAAGACAAAGAGATGGGAGATGGGATGATGGATGGAATCTCAAGTTCTGTTCAGGAAATGATAGTCAAAAATCATGTGGCGTTGCAAAAGGTCTACACATTTTGCAAGGTTACTGAACACAGTTTCATATATGTGTGAGGAGCTTTGGATAGCGTAGAATTGCTCTGGTGGACATACATAGATAAGTGTTATCTTTAAACTTCTGGTGCAATACAATGGTCAATTTCTGTTGGACGTTCTGCTAGAAGTTGACTATAGAATTGCTTTGTAAGCCTTGAGAGAAACTTCTTTAGAAATGTTCTAGGTCCTTCAGAGCATTTGTATGGCGTGTGTGGCGCCCCGCCAGGGCCAAAAGGGGGCTTTAAAAGGATGGACGAACGCTATAGACCCTGGGGGTTACGTTCTAGCCTTCCCATGTACAAGAGAGTTTCTCTAAGCAATGAGTTCAGGATGGGTGAACTCAAAACAAGTTTATTTAATAACAACCAGTAAAAATGCTGGTAGCTCAAAAGCTTGCTGTTGGTTGCTAGAAAGGTCCTTTGAGAAAAGGGATTGTGTTCACTTGCCTTTTGCAGAGTGAAGGTGCCTTTCTTTGGTTCCAGGTTTCCTGTTGCTCCTCAAATGGTCCTCTGGTACACAAAGTCCTCGGGTCCCCAGAGATTACAGTCTTTGGGTGAAGGGCTGGCCTTCCTATTACTGTAATCTTGGCTTGAGAGCGTTGGATAGGCTATACGTGAACAAAGGTGCTTTTTCTGAGCGGTGGCTCCAGATTTCCGCCTGCTTTGTCCGTGTGCTCTCATGGAAAGGAGGCAAAAAGGAAGTTCAACCTCCCAGGTAAACTCAGGAAGGGGAGGGGTTCAGGGTGGTAATGCCAGGTTGGCACCAAACACAACTCCTCCCATCACAGTCCACATGGCTAAACAATAGGACAAAGGCCCATGCAGGTAAAGGGCAAACAGATACCCAATATAGATACAAAAACAAGCCCCTGGGGGCACAATAGTGTGCTTCTCCTGGAAGCCTAAGACACCATTACTTTCAGATAAGCTAATTAGATCGAATCATTCTGCCAGTGTGAATGTGTAACTTCCTTCTTTGCACATGGCTCCAACATGCATGAAAGTGGTGAAATGTGAAATCATTTGGATATTTCCTTTGTGTACTTTGAGAAATGTGAAAAATTCACACATTTAAGACATTAGCACAGAACCAGATGTAGGCGTTACTCCAGTGTTTCTCCACCTTCCTAATGCCACAACCCCTTAATACAGTTCCTCATGTTGTGGTGACACCCCAACCATAAAATTATTTTTGTTGCTACTTCATAACTGATTTTGTTACTGTTATGAATCAATAATGTAAATATTTGATATGCAGGATGCAGTTTCATTCACAGGACCAAATTTGGCACAAATACCTGATATGCCCACATTTGAATACTGGTGGGCTTGGGGGGGGGGGGGATTGATTTTGTCATTTGGGAGTTGTCGTTGCTGAGATTTATAGTTCATTTTCAATCAAAGAGCACTCTGAACCTCACCAATGATAGAATTGGGCCAAATTTCCCACACAGAACCCCCATGACCAACAGAAAATACTGAAGGGATTTGGAAGGAATTGACAGTTATTTATGGGAGATGTAGTTCACCTACATCTGGAGAGCACTGTGAACCCAAACAAAGATGGATCTGTAACAAATTGGGCACAAATACCTGATACGCTAAAATTTGAATACTGGTGGGCTAGGGGAGTGGGATTGATTTTGTCATTTGGATGTTATAGTTGCTAGGATTTATAGTTAACTTACAATCAAAGAGCACTCTGAACCCAGCCCACAATGGGTCTGCATCAAATTTGGCAAACTACCTACATGGCCAACATTGAATACTGGTGGGGTTGGGGGGTGGCCAATCACAGCAGGAGGAAGGCTTTTTGGTGGGAGGATTTGCCATCTGTTTCCAAAAAGGAAGAGAAGGACAAGATATGCTTTCTGATGGTCTTTTGAAACCCCTTGCGAATACCCCCAGGGGTCCCAATACCTAGGTTGAGAAATGCTGCTTTAGTCAGTGGGAAGAAATGTGTACAACTGGAACCTATGCACAAAACATGAAAAAATTGAAATATGACATAGAGAAATTTATAAATTTTAAAGAATGTGCTCTTCTAGGTGATTTTGAAATATGATTTCCATACACCTCCACTATTGGTTGTGTTAGCTACTACTAATGCAAACTGGGACCAAATGTATGTTGGACTTCTTTTATCCACCACTAGTATAGAAAACTTGATTTTTTGAAAAAGAGTAATATAAAATAGTTTTTTTTCTTGGCTTTTCTTTGCAAACGAAGATTCAGGAAGGACTCATCCCATGCTTTCTACAAGCGCGTTGATGACTAAGAAGGCCAATCCGAGATAGGCAAGTCTGGTTGCAGAAAGCACAGCAGAAAGTCTCCTTGGGTGATGTTGTTTCCAAGTTGCTTTTTACATTGTCATTTCTCTTCCAGACTTGTTCGGCGTGTTTTCTCGAAAGAGGCCGCAGCATTGTGGATAGTGCATTTCCATGCCTCCCGATGTGAGGCCAGGGTGGACCATTGTTGGTGATCAATCTTGCCAAGCCTGAGATGTTGTTTCAGGGAGTCCTTATATCTCTTTTTTGGGGCACCTCTCTTGTGCTGACCCGTGGCGAGTTCCCCATAGAGTAGTATCTTTGGGAGGCGGTGGTCCTCCATCCTAGAGACGTGCCCTGCCCAGCGCAGCTGAGTTCTCAATAGCATGGCCTCAATGCTGGTGATCCCTGCTTGCTCAAGGACAGAAACATTTGTCACATAGTCAGTCCAGTGTATATTTAGGATTGTGCAAAGACAACGCTGATGAAAGCGTTCAGGGAGTCATAGGTGTTGGCGGTAGGTGCCCCATGTTTCAGACCCATATAGGAGAATAGACAGTACGATAGATACTTCCAAATGCACTATATGCCTTTGCTAATCTGTGATCTGTCTCTTTATCAATCTTGGCATCTGAAGAGATCTGAAGGTAGGTGAACTGCTGAATGGACTTAAGCACAGATTTGCCATTGCTGACGTGAGGATGATGGTGTTAATTATTAAGGCTCATACAATTGTTGTTGTTGGTTTATAAAATGCAATCAAATGTGCATGGTTCTTTACAAAGAAAAAAACCAACAACTAAAAACTGCACAAAAACAATTGGAAAACAAATAATCCCAACAGGGTGCAAAGCCTCCCAACAAATAACCCACAGCCAAAGGACATTGACCAATATTACATGATCAAAATGTACAAGACTACAATACATGCTTAAACTAAAATTCCTTAGGAAAATAAATAAAATGTTTTGAATTAAATTTCAAAAACAATGAAGAACTAGTTTGCAAATGTATAGTAATTCCAAGACTCCGGGGGCAGTGAGTGAACAAGAATGAAGCTGACACAAGGAAAATGAAAACTGTGATAGGGTGAGAAGCCTAGAATTTTGAGTTTTGTAGAGTTCTGTAGAGTAAGTTATACTGAATCCTAGAAGGAATGGGTAAGAAATGAAGAGGTGTCCAAAGTATGGTAACATGATAAAAATGATGGGCCAAAAAGATATTCTTAGTAGAAGAATGTTGAATACAAACTAGGCTAGTGACTACTCTGATTTTTTAAAATCCAGATTCATTTTGAGATAACATCAGGCCTTGTTTTGATATATATATGTTTGTTTTCATAAGTTACACATGCCAGGGACTAGCCAGGGCAGTATTTCCTTGCTAGTTCACTGTACCTCTAAATGGCTTTCAGCACTATCAGTACTATCAACCATAGAATCTTTCTGGACTGCCTTTCTAGGATGGGAAGTGGACCTGTTTTACATTGTTTCTGGTCCTTCTAAAAGGAGTGAACTCAGAAGCAGGTCCTGGGGGATTCCTCTTCGAGCTTCTGGCCATTTGTCTGTGGGGTTCCTCTGGATTGAAACTACAAGAAACCAGTGGGGAAAATTATCCAGAGTTTTTGAGTTCAATGTCAATAGTATTCCAACTCTCTACTTTCCTTTCCATCTATAGTATGACCTTTGTATCTGCATTTCTAGTTGTATTTATTCACATCCAATGAAATATGTTATCTCCAGGTATTTTCTAGATCCTCCAGCACAAGTCTATGGCCCCATTTACGCTGCCATATAATGCAGTTTGAAACTGCATCGCGTAGTCTAATGCAGTTTAGAGATTTTTTTTCTTTGAAAAGAAGTCTTAGGTAAGATTTTGGAAAATAAAACCCTTCACATTAAAACTTAGCAATAGACATTCCTCAGGTTGGATTTTGGCACAATTGTTGATTTTTGTTCTTTACTCGAATTTTTGGTATTAGTAGTTCACAGTCTGTAGTACAATCTGTTCCTGATTTGGTTTTGCAGAGAGGATGGAGCTTCTCCTCTTCTGCTGCCAATTATGTAGTTTGCTTGTTTTCTATATTGGTCATCCCTTGATGTCTATGTAAATAGTTGCCTTTGAAAAATAACCTCACAAAATTCAGTCTGTTGGTCTTTTGCTTCATTTCTTGTTCCTAGGCCATATTTCCCGATAGTCTTTGATTCTGTTCAGTTTTGTTTTCTTCACCTATAATGAACTGTAAGTCCTGTTTTGGTGTGTGCTCAATCCTTCAATTTCTTCTTTTGCAGTTGTAGGATAAACTTGGATTATGGTAATATTGATGGATTTCCCCTGAAGTCTTATTGATATGACTCAGTCAGACTTTGCATTATTGTATATCTTTTTATTGCTTTTGCTACATCTCTCTAAGTTCCACCCCATATCTTCTCAGATTTTCATTTCTTAAGTAAACCTCTGCATTTTATCTGACACAAAATGTCCCATTCCTGACCATTTTAGCTCCCTCATCTTGACTAGTGCAATGTTTACATGTTATGTTCCCTGTTTTATGTCTAATATGTTTTGTGCATCTTCAGACTTTCCTTCCACCTTTGAACATGTCAACAGCTGAACATCCTTTCAGTTTGAGTTGAGTTGGTTATTAGCCTCCGTACTACTTGTAGTTCTCTTTAGCTCATTGAATGTCATCTAACCCAGGAGTTACATCTTTCATGATCTCTTTTTCATTTTGGATTATGGTATTTCATAGTCCAAGAAAAAATGTTTTCTTGCTGTTGTGCTTTTGGGGCCTGTTCCTGGGGTTATTTGAACTGCTGATCCAGAAAATTGCTTTAGATAGACTGCATCATCTCCAGTTTCCTAGATATGGTTATCATGGTTTTCTATAGGTGAGCGAATGAAGACTGGTACATGACATATGTTCTGTTTCTCACAAACTAGAGCTGATATGGGAAAACTGGTGCTATTTTTGGAATCAGCAAATGTGTATCGGTTTGTGTTGTCTCTGAGAAGTCCTCCACCAGTGCCACCTTCCACTCCTGCTTCTACCCAGCAGTCCTTTGGCATGTTTATATAATGAATTATATAATGTGTCTTAATGGTTTTTAATGTTTTAATAGTTTTAATGTTTTAATTGTACTTTAAATTGTTTACTTATGACAGAATCGTATGGTGATTGTGTGAGGCCACTGCAAGTCCCCCTTCAAAGGGGGGGGGGAAGGGGGGGGGTAAAAGTGCATAAAATAATAATAATAATGTTTAGTTTCTTGGCAAAAGTCTATCTGACATGTGAGACCCTACAAGGACAACGGATGCTATCAGCATGGCCTCCTGCCCCATAGGAACATGGAGTCCTACCACCATGGAAAAGCAGTGTCATTGGCAGAATGCAGTAGAGTGAAACCCATTGTATGCCACTTGGGATCTCAATAACAAAACAAAACAAAAAGTTTGGCTCTCTGGAAATTTTGGACCATCACCCAGAAGTCCATGACAGCATGGTGAGTGATTAAGGATTGTGGGATTTGTGGCTTCAAAACCTTTGGTTCACCACCATTATAATTAACCATCCTCTTGGCCCAAGGGTTCTTGGCACCATATGGTTCTTGAGCAGTGGGCCACATATTGTGAAGGGTTAGAACAATGGTTCTCAGCCTTTGGTCTTCCAGATGTTTGGCTGGTCTTCTGGAACCTGGAGTTCCAGATCCCCAGAGGAACCAAGTTTGAGAACCACTAAGATAGAGTTAGATGAACCAGTGGTCTAAGGATAGGGCAGATTGCCATAAAATTGAGGCAAGCAGAAAATACATCTTGACTCTTGTATACCCTTGTCAGGTATCCAAATAATTTGGGACTTTGACTTATACTATAAAAGGTTGGGAGCAATTAACATGCAGAGAAACCTCCTGCTGTTTAGGCAAGAAACATGCAGCCCAATCCTGTTCTTGATGATGTGCTTGTGATAAATGCTCACATGACAAGGTTATTTGGTGCAGAGCAGCTGGAGGGGTTGCCATAGCAACTAGTCCATAATGCCCGTAAATCTAATGTGTAGTTATCCTTGCTGTGTATGCAGAACACACCCTATATACAAAACCAAGGCAAACCTTTTAATTTACAAAACTCTCGCTCTCTTTCACACACACACACGTCTGTAGAAGATGCTCGAGCATTCAGCTTCTTCAAATCCCTCTCATTTGCCATGTTTAATGTGAGTGTGTATGTGTGTTCATGCAGACGAGAGGAGCAGCCATATGCTAACCAAGAAGGCATTATCGTAAAAGAGTAAAATATGGCACTTCATACACAGATGAAAATGGTGCAGACAAGGAAATGATCTCGGGCTGGCTTGTCATGGGATGCATCTACACTGCAGAATTAATGGAGTTTGGCACCACTTTAATTGCTCTGGTTCAATGCTATGGAATCCTGGGAGATGTAGTTTGGGGAAGCACCAGCACTCTGGCAGAGAAAGCTAAAGAACTCAATTTCCAGGATTCTATAGCATTGAGCAGGAGTGCAATGGGTTGAACCCTTGTGCCGGTAGGACTGCTGACCAAAAGGTCGGTGGTTCAAATCCGGGGAGCAGGGCGAGCCTCCATCTGTCAGCTCCAGCTTCTCATGTGGGGACATGAGAGAAGCCTCCCACAGGATGGTAAAACATCAGGGCAATCCCTGAGCAACATCCTTGCAGATGGCCAATTCTCTCTCAACAGAAGCGACTTGCAGTTTCTCAAGTCGCTTCTGACACACACACAAAAATTAGCATTGAGCCATGCATGACTTTTAAAGAACTGATGCTCCCATGGGCTATTAGTGTTTAAGATTTTTTATATATATATATATATATATAGAGAGAGAGAGAGAGAGAGAGAGAGAGAGAGAGAGAGAGAGAGAGAGAGTTCCCTTGCTACTTCGTGATTCACTTATTGTGGACTCGCTTTTTCGCTGTTTCACAGATTTAAAAACATATTAATTTAAAATATATATCATGGTATTTTTGCTGTTTTGTGGGGTTTTGCTGCCGTTGCTCTCCAATGCGCTTTCCCTCCTCAGTCCTCCCTCCCTCCAGCCTTGAAGGGCCTTTCCTTCCTTCCTTTCCTTCACTTTATTTTAAGTTTATAAAGACTTAAAATAGTGTATAACTACTAAAATAATATATAAATATTAAAATAAATAGAGCATCCCTGCATCACGGTTTTCACCTATTGCCGGAGGTCCTGGAACCTAACCCCAGCAATAAGTGAGGGAACACTGTGTGTATGTGTGTGTGTATGTGTACATACACATACATACTGTACATACATACATATACACATTGTTTGTTATACAATCAACTCTAAACATTTGTGAGTTTAACCTGCAAATTTGATTACAATACGTTTTCTCTGGAAATCTCTAGGTCCTTCTGCATGACTTTATGGTCAACTTCTGCTGGAATTCTATACCCAACGATATCAGGAACTAATTACAAATAATGATGGAATTAAAATAGTAATTTAAATTTGTATCTTATTCTTAATAGATTGTTAGCCCGAGGGCAGCAACCTGTTAAACTCATGATTTGTAAGCTGCCCTTGGAGCTTTTCTTTTTTGGCTGAAGGGCAGAGTATAAATACTTTAAATGAATAAGCTATACTACATTGCCCTGGAGGACTTAAGAACTTCTAGGGAAGTGCTCTTTCAGGTTAAAAAAAAATTAGCGCTTTTTAAAATTTGCGATTCCTTGTGCCCCTAATTACAACAGAGGTTGGGGGGCTACTGTTCAGTTGTTATGTATTATTTCAAAGATCAAAGCCATAAATGGAAATTATAGTTAGGTAGTGACCTAGTGTTCATTTCCTGCTGGTGGGTTTCCCATAGGGACATCTAGAATGCCTTCATACTACACAATTATAGTGCTGCATTTGCTGCATCTACACTGTAGGATTAATGTAGTTTGGTTCCAGTTTAACTGCCATGGCTCAATACTTGGGAATCATGGGAGTTTTACAAGGCCATTAGTTTTCTCTTGACTATGTTTTTAATTGGTTTTTATGGATTGTAACTGTTTATTTTAATAGCATTAATATTTAATTCTATTGTAAATTTTGGATGTTTTTAGCTTTTAAATTGCCTTGCATGGGTTTTACTCTAAGCCACTTTGAGTCTCTTTTGTAGAGAGAGAAAGCATTAAAAAAATCTTCATAACCAACATCACCATCATTATCATCATTTGGCAAAGGGTCCAGGTTCCTCATGAAACTACAACATTCATGGTTTCATAGCATTGAGCCATGACAGTTAAAGTGGTGTCAAACTACATTAACTGTATAGTGTAGATGCAGCCTAAGTGACCTTGGGCACATCATAAAACCCATGATAGGATTACCATAAATGGGAAAAGATTCAAAGGTCCACAACCAACCAACAACAACAACAGCAACTAACTGCTAATTCCAGGATTGCACACAATGCCGCCGTGTTAAAGTAGGAACCATCACACTATAAATAAGTCATGTGAAAGGTCCCACTGAGTCACCTTAAGCAAGTAACTGCAGTCTTACCTCAATTATAGATTCATTTTAAGTTTGTCATATGCCAGAAATGACCTTAGAAGGTGTTACCACCACAACAAATGGCTAATTCCAGCTTCGCATAAGATGTTGTCATGGTAGTTAATGTGGAATTATAGTACAGTAATTCAGTAGTGTGATTGGTCCCTTAGCTGGCTGCAGTGGGATTAGAAAGCTATGCTAGATAGCCCAGTGGTCTGGTTGAGGGGGACTTTTCTGAGACCCCATCTACACGGTCATGTAATGCAGTTTTATAACTGTATTATGTGAGTTGACACTGCCATATAATCCAATTCAATGCAGTTAAACCGCATTATGAAACA
This sequence comes from Anolis apletophallus, assembly GCA_030556195.1. Classification (NCBI taxonomy): domain Eukaryota; kingdom Metazoa; phylum Chordata; class Lepidosauria; order Squamata; family Anolidae; genus Anolis; species Anolis apletophallus. The sequence continues at coordinate 13,793,145 of JARBWK010000006.1, read as the reverse complement.
TACGTATGGCAGTATAGACGGGGTTGAGTTTCTTCCACTACAAGGGTGGCTTACTGTGTTGGTGTCAGCTACTTATTTCCTCTTGGTGTTACAGATAAGTCCTTCAAACATGAAGCAAACGTTGGAAATCTTGCTATTAGATATGAGGGGTAAAATTGGATTCCCTCTCAGTAACTCTGGTCCAATGGAAACACAGTAGAGACTGCATTCCATTTAAATTGATGGGTTTTTAATCTACATTTCCAAGAAGAATGATCAGTGAGCACCAGCTGACTTCCCTCTCTTCTCCAGCCCGCTGTATTAGTTCCCACCAGAACAAATTATTGGTTTCTCTCTATTAGACTCTGAACTTCACCAGCCGTGCCAAGCTACTTAAGACCCATACATTTTCAGAAGTATTTCCAAAAGAGCTGTTGCCACATGCTGAGAGAAACCATTTTTTCTGCTGTCACGAGTTTGGGCAGCAATCCACCAAACGTCTGGCATCCATCAAGGAATGTGGGTGGTCTTTAGCTGGTAATGTGAATTGCATCATCTGGCCCGAATGAATGTCTAGCACATGGAATATATGAATGTTGTGAAGAAATTGCCTGGAAGGAGAAAGGGGATAAATTTACCTTTCTCTGTGTGAGAAGGCTTCCAAAAATGTGACACTGAGTTTCAGCTAGCCTGAGAGTTCAAGATGGATGTGGAGACGGCTGCTCATAAGAGATATCCTAGGTATTTGGCTCGAAACAAAAGCAGCTTTAGATAAGAGCCGTGGGGGAAGGAATTCTGTTCGGGATCTGTTCCAGATATAAATCTCTTACACTTGAAGTTGCATTTATTTTGACTTTTGCAAAAGGAACACTTTCATATTAAGGGGGGCATAAGCATAATTGCACATGGGTATCTGCTGCACAAGCAAACATGCTTTCGGGGGAAATATCTGTTTCCCCATTGATCTTTGCCTGCTTTCACCAGTAATTTTATTTAACCAACTATATTTAATATTGACAAGCTGGAACATGTCCAGAGAAGGGCAACTGAAATGTTCAAAGGTCTGGAAGCAGAACTGTTTAGGGAGCTGGATCTGTTTGTCTTGGAGAAGAGATGGTTGAGAAGGCATGTGATAATCAGGTTTTACTATTGAGCAGGAGTACATTCCTGCTGCTCTAGAGATTACAACATGGAGCAATGGATTCAAATTTCAGTTAAAAAATCCATCTAAAAATTAGGAAAAACTTCCTGACAATTAGAGTTATATGGCAGTGGAATATGCTGCTTGGGAGTGTTGTGGAGTCTCCTTCTCTGGAGTTTTTAAAACAGAGGCTGTGTGGCCATCTGTCAGGATGGTTTTGATGATTGTGCTTTCCTGCATGGCAGGGCACTTGTAGTCTCTTCCACTCCATGTTTCTATGATTCAAGGAAACGGACTCAAGGCCTCAAGGTACAGTATCATTTCCAAGCTTATTTATTTCGTATCAAAAGCATTGCATAAATGAGTATAAAACTGATAAAAAATATAAGGACTGCAGGTGGCTAAATATCTTTTGACCGAAAAATGGGCAACAGCAACGACATTGTCTTTAGCCTCCAACAATTCTTCCTCCATACATGAGGCAGGGCATAGTGGACAAGCATACAGATGTGTAGTTGTCGGTTCTTCCCTACATTCACACAAGGTAGAGGATTATTTCAGGTAGTGCCATTTGCCAGGTTGTCTTTTGATCTGCCCACTCCACTTCTGAGTGTGTTCAGGGACTTCCAAGTTGCCCATTCTTGGTTTGCGCCTGGAGGAAGACCCTCATGGGGGGGCCATCCAATTGGGATTTCCTGGTTTAGCTGCCCAGAAGGATACCCTTGCTGTTGCTGGGGGGATGCCAAGAGGAGGAGTAGTTCTCATAAAGCTTTTCCTTGATTTGAGTCTACTGGGAGGAGGCTGGTAGCCATGTAGTGGATGGTTTTCACAGTGTTTATTTATTTATTTATTTATTTACAGTATTTATATTCTGCCCTTCTCACCCCACAGGAGACTCAGGGCAGATTACAATGTACACATTCATGGCAAACATTCAATGCCATAGACACACAATACATATAGACAGATGCTCAGAGGCTATTTAACTTTTTTCTGGTCACTAGGGGAGCTGTCGATTCACCGTCCATCTGCAACACTTGATGAAGTACTTTCCGCATTCCCCACGTGCTTTTTGCTGGAGATTTTTTATGGCCTTGTAAATTTGTTAAGTTAGGCTCCCCACACATAGGTGGTACCTAAATTTCCTACTTGACAGATGCAACTGTCTTTTGGGTTGCAAAGGTCGACAACAAGCTACACAAAATTGGCCGGAAGCTCACTCCAATCCGGGCAGACTTCGAACTCGTGACCTTTTGGCTTAATGCAGCTGACACCCAGCCAGCTGCACCACAGTCCCGGTGCAGTGTTCAACCTTATTTTCTCTCACATTTAGCAGCAACTTCCCGTTGCACTTGGGGGAATGCCAGCTAGCTTGCAGAGTTTATCAACAGGTGTAGGTTTAAGACATCCTGTGATTATTCTGTATGTTTTGTTCAATGCTACGTTCACCTGCTTTGACTGGGCAGACTTATACCAAGTAGGGCAGGCATACTCAGCAGAAGATTTCCAAGCTAAAGTTTTGCAATTCAGTCTCATGTACTCTTCCATGGAAACTCCAGCAGATATGATGGACCCAATCTGTATTTGTGGTGTGGAACATTCACATGTGTAGTTCACATGGACTGCCGTGCAATGGGGGATATGCACTAGAATTGTCATATGCTGAACTTCGCAAGATCATCATGCACTCGTAAAAGGGCAAAGTAGTGCAACATTGGTTCAAATAGGCTGGAGGAAATGTCCCATGAACAACCCATAATACAACCTGTATACACACCTATATCGTGCCAATAACCGTGCACCTTAAATATTGGATGGGAGGGACTTGGCATTTTTTCACAAAATATCATACACTCGTGTTTAATTTGTGCCCAACAATGGCTTCTTCCTTTAAAGAAAAATCTGCAAGGGCCAACTTGAAAATATTTTTTAAAATCCAAAAAAGCAATCCTTCATTATTGGCGAGTTTTATTTGTTTTATTTATTTATGTATTTATTTATTTTATTTCCGGCATTTTACCCCGCTCTTCTCAACCCCCGAGGGGGGACTCAGAGCGGCTTACAAAAAGGCACAATTCGATGCCCATACAGTAAAACACAATATAAAACCACAGAAACGTTCAACATAAAAATACATTAAAATACAATTACATTAAGCATTATATTTTAAGACAACCAATTAGGAATTGCCATTAATAGCAAAATTTTGAAAGTTTTGTTAGAGTTCTGAAATGTTCACCACCAGAACTTTAGCAACACTGTAGAAGCAAAGCACCAGTGCCACCTAGTTTTCACCACCAGAACTTTAGTTTTGTAAGTACTTTAGAACCATTTAGAACAATGATTGCCCAGGCCTAAAATGTATATCTATTAACATGAAAACAAGAACTTTTCCAAGGTAAATTCACTAGATAAATATAGGCATAAACAGGAAGATGAAACAGGAATCTTGACAACACATGAATCAAGAATTTGGGATCATAAATAGACCACTCTCCTTTAGCAACGTTGTCTCCTCTGAAAGGCCTGAAAGTAATCCCTCCAAGCCACCCATGACATAATGCATCACACATCTGGATCTCCGGGCCTAATCTTGAAGTCTCTGAGAAAATCTAGTTTGCCCACTTTTCACACCCTGCGTTCTCAGGCCTAATCTATTTTCCCTTGAAAACTCCTTTTTTCTCCAAGGCCATTTCTCAAGGGGACTGATACTTGCATTTTCTCCTGTTTCCTGAGAATGAGCTGAAGAATCCAAAACATCAGCCACATCTGCCTGCAATTCCCTCTGATCACTCACACACTCTTCACTTTGAAACCCATCATCCTCAGCCGACTCATCCCCATAACATTCAGAAAAATCCTGTGGTGCTTGCCAGACTCCAAAAGAAGATTACTGATAACTGCTTTGATCTGGATTATATGTTAGTAGAGACTCACATAATCCAGTTCAATGCAGTTAATCTGCATTCTGAAACAGGATTATATGGCAGTATAGATCCAGCCGATATGTACTAATTACATGATCAGAGTCCAAGGCATGATAGTATTCACTAGGCATGGCTTCGAACCCAAAAATCGTGATTCTAAAATCAAATGGGGGGGATTTTTTGATTAGTAATAGAAAGACTTACAAAAATTTTCCAAAAATTTCTAAAATGTAACTTAATTACTAACGAAATTTGTTAGTAGTTCGTATGCCAGCGCATGCGCGTTCCAGATGGTTTTGGCCTACAACTCCCAGAAATCCTAACAGCTGGTAAATTGGCTGGGATTTCTGGGAGTTGTAGGCCAAAACTTGAATAAATCACACTGAATTCTAGATGGGACTCTCCAAATAGGAAGGAGGGAGCAAAGGAGGGAGCAAAGGAGGGAGGGAGGGGGTATTCTATTCTTGGAAGCAGCAAAAAAAGGAGGAGGAGGCCCCCCCCTCGCTCCTCGCTGCCTCTCTCTCACCCCGATCCTGAGGGAGCGAGGGCCCAAGTTTGCCCAGGCTGAGAGGAAAAGGAAGAGACCTGAGGCTGTGAGGAATGGTGGGAGTTGAAGTCCAAAACACCTGGAGGGCTGAAGTTGGCCCCTCATGAAGCCTCTTCAAGGCTTTAGATCCTGGCAGGCAGAACGGGGCAGGAGAGCCGTCCACTCCTCCTGCCCTGCCAGGATCTAAAGCATCAAAGAGTATTGGGGTGAGAAACCAACCTAATGTATAATAGAATGAATGCTACTGTAAGTGCCTAATATTATAAGTAATCCAACTGGTCATATACCTACATTCCATGCACATGCAATAATACAGCAGTAATAACAATGGGTATAAGAAGAGGTAAAATTCAAACCGAAGTATTCTGACTGTGGTCCCTCCTCAAGCGGTGCAAACTGCAAAAGGCTCTTCTCTATGAGCCCGGGAAAAGCCAAAACCCGGGCACAGCGTTTGCTGCCTGGGTGCACACATACATATTCTTGGGGGGATTTGCTGCAGAATCCCGGGCTCATAGAGAAGATTCTGCAGCAAATCCCCCAAAGAATATGTATGTGTGTGCACCCAGGCAGCAAACGCTGTGCTTGGGGTTTTGGCTTTTCGGGCTCATAGAGAAGAGCCTTTGCAGTTTGAGGAGGGACCACAGTCAGAATACTCGGTTTGAATTTTACCTCTTCTTATACCCATTGTTATTACTGCTGTATTATTGCATGTGCATGGGATGTAGGTATATGACCAGTTGGATTACTTATAATATTAGGCACTTACAGTAGCATTCATTCTATTATACATTAGGTTGGTTTCTCACCCCAATACTCTTTGATGCTTTAGATCCTGGCAGGCAGGAGAGGCAGGGAAGCCTGGAAAAAATGTAAACAGAGAGGTTTACTCAGAAGTAAATCCACAAAGGAGGGCACTTCATCCAAAGTGCCCTCCTTTGCAGATTTACTTCTGAGTAAACCTCTCTGTTTACATTTTTCCAGGCTTCCAGCCGAAAGAAGGAGCGAGTTTAGGGCTTGCCTTGCCATAATACTTATTGGCAAGGGAGGGGAGGGTGGTGAGAAAGAAGGAGGGTGCCCCCTACAACCTAATAATGACACTTAAGAAAATCCTGGCCCCCGAAGTTCTATAAAGAAAGTCCACTTCCTGGTTGGCGTTCCAGGTGCGGAGATACTCAAAAGTAGCATTTCTTACTAATTTCTTACGAATCATTTCATTTTCATAACTTTTTTCTCATGCCTAGTATTCACATATGGAGCGGGGAAGTGACGCAGCTGGCTAAGTGTCAGCTGCATAAGATTCTCTGACCTGTAGGCCATGAGTTCGAGGCCTGCCCGGGTCAGGGTGGGTGCCCAACCTTAAGTGTAGCCTGCTGTCAACCTTTGCAGCCCAAAAGACAGTTCATTTGTCAAGTAGGAGATAAAGGTACCACATTAAGTGGGGAGGCAAATTTTGACTGATTTATGATGCCATAAGAATTCCAGGAGTTGCTGAAGATTGCGGAAGAACAACAAGGGATGCTGGAAAAAATCCACTCTGAGTCCCCTTTGGGGTGAGAAGAGCGGAATATAAATGAAGTAAATAAATAATTATTGATACAAGTTCTGATCCAGCACAGGATCCCAATTATTTTAGAGATGAGGCATCACCAAAACCAAGCTAGTTGTTGAATGGCCGAAGAAACTATTCCTAAATCTTCCCAGCCAATTATTATAGTAAAATACATGAAATCTTTCCCCCATTTCTTAAGGGAAATATGGTTAATATAAGATTTTACTCAATAGCATCTTTACTTTGGCTTAGTTTTGTTAGCAGAAATGAAGTGCATATAATGACTTAAACAGCTTCAGCCAATTTGTAGTCTCTGAAGCTCTTTCAGGGCAATTTTATTCTATATAAAAAGAAATGGTCTGTTGGCAACTTAGTCAAACAAATTTACAAAGGCAGGACCTTTCCTAGATTAGAATCCATTTCATCACTGTATGCATGCACATATACACAGATGTCTGCGGGTGTGTTCCCAATTTCTCTGTATGGCTATGAATGCTGGAAAAAGAACAAAATAATGAGGAATAAAATCGATCCATTTGAAATAAGGAACTGGAAGAGAGTTCTTCAGATACTCTGGAATGCCAGAAGAAGAAAAGGGTCACCACTCTATTTTGCTTTGGTAAAACCTCACCTAGAATACTGTGCCTGATTCTGGGCACCACGATCTGTGAATAACACTATGTAAAACATTTTTTGTTCCTGGGTTATAGATTTCATTTCCTAATTGGTTCTATCACAAAAACATGGGAAAACCTGCTGCACATTTTACTATAGTTTTTCAATGAATATCTCATAGAGTCTCAACCAATTCAACCTAGTTTGTGGCAGCCACAAAGGTTTTTGGAACATAACAACTACTTTCAAAGTGAGCAAGGAGTTTTTCCAGAGGGATTGAAAGAGGCGATGGTGAGTCCGCTACTGAAGAAGCCGAACTTAGATCGTTCGGCTCCCTCCAGTTACCGCCCGGTTTCGAATTTGTCGTTTCTGGGCAAGGTGATTGAGAGGGCAGTAGTTTCGACCCCTTCCAGTCCAGCTTCCGTTCGGGGCATGGGACGGAGACTGTGCTAGTTTCCATCACAGACCAGCTATGGTGCCAATTGGCTCAAGGAGGATCAGCGCTGCTGGTGTTATTAGATCTCACCGCAGCCTTTGATACGGTAGACCATGCATTGCTGATCCACCGCTTAACCGCTTCAGGGGTAAGGGGGATGGCCCTTAAATGGAGCTCTTCCTTCCTTCGCGACTGGCGACAGCGGGTGGTGAGGGGGGGGGTGTCCTCTCCCCTCTATTATTTAACATCTACATGCATCCCTTGGCCCAGTTGGTATGTGGTTTTGGTCTGGAGTGTCATCAGTACGCTGATGACACCCAGCTTGTGCTGAGGATGGAGGGCCGGCCAGACTCCGTACCCAATTCTTTCCATCAATGCCTTCAGGCCGTGACTGGATGGCTACTGTCCAGCCAATTGAAGGTCAATCCCACGAAGACAGAGATCTTGTGGCTGGGTCGTCCGGGTGGGGGTGGGGGAATGCCGGCTGCCTATGCTGGATGGTGAGGCACTTCATCCATCATCACTAGTAAAAAGCCTCGGGGTCCAATTGGACCCATTGCTGTCCATGGAGACTCAGGTCTCCATGGTTAGCAAAACCACATTTTTCCATCTGCGCCAGGCTAGGCGGCTGGCATCCTACCTATCTGTGAACGAGCATCAATCTTATGGAATGCGCTACCTGAGTTAGCCAGAGGTATCACGGAACTGTCTTCTTTTCGTAGGGCTGGCTGAGTAAACTGTTTCTGCTCGCTATGTAGTTTTAGTTTGGCTGTAATTTTAGAATTACTTAGTAATAGTAGTATTTTAGATTTACTCGTCATGTATTGTTTTGCTTTGCTGTTTTTACACTGCTGTAAAACTGCTCCGAGCTTCTAGAGGGAGCGGTCTAGAAGCCGAAACCATAAATAAATAAATAAATAAATAATGTACTCCATTATTAAATAGAAAATAGCACTTTCAAACCAGAAACAGAATTTTGTTTCAAATTTTGTTACATAGTGTAACCAAATCCCCCAAAATCAAACCCACATTTTGGACAAATATGTAAAAGCTGTGGCTTTGGGGGGGAGGGGGAGCACAGCGGTGAGGGATAGATAATATGTATAAGCAGAAAAATAACAGTATATGCCAAAAGTTAAGTATGGTAGCTTGTATTGAATAATATGTATCTTCTCTAAAATAAACAATGTATAACAAATGTATTGAACTATGATAAAATAATAAAAATATATATTTAAAATAAAACCTACTGAAAGTTGCTTCTGATGTGAGAGAATTGGCCATCTAATGAGACGTTGCCCAGGGGTTGCTGGGATGTGTTACCAGCCTGCTTGGAGGCTTCTTTCAGGTCCCCACAAGCTAGAGCTGACAGATGGGAGCTTACTCTGTCTCACGGATTCAAACCAACAATCTTCAGGTCAGCAACCCAACCTTCAGGTCAGCAGTCCAGTTGGCACAAGGGTTAAACTCACTGTGCCACTGTGGCTCTTAAATCTTGATTGCGGACTGTACACAATTAGAGCTTCCTAGTAAAGAATGCAAAGTCTGGATCTAACTACAAATCACAAGATTGAGGAGGATGGAATCAAAGTACTATGAAACTGTTAGAACTGGGTAGTGTAGACACATGAAGCTGCACTCAAGGTCATGAAATACAAACACAATAAAGGAAATACCAATGAACTTGTATTCAGTCAATGGCAGCAATGCATCTAAACATAATGAGCATCAATACATGAAAATAAGCAATCCCCAGTCAAACCACGTAGGAACAATATACATACAAATGCAATGGCATGCAAAGGGCTGTAGCGAAACAATAACAAAGGTTGGCGGGGAGCAGCATACACACCCGCTGAAGAAAATCTCATGTACGTAAATGATAAAGTTCGCAAAAAGTCCTGGTGCATACCAGTCGTGGAGGGGGGAGAGACGATGCAAAGCTTAGCCAAGTGTGAGACGCTCGGAGGGGCCGCAACGGTTGAGGTGCGAGGCCACGATCCGTTTCACTGGTTAGCTTCGTCAGGCGGCTGAATCACGCCAGGCAAATGCCGCGTCACAGGAGACACATTCTAAATAACAGTAATAAAAATAAGAAGAAGAGACCCATCTCTGCATTAAAAACGTGGGGGTGGTGGCTAGCCTACCTGGGTTGGAGGAATTCCAATGTACCACTGCTCCTGCGGACCCAAGGGGTGGAGCCCAAGGGAAACGCAGATGTTATATATGCTCGCACCTGGGCCCCACTCATGTGAGTAGGGCCGAAAGGGGGAGGGGCTCATTGAGCCCGACTGGAAATTCTGACTGTAGATTGTGAATCCACCAGGTCTCACGCCTGATGAGGGCATCATGATTATTTGCATGCACACTGGTGGTGACCCTTTCCAGGGCCGCGAATCGAAAGGATTCGGGGTTGTGGCCTTGTGACAAGAAGTGGCGATATAAGATGGTGTTTGTAGTGTAGACAGTACATGTCAACCTTGTGTTCATACACATACAAAAGTTGTGCTACTCACGTGGGTTGAATAATAATAGTAACAACAACAACAACAACAACAATAGAGGGTTGGACTGGATGGCCTGTGAGGTCTCTTCCAACACAATAATTATATGATTCTATGATAATAATAATAGTTTTTATTCTCACCCACTGGATGTAGATGCAGTTTAAGAGAATTGAACTTTTAGAGGGAAGGTTTACTTATTACCAGGTTTCTCTGCCTTACATGAAGAAAAGCCAAGGACTTGCAAAATACTGAGACAGGAAGATGACATTAAAGAGGCTAAGAATTATTGCAATTATGGGGAAACAAAACATTGATTGAATTAACCAATACAATTTGAGTCATAGAAACGGCATTAAATGATGGGTGCATTGAGCTGCATTACATGTGTCTACACTAACCATATAATGCAGTTGCAGACTGCATTATGTGGCAGTGTAGATGGGGTTCTGGTGTAGGCTCAGAGACTTCCAGGAGCAAGGCGGGCTTAATGTTCCTCTACCAGGGGAAGACACCCATGTTAGAAGTGCATCCAGGCCAGTGCAAGGAAGCAGGAACAACAGAAAGCCTCCAAGATGTGAAACGGAGACTCCCCCTTCCCCTAAGAGCTAAACCTTTGAAACACATTTCTTGGAAAGACACATTACTTCTTGTCCTTTTGCAGTGTCTCTGGAGTCATTTTTCTCAGGAGTCCACTCACACCTGCTAACATTTGATGGCACTTACGGGCATCAAATGGCAGAATAGACCCCCCCCCTTTAAAAAAAAGCATTAATTCATACTTGAAGACTTTGTTCATATTTTACAGGTTTGTGGGGGCTCACTGCAAAATCTGATATCGATTTCAAGGCTTTTATGGCTTTCTTTTAAACCACTCAGAGGCAATGGAACAATATATCTGATGGATCTTTTGTCACTGTGTGCTCTTGAGGTTAGAATGAGCAAGGTTATTAAGTCTGTCCAAGCAGTATCCTTCGGGGAGCAATTCATTGCCTCGTTACTCCAGCGAAGGCCCATTGAAGCCAACAGGAATCACACTCCTGTAAAGGAGTCTGAAAGCTTTCAAAGCTAGGGATTCCTTGGTAATGAATGGACAAAGGGCACAAAAGGAACATCCAGCAACATTTTCATTTTTTTTGTTCTGCGGAAATTCATGGAACAAAGACCTCCACATTTGCAAGTTTCATTTTTGCAAATATGATTATTAATGAATTGACCAAAAGGAATTTTTAGGTTTTCCAGCATTACTCTGTAATCAACCGCAATGGAGTTGTGTTGGAGGATCTACTGATTCTTAGAGAGGATGTTTCTCCAGGAATTTGTAGGTTCTTCAGCGAGATTTTATGGTAAACTGCCAGCAGAAGTTGGTTATAAAGTTGTGCCAGAGGACCCAGAAATTCCCAGAGATGTATTCTCTTAGGAACTTACCTCACTTCAGGCTTTTGAGCCCCTCCTATCTCCAAAATGGATTGGCCCCATCCCAATGATCCATGAGGTGGCAGGGAAACATCTCAAGACACCAGGTAACAAGTGTTTTGGTTAGCTCCGATGGAGCTACCTGCATTTTTCTCCCCCTTTCCCATATTGGGAAAGTCTGGCTTGGCCATGGTAGTCCATGCTCTGGTTACATCTCGAATAGACTACTGTAATGCTCTCTATGTGGGGTTGCCTCTGAAGACTGCTTGTAAGCTGCAATTAGTCCAACGCTCGGAAGCCAGATTACTAACAGGAGCGGGGTACAGGGAGCATACAACCCCCTTGCTGCGCCAGCTCCACTGGCTGCCAGTTAGCTTCCGAGCACAATTCAAAGTACTGGTTTTAACCTACAAAACCCTATACAGTTCTGGCCCTGTTTACCTGTCTGAATGCATTCTCTTTTATGAACCATCAAGGACATTACGATCCTCCAGAGAGGCCTTGCTCTCGGTCCCACCTTCTTCGCAAGCGCAGCTGGTGGGGACGGAGGACAGGGCCTTCTCTGTGGTGGCCCCTTGGCTGTGGAGCTCTCTCCCAGGGGATGTTAGATCTGCCCCCTCCCTGCTGTCTTTCAGGAGGTGGGTGAAGACTTGGATCTGGAACAAAGCTTTTCCAGAATAGGCTGTGATTGATTATAGTATGAATTGAGTGACCACGTTCACAGATTGAGTTGAATTTGTTTTAAATGGCTAAGTGATTTGTATGTATGTATTTGGTGCTTTATGTTTTAATATATTGTTGTAATAGGTTTTTAAATTGTATAGCATTGAATTTTGCTGTAAGCCGGTCTGAGTCCCTCTATAGAGGTGAGAAGGTCGGGGTACAAAACTTTTAAATAAATAAATAAATAAATAAATATTTATATCCAGCATTTCTAACCTTTCCTTCTCAACCCCTGAAGTGGGACTCAGGGCGGTTTACAACGGCAGCAATTTGATGCCGACAACATACAAGACATTATATACAACATTATACAAAAGATAAAACATTAGATTAAAATACGTTTAAAACATCTGATGGGAACAGGGAGAGGGCACCAATGTGGCGCTCCTTGTGATGGGGTGGGGGTAATCTGTATGATGTGGTCCTTAGTTTTTAAAAAGTGATTTTTTAAAGTTATGGTCTTCCACCTTTACATGGCTCTTGCACCCCTAAACCCAGTGAATGTGGAGGAATGGCTGTATTTTGTTACCAATGGATTGCCTTCTCAGTGGGGCAGTATCTGCTGTATCTGCAGGAATATGGTTTCGAGACTTGCTGACTCTATGGAAAAATGTCCACATTCCATATTATCACATCCCATATTATTAAATGGTGGCAATGTCAATGTGCATAGTTGATTGAAATGGCTGGAAGTCCATGGTTGCTGGAAATGGCAGATCCAGATTCTGCAGCTCTGAAGGCCCAATGTACATTCTATCTAGGCCAATGTGGATGATATTGCTTGGTGGTGGGGGTGGGGTGTCACTGGATGATCTAGGGCAGGGGTGCTCACACATTTTTAGCATGCAAGCTACTTATAAAACAACCAAGTCAAAATGATCTACCTACCCACTACAAAAATGTGAAACATATATCTGGTTTGAACTGGGTTTTCCGAGTCCACACTGCCATATAATCTGATTCAAAGTAGATAACATGGGATTTTATTCAACTGTGTGGAAAGGACCTCAGATAACTCAGGGCCGGCAGCACTTGGGCGGTGGCGGGAGCCTGCGGGGCAGGACTGAGCCTTCCTCCCGCCCTGCCTGCGATCTACCAGGATGCCCTATGCGATCTACCAGTAGATCGCGATCTACCTAATGAGCACCCCTGATCTAGGGGGATGGTAGTAGTAGCCTAGAGTGTACATGGGGGGCACAAACAAAAACACAAAATGCAAGTTATAATTGATCCTTTTTCAAGCCAATGTTGGCAGGTGAAAATGTTGTGCATTGTCAAAAAGTCCAGCATGCATCAGAAGGAAAATGTGTAATGGCATATTTTATAACTTGATACTATAAATAGGCCACAGGTACGAAGCTTAATTTAAATTGTTTCTGAATTGTGTGACAAGCAGTTAATAATAGTGCAAGTGCAATAAGTATTTAAAGTTTTTAATTCATGCTGCTGACAACAATAGAGCTGAAGTCTAAAAAGATGATGGCAATGAAGTAGGAACATCCTTTTCATTTTGTATTATTTTAATGTTTTTCATAACTCTTATTTTAATATTAGGCTTTGGTAGCTTAATTTCCCTTGTATAATGTGAAAGTTAAAATTGTTGGTTTTAACAAATCTGTATCTGTATACCTTTATAAAACGGAATGTGTGTATGTGTGTATGTGTGTATGCGGAGGGCGGAAGGACGGATATGTGGCAGCTATTTGCATAAAGTCCTTTGATTGGACAGCCTCGCCACTCCAAAATTCTAAGGCACCAGACAGAGGGCATTGCTAGCCACTGATTAGCCAGCATCCCAGAATCCAGGCCTCTACATTCAAACAACAGGATTTCTTCCCACTGAGGGGAAAAAAGCCAGCATCCCAGAATCCAGGCCTCTACATTCAAACAACAGGATTTCTTCCCACTGAGGGAAAAAAGCCAGCAACCCAGAATCCAGGCCTCTACATTCAAACAACAGGATTTCTTCCCACTGAGGGGAAAAAGCCAGCAACCCAGAATCCAGGCCTTTACATTCAAACAACAGGATTTCTTCCCACTGAGGGGAAAAAAGCCAGCAACCCAGAATCCAGGCCTCTACATTCAAACAACAAGATTTCTTCCCACTGAGGGGAAAAAAGCCAGCAACCCAGAATCCAGGCCTCTACATTCAAACAACAGGATTTCTTCCCACTGAGGGGAAAAAGCCAGCAACCCAGAATCCAGGCCTCTACATTCAAACAACAGGATTTCTTCCCACTGAGGGGAAAAAGCCAGCATCCCAGAATCCAGGCCTTTACATTCAAACAACAGGATTTCTTTCCACTGAGGGGAAAAAGCCAGCAACCCAGAATACATGCCTTTACATTCAAACAACCGGATTTCTTCCCACTGAGGGGAAAAAAGCCAGCAACCCAGAATCCAGGCCTCTATATTCAAACAACAGGATTTCTTCCCACTGAGGGGAAAAAAGCCAGCAACCCAGAATCCAGGCCTCTACATTCAAACAACAGGATTTTTTCCCACTGAGGGGGAAAAAAGCCAGCAACCCAGAATCCAGGCCTCTACATTCAAACAACAGGATTTCTTCCCACTGAGGGGAAAAAGCCAGCATCCCAGACTCCAGGCCTTTACATTCAAACAACAGGATTTCTTCCCACTGAGGGGTGAAAAGCCAGCATCCCAGAATCCAGGCCTCTACATTCAAACAACAGGATTTCTTCCCACTGAGGGAAAAAAGCCAGCATCCCAGAATCCAGGCCTCTACATTCAAACAACAGGATTTCTTCCCACTGAGGGGAAAAAGCCAGCAACCCAGAATCCAGGCCTTTACATTCAAACAACAGGATTTCTTCCCACTGAGGGGAAAAAGCCAGCATCCCAGAATCCAGGCCTCTACATTCAAACAACAGGATTTCTTCCCACTGAGGGAAAAAGCCAGCATCCCAGAATCCAGGCCTCTACATTCAAACAACAGGATTTCTTCCCACTGAGGGGAAAAAAGCCAGCATCCCAGAATCCAGGCCTCTACATTCAAACAACAGGATTTCTTCCCACTGAGGGGAAAAAATGCACCATCAACATTCCCTCCCCACTTGGCTCTGTGAAAACAAAATGAATTCCTGTATTCTCCTCCCCCTCAGCTTTTAGAAAACGGCTGCCTGCCATTCGGCCTTTTAAAGTTACCAATAGCAGGCCATAACATTACAGGCCCCAAAATAGAGTTTAGGGCAGGATGGCCGACGAATGATGGGATTTGCATCCCAATTCACTTCCCAGAAAACATTGTAGCCCCTACAAATCCCCTTCTCCCAGATAGGCCCAAAAGAGGCATCCATCTTCCTCTTCAACACAGTGTCAGAGAAAGGCAGCTTCTGACAGGATCTTTAGAACAGGCACTGTCACTCTACAAGGTAAGGCCCTACTTCACTCAAAAGACACAAGAGAAAACAATAAATACCTTTCTCTAATGCCTTTTAATGCTTATATAAATAATTCTGGCCCAAAGCCCCCTCACCCAGCCTCATTGGACCTTACTGCTAATTCCATGCAGGCCTTTTCCATTTTTTTTTACTCCTTTCTGTTTTACACCGGTATACTTTCACAGGCCAGGGCGGATATGTGGCAGCCACTTTCACAGGCCAGGGCGGATATGTGGCAGCCACTTTCACAGGCCAGGGCGGATATGTGGCAGCCACTTGCACAGGCCACAGCGACCAGCGCGGGTGATGGACCTGCACCAAACTTGGTACACATAACCCCCCTATGACATGACCCATGTATTATGGGATTTGTAGTACTTTCCAAGACTTTGGTTCCCACAGACAACTGAGGCCTCCAAATAGGACCAATACAGACCACAGTCAGCACACACAGCCCCCATGACCCACTCTACATCCTGGTGCAGTTCGGAGGAGGGTGGGCCATGGATGATGGGACTTGAAGTGCCTCTACTCACTTCCCAAGTCCGCTGCACCCCTCATCCAATCACTGATCGAGTCCATACTTGGCATACATAACCCCCATGACTGCCTTCACGTCCTGGTGAGGTTTGGGGAGGATTGACAATGGATGATGGGATTTGTAGTACTTTTACACCCCTCTGTTCCCACAGACCACTGTGGCCCCCAACAAACACCGAGAAAGTCCACACTTGGCACACAGAGCCCCAGTGACCCACTCTACAGCCTACTGAAGTTTGGAGGGGACAGAACATGGATGATGGGACTTGCAGTACCTTCCCTCACTTCCCAATCCTGCTACAAACCTAATCCAATGACTGATCAACACCAAATCTGGCACACAGAGCCCTCATGACCCACTCTACAGCCTGGTGCAGTTTACTGTGAGACGGACCACGGATGATGGGACTTGAAGTACCTTCACTCACTTCCGAAAAACAATGCA
This sequence comes from Anolis apletophallus, assembly GCA_030556195.1. Taxonomy (NCBI): domain Eukaryota; kingdom Metazoa; phylum Chordata; class Lepidosauria; order Squamata; family Anolidae; genus Anolis; species Anolis apletophallus. Next base: position 13,776,922 of record JARBWK010000006.1, on the reverse strand, counting down.
TCCCTCATCCATTCACCAATACAGACCAAACTTAGCACACAGAGCCCCCATGACCCAATCTACATCCTACTACATTTTGGGGGACGGGACACACAGAGATGATGGGACTTGCACTACCTTCAGTAATTTCATGATACCACTGCAACTCCCAATAATGATGGATCAAGACTAAACTTGGCACACAGAGCCCCCATGACCCACTCTACATCGTGCTGCACTTCTCAAATGACCCGGGCAGGGCCGGGTCCACAAGCTAGTAATGTTATAAAGTTCAGACTGAAACCCAAAGTGAAATTGCTGTCAACCAAACAGAGCCACCAAGTTGCCATATTTGCCACATGGGGAAGCAGCTTTGAAAAGCACATTTCCTCTTCCAAGGTGGCTAAGAAGCCACATTGAGTCTGATTTAAGAGAGAAAAGTGGGATTTAAATGTACAGTAGTGTCTTGCTTATCCGACTTTAGCTTATCCGACATTCTGTCTTATCCGACGCTCTTATCCGACACCCCTTTTCCTCCAGCATTTCCCCTGTAGTTAAAGGAGAGCTCCCCAACTCTCTCTCCATTGCCAATAAGTGAAAAAACGCAAGACAAGGAGGAGGAGGGAGAAAAGGGGGGGGGGAGAAGAGGCATGGCGAGAAACAGAAGCATCCTCCCTCCTTCTCTCTGTGATTTCCATGCTCCTCTTTCACATCTGGGCACTTCCTGCTAGGCTGCTCTAGCCCCGAAGCATTGCCTTTCATCAACCCTTTGAGTCCCTGCTATTAGTATTCTAGGTGTCTAGTGCTGCGTTGGACAGGTAACAGTAGGATACTCCGTACTATCCAACATTTTCGTTTATCTGATGTTCTGTCGGTCCATTTATGTCAGATAAGCAAGACTCTACTGTATTGTAATAATAAGAAAAAAGAAAAAAGCAGCAAATTCCATAATGAAAAAATGTGCTGCTTGAAGCCACAAGCTTTCTCTGCCTAATTGTAGGGGCAGCTCTGTGTACAGTCTCTCATATTATTGACTATTAACAAAAAAATTTCCAAAAAGTTCTAAAATGTAACTTAATTACTAACGAAATTCGTTAGTAGTTCGTATGCCAGCGCATGCGCATTCCAGATGGTTTTGGCCTACAACTCCCAGAAATCCTAACAGCTGGTAAATTGGCTGGGATTTCTGGGAGTTGTAGGCCAAAACTTGAATAAATCACACTGAATTCTAGATGGGACTCTCCAAATAGGAAGGAGGGTGGGGGGGGTATTCTATTCTTGGAAGCAGCAAAAAAAAGGAGGAGGAGCCCCCTCGCTCCTCGCTGCCTCTCTCTCACCCCGATCCTGAGGGAGCGAGGGCCCAAGTTTGCCCAGGCTGAGAGGAAAAGGAAGAGGCCTGAGGCTGTGAGGAATGGTGGGAGTTGAAGTCCAAAACACCTGGAGGGCTGAAGTTGGCCCCTCATGAAGCCTCTTCAAGGCTTTAGATCCTGGCAGGCAGAAGGGGCAGGGAGAGCCGTCCACTCTTCCTGCCCTGCCAGGATCTAAAGCATCAAGAGTATTGGGGTGAGAAACCAACCTAATGTATAATAGAATGAATGCTACTGTAAGTGCCTAATATTATAAGTAATCAACTGGTCATATACCACATTCCATGCACATGCAATAATACAGCAGTAATAACAATGGGTATAAGAAGTAAAATACAAACCAAAGTATTCTGACTGTGGTCCCTCCTCAAGCGGTGCAAACTGTAAAAGGCTCTTCTCTATGAGCCCGGGAAAAGCCAAAACCCCGGGCACAGCGTTTGCTGCCGGGGTGCACACACATGCATATTCTTTGGGGGGAGGGGGATTTGCTACAGAATCTTCTCTATGAGCCTGGGATTCTGCAGCAAATCCCCCCCCCCCAAAGAATATGTATGTGTGTGCACCCAGGCAGCAAACGCTGTGCCCGGGCTATTGGCTTTTCCTGGGCTCAGAGAGAAGAGCCTTTTGCAGTTTGCACCGCTGAGGAGGGACCACAGCCAGAGTACTTCGGTTTGAATTTTACCCTTCTTATACCCATTGTTATTACTGCTGTATTATTGCATGTGCATGGAATGTAGGTATATGACCAGTTGATTACTTATAATATTAGGCACTTACAGTAGCATTCATTCTATTATACATTAGGTTGGTTTCTCACCCCAATACTCTTTGATGCTTTAGATCCTGGCAGGCAGGAGAGGCAGGAAGCCTGGAAAAATGTAAACAGAGAGGTTTACTCAGGGGTAAATCCACAAAGGAGGGCACTTCATCCAAAGTGCCCTCCTTGCAGATTTACTTCTGAGTAAACCTCTCTGTTTACATTTTTCCAGGCTTCCAGCCGAAAGAAGGAGCGAAGTTTAGGCTTGCCTTGCCATAATACTTATTGGCAAGGGAGGCGGGAGGGTGGAGAGAGAGAAGGAGGGTGCCCCCTTACGACCTAATAACGACACTTAAGAAAATCCTGGCCCCCGAAGTTCTATAAAGAAAGTCCACTTCCTGGTTGGCATTCCAGATGCGGAAATACTCAAAAGTAGCATTTCTTACGACTTTCTTACGAATCATTTCATTTTCATAACTTTTTTCTCATGCCTACTATGCATCCTTCTATTTCGTTGATTTTATTGTCGTCTGCATTAGCTAGCTATTTCTGCTCTTCTGTATGATCTTGCTATTGTTTGATCCCTCTGAGTTGCCTTGAAATGCCATTCAGATCTAGGAATTTCAAACTGTCCCATTGTGTCATTGATCACCATGCTACTCTTATCTTATACTTCGTTATGTTTTGATTAACTATCTAATGAATTGTTTGCTGTGTGACCCACAACTTCAAAGCTGTTGATTTTGTAAACTGTAGATTTTTTTTAAAAGCCCTTCTGTTAAAAGTATTTGTTTAGATGTTTCAATAAAATAAAATCAGATTATTCTCTTTTTGATCCCTTTCCCTCTATTTGCATATAACTAAAGATACATTTAAACATGTTAATTCTTTAGTTGCTGGTTCTTGCTTATCTTTGAGTTTTCTATAGTCTTCTCTTTGAATTTTTTTATATTCTTTGTTGCTTCTGCCTTGTATCTTTTCCTTTGTTTCACATCTTTATTATATTTTTTTCTCACGTTACTCTTTATCTCTATTTTTCCTAGCTAACAGATGACATTCCTCCACTCTTTTCTAAAATGAATTCCTTAAGATGTTAGTCTGGGTCTAATTGCTTACAAATACAGCTCTCCAATCCAGTGAGTTTGTATTTTTAAGAATTACTACCAATACTTTATTTTCTCAGACTGCATTTCTTGTCTTTTTGATGTGGGGTTGAGCCTAATAACAATGGCCATTTACATTTTCAGGGTTAACTCTTGCAGATTTAATTATCTACTGAAAACACTGGTTAATAGTTAGTTGCTTTCCAAGAATGCATGTCTGGAAACCTGTTGGTTGGTCTCCAATAGACTAGTCTCATCCAATCAATTGCTGTGTAGTGAATGAACACATAAGAAAATCCAGTTTATTCAGTTTCTAGTCAGGACTACAATAGGATTTTTTTTTTAAAAAAATCATGTCAGAAGCAAATTGAGAGTACAGTTGTAATGTATTTAAAAACACAACCAAGGTTTTAAAACTTGACATCATACTAAATGTCCTTTGACCAGTAGCTGGTCACTTGGAGTGCCTCTGGTGTTGCTATAAGAAGGTCCTCCCTTGTACATGTGGCAGGGCTCAGACTGCATTGTAATAGGTGGTCTGTGGTTTGCTCTTCTCCACACTCGCATGTCGTGGATTCCACTTTGTGGTCCCATTTCTTAAGGTTCGGTTTGCATCTCGTGGTGCCAGAGTGCAGTCTGTTCAATGTCTTCCAAGTCACCCAGTCTTCTGCATGCCTAGGAGGGAGTCTCTCATTCAGTATCAGCCATTGCTTGAGGTTATGGATTTTAGCCTGCCACTTTTGAACTCTTGCTTGCTGAAGTGTTCCTGCGGGTATCTCTGTAGATTTTAGAAAGCTATTTCTTGATTTAATGCGTTGGCATGCCGGCTCATTTCTGAACAGGGGATAAGCCGGAGATGTCACTGCCTTGGTTCTTTCATTGTTGGCTGCTACTGCCCAATGGATGTCAGGTGATGCAATGCTGACTAAACAGCATAATTTCTCCAGTGGTGTGAGGAGTACAGTAGGATGAACTACAATAGGATGAAGGCCCATATAAAGAGGCTGCATATGTAGAATGTCACTTATTAAACCATAAACCAAATACAGTTATTGCCCTATATACTTATATATATATATATATATATATATACACACACACACACACACACACATATATAAAGTACAACTGCATATTTAAGAAATCTTGCACATGTTCTACACCTAGTCTATACCTTCTATTCCTTCCTTATTAGACATAATAGAAAAGATTTTCCAAAATTGGTGCCTAAGTGATATGAAGTGTCATTTATGTTCTCCAGAACATCACATCAAGCATGATGATAGAAAAACGAGGGGACGAAGAACAAATCCAAGCATCCCAAAATCTGGTCTGGTTCATTAGCCATTGTATCTCAGTAGCTACAATGGGGAGATTACAGGCTGAGAGAAAAGAAGAAGTGTTAGCTCCATCAGCTGCTGAAATAACAGTTAATGGTTTCACACCATTCGCATGGAGTAGCTCTAGCTGATATTTTAAGACATGCAATATCATAGACTTCTAAATTAGGCAGTGCTGTTTTCCGAGTGGTTGACGCACTTACTACTTTTCTGATTTTGACAGTCATTTTCTATTTTGATACAGGCTTTCTATATTTCTACATGCAGTGTAGAGTTACATAATCCAGTTAAAAACTGACTATCTGGATTTTATCTGGCAGTGTAGATGGGGACTAGGAACGGCATCCTACAGATGACAATTAACCATCCTGTTGCTGTTGTTTACTCGTTTAGTCGCTTCCGATTATTTGTGACTTCATGGACCAGCCCACGCCAGAGCTCCCTGTCAGCCGTGGCCACCCCAACTCCTTCAAAGTCAAGCCAGTCACTTCAATGGTACCATCCATCCACCTTGCCCTTGGTCGGCCCCTCTTCCTTTTTCCTTCCATTTTCCCCAGCATCACTGTCTTCTTCAAGCTTTCCTGTCTTCTCATTATGTGGCCAAAGTACTTCATCTTTGCCTCTACTATCCTACAGATGATAAAATTGGAACTGTTTGCACTATGAGATACTCTTCTGATTGGTCATTGGGAGATGTTAACCCTTTTGCCTGTGCATTTACCCCATTCAAAGAAGTGCTTGTAGGCTCCTCTAGGTCCCCCAGTATGATTCTATAGTACACTTCCAGCCCATGCATAGTCCAGATATAGAGTTTGATATTACTCATAGGTTTTTTTTATATAAAATAGTCTTTATTGTGGTTTTCCAAAGGGTTAAAAGAAACATAAAACACATCACATAAACATATTGGAAGAGAGGGGTAGGGAAGGGAGGGGGAAAGAGAGGGAATATGGGGAAGGGGTATGGAAAGTTTTTTTGGGGGGGTGCAGGAAACATAACAAAGGGGAGCGGAAGGTATTGTAATCTTATTGCACTTTGCAACCTGTGATTTAGTTATCGTTCTTCATCCACTGCATTCTGATTATCTATTTGTGCCTAAGAAGTAACATATAAATATACATTACAAAAATCAAATTGTTTGTATTTATCTAAAATTAATATCTTATATTTTATAATAGTAATCACGTTCTATCTAATAATTCCAGTCAAGTATTTTTTTAAAAATATATTTTTATTGTTTTATCATTGTCAACACAATATTATACAATGTCTATTTACAGCAGATTCATGTTATTCATTTCTAGCTATTCCAGTTAAGTATTAAGTCTATCTTATGCTCCATTCTAAAATAATTCTGGATGATTGACCAATCAGTCTTTCTTATGAGGCCTTCTTCTGTTGTTTTTAACTCCTCCATCAACCACTCCATCTGGATGGTTTCCGTCACCTTGTATAACAATTCCTCCTTTTTCGGTTCCCTTGATGATTTCCAATACTTAGCATAAACTAATTTGGCTGCCGTAGATATTACTCATAGTTTTAGGGATCCATGGGGGGGGGGGGGGACGTATTCTTGGAACATATCCAGAAGAATACAGGGGACACATTGTTCCTCTCCTTGCCTTGAACTTGAGCAAAATGCCCCCTTTTCAATAACTGCACTTGCCATTCAAAACCATAGAGAATCTGGCTCTGGAACTCCACCATTTTCTCTCTGGCAATCCCGTTCAGAAGCCATCTCAAGGAACGCAGCTTCATGTACTATTTATCCCAGGATGGATAAATTAGATAAGGATCAGTTGTACAAACTGCCTCTGCAGTGTTGTGGTGGCAGGAAGGTGTCAGTGGTGCTGAGCCCAGTTCAGCACCACTGCTTGGCCACTCCCCCATCTCATGCATCACTCTGTTGTCCAGCTGACATCACTCCATGTAACATGATTACAATGAGCACAGGAGTGGTACAGTAAGTGTGATTTCATGTCCCTGGCCTGCCCAGGCCTGGGGAATGTGGGATGACCACGTAAACAGTTATGGTCTGTTGTATTGCGAATGGCTCAGCTGTTTACATGGGGCCAGAATCAGGGATTTCTCTGGGATTTTGAGAAAACCTCTGAGCAACTTGTAACTTTTCTTAACATGGTTCATGACATTATGTGTAGACTCTTCTTTGTATAGATCTGCCCCTGTCATTTTTTTCAGGGGATGAACAATTATATGGGTACATTCACATTTCATGTAGGACTCAAACCATTTTGGACTTCCATTCAGTTCTATACATGGCTTTTCCCCTTAAGTAGAAAATGACTTATGTGTAAAAAAAATTCACAGTGAGCTAAAAATGTGACACACACTCTGGCACACACACACACACAGAGCAATAAGCGGTTTGTGGGAAGTGTTACTTGTCATTTTGGGGACAAAAATTAGACTCTGTAGCACAGGGGTTCCCAATATTTTTCAGACACAGAGCCCTTTCTGAAGCAAGGGCTCCATGTTTTTTGGGGGGCCCAATAAATGTTTAATGTTTCCTTCTATCTGTCTATGATCTATGAAGCATATTACACACAATACATATATGAATAATCCGGCCAGTGACTCCGGAGGCCTTCAACATCTCCCAGGTGCTGGCAAGGGCCCCTGGGGCCCGTCCCCGCCGCCGGGCATGTCGTCTGCTGGTGGCAGCCCCGAAAACCCTACCCGGACCACCGTCTGTCCCGTCACCGGCTGGTGACCAGGGTAAGACTGGTGGCCCAGTTCGTAGAGGGACAACTCTGAGGGCAGCCAACCTGGAGGACAACACCTTGCGCAGACACCCCGAGCGGGGAGCCGCGTTTGCCGCCGGAGGAGGCATCGTCGCGGTCGAGGAGCACCAACCTCCTTCTCTTCGACCCCCCCAGAGACCTTCAGTGTCGGGGCCACCGACAACCCAGACTCTTCGCTTGCTCGCCCAGCCACCAGGAAGGGAAGAACCCCTCCGCCCCTGAGCCCAGGCCTAGGTGGTTCTTCCGTCCTAGAACCTTCTGGGGTTCAGGCTTCGAGCGCGGCTGCCGGCCACATCGGAGGCCGATAAACAACACCTCTTCACTATGCCCGGCTTCTCCTGCTGGGCTCCGGGACGGAGGAAGCCGGCCCACACTCTTTTGTTGCGGCCAGCGGAGGGGTTCCTCCTTAAGACCTCCCAGCCTCCCATCCTTTGATGGTTCAGTGGGTCCAGGCTAGGCCCCGGACCAATCCCTGCTACGTCCTGAACCTGACTCTGCTCCCTTCCCCTACCCCTTCGGTTGTTGTATTGTCTTGTCCGTCACCTATTGCTTGTTATCTGTTGCCTCTTGGCCTTGTAAGCCGCTGAGAGCCTCATGGAGTTCAGCGGCATAAAAGTCCAAAGTAATAAATAAATAAATAAATAATAAAGGAAACAATAGTTAAAAGAACTGGAGACAATATTATTCATTATTTAAACAAACAAAAAGGGGAACAAATGAAACAGGGTCTTGCTCTTCTTCTAAGAGGGAATGCTCTGCACAGTCACCAAAGTTAAGGAGCTCAGACACCTCGGAAGATCAGAGGAGTTCAAGACTGGGTCCCCCATTTGGTGGGCTTTTCACTGGAGATAAAAAACTACAGAGATGAGACTGTGAAATTGGGGAAAGGGCAGGAGGGTGTGAAGCCCATTTCGCTGAGGGATGAAGCACAGGGGCTCTTCATTCGTGAGGTATTTGCCTTGGTGTCTCGGCCCTGTGTCCCTCACGTCCCATGAGGGAAAATGACAATATATGCCTCCTTCTCCTTCCCAAGTTTTGCACATCCACGAAAAAAATTCAGCCTGGCTTTTCCTTGCATTTCTCAGAAGGAGGAGGAAAGAGGAGATGGGAAGCAGCATAGTCTCATGGCGCCCCTCGCTATCACTTGCACAGCCTCAAGGGATCAGCAGAGCACAGTTTGGGAACCCCTACTTTAGCATATGTACCCTTGGAGTGCCAAACAAATATCTTCAGGGCTACATTTGTTACATGGGCTGCACTTTCACACCAGTGGGTTTGGCCAGCTATTTAGATTGCTTGGTTGTATTACCTTAATTCTGTGCAGCCTAATGTGTGCAAAGCAACATATCCCTGCCATGCTGTAGACCAGCGTTTCTCAACCTGGGGGTTGGGACCCCTTGGTGGGTCATGAGGAGGGTGTCAGAGGAGTCCCCAAAGACCACCATAAAACACAGTATTTTTGTTGTTCATGGGGGTTCTGTGCGGGAAGTTTGGTTCAATTCTATCGTTGGTGGATTTCAGAATGCTCTTTGGTTGTAGGTGAACTATACATCCCAGCAACTACAACTCCCAGATGTCAAGGTCTATTTTCGCCAAACTCCACCAGTGTTCACATTTGGGCATATTGAGTATCTGTGCCAAGTTTTCTCCAGATCCGCCATTGTTTGAGTCTACAGTGCTGTCTGTATGTACTGTAGGTGAACTACAACTCTAAAACTCAAGTTCAATGCCCAACTTAAATAATTTAATGTTTGGGGGTCACCACAACATGAGGAACTGTATTAAGGGGTCACGGCATTAGGAAAGTTGAGAACCACTGCTGTAGACAGATTGAAAACATTATAAGCTGTTTCCTTTTTTTCTGTGTGCAACAATCCAAACTACATACAAGAAAAAACAAAGTGGTGACCTTTTTAGTCTTTTCCAAATTCTGATTTTTCTCTTAACATCGTAGACTTTTCTTTCACGGCAAAAACAAATAATGCAAAGGGAAATGGAAGGGCTTCTTTACGATGACAAACAGAATTTGTTCTTTTTGAGAGTTGGTTTTCATTAAATTCTGGATAATCTGGGCACAAAGTCAAGATTCCATTTTAGTAGAGGCATGAGAAAGCAGCGGAATGAGATGGGATCGGTTTCAGTCAGGTTTTGTTTATGTTGAACTTGGATGTTGCAGGGTGTGGACAAACCATATTACAAACAACAAATTGCTTATATTTTGTTTTCTACAGTATATAAACTATATAACATTACAATTACAGTTTAACAAGGGATCATGTTTATCCTTGAAGCCAATTTTTATATTACCAATATTGCTACATGGGTGTTTCTTGTTGTTAATTGTTATGGGCCTTCAAGTCATTTCTCACTTATGATGACCCTAAGTGATCCTATGATAGGGTTTTGCAGGTAAAATTTGGTTATGGACAGATAGCCTTCCCTTCCTATGAGTCTGAGGGCCCACCCAGACAGGGCACAAAACACGTGCCCTCCTGGATGTTTGCAGGGAGCATCCAAACAAAGCCCCACACAAATTGGATGTTTTTGGCACAAAGCAGGAAAACGTGCTGAGGTAATTTGATAGTAGGTTAGATTTGTGCTTTCTTGAAAGGCGTGGGTTAAACTCACTATGGCCGCTGTCTGGATTGCCCCCTCAGAAGTCCAGGACTTTTGAGGTGGTAGTCCAGACAGCTCTCTCTTAAACACCTAGACAGCCACCATGAAAAGCATGGGCTTTTGGGGCTGGTGTGCAGACTACAGTCCGCCCCAACCTGGATTTTTGAAACCCGGGTCAGCACAGCCTTTTTTTGCTGTCTGGAACTGCCCCTAGAGATTATCACTTGCCCAGGTTCATCTAACAGTTTTCTGTGGCTAACCTGGGATTTCAACCCTCATTCACAACATCTTCGCGCCCTACTAGATAGGCCCAAAACTTGGGCATTCACATTCTTTTTGTCAAGCCTTCACTATGAAATCATGAGGTTTATAGATTTTTAAGGTCTTTAGCCTTCTCTTCTAAAGAGTAAAATGGTGTTAAACTGCATTAATGCTATAGTATAGATCAGGCCTGTCCAACAGGCAGCCCGGGGGATGTACACGGCCCCCTAGCCCCTTGGCTACAGCCCCTTACCCTCTTGCAATAAATAATATATTTTTAAAATATTTTTTCAATTAAAAATATTATTTATTATTATTGGTCCCGCCCCTTGGCTTTCTATTGGCCGCCTCCTCTTCTAATGAGGGAGGGGGCCAATGGGAGGGAGTGACGTCTCTCGGGCCCCGCCCCCTTGGCAGCAAACAGTAAGAGAGACCCGGCAGCATGGCTTTCCCCCTCGGCAGCGCTCCTTCCTCCTTCTCATCCTCCCTCCCTTCCCAGGGAGGGGAGTTATTGCAAGGAAGCATTCAGCGTTAAGGTGAGCCACATTTCTTCTCCCTCCCTCCTTCCATTCCACCCTTTCATCCTTCTTTCTTCCCTGCCCCTTCCCTCTCTATCTTTCTCCTCTCGCTGGCTTCCTCCTCAGGATTGCTGCTGCTCCGTCTGGGAGGCGCTCAGGCCCTCAGCGCCAGGGAAGCAAAAGGGGTTTGGGAGGGAGGGAGGAGGGAGTGTGTCTGTGAGCGTGAGTGAGTGAGAGAGAGAGAGAGGAGAGGGACCTGCCCTGGGCACACCTCTCCCCAGCGCAAAGGCCCCCCAGAATTATTTACATTCTTTGCAATTACCTAAGTTTACTTTGATGACTTGCACTGAATGGAATCAGCCAGGGGTAAACTGGCAGAATGAAAGCACACAGACCTTTCAACTGCAAGGCCATTCAATGCTGATCAATGTGGCCAGTCATATATTCCAGTTGAAAGCAGAGATTGTGGGATTTTCTGCCTTGATATTCTGTATATTTATGCCCCTCATGTGTTCCATCCATCCCCCTCCCTCCCCTTATTTAAATAATATAATATGTAATTGTATATTTATGCCCTCAGGGTGGCCCCCCCAGGTTATCCATCCATCCCGGCCCAAGGTCTCCCCTTATTTAAATAATATAATATTTAATTGTATATTTATGCAATGCCGGGGGGTCTGAGAAACACTGGGGCGTTTCAGAAGCCAGGGCTTTATTTAGGTGATCAGTGACCTATTTTAAAAATTCCAGCCCAAGGTCTGGTAGTAACTTTTTAAAATTGCTTTATCTTTCCTTTTGTTGGGCAGCCCTGGTATAGATCAGTGTTTCAGAATAATCAAACTTTTCACCTCCAGGTGTTTTAGATGACTTTTTTCAGCTCCAACAATTCCTGGCAGGGGCGGTCTAAGGTCACTTTAATTGGTAAGCGAGCATTATTTTGGCGCCCCCCAAAACATTATTTTGGCGGCCCCCCCTATGTAAAGCAAACCTTTTCCCTACCTCTTCTTTCCTTCCTCTTCCTTCCTTCCTTCCTTCCTCTCCCTTTCTCTCTCTCTCTCTCTCTCTCTCTCTCGGCGCCATGCGGTGCTGCTGCTTCCTCCTCCTCCTCCGCCCCCTCCTCCTTGCCGCTCGGATCAGCTTCTGGGCATGCACGAAGGTTTTCGTGCATGCGCGGTGGCTCCAGAGCTCAAGTTGAGCACAGGAGCCACTGCGCATGCGCGAAAATCTCCGCGGCGCCTGCAGCAGCTTCTGGGCATGCGCTGAAGCCTGTTAAAACCTTCACGCATGCCTAGAAGCTGCTGCAGGCGCCGTGGAGATTTTTGCACATGCGCAGTGGCGGTGTGGATGGCGCGGCCATGACGGTGCCCCCCATCCAAGATGGTGCCCTACGCGGCTGCGTAGTTTGCGTACATGTAAGCCCGCCCCTGGCTACAGGGATCAATGAGTTGTTGTTTTTTATTTTTAAAAATGAACATCTGTAATCCAGACCAAATGATGGCCCAACTGGTATTGGGTGGCATGCCTAGAACCAGGACAAAACACATTTCAGTGATACGGCAACCTTATGAGCAATACACAAATACATCAATGGCCAATATGCCATGCAAATCAATGTAGAGTAGCATCATATTAGTAACTCTGCTTCTTCCATCTTGAAATGAATATTGCCATTATGCACTAGAGCAGTGGTTCTTAACATGTTGGTCCCCAGATGTTTTGGCCAGAAATCCTAACAGCTGGTAAACTGTGGCGCAGCTGGCTGGGAGTCAGCTGCATAAGATCTCTACTGTCCAAAACGTCATGAGTTCGAGGACTGCCTGGGTCGGGGTGAGCTCTCGACCAAATTGTGTACCTTGTTGTCAACCTTTGCAACCCGAAAGACAGTTGCATCTGTCAAGTAGGAAATTTAGATACCACATTGTGGGGAGGCTAATTGAACTGATTTACGAGGCCATAAAATCTCCAGGAAGTATGAAAAAGAATGAAGAAATGTGACAGCTCCCTCTGGTGTCCAGAAGCTGGAATGTTAAATTGTCTCTGAATGTCTGCCTATATATGTTTTATGTCTATGGCATTGAATGTTTGCCTGTATATGTGCATTGTGATCCGCCCTGAGTCCCCTGCGGGGTGAGAAGGGTGGAATATAAATGATTTAAATAAATAAATAAATAATAAACTGGGATTTCTGGGAATTGTAGGCACCTGGGGACCCACGGGTTGAGGACCACTGCACTAGAGGGAAATGTCTAACTGTTTATGTCTTATACACAGAGTAAGGCTCTAATGTTAACAGCACTAAAACACGCTATGAAAGCTAGCAAAGAATAAAGAGTATTGCAAAATTGTGTCTTTCTCTTTTTTATATAAAAATATCAAAGTATACCATTCAGGTATATGTGAACACTGTGAATTTATATAGTGAAATACACCTTGCACCATACGTGAATGGTATACTTTGATATTTTTATATAAAAAAAGTGAAAGACACAATTTTGCAATACTCTTTATTCTTTGCTAACTGTTTATGTCACCATGAGGATGTAAGGCAACGTTTCAATGTTTCTCACTGTTGTTTTCCCTTAATTTAGCATAAGCTTCAAGTGTATGCTGTTATTTCTGAAATTATTCTTGAGTTTCACCTTAAACTTTTAAACCAGAGGGCTCTCCAAGATTTGACATCTGCACTATTCAGAGAAAACAATGTTTATTATTCTATAGTACGTCTCTGTGCGGCCTTTTGGCCAAAAAATTTCCCCATGGCAGCTCACAGTGGATAATATAAATATAACATATAACACACAGTAAAATGCAACTAATAGCTAATTGAAAACAGACATAAGAAGAGGGGCTAGGTAAGCCTACTCCAGTCTAAAGTAAAACAGTTTTGCAATGGCAAAACCCATTTTAGGAGTCCCATGTGATAATGTCCTAAGTTTAAACATTTCTCCCCAAACTTTCCCCAAATGGATCTCTCAAAACAATCAATACACATGTTTCTCTTTTTTAAAACCCAATTAACAATTTTTGGTGTAGTTAACATCTTCTAATAGCCACGTACTCTGTAGCCCACTGCACACAGCTGGCATGAATGCCAAAATATGCCCAGGGAGTGCATTAGTGTAAGGAGGAGAAAAGGCACAACCAGCTGCAGCACACACTAGATGTTTGGAGGACTGATAATGGGAGGCTTCAAAAACATTTTGAGGCATACAGATGAGCTTTGCTGTGGAGAAAGCTGTTTCTGTGAAGCCTGTCGGCCCTCTCTTTTTTTCATGGCCCGTCCCCTCCAAAGCCGTGGTTCACATTTTTCCGCAACCTTCTGCAGAGCTGCTGTGGCACACGGTTTCTTCACAAGGGGCATTTTAGCTGACAATACGGAGATCTTTTTCCCACATCACTGAAAGGGATTTCTGATTATGCGCAGAAGATGACAGCAGCATTGATGACTTGGATGCCATCCAAATGCTGTTGGATACACATCCACTCCTTCAACCCCCCTTCTCCTTTTCTTTTCTCTCTCTCTCTCTCTCCCCTTTCTCTTTTTTGGCACTGTTATTTATGAACTTTCTGCTCCCATCTTCTGAATACAAGATTTTCAGAGATAATGCACTCTGGATAGGATGGCCTAGTTTTTCTTTTTAATACTCTCAAGGATATGATGTGAAGCAGACGGCAGCTTTCTTTCATAAGGAGCAAACTCTGATGGTTTTTATTTTATTTTGTCCACCTCCTCCTCCTGACAGGCATTCTGCTGCTACTTTTCTGGCCCCTTGAATTATGTTTCGACAGAATTGTTGCCGTCATCTTCTATCTTCACAGTGTTTCTCTGTGCCTGCAAAAGGCTAAGTTTATTCCTTTTGGCTACTGGTTGCTTTTAGTGAATTTTCAGCATCCAGAAAACATAGTAGCACTGAAAGAAGGATAACAAAAGAAGAAAAAGAGGCAAAGGGATATATATTTTGCTATGGTTGTTTGTCTACGTACTTGTGAATATGGGACAAGCAGAATCTTGCATTTCATTTTTCTTGATTTCTTTTATCTCTTAGTAGAAAATGAGCCACAAAATATCTCACATTACATTCCCACAAGAAAAGCAATAGTGTCTTCCTTCTCTTAGAGATTGTGTACACAGTTGAAAAAAATCTGTTTCATATTCCTGGACCTCATTGACTCTGCAGTAACACTGTCATAGGTAAAGGTTTTCTCCTGACATTAAGTCCAGTTGTGCCTAACTCTGGGGGTTGGTGCTCATCTCCATTTCTAAGCCGAAGAGCTGGCGTTGTATGTAGACACCTCCAAGGTCATGTGGCCAGCATGACTGTCATTGCCACACATATCACACAAATCATGATGAGCCATTCCTGACATGTGGCAACCCTAAGGTGAACCTATCATGGAGATTTCTTTACAGGATTAGTTCAGAGGGGGTTGCTATTGCCTTCTGAGGCTGAGAGAGTGGGACCTGCCCAGAGTCACCTAGTTGGTTTCTATGGCTGAGCAAGGACTTGAACCCTGAACTCCCAGGGCCCATCCAGGCGGTTCCTTTAACGCGGGAGTTCCCGCAATTAAAAAGGGACTGTCCAGATGATGTCCTGGGCAAGCCCGAGATAATTCAACATAAACCAGGAAAAACCTGGTTTGTGGTGAATTAATTTATTCCACGCCTTCTTGGAAGGCCTGACATAAACCCACTACTTCCAGTGTTTGGACTGCTCCTTCAAAAGTTATGGACTGCAAGGCCACCAACCCCTTCCCCAAAAGTTCCCCAAAGCCCTTTTAAAAAATTTTAAAAATGTACCCGGCCTCCATTACAGAGCTGCCAGAGCTCTCCTGGCACATAGAAATGACACACCAGGAGAAAGGGGGGAGAGAAGGAAAATAGCTCCTGTTTCTCCCTTTTTAGGGTGTGTGTGGATAGGGGCCCAGGAACATTCACGTCTTTTAAACACGAATATTCCTGGGATAAAGGGCTGTGTGAAAGTGCCCACAGAGTCATAGGACACATCTTTACTGTAGAGTTAATGCTGCTTGGCATGACTTTAACAGCAATGGATCAATGCTATCAAGGCCGTAGCCAGGATTTTGATTTGGGGAGGACTGAGTCTGAGTAAGAGAGGGACTACCCTACCAAACCTTTTGTATTGTTATCCCAATAACCCCATGAATGTGGGATATAATGAGCATGGTGATCAGATCATGATATGAATAAACATAACAGTTTAAATAATGTACCAGTAAGGCCTTCTCGCGGACTACCCTGAGAATTTGGGGGGGCTGGAAGCCTCCTAAGCCCCCCCCCCCCCGGCTACATGCCGGAATGCTATGGAATCACAAACATAGTAGTTTCATAAGGTCTTTAGCCTTTGCTGTCAACAAATGCTGGTGTCTCCCCAAACAACTAAACCAGGATTCCATTGTATCGAACTAGAGCAGTTAAAGTGGTGTCAAACTGCATTAATGCCACTGTGTAGAGCCTACCTCAGTCCAGCTCTCAAACCACTAGACCACTCTGACTTATTATGACTAACTGCGCTAGATTATTTCTTTCTCTGGGGGGAATCAAGATAGCTGTTCCCTGAGCTGGGACTCAGTTTCTCCTTGTCAGAAAGGACCTCACACAGGAAGTGGCTCAGGAGAAAACCAGGCAGTATCTTTGCCTGGCAAGAAACAAAATATTTACAGCCTCCGCAATAAACTTCGTACTAGCAGGTAGTACCAATAAAACATGTGTTTGATGTGTGCAGTACTTATTGGTAGAGGCATTAAACTATCTCTTGGCATTTGGAGGCCTAGTAAAACTGTGGCTTTTAAAAGAAGATCTGGGAGAAGGAGGAGGAGGTGGTGATGGTGGTGGAGAAGGAGGAAAGGGGGGGGGGGAGATATCCGGAGAATGCCATTCTTAGCTCTCTTGGTGCTAAATCCAATGCAGGAGAAAATGTGTGTGGGTGGTCAGACACCTGGTGCTTTTGGAAAGAATGTGAATTAGAAGGAACAAATCCCAAGCAACGAACAAAGAAACGCTTGGAAGAAAATCTGGTTGAACATAGAGCAAGGATGGATGATGGTTTCACTCAGATATGCAGGGATATCCACTGAATTTGAAGTAATTTACCTACATCCTGCTTCACCATCCAAGCACTGATTCAATGAGTTTGTTCCAGCTGGGAGTAACCATTATCAGATACATGTTATTGGCACAATTCCAACCATTTATTAATTTAACCGTTTTAGAATAGTCCGGATCCAGTTCCAGCTGTATCCATTTAGCGAGGGCTTGGTCTCCATTTCCCACCAGACAGCTCTGTGCCAGACAGTATCCAGGCTTCAGCCCAGAAAGGGTTAAGGGCCAGACTCTTTTGTGCTTCTAAAGCCACCGACTCTGCTGGTTTGGTCCAGAGAAACACCTGCAGGTCTCCTGAACACATTTCAGGCAAAAGATGACTCCCATGACTCTCATGCAGGATGAAGAAAATTGAAATAGCAAAAACTTATTTGGCCATGCCTCATTTTAACGTTTCCCTCACAGGCTATTAAAAGTGAAACTTTATGAAATATGTACAGCTGCTTTCTTGCTGCAGGTGTTGCGTCTGGGCGTGAACTTTCCATCAACTACTAATAAAGGCTCAAACCTTGCCCCTTGCACAAAGGTTAAGAAAATATGCCATGTTTTCATTGGCCCTTCATCCTGGGCAGAGGCAACAGATAGGACCATAGACTGGAGCTTTTGAATTAGGCTACAGAACTACAAAAACAATATCTACACTATGTAGAGGCTGCAGAACTTGCGAGGAATTACAGTACAAAGACCTCACTAAATGACAAATCCCAAGATTCTGTCGGACAATGAAGCCATGGTAGATAAAGTGAATACTAGTGAGAATGCAATGCTTATTACTTAGTGCAATGCTCTAAGGGAGCCAATGTGGAGCAGAGAATTGTAGAGGCATAGATCCATCAAGACAAATACAGATGTGTCCAGTGGTTCTGTTGAGTCCATAGCCGGATCCAGACAGACCTTTAGGCCAGAAGCATCCACGTTAAAGGGGTGGGGGAGGGAGGAGAGATTTTCCTTCCCCCCCTCTCCTGGTGAGTTATTTGTACGTCAAAAGGCCGAACAGGGCATAGGGTTACAGCCTGTGTTGGATGGGGTCACACTCCCCCTGAAGACGCAGGTTCGCAGTCTGGGAGTGATCCTGGACTCATAGTTGAGCCTGGAACCCCAGGTTCCGGCAGTGGCTGGGAGAGCTTTTGCACAGTTAGAACTTGTGCGCCAGCTGCGCCCGTACCTTGGGAAGTCTGATCTAGCCACGGTGGTCTATGCTCTGGTTACATCCCGAATAGATTACTGCAACACACTCGACATGGGGCTACCTTTGAAGACAGTTCAGAAACTTCAACGAGTCCAGCGGTCGGCAGCCAGGTTACTAACTGGAGCGACATACAGGGAGCACACCACTCCTCTGTTGTGCCAGCTCCACTGGTTGCCTATCCAATTCCGAGCACAATTCAAAGTGTTGGTTTTGACCTTTAAATCCCTTTACGGTTCTGGCCCAGCTTACGTGTCTGAACGTATCTCCTCTTATGTCCTATCTTGAAATTTACGATCTTCTGGGGAGGCCCTGCTCTCAATACCATCGTCGTCGCAAATACGTTTGGTGGGGATGAGAGACAGGGCCTTCTCAGTAGTGGCCCTTCGCCTGTGGAACTCGCTCCTCAGCGAAATAAGGTCAACTTCCTCCCTCCTTTCCTTTAGAAAAAAGCTAAAGAGGTGGCTGTGGGACCAGGCGCTTGGTTGATGTGGAGCAGCGGATGGACAATTTGAGTAGGATAGGGTTATGCTGGCGGACTGCGGATCGGCTTAAACAACCTATGAATATGGAACAGAGATTATGAGGTATCTGATATGTAATTGTTTA
This sequence comes from Anolis apletophallus, assembly GCA_030556195.1. Classification (NCBI taxonomy): domain Eukaryota; kingdom Metazoa; phylum Chordata; class Lepidosauria; order Squamata; family Anolidae; genus Anolis; species Anolis apletophallus. Next base: position 13,758,303 of record JARBWK010000006.1, on the reverse strand, counting down.
AATCTGTTTTGTTGTACTTTTTTTTGGAAATATGTTTATTCAAGATTTTGAATTGTACTTAGTTACATGTTTATAAAGAAATAGAAAGCAAAATACACAGAAAATTTCAAAGTGGGCTTGGGAAAGGAATAGGGGTGAAGAATTAGGGGGGATGGTAATTATAAAGAATAAGGTAAAGCAAAGAAACAGATATAGAGTATAGAATAAAGAATTGTGAGTTAAAACTATCTACATGGTGGCTTCCATTCTCCGACGGGTGGTATTGTTGTCATAGTCTTTTATAGAGTCCTTTTGCTTTTTATTTACTTAGTTCTTCGTAAGATAATCATCTATTTGTGTCCAGTCTGTCTGTGTCCGTGCGTTTGGGGCATTCCTTTTCATAAGATAAGTTAGTCTATCCATATTCTTAATGTCCAAAATTTTGTCCAGCCACTCGTCCTTCTGAGGACTTTATCTGTTTTCCACAGTTTAGCGAAGGTAATCCTTGCTGCAGTAGACATATAAAAGAAAAGTTTGTCATCATTTTGGTCCAGCTTTATATTTTTATCTGTTATCCCTAGTAGGTAATATTCTGGCCACAGTAGAAACTTCTTTTGTAGAATAGATTGTACCTCTTTGTGAATAATTCTCCAGTATGCTGTTGTTTTGGGACACGTCCACCACACGTGGAAGAAACTGCCAGTGTGTGACTGGCATTTCCAACACTTGGATGAAGCTTTTATATACATAATGCCAATTTTTTGGGGGGTAATATACCACCGATGGAATAACTTTAGCCAGTTTTCCTTTAGATCTGATGCATGTGGATATTTTAGCTTTTAGACCAAATCTTCTCCCATTCTTGTAATTTGATTGTTCTTCCTATATTTTTGGCCCATTTCACCATCGAATTTTTTATGCTTTCTGTTTCCGTCTCCCAATCAATCAGTCTATTATAGAGTTTTGTTATATTCTTTTTATCTGCCACAATCAGTTTTCCGCAGAAGTCCACCTTATTATCAAAACCAATTTCTTTGTCTTTATCATACATTTGTTTAATTTGAAAATACTGCAGCCAGGATATGCCTCCTATAATCTGGGACAGTTCTTCTTGTGACCTCAACCTTGGTTGTCCATTTTTCCATTTCAAAATGTCCTTATATGTCACCCAATTTTTCCACCCTTGTTGCCTCCTTTGTTCTGCTTCCACTGGGGATATCCGGGGTTTCTGTGTAAAACCGGGTTTTGTACTTCAGCCAAACTTTTATCAGGGCTGATCGAATGAAGTGATTGCCAAAAATTTTCTCAATTTTTGACTTGTCGTACCATATATAGGCGTGTTTTGTTGTACTTTAATATGTTGATGTTTTGTTCCTTTGTATGCAACATTGAATTGTTGCCTTCTGTTAGCCGTCCTGAGTCCCCCTTGGAGGTAGAGAAGGGCGGGTTATAAAATAAATAAATAAATAAATAAATAAAGTGCATGCCAGGAGAGGTACTCCGAGGGTATATTGCAGGCCTGGTAAGTTTGTATTAGTTTTTTAAGTGATATAGGGTCTCGGGGGGGAGGGGTGGGTATTCCCATAGTTTACAGGGCTTATTTAGCCCAGTAAACTTTGAGAATGCTGTCTGGACTGTAGTCCAGACACCAGAAATAGTGGATTTATCTCAAGCTTTACAAGAAGGTGCGGAATAAATCGACTATCAAATTTGTTCACTACAAATTAGGGTTTTCCTGGTTTGTAGCGAATTAATTTGGGACTGTCCAGAACATAGTCTGGACAGTCCGTTCTTTATTGCGAGAGTTCATGCAATAAAAGTTCTGTCTGGATAGGCCCCTGATTGGGTTTTACAAGAGTTATCTCAGTTGTTCAACATTATATCTGAGTCAGGAAATCCATTTCTGTACAGAAAACTTTTTCTCCATCTCTCACTTTCTTTTGGGCCTAAATTACCCACTTATTTTTCTCCGCAGAATGATTCCTCCACAACCCATTGGGACATCAAATACCTTGAAAGGATTGTGCAAGATTCTCTTATAATATATCTTTGTATTCCCCATGTCTATTTATCTATGGTTTCTTGGATATTTTAGAAGTAACTTATATATAATGTGTGCGTACGCATGTATTTTGGCTATTTATAAGATGTTTTCAAACCATGGGTGGAAATCTCACAGCCCATAAGCCTTTTTTGGACTACAAATCCCATAATTCCTCACCATTAGCTGTGGTGCCAAGGGTTTTGGGGAGTTCTAGTCCGTAAACATCTGGAGAATCTTATTTTAACATTTTAAAGTACAAGTTGAGCATCACTTATCTGGAGTTCCAAAATCCAAACTACAAGATTCAAAATTACAGTAGAGCTTTACTTAGCCAACTTTTGCTCATCCAATGTTCTGTATTATCCAATGCAGTCTGCCTCCCACTTGGATCCACAGCTGTTTCAATACATTGTAAATACATTAATAAATACAGTAATTACTACATAACGATACCGTGTATTGAACTGCTTTTTCTGTCGATATGTTGTAAACCATGATGTTTTGGTGCTTAATTTGTAAAATCATAATGTAATTTGATTTTTAATAGGCTTTTTCTTAATCCCTCCTTATTATCCAACATTTTTTACTTATCCAACATTCTCCTGGCCCATTTATGATGGATAAGTGAGACTCTACTGTGTTTACAAATGTGGCTAAGATAGTGACAACTTTGTTTTCTAATGCTTTAGTTTACACAAACCTTGTTTCATGCACGAAATTATTAAAATTATTGTATGCAAAATTACTGTTGGTTTCATGTATAAAGGGTAAATGAAGTGTACATGATTTTTTTTGTTTTGACTTGGATCCCATCTCCAAGATATCTCATTAAGTATGTGGATGCAAATACAGGTATTAAAAAATCTGATAATTTTCCAATATCCAAAACATTTCTCACAAGGGATACTCAACCTGTATTTAATCATTCCAAATGTGTCTGAGTGACTTCTCTTATCTAGAAATATATCTTTCATTAGAATTACAAGTTAGATTACACCAGCCTTGGGCCATTCCACATTGAATTTCAAAGCAGGACAAAGGGAATGTGTTACTACAGAGCAATGACATTCAGAATTGTTGTTAGCACATTCAGCTATATTGCTGACAACGGTGTCTTCACTTCACATGGATTTAAAAGAAGACATTGAAGCAGTACTTTAAAATTTTTTTTTTGAGAACAGTGACATGAGAAAATTCAGTAGAATTGTTCTATTTAAAGCCTGGATGTAAAAAAAAAAATCCCAACACACTCATGACTTTATTGCATGAACACTCTATTCCACTATTGTCGCATTATCTCTTATAGTGGAAACAACATATCACTTTGAGCCCTTTCCATATCACACCTCTTTAGTTGAGCAATCGCAACAATTTGCCAATTCATGGTCCCACAATTATACTTCTACACAGCTTCACAACCATGGCTTTACAAGGTATTTAATCTCGAATAGTGCTGGTGCCTCTCCAAATTACAACTATTGTGCTTTCATAGTATTGTGCCATGGCTCTAAAGTGGTGTCAAACGGAATTAATTCTATGGTGTAGATGCACCCTCAGGTCCAGAGGCAGGCAATGGCAAACTTCTTTTGAATCCATTGCAGCAAGAAAACTCATAGGGCTGCCCTAAATCAAAGTCAACTTAAAGGCATATTACCACCAAAGCAAAAAGCATACAGGAAGCCACAAAGGGCACTTGAATCCTGCCTTTGGGTTGCTTCTGAATATGCCAGCATGGTTTGAGTGTTGTACTTTGATGGCAGAGTTTGATTCCCAGCTCAGTCATAGAAACTCATTGGGTGACATTGGGCAAGGACATATTTTAAGCCTGAGAAAACCCCATGATAGGGTCACCTTATATTGGCCATAAGTTGGAAATTCCTCGACTATAAACTGCAACAACAGCTGTATCTACAATGCAGACCAGGGGTGGGCAATTGGCCCTCGACTATAAACTGCAACAACAGCTGTATCTACAATGCAGACTGAATGCAGTTTGACACTACTTTAACTGCAATGCCTCAGTTCTATGGAGTAATGGGAGTTATAGTTTTATAGTTTTATAGGCACTATGTAAGCTTTGTAAGTGGATCTAGGTCTCCATCGTGGGCACCACTTCTCCTTCCAAAGGGCTGGGTTTGATTCCCGCAAAGCGCCTGGAGGAGGATGGTGAGGCCTGGAGTTGAAGGAGAAGTCCTACTTTTTCTCCAAAGAGGGTAATGAGGGAGTGAATGAGGGAGGGATGCCTGGATAGATGGTCAAGCAAGGAAGAAGCCCCTCGACACATGGCTGGTCCAGAGAGAGACAGGCAAAGACCACTCTCACATTGAGGCTTTAATGTCGGAACCAAGCAGAATTATTGGAAATGTAGTTTAGGGCAGGGCCTTCTGAATTCTCTGCCACAGGGGTCCTTGCCTTCCCAAACTACCTTTCCCAGAATTCTGCTTACCATCACCACCACCTTCTCCTCCTTCATGAAAGTTTCAGTGGGGTAAAACCTGTGTTCATTCCCTAAAGAGATTTCGAGATAAAACATTCTGAAACTTGGGGCAAGGGGACCGTGGTAAATGTGTGCAACTATTGTAGCAAGGTTCATCCCAATAGCTCCTAAATGAGGGAGAAAGGAGCCATGGAAGCTTCCCCACTTGCACAATTGCATTAAAAAGTAACAGAAATTTCATTATACCATTATAGTTATGATATGGATCCCTTACTATATTTTAGAAACACATAAGAAACGATCTGCCACTCCCCTCCAATTTAGTAATGAGTAAAACCCTAAATGGTTCTGACCCAGTTTACTTGTCCGAACATACAGTATCTCCTCCTATGAACCACCTTGGAGATTAAGATAGTCTGGCTAGGCCCTGTTCTTGGTCCTGCGTCCTTCACAGACACAACTGGTGGGGACGAGAGACGGGGTCTTTTCAGTGGTGGCACTTCGGCTGTGGAACTCCCTCCTCAGTGATATTGGAGCAGCTCCCTCCTGGTCTTCAGAAGGAAAGTAAAAAACTTGGATTTGGGATCAAGCCTTTGGAGATTAACTATAGTGCAATAAAAGCTATGGAATATGTGCAATGATTATTGGAACGGCCCCGAATTATGATTACAGGTGGCATGATTTTAATAGTGAATACAATGTTTTTATATGTTTAATGTGCTTTAATTTAAATTTTTAATTTTAACTTAAATATATTTAACTGTATGTTGGCCAAAGGCATTGGCTAGTCACCTATATGTAAAGCTACCTTGAGTCCCTTCGGGGTAGAGAAAGGCGGGATATAAATAGGGTTAATAATAAATATTGATTTTTTTTCATTGATCGCACAGGCATAGTGTCCACCTACATCAATTCTACACCCAATAAGTGTTCCAAGTGCACAAAGTTCTATAGAAGTCATTGCTGAGTCTGGAACCCCAGGTTTTAGTGGTGGCCAGGGGAGCCTTCACACAATTAAAACTTATGTACCAGTTGTACCCGTACCTTGGGAAGTCAGACTTAGCCACAGTGGTCCACTCTTTGGTTACATCTCACATAGACTACTGCAATGCACTCTATATAGGGTTGCCTCTGAAGACTGTTCAGAAGCCTCAAGTAGTCCAAAGGGTGGCAACCTCACTACAGTGCATTGCAGTAGTCTATATGGGATGTAACCAGAGCGTGGACTACCATGGCCAAGTCAGACTTCCCAAGGTATGGGCGCAACTGGCACACAAGCTTTAACTGTGCAAATGTTCCCCTGGTCACTGTCAAAACCTGGGGTGTGATCCTGGACTCAGCGATGAGTCCAGGATCACACCCAAGCTACGAACAGTAAATTATTATTACAGTAAATAAATAAATAATTCTGAAGAGCAGTAGCTTTTGTGGGATCCTTGCATTTATTCCACCTTCATCATTTACCTCTAGCTCAGTTCTCCAAAGATTAAGGTTTACCCTTCATTAGCATGGGCAGCAAATAACTCCATTTATTGCCTTTCTGTATACTACCGGACATCTGCCAGCAAGAAACCTCTGTGGAGCTTCTGCCTTGCTCTTCCAGCCACATATTGCCTCATTGATATTCTGCAAACTTTCTTCTTTCCTTTTTTCCAAAAAAGAAAAAAAGTGTGTGTTGGGGGGCATGGGGAGGCATTTCATTGAATCTGCATTGGAGCAATTTGGGAACGAAACGGGGATTTCTATTCAGCAATTGAACCAATTCTCCCAAGCTTCTCAGTGACCCCGGAGCTTAAGCCTTTCAGCTCCCCCACCTCTTTGTCTTGGGGAGTTTGAAGTGGCCAAGTTCAAGGAAGGGTTCGGATTCCCCCGAGTTTCACAGGGTCTGCTTATTAGTTGCTTTCAGTCGCGGAGACTATAGAAACATTTATTAGGAATTCCTTCTCTCACTTTCTCGGTATGTGTAGCCATATTAAACGGAGGTATAAAGAGAGAGCCCAAGACTGAGAAAGTGAGATACTTCATAGAAACTTCAGCTTCTGTAGTTAATTAGATTTGGATGGCTTCAGTAAAGCAGCTGCATTTTTCCTTGAATTTTTTTTCTCAAAAGGAAAGCAAGTTTACAAAAAGGGCTTTTTAATGTATCTTGGGGAAAGGGAGGGAGGAGGGACTGTATAAAAGAAAGTCATTCTGAAAAGGAGTTTGGGAATTCCATGTTCCCTCTTTTCCCTCCCATCATTTTCTTTGCTCTCTTTTGCAAAAAAAAAAGAGAAGTGTGCAGGGAGAGACAGAAAAAGTCACATCTCTGCAGAGGAAATAACCTTCATACACACAGACCCAAATGGTGGTACATTTGGAGAAGGCAGCACACATAAATCACACCCCAAGCCTTCTGTTTAGCAGACAGATGTCCGAAAGCAAAAGGACTGAAAGAACACTGACCCTGATGAGAAGGCTGCAGAGAGGGGGCATGGGAGAATTTCATTCGGTCCGCCTTTTAAAGTAAACCAAACTCATTCATTTTACCCACATGAAATAAGTTGATCAGCAAACAGTCTTTGAGCTTCAATGCTTATCTCTACATTTTGCAAAACAGTTATTAACACTAACATGTGCATATTTGTTTATTTACCTTATTAGGAGCAAACCAACAAGACAGTTGTAATGTATTTTTAAAAACCACAACTTTTAGAAACTTGGCATTGTATTAACTGTCTTTTGGCCAGTAGCTGGCCACTTGGAGTGCCTCTGGTGTTGCTATAAGAAGGTCCCCCATTGTGCCTGTGGCAGGGCTCAGACTGCATTGTAATAGGTGGTCTGTGGTTTGCTCTTATCCACACTCCCATGTCATGGGCTCCACATGATGGCCTCATTTCTTGAGATTGGCTCTGCATCTTGTGGTTCCAGAACACAGTCTGTTCAGCACCTTCCAAGTCACCCAGTCTTCTGTGTGCCCAGGAGGGAGTCTCTCATTTGGTATTAGCCATAGCTTGAGGTTCCAGGTTGTAGCCTACCACTTTTGGACTCTTGCTTGCTAAGGTGTTCCTGCAGGTATCACTGGAGATCTTAGAAAGTTATTTCTTGATTTAAGGCATTGGCGTGCTGGCTGATATCTGAACAGGGGATGGGTCAGGTAGGGGGTTTTTTTGTTGCATGCTGCAAGTCACTTTTGGTTGGTTCTGGTATGAGAAAATCAGCCGTCTACAAAGGCATTGCCCATGGGACACCCGGATGTGTTCAATCCTGTGGGGAAGTTTCTCTCAACATGTGCATGTTAAGGACTCTTAAATTCTAAAAGGAAAATTGTATGTGGAAAAATGAATTTTTCTCATTAAAAACTGACATGGAAACAGCATAGAATGGATTTAGGACTGGACACAGGAAATGGATATGGACCAGAATTAATAACTGATTTATTGTGAATATTGTTGACTTTGTAGTGTGAATCAAACATTTCAAAACCTTTTCATTGTCTTGGAAAGTAAAGTAAAATTGTTTTAAAAGGAAGTAATTAAATAGTAATAGCCATGAACCATTACATCTAGTCTTGAGTTAACCAATGAATGCATTAGATGGAATGAGTTATATGAACCCTCGGGGTTGTTTACATAACCTATTCCTGCATGGAGTACAAGTATAATGCAACCCCCAAAGAAGTGGGTCCCAGCATCAATTTAGGTCATGGATGGAACTTTGCAGCTAGTCTATTGTGACGGTGCAGTGAGCGCCACCTGCATGTAAAGTTTTGAGTTTGCAAATGTTTGCTTTGTTTAAAATGTGTTTTTGCAGCCTGTATAATTTGTTAGAGGTTTGGTCGCTTTGATTGGTCCTTGGTTTCTGTCTATCTTCATTAGCAGAGCCCAGTTGAGTTTGTTCCACCCCTTTCCCCAGGGATCTGGAAGCAAGGTACTTTCACATTCAATATACTACTAGGACTCATCCTGAAAGGACGTGAAAGAAGGTTTGCCAAACCAGGCCTTGGTCAGGCCATCTTCCAAAACCAAATGGATATCCTTGGGACTCATACAGAATACTCAGCATACCGGAAGGTTAAGTGACACTGAGGAGTCCCAAGCACCTTTGATCAGTCATTTTGGCATCCAGAGGAAGACTCTGTGCCTTCAGTATAGGCCATTTGACTGGGGCTTTGAGTGTCTGTACCTCAAGGCCATTGAAGAAGAAAAGACTTGGAGAGCCATCCAGCTAAAGCTTCTTGGACTGAAACTGCATAGAGACTGTACAGTAAGATCTTTCCTGCATTATTTTTGGGGAATTAAATGAAGAATCTGTGTGAATTAACTTATGTTATGGACAACAAAGCCTTTTGAGTTAACTAAAAAGTCCAGTTTGGTCAATGGGAGCCCCAAGCCTTTAAAGAAAGGCAAGAAGTAATCCCCCGGCATAGAGAGACCACGTCCTTGCCCTTTACTGGGCATTTATAGCCTGGGTGCGACATCACATTCAGGGAGTTAATGTTCTAGGGACCAAATGGATGATGGATTTGCCCCCAGATCTTAGAGTTGAAAAGAATCCCCAGAGCTATTCAGTCCAACCTCAGAGGAACATACAATCAGAGCCTTCCTGAAAGATGGCCATCCAGACTCTGTTTAAAAACCTCCAGAAAAGGAGACTTTACCACACTCTGAGGCAACCAAGTAGAATAGCTTTTTCCATCACAAAGTTCTTCCTAATGTTTAGATGGAAATTCTTTTCCACCTAAATATTATGATGAGTGGTTGGAGTGATGAGGGGGAAGAACTCTGAAAAAGATTGAGTCGTGGGGTATAATTCTTGAACAATGTAGGAGTGTTATTCATTCTTTGGACTATAGTTCCCAAAATTTCCCATTGAGCATGGTGGCTGGGCAACTTTCCCCTTCTTGTGCCAAAAGGTTACCTGCATGTCCATCAACCTTTCACAGATGTTAACCAGTAAACATGTGTTGTAGCTTGATCACACTGGAGTGTATTCAAGACAGCAAGGATAAAAAAGAGGATGATGAACACAGACAGAAACAATGACAGACTGCAGCAGTTTGTTTTTGCCTGAGTCAACAGGGAAGGACATGATTTGCCCCTTCTTCTTTTCTCTCATGGAATTAAAAGCGCACACATGATTTTTACACTTTGAACTCCATTTGCAGAAACTTTAGTAAGTGAAGGAAAAAGGGGGAAAGTAAGAGGAGAAGAGAGAAAGCAGGACTGCTTAAAAATAGCTGGAAAAGTGGGATAACAAAAGATTGCCCCCTAAGTTAGGACAATTGGAAAGTAGATACCTGTTCGGTTTGTGAGCTGAGATCTAAACAAGGCTTCTAAATAAGTTATATTACATCAACACTAGCTGCTATTTAGCCTTTTCCACCTTGTGCAGCAATTGGGTCCCTTTTTCAATCTGAAACGAGAAAATGAAAACATTATTTACAATTCTGTCTATAAAGGTGAAAGAAGGTACATTACTGTAGCACACCAATCGCATTATTGGCCATAGAAGCCTCGATGACCTGAAGTAGCAGCAGCTTTATTTACCTTTGCCATATCACAGCCCCCGTCCTTTCCTCCCATTAATCAATGGCCTTGTAAGCCCATTAGAAACCACGACCCACGTCTAACAAGCAGTAGGAAAATCAATACGAAATGGTAAACCGGCCACAAAGGCTAAAACTAAATAGGTTTTCTGCAATTTCCACCCTTCACCAACCGTATTAGGTATTAGTAATGAGCCCTTGTGGGAGCAAGAACAAAGTTGAAGGAAACAACGAGAAAGAAACTAGTAACTAAGTGAGTGTCATAAGGAGAGACAAACTTCATTATATGCCCTTTCCTCCAAAAGGCTTGGCCACTAATTCAGAAATGGTTTATTTTTTCTGGTTGGATCTTTTCACAAGATAATTTTAATATAAAGGTGTATAATACAAGGGTAAGTTACTGCAGTCTTTAGACTCCACATGCAGCACTTTCTCTTGGCTCTTAGAAACTACAAATTCTTCAAATTGGCATTTTCTCATCAAAAAGTAGGACTTTTAGACACTTCACCACCACTTCTCCACCACCTGAAAAATGCTTTCCAGTCATTTCCTATTTGTTAAATAAACTTCCTTGGGGTTTCCTGGGCATGAATGATTCAGAGTGAGTTTGCCTACTACTATTGATGGGTAGTAAAGTAAAGGTAAAGGTTCCCCCTGACATTAAGTCTAATCGTGTCCGACTCTGGGAGTTGGTGCACATCTCCATTTCTAAGCCAAATAGCCAGCACCTCCAAGGTCATGTGGCCAGCATGACTGCATGGAGTGCTGTTACCTTCCTGCCGGAGCAGTACCTATTGATCTACTCACATTTGCATGTTTTCGAACTGCTTTTGGTTGCTTCTGGTATGAGAAAATCAGAAGCTGGGGCTGACAGCGGGAGCTCACTCCGTTCCTTGGATTCGAACCTGTGACCTTTCGGTCAACAAGCTTAGCAGCACAGCAGTTTAACCCACTGTGCCACCAGGGGCTTTATTGGTGGGTAAACCTACTAATAGATGTCAATCCCACCATACTCCTGTCACCAACCTAGTGTGATGGGGCTGTTCGGCTTCTGTGGTGGCCCCACAACACTGAAAGCACTCCAGGGAGTGGGATCCTCATCTTCTCCCACTCTCCCTTTTACTATTTCTGAGATGGTAATTCATTTATTTAGCTGTAACTGAACGTTTTAAATCACAGAATTGCTTTGAAATAAGTTAAAAATGTTGTTACAGCAAAAGTGTGGGAAGGTGGGATTACAAGATCATGTGAAACTATAACTGAGGGATCACAGATTGGCAAATTGACCCTCTTGAGTGAATGGAGAAAGACATAAGAATGCGTGTGTTCATGCTGGTGTATATTTTGCTATCATTGCTCATATGATTGCCATGGAATAACAATAATAATAATACTTTATTTATATCCCGCCCTATCCTCCCATTGGGACTCAGGGTGGCTCCATGCAATAAACAGGGATTCAATAGAGGCTGCATGCAGTAAAGTCCTTAAAATAAACAAGAAAAAACTTCTTAATACTTGAAAAAAGAAACAAAGAAAGAAGAAATCAGCAAAATTCTGTAGTTATTTTTGTCATTTTGCTATGTAAAGAGGATTCACATTCATATAACCAAATGCCAGTTACTGAGATTGCAAGAGAATTTAGGGAGATAGGCCTGTCTATAAGTACATTTAGCAAAAGCAGCTTGGCTATCACCTGGTTATGGGCCTATTTGGCTTTCTATAACAAGCCTTTTCTTTTTTTCTTTTTTCAAAAAAATATTCTCATTCCTATTTGGTAATGTACCACTTGGCTCTGAGATAACAGAAACACACAATTAACAGAATTAGGAGGCTGAAACAACTAAACAGCTATAACTCCTCACACAATGAGGAGTGGAAAGGTAAGATAATTGCCCTGCGGGCATGTTTGAAGGATGGTACATGGAGAGGTGAAAGTTCCTCAGAGGGAGGCAATTAGATTTAATAGAATGAGATAAAGCACGGAAGAATTGATGCTATCGTAGGGGGAAGAAAAGAATGCTGGCAGTGAGGTCATTACAGCAATGGAATGGAAATCTAATACTGTCTTTCACCAGTGGGTGAAACCGTTCAACTCTGTTTGCTTGTGGAATGGTGAATTGCCAGATAAGGAATACGTCCAAGGTTTGTTAGCACTATGTGCTTGCATGTTGCTCCCTGTGAATGGGCAGTTGGAATAACAGCTAGAATATACAAAAACAGTTGCAAGTTGCAAGTGCAGACCTACACATTCATAACTGATTTGTATTCAAAATTCTGATATATTCAACATCATAGAAAATACATGGGAAGCCAATCTTGGATTACCAGGTAGTTGCTCATGTCAGTGAAGAGTTTCCACTCTCCTCTTGGTCATGGTGCAGTAGGTCGGCATTTCGACCCTCCTCCTGTAAGCTGTTGCCAATGACACCTGCCTTGACTGCCATCCTGTTTCCTGGGCTCAGGCTTTCACCAGCCACAGTGCCCTACTCACTTTCTCTTGAATAGTATGGCTGCCATAGACATAGTGTCAGATCTACAGGGCATTATGTTCGTTTCCTAGTGGTGCTGAACCATGTTCAACATGATTGGGCAGTTGGGACTCCCTGATGTCTTAGGGATAGTTCGAGGCATCCCGGGACACCAAATTGGGCTTGCATTATTGGTCAGTATAGAAGGGATCATGGATACACTTTTATTATACTTAACTAAATATACCATACTTAAAGTATAATTGGCTAAGTAGTTGATTTAGAACCTCATCCAATCTTTCTGGGGAATAAAGAGACATCCCTTTCAAAGCAATTCACATACACATCCAGATTCATTTTGGTAGTGGAGAAAGGAAAGGACGGAATGCATACACAAACCAGTGTGGTAGTCAAGAGAACTATGTGTGCCATCACCTAAGCAGTTCTGGAGAAACTTTATTTTATTATTATTATTATTTACTATGCTTCTATACCACCTCTCTCAGCCCGATGGCTGTACACAGAGGGTATTTCCATAATGCTATGTGTGTGAAGAATGTGGGGCAGCTGGCTAAGTGTCAGCTGCATAAGATCTCTCTGACCAGTAGGTCATGAGTTTGAGGCCTGCCCGGATCAAGGTGGGTGCTTGACCTTTAAGTGTAGCCTGCTGTTGACCTTTTCAGCCTGAAAGACAGTTGCATCTGTTAAGTAGGAGATAAAGGTACCACATTAAGTGGGAAGGCAAATTTTGACTGAATTATGAGGCCATTAAAGAACTCCAGGAATGCTGAGGAATGCCGAAGGAACAACAAGGGACGCTGGGAACGCTGAGAGATGAGGAGTGCGTCAGCTCCCCCTGGTGGTCAGAGCTTGCCTCTGTTCGTCTATATGTTGTATGTGGAAAAACGGCAGGGATTGTCTGCTAAGTATGTGTACCTGTAATCTGCTCTGAGTACCCTTCGGGGTGAGAAGAGCGGAATATAAATAAAGTAAATGAATTAATAAAGTAAATACAAGATGCATTTAAAGAGTAAATTATAAACTTAAACCCCTTCTACACTGCCATATAAAATTCATCTTATCTGCTTTGAACTGGATTATATGGCAGTGTAGACTCATATAATCTAGTTCAAAGCAAATAATGTGAATTATCTGCTTTCATTATCTGGATTTTATGGCAGTGTAGAAGGGGCCTAAGACAGCTGCAGGCAGACTGTTGACTGGTGTGAATTATCTGAAGCATAAGAGTTCTTTTCATAATAGTATGATTGACTAAAAGGGAAACCCATGCATGTTATGAGAAAATCCCTCCTTTTTTGTGAGCCATGTGAGCAAGATTCTAGTGGACTTGATATCCAAGGTTTCAGTAATATATTTCTATTTCCAGTATAATCAATCGACAGACAACAAAGACCCCGGAATCCATATATTGCTTGCTCATGGCACCTGCTATTCACACTGCTTCTAATTTGGAGGATGTCTTAAACTTTCAAGAATTATAACTATTGATACATAGTTTTTTTTAAAAAATCTGTGTCAATGATTTGGTGCCTGTAATCGGAAACAGAAAGATTTTCATCATGATGTATGCAGATGACTTAGTATTCGCCCTCTACTCTTGTCTGGGTCTGAGAAATCTTTTTGGTAGTTGTTTTCAACAGGGGCACCTGTCAATAAATTATTTGAAGACCAAGATTTGTGGTAGGTATAGCCCAAGGCACAAATGGGTTTTAGATCATAAGAACATAAGAACATAAGAAGAGCCATGCTGAATCGGGCCTCAGCCTATCTAGTCCAGCATTCTGTGTCACACAGTGGCCCACTAGTTGTACACAGGGATCTCTAGCAGAAAGGAGGGCAAAACCCTCACCTGCTCCCGACCCCCCACAACCAGTACCTGGGGAAAATCCTGCCTGCCTCCATCAACACAGAGGTGGCACTTGGATGTCCATTTCAGTAGCTACTGATTCCCTTGGTATCCATGAACCTGTCTAATCCTGCCTTGAAGCTGTCCAGGCTGACAGCTGTCACAACCTCCTCTGGAAGTGAGTTCCATAACCCAATGACCCTCTGGGTGAAGAAATATTTCCCTTTATTAGTCCTAACTTTCCTACCTTGGAGCTTTAGGGAGTGCCCCCTAGTCCTAGTGTTGTGTGACAGAGAAAATATTTTTTCTTTATTCACCTTTTCTATCCCATGCATAATTTTTGTCATAGATCAACATGTCATAGAGAAATCCTGATTATTTAGATATCTAGCCCTCCATTGCATTTAGCCTCTGTGTTGGCAATGGCAAAGAGAGGCCGTGAAACTCAAAGCCAAGAAAATGATGAAGTTTTATTACAGCAAAGGAGGTCAGTGGATTGAACCTAGCCTTTAAAAATAAGAGTGAAATGATTGCACAGATGTTATGCCTTGCTGGGATTTGAGGGCTAGACTAGCAGAGACCTGGAAACTTTACAAAACAAAAAAAACTTTCTTCCCAACCCTTTGAAACACCTGCATCTTCTTGACAGACTAGCTGTCAGAGCAGAATAGATTGTGCTCGTGGTACATTAAATGAAATCTCAGTCTACCAAAAGAACATCTTTCAGTGTTACTTCGAAGTGAACAACAACCAATGTTGAAGGCCTAACTTAGACATTTTTTACACTGTTAATATATACTTGAGATGAATTCTATCTTACGTATGAATAAGAAGCAATTAAGGGATTAGCTTTTCAGGACAAACTCAAGAAGCGGACCACAACCAATTAGGATCTTAAAATTTTCTCCATGTTACTCTTTTTTTGTTTTGGAAAGTGAACGTTTTATAGCTAGAGATTAGATTAAATTCAAACTAGCCTCCCTAACAATTGCCTTCTCTGAAGAGCAATTTCAAGTCATGCCAATTGCAGTTTTAGATTGATGTTATAATAAGATGCTATTTGGGAAAAAAAGAAGAGATGACACATTTGTGGCCAATGTCAGCTGGAAGACATTGCTCACTATATGCCAATTTGTCCCTTGACAAGTGACCCAAGAAATACATTTTTGGAATCTTTGCTGAAACATGGAAATGAAAACTCTCTTATATAATTGGATCAATTTCTTTTGAGTAATATTAGTATCTATGTAACACACAGCCAGTGCTGTTGAATGTAGAAGTTCACCTATGATTTGAATAGTTGATATGTTATGGACGAATCTAAATAAAATATCTGTTAGTGCTGATAAAATGATTGTATGCCATTTGTACATTTTGCACATGATATGTATTTGCTGGGGTTTGGTTCCAGGATCTCCTGTGAATACCAAAACAGGATTAGTTAAATGGGATCCCTTATATAAAATTTATTTATTTATTTATTATTCACTTTTATATACCACTCCTCCCTGCAGGCTCAGGGCGGTTTACATAAAAACAATAAAATACACATAAAAACAGTTTGGATATATAAAACACAAGGGTATGGACAGGATTATCAGGAGGCACCTAGATTGAAAACCTGCCTAAAAAGAAACACTTGCACGCCCTCCGGAAGGGGGCTAGCTCTGTGATAGCGTGAGTTCTGCCTGGTAACTCGTTCCATAAAGTCAGCGCCACCACAGAGAAGGCTCTTTGTCTTGTTGTTGAAAGGCAGTAGGAACCGATTGATGGAATCACCAGAAGATTTTGTTCTTCTGATCTCAGGGGAACATATGGGGTGAGGCGGTCCCTCAGGTACACGGGCCCTAGACCATACAAGGCCTTAAAAGTCAAAATCAGCACCTTGAAGACAATCCGGTACTCTACTGGTAGCCAGTGCAATTGCTGTAGAATTGGTGTAATGTGCTCTCTTGCCGATACTCCCACCAGCAATCGAGCAGCAGCATTTTGCACCAGCTTTAGTTTTCAGGTTGTCGACAAGGGAAGGCCGATGTAGAGGGCGTTACAGTAGTCTAGCCTAAAGATGACTGTCGCCTGGATCACCGTAGCTAGGTCATTCCTGGATAGGTAAGGAGCCAGTCGCCTAGCCTGTCGGAGATGGAAGAATGCAGACCTGCTAACCATGGAGACCTGAGTCTCCATCGATAGCAGTGGGTCAAATTGGACCCCCAGGCTTTTTACCAAAGATGATGGGCTTAGCCGCTCACCATCCAGGGTAGGTAACCAGCGCTCACCGACACCAGGACGACCCAGCCATAGGATCTCCGTCTTCGATGGATTCACCTTCAACCGGCTAGAACGCAGCCATCCAGTCAAGTATTGAATTTAGAATTTTAAAACCTATTTTCAAGGTGACATCCATGGATAGGAAAGGCCAGCTGTACCAGATGAGTATCTCTTATCCAGAATGCATGGGACCATAAATGTTCCATAACTTAGATTTTTTCAGATTCAGGAATATTTGCACACATCTTAGAGATGGAACCCAAGTCCAAACACAAAATTCATTTATGCTTCATATACAGCTTTACATGCATAGTCTGAAAATAATTTTGTACACATAATTTTGAATAATGTTTTTCATAACATTGTTCATTAAACAAGGTTTGTGTACATTGAACCATCAGAAAACAAAGCTGTCATTATCTCAGCCACTTGGGTAGATAATTTTAGACTTTGGAGTGCTTTGGATTTGGGAATTCCAGATTTTATTTATTTTGTGTCAAAAGCATTGCATAAATAAATTAGTACAAAACTGATAAAATAGAAGGAACACAAGAAACTAAATAACTTTAGACCAAAAATGGCCAACAATGAACACATTGTCTGTAGTTTTAAACAGTTCTTCCTCTGTGCATGAGGCAGTGTGTTGCGGGCAAGCATACAGATGCTGAGTTGTTTGCTGTGCTCCACAGTCACACAAAGTGGAGGATTATTCTAGGTCAGTGTTTTTCAACCTTTTTTGATCCGCGGCACATTTTTTACATTTACAAAATCCTGGGGCACACCAACCAAAATGACACAAAATATCATTTGGGAGTTCTAGTTGCTGGGAGTTATAGTTCACTCGCAATCAAAGAGCATTCTGAACTTCACCAATGATGGAATAGAATCAAACTTCCCACACAGAACTTCCATAACCAAGAGAAAATACTAAAAGAGTTTGGTGGGCATTGTCTTTGAGTTTTGGAGTTGTAGTTCACCTATATCCAGAGAACACTGTGGACTCAAACAATGTTGGATCAGGACCAAACTTGGCATGAATATTCAATATGCCCAAATGTGAACACAGATGGAGTTTGGGGAAAATAGACCTTGACATTTGGGAGTTGTAGTTGCTGTGATTTATAGTTCACCTACAATCAAAGAGCATCCTGAACTCTTGCAACAATGGAATTGAACCAAACTTGGCACATTGAACTCTCATTACCAACAGAAAGTACTGAAAGGGTTTGCTTGAATTGACCTTGAGTTTGGAAGTTGTTGTTCACCTACACCCAGAGAGCACTGTGGACTCAAACAATGTTATGTTATGTTGTTGTTAGTTTTCTATCCAGAATCACAATGTTGGAAGGAGGCTCACCACTTTAAGGTCCCTAAACAGGCATGGGAAAACTTCAGCCCTCTGGGTGCTTTGGACTTCAACTCCCACCCTTCCTAACAGCCTGAGGCCCTTTTTTGCTTAAGTGGCTGAGGGGGGAAGGAAAAGGGTCTGAGGCTGCTAGGAATGGTGGGAGTTGGAGTCCAAAACACCTGGAAGGTCCAAGTTTGCCCATGCCAGCCTTCAACAGAAACCTCTTCCTCCCCCTTCCCCTTCGCGCCCTTTCTTCCCCCTCCTGCCGAACACTTACTTTTTCTTGCATCTTCTGCCACCATTTTGATCTGAGGGGGCAGCGTGAGCATGTTCAGGAGGGGAGGGGGGAGGGAGGAAGACGTGGGACTAGTCTGCGCAGTAGCGTGAGCAAAGCGAGGCAAAGCGAGCAGAGCGAGACTGGGAAGAAGGGAGCCCGAGTGCAGAAGAAAAAGTGTTTGGCAGGAGGGGGAAGAAAGGGTATTGGAGGTTCCAATTTCCCATGGCACACCTGATGATCGCTCACGGCACACTAGTGTGCCATGGCACACTGGTTGGGAAACACTGTTCTAGGTAATACCATTTAGTAAGGTTGTCTCTTGATCTGCCAACTCCACTTCTGAGTCTGTCCAGGGAATTTCAAGTGTCTATTCTTTGTTTGCCCCTGCAGGCAGACCCTCCGGGGGGGGGGGGGCAGCCAATTGGGATTTCCTGGTTTAGCTGGCCCGAGTGATACTTTTGCTGTTTCTGGGAGTATGTTAAGAGAAATGGTGTTCTCATGAAGCTTTTCCCTCGATTTCAGTCTACTGGGAAGAGGCTGATAGCCATGCAGTGGATGACTTTCACAGTATTCAACCTTATTTCTCTCGCAATTGGCAGCAACTTCCCATTGCACATCGGGGGAGGGGGAAATGTCAGCTATAGAGTCTGTAGAGTCTAATAACAGGTGTAGGCTTGAGACATCCTGTGATTATTTTACATGTTTCGTTCAGTGCTATATTCCAGATAAGGGATGTCCAACCTTTATTTTAAAAGGTATTTCTTCAGCTGATATGATAAACTTATTATCAATATGACACGGTTATATTAATCACGAATCAGTTGAATCTGTCTTTAGCTTTTTGTAAGATGACAGCTACTGCCACATCTTGTGGGAGGTAATCATATAAATTATATCCTGCGTGATTATTATATGGTGTGATCTAAAACTTAGCAACTGTTCCTATTGAAATTCTGAGTTTTCTGCTTTGGATAATCCCCTTCGTTTGCGCTTGTAATGCATCCATCACCTCAATCTTCGCCACCTCTTAGTCTTCCCCAACCAGCAACATCGACACTTTGATTAGGCAAAGAAGTGGGTTACAGAAAACATGTCTCTGGGTCAGTCACTCTCAAGCGATACAAAAGCAGCTGATATAAAAGGAAGGGAATTCATCAAGCTGGCATCCTTGAAGGAAAATTTAAATCAGTGCAAACTATTTTTAAAAAATCAGCAACCCCACTATATCCTCCTTCTTGCTACTGTCATGAAAATTGAGAAAGTAGGAATCCAATTACAAAGGCTAGATAAAAAGGGGAGATAGTAAAAAAAATTAATTGGATGGTAAAGACATTGAATGTGTGCATGCCACAGCTTTTCTTCCATCACCCTGGTTTTACAGCAGCTGAAGCAAAGGTCACTGGAGATGGAAAGAGAAGGAAACTTAGAAGACACCTCAGCCCTGCATCAATGCGGTGGTATCTTTAGCAGTATCACTTCCTTTGAGGAACAACCATGGGAAATTGAAGTAGTTGGAGGCCAGGATTGTGTAGGACAGTGGCAGGGAAATTGCAAGGTGGCTGAGCTACTTCTCCTTATGGTCTGGGAATCTGCCAAAGTATTGCCAAATTTTGAGAGCTAAACACCAAGAGGGAAGCAGCAATATGCAAAAATATCACAATATAATTATAATTATATTCCACAGGAAACTCTATGACGGATCCCATCCATGTTTTGAATATGTATTTTCCTGTGTCACACCACTTTGCATTGTTGCCATCTGCCGCTTGAGGAAGCCCGAGTAGGGCGAAATGGATTGGGCCCGCAGTTCGACCGTTGCGGTTTTTCCAGGCGTCTTCTTACTTTGCAAGCCTTCCACCCGCATAAGGATTACAATATTGCAATTTCCGGGCTTATCGACTTGGGACACTATGTTTTCCTGTTGACTGCAGTTGGGAATTGTGTGTGGACCTGGAACTGACTACGAACTGAAATTAGATTCACCATGGACTTCCTATTGAACTCTCCTTAACTCCGGTCTTCACTTCCCCATCCTATATGTGTTCCTCGATACCCTTCTGCTTATCATGGTGATGTATATTTGGCTTGCTGGTACCGTATGATGCCTTTCAATATTGTGTATTGACACTTATTTTCCTGTTAGTATAATTATATTGTGATATTTTTGCATATTGCTGCTTCCCTCTTGGTGTTTAATTGTTACATTTCAACGGTTATATCGTGTGTTTGCAAATTTTGAGAGCTGGCATGGTCAAGATTTGTTTGAGTTTTGGACCAGGAAATCAGATTTTGGATCCTTCCTTGGCCAAGGAATTCCACCACATGGCTTTGAGGAAAGTAATAACAAAACCTCTATCAACAAATCTTGCCAAGAACAGTAGCTTTGCCTTAGGGTCTTCATAAGAAGGACCTCATCACATGAGCTTCAAGACCAGGAATTTCTTATCTATTTTTGAAAGCCTTCAAAAATTTTGATAGTCCACAGCAAACAGAGTAAAAAATGAAATATAACTGTTTTTCATTTGTCCATCAACTGTAAATACTGTCAGTTATTTAAAGCCTGTCAAGTGATCAATATCATTTTTATCAATAATCTATTGTACATGTCAATGACAATGATCAAACAATGCCCCCGAATATAGTGAATGCTTAATTTTAACATTCATAAAATGCTATAAACAAATGCCATTGTAAGTAAAACCACACATATATTGACTCTCATAAGAAATAAGATTGTATAATCGGTCACAAATTCCCATATTTTTAGTACTATTGCATTTCAGCAACCAAATACTACATGCTAATCTGCACAGGCAAAAGCCAGCATGGTTTAGTGGTTTGAATGTTGGTCCATATAGCTGATGATATATTCATGTGCATATATCATCAGCTATTAATACAGTGATTCTCAACCTGTGGGTCTCCAGATGTTTTGGCCTTCAACTCCCAGAAATCCTAACAGTTAGTAAACTGGCTGAGATTTCTGGGAGTTGTATGCCAAAACACCTAGGGACCTACAGGTTGAGAACTACTGTATTAATAGGTGTTAAATACCATTTCATGCCATCTGCACAACATTGTCAGATATTGCATGGCATTCTATGCCAGCTATTGATTTTTTTCAAATAAGAAATAGTATTGTACAACTACCATAGTATTCCAAATGAGGAGAGCAAATATTCACACAGCAAGACCATTTCCGGAGAATGCTCAAGGTAAAAATGTACAGAGTAGAATTTTTTTCAGGATAACAAACTTGCTTAAGAACAAGAAATAACTAATTTTAACCCATAATTTGAGATGCTCTTGACCTAATGCTTAGAAAACAGACTTCATATGAAAGATGACACATTTAGTTAATGGTCAAAGAATATCTACACACAAACTGAAGCTGACTTATTGCATCACTCCAACTCTGAAACTCTAACTGGGCACTTGGTGTGTCCAGAGTCCATGCATCCAAATCTCCCCAATCTTAGTGAGCACCGAACATCTGCCAGCAGGGGGCAGTATACCCTAATGAGATATATTCTAGGCTTGGCTAGCTTCTGTGTTCAAGACTGGGGTGTGTGTGTGTGTGTGTGGGGGGGGGATATATGTGAACGAATGAAACATTCATGGATGACTCATTCTAATACCCAGTGCTACATTGTCATGTTGATTGGGCATTGCCTGGTCTAAACCACTGGAACTTCTTACTTAGGCCATTCAATTCAGCCTATCAGTCATGCATTATACCATCCCACTTTTTTACAATCAGTAACAAAAGCAGAAGGCAACAAAACTTTGGTAGGCTGTCCCAACTATTGCTAGTTCCTTCTTGGACTGTAGGTGATTTGTTGGGTCTTTTATACTCTACTGTTTCAGGCTGCAATAGCAGAAAGGGTCACCACCAAGAAGACCCTGCATCAGGTGAAAAAGAGTACTCATACTTGACTATTTTAAAAAAGAGAAAATGAGAGAGATGGATTGCCACCTTGGTCTTTTTATTTTATTTTAACAGTAATTAGATAATAAATATTTTAACAATAATAATTATTTTAACAATAATTAACTATTTTAACAATAATTATTAATAATTTAACAATAATTGACAATAAGTAAATAAACAATATTTTGAGATTAAACGATCACTGAATAGGTTGCCATGGCCAAGTGGGGAGTTGAATCCTGGCCTGCAGACTCATAGCTCAGTACTCAGTTGTTATACCACGTTGGCTCTCATAAAAAGGCTCAGTGATGTCAATAAGAAAATATTAATATTTACTTAAGTAAATAAACTAATAAATAAAGAAGGCTTGGAGGACTAGTATAGTTAAAATATAAGTAGGAAACACAGTAAGTACATGGCATGACAAAGCTTGTATTCTCTCACTCTAGATCAGTGGTTCCCAGCCTGTGGACCTCAGCCCTTTGGTGGGCCATGAGACCTAAAATAATGTCTGTGAGATATGCGGATAATAACACAGCCCAACCAAAAATTTGTTTCTTGGTGTCTTTGTTTTTAGGCCTGATCCTACTGATTCAGAAAATTGCATTGGATAGACAACATCCGCTCTAGATTATTTAATATGGTTTTCTGTGAGCGAGGAGATGGCGACTACTGGATGGCATATGTTCTATATCAGAAAATAGAGCTGGTCTATTCAATGCAATTTTCTGAATCAGCATTCCAAATAACCAAACTGAACCTAAAGTTGACCAAAAACGGATTTGTAACCCTTTTTGGTACTAATGTTGGAGAGTGGTCCCTGGTCAAGTGGTCTCGGGTTAAAAGAAGGATGGGAACCAGAGCTTTAGATGCTAGACACAAACCAATGGATTCAATGACAAGAAAAGAGAATCCTTATATACATGAGGAAGAACCTCCTGATAATAAGGGTTGTTCAATAGTGGAATATAATGGTTTAGAGGACTGATTCTCAAAGTGGGTGGTACCACCCCCTGGTGGGTGGTGAGGTGATCCAATGGGAGGCTCAGGGGAATTTGGGGGGGCAGTGAACCCCTTTAAGGGGGCAGTGAACGATTGGCCATTTAGGAGGGTTCACGCGACCCTCTTCTTTGCAGGCCAAAAAAGTTTGGGAACCACTGGTTTAGAGGATGGTGGAAATCTTTAAACGGAGGTTGAAAAATAAATCCTTATGAGGAATGACTAAACATGCTATGTATGTTTAGTATGGAGAAGAGTGATCAATGCTGTGACAGTTATTCTTAAATATCTGAAGGGATGTCACATAGAAAATGAAGCTTTTGTTTTCTGCTAGAACATGAACCAGTGGGTTCAAATTACAGGAAAAGAGATTCCACTTCAACAATTGGAAAAATGTCTTTACTGTAAGAATTATTCAAGAGAGGAAGAGAATTGCCTCAAAGATAGTGGACTCTCCTTCATTGGATTATTTATTTATTATTTATTTATTACATAAATTTCTATCCCGCCCTTCTCCCCACAAGGGGACTCAGGGCGGCCTTACCTAAGCATCTGAAGATGCTATCCACATATACATATATATACCAATAAAATCACAATTAAAACTATAAAATCCATTTAAAACATTATATAGATTCAACAATTCATTAACAATAAATAAACATGCCAATATGCCAAAGCCAAGCCAGGGGAATCCAGTGTCGCAATGTCCAAAAACATTTTTCTTTCATATTGCCATTCCCCTCTGGTTCCAGAGCCAGGTCTTCAGTTGTCTTCTAAAAGGCAGGAGGGAGGTGGCCAACCTGATGTCCTTAGGGAGGGAGTTCCACAGATGGGGGGGGGGGCACTGCCGAAAAGGCCCTGTCTATTTTCCCCACCAACCATGTTTGCGAAGGTTCAAGCAGTCATAGGATCCAAAAGGACGCTGGGGCTGGCCACTTATGGTGGAACTGCAAGGTCCGACCTGACCCGTTTCTCCTTGTAAAGAGGCTTTCTCAAAGTGGAAAAGTAAATAACCAGCTAATTAGCAGGCATCCTAATCATCTACAAAACAAAGCGAGAAATAGTTGCGAGAATCCCATCTTACAGCGTCCTTTTGGAGCCTATGACTGCTTGAATTTGTTTTCCACCGCTCAACACTACAACTATCTGCACTGTGGAATACCCTTTCCCACCTGGAGATACTTCATTCCACACTGTGGTCAAGGATATACCAATTGCATGAACGTCACACTACCACATTTAATTTGGATGTGCATGGGACACACACTTGACCCAGATTTTTCTACGTAATAGCTCCGTTTCAGTTTTGATTGACCGGGACTCATTTGGGAGGTACTCCATTGACTTTGCTATAATATTTAGGTTAATGCCATTGGACATTTTACCCTTCAACATGATTCAAAATCTTCCATTGTATGCGTTGGGTTTGTGTGAAAAAATGATGTATTATTGTGTACTTTCTGTGATTTGCTATATACTTGATGAATAGACGATTTATAAAACGTATTTTTGGTTCTCATACTTACGGTTTGTTTTACTAGTACTCTGTAGCCTGCGTGCCTTACATGATGGTTCATAGCAGGAGATATGGTCAGACAGGTAACCTGAGCCATAACCATTAAGGGCTTTAAAGGTTAAAACCAGCACTTTAAATTGTGCTCGGTAGCCAATTGGCAGCCAGTGGAGCTGGCGCAACAGAGGAGTAGTACACTCCCTGTACACCTCTCTAGTTAACAATATGGCTGCTGATTGTTGGACTAGTTAAGGCTTCTGAGAGGTTGTCAAAGGCAGCCCCTCATAGAGAGCATTGCAGTAATCCATTTGGGATGTAACCAGAGCATGGACCACCATGGCCAGGTCAGACTTCCCAACTAGTGCACAAGTTTTAAATGTGCAAAATCTCTCCCGGACACCACCGAGACCTGGGGTTCCAGGCTCAGCGATGAGTCCAGGATCACTTCCAGATTGCGAATCTGTGTCTTCAGGGGGAGTGTAACCCCGTCTAACACAGGCTGTAACCTTATCCCCTGTTCGGCCTTCCGACTGACCAGGAGTACCTCTGTCTTGTCTGAATTAAGTTTCAATCTGTTTGCCCTCATTTTGGCTGACACAGCAGCCAAGCACCGGTTCAGGAGCTCCACAGCCTCCTTAGTAACAGGTGGGAAGGAGTGATAGAGCTGAACATCATCTGCGTACAGATGACATCTGACCCCAAAACTGAAATTCATGAGATTGCCATGCTCATCAAGGGACTTGAAGGCACACACACGTGCACACACACACAAACACATTGTCTGTATGTGTTTCATGAATACTTCATTGGTATGTTTTTGCTGTGGTCTAGATGGCCCTTTCGTATATCCACTCTGTAGAGTTGATAGAGTTTGACACCAATTTGGTGGCTATAGCTCAATTCTATGGAATCCTAGAAGTTTTCATTCAGTGAAGCACTATTCCTTGACAGGAAAAGGCCAAATGCCTTGTAAACCCACAAATCCTATGATTACATAACATTGAGCTATGGCAGACAGTTGAAGTGGCGTCAAGCTGCATCAATTTTACAATGTAGATGCATCCCTTGAATGCCTTCCAACTTCACGATTTTATATTTTCAGTAATGAAAAATGTTATAATTTATGTGTCTTATCTCAGGTGTAATATAATAATGTGAATTTACTCCCCAACCCGTCACTTTCCATCTGTTGTGACCCAATAATGGAATGTATGATATAGCAAAATTGTCCGACAGGAATAAACAATGGAGTGGGTGAAGATAAGCAGGTAAACCAAACTCAGTGTTCAAATGCATTCATTTACTTCAGATTATAAGAAATATTCAATCTTATTTAGGCAAAAGAATGAAACAATTAGAATTCCAATATAACAGCAGCAAATCATAATAAAGCTATATGCCACAGCATGCACTCTGTGGTACTTGTTCTTTATACATCAACAAACAGCAAGTGAATGAACTGCAGATTAATTTAAGCCAATTGGAAAAACTGGTGATATTTAATTTGAGGAAAGAGTGAACCTCAGAAAAAGGATATCTGTATTCAAGAACACTCATTTTTATCATCATCATCACCACCATCATCTATATCTTTAACACCATCAAATATACCGCTTTACAGTAAAAACAACCAAATAATGGGTCCTGCCAAAGGGGTATAATGTACACAGAGGAAGAAAAAACAAAAAAACACAAAATAGTACCATACAATTACAAAAACAATCAAGATTAAATGAAACACAGAAACAAAATATAGTACAAAGCTAACAGACTAGTGCATGTAATCAAACTATACAAGATTACAAAACAATGTCTAACTAAATTTCCAAAAGCTTTTGAAAATAAAAACAAAATTAATTGAGATTTTTAAAGAATGAGGAAATAAGTAGTCCACAGGCTTATCAACACTACCATATAATGCAGGTTAAACCTTCATTACATGGCAGTGTAAGTGGGGCCTGAGAAAGGAGAAAGATGAACCAAGGAAGAGGAAACCCTCAATTGGGTGAGAAGCCTACCATTCCTAGGATACAGATCTCAAGCAAGTTATTGAAAAGAAATAAGGGCTAAAATAATGGGGAGTTAGATTGTGTAATTCTTTGAATGTTGCAAAAAAGAGATTATATTGGATCCTAGAAAGATGGATAACCCAATAAAGAGAGAACAAAAGTGGAGTGACATGATTAAAATGACAGGCCAAAAAGATAGTGTTAGAACTCCATCACACGCAGTTTCTACACACTTTAGAAACAGCTACCATCAGAGCCCACCACACAACGTATGCTTGTTCCATGGGTTTCTAGTCTTTTGCCAGTTCTAACGTGTGTTTCCCCCCAATGATTTAGAATTCAATTGCCAATCAACTTCATTTTCAATTCTCCGCATAGAAATTGACAAAAATGTCAAATGCGAATCCCCCTTGTCAGCTTGTAAACAGTATGATGACGTCGTGCTGGAGGGAGGAGTCAAAATGGGCATTATTGAATCCTTCTCCCATTCCCATTTTGGGACTGCAGGGCTGTCGCACTCCAGGTACGTGGACACTCTAGATGTAATCACACAACACCAGCACTTGAAATATAGTCATTTATTAAAAGGGAAAATGGGTGCGCGTGACATCATGGCGGGGTGTGGAGAGGGGCGTGGCTGGCTGGTACTCCTTCTCTCACCCCCTCCTCCCTTTGTGCTCTGTCCTCCTTCTCCTCCCTGCTTCCTCCCTTCTCCAGGCTACGCTGCTCGGTCACGATCGACCAGTTCCAGCTTCGCGATTGACTGGTCAATCGCGATCGGCCTAATGAGCAGCCCTGATGTAGACCCATACAATGCAGTGCAACGGCATTAAAAACTGCAAAACCTTATTTGTTTTTATTTTTGTCTATATTTGTTTGTTATATGTGTTTGTCTTTAGCCCTTTGTCTGGGGCTTGTTTTTGTTTTTGTAAAAATTGCTTAATAAAGATATTTTAAAAACTGCAAAACATGGGTTTACACTAGGCATGGGCAAACTTTTGCCTTCCAGGTGTTTTGGACTCCCAAAGTTTGCCCATGCCTAGTTTACACTGACCATATAATGCAATTCCAAACTGTATTATATAGTAGTGTAGATCCAGCCTTGGGCATGAACTAAGGTCTTAGAAGAGGAAGCAGGGAGGTAAAATCTGATTTTGGCAACATTAGAAAGAAAATAACTCTGGTGCTGCGTCAATGTGTAGAACAAATTACAATAGTGCAAAATAAATCCAAGACTCCATGCTTCCTTCACAGGATGATAGGGACATTATTAACAATGTTGGAAAATGTATGTTGTAAATAATGTTTTGGAGGAAAAATAAGTAGTTTTATCCTTGCCATGCTAAGTGTGAGGCAATGATAAAGGATCCATGCTAAAATAGCTGGAAGACATGCTGTCAGCTGTCAGAAGACAGTTCTGGAGTAGGAAAATATAGCTGAGTATTATCAGCATAAAGATAATATCAAAAACCATATGAACTGGTAAGTTCATCTGATAGCAGGCAGAAGGGGCTCTGGTAGTGGGTTTAACCTCTCCTTTTATCCCCTGGGAAAAAAATTGAGGTGAACACCTGAAATGGCAGGGGCCCTTGTAGTTACTCTAACTCTAGAGTTCTATGATTCTAATTTCAATCAGTCCTGGCTGCAAGAAATTTAAAAACAGCAGGTTGCCTCTTTTATCCATGCATTGCAAGTCTTGTCTTTGACCTCCCTTCTGTTTAGCATTAAATACATGCAAGAATCTACCCTGAATTGGATTTTTCGCTTATGAAGCTAGGGATGGATGGATCTTCCCTATTTCTGGTCCAGATTATTTTCAGTCATAAGTTTGTTTTCTACCATTTTCTAAGAGGTTTTTTAACATACAAATATCCACATTTAATAATAATAACAATAATAACAATAATAATCTTTATTTATATCCCGCCACCATCTCCCCAAAGAGGCTTAGGCGGCTTACAAGGCACTCCAGGATGCATACAACGGGTAAAAATGGTACAAAAGTATAAAACCAGTCACATAGAATTATAACAACAGCCCCTGTCAACATATGTAGCATAAAATCAAAATAATACAATTTTAAAACAACAGTAGATAAAATTAACTGCCGCCAATTCACAAGGTGCCAAGAGTTAGCTTCATATGGGACCACTCCACCTACTCAGGGTCAAAGGCCTGCCTGAACATCTATGTTTTCAGGTTGGAACGGAAGGATTGAAGGGTGGGGGTGAATCTAATCTCTTTTTGAAAAGGTATGTATTCCAGAGCTAGTGGGCCACCACAGAGAAGGTCCTCTCTACCGTCCCCATCAACTGTGCTTGAAACAGTGGTGGAACCAAGAGAAGGGTCTCCATCATTGATCTCAGAGCTCACACTGGTTCGTAGAAAGCGATGCAATTTTGAAGATGGGTTAGACCCGAAGTGTATTTAGATTATATGTGTTTCCCAATTAAATACAGATCTATGGCACAACCCCCCCTCCCCAATATATATTTTGATGCACTTTTTACTTCATGAAAAATTATAATTTTGCACATTTGCACACTAAAAATCAAAACACTCAGAGAAGCACGTAGTCTGAGCATTTGTCCATGAAGTGTTAATTCAACGAGTTCATTTAAACATGTCAACTCAATTCAGTTATCACTATTGTTGACCTTGATGAGCATTATCTCTCTCTGGCATTACTTCGCGAATTAAGATTCTTAGGAAGGACTCATCTCACGCTTTCTACAAGCGCGTTGATGCTTTTTCAGAGGTTGGATGTGTCCTTCGAGCCTGTGCAATGGATTTTTCTGGTGGAGCGCAGCATGCACAAAACTGGCCTCACCCTTTAAACCAAAGGTTCATCTGCCAGGGCCTAGCAAGCTTGGACGGTGGCAGCGAGGTCCTCAGGTTGTAGGTTTGATTTGAGTTTCCTTCTCTAGATGGTTGCCCTTACAGGGTTAGACAAACACCATCTGCCCGGGTTTGAATTTAGAGTTTTCCTTCTCTTGGGATGGTTGCCAAAAGGCTAGAGAGCCCATCCTGTCCATTGACGCTCTTTGTCAGACTCTTTGGTTGTGACCTGTCTGGCATGGGAGGCCCTACCGGTGACTATTATGCCATCGCCAGCATAGCTCACAACTTCATTAGGGTACGCAAGCCTCTCCCCCACGACAAGGGGGTGCCAATGGAGAGGTATGATCTTTTTGTTTTTAATTAGCTATCTAATATTTCAGTTCTTTCCCAAAATCTTTTGGAGGAATTAAAAACAAAAAGATCATGCTAAAATAACAGTTGGGATTGAACCCAGGGCATTTTGAATGGAAAATATCTTCTCTCTGCCTGACAGCTTGGAGGAGTAGATGAGTTAAGAGAACACAAAAAGTCAGCATTGCATAGTTGGATGCCACAGCTCAGATTCTCCATCAGGTTTTGTCTTGTATAGGAATGCTATTATTACTCTCTTTCCTTGGGGATTACAGTACTTATTTAACATTCTTGGTCCAAATCCAGCCCCAGCATGGCATGTATCCACATGGGGTACAACAAGGAAAAAAACAAGTCTTCACTGTGTGTGTTGTAATGAATCTGGGTGAACACATCAGATGAACCAATGTGAAGGCCAAACAGAGATCTTCTAAAATCATTTTGGCATCTTATGCCTGTAAATTCTCCTACAGTTGAAAATATGTCTAGGGTTCAGTTCATGGAAGTCCATGTGGTGCCATGGGCTGCACATAGGATTGATCTACACTGCTATATAATCCAGATTATCTGATTTGAACTGGATTATATGAGTCTCCATTGTCATATAATCCAATTAAAAATAGATAATATAGATTTTAAATAGCAGTGTAGATGGGGCCACAGGGACTCATAGTGTATTTGCACGCTGTGCTTTTGTATTGAGTTGTGTGTTTGGTGTGTAACCTTGAGTGACTACTTGGGCTATAAAACTAGGAGGCTTTAACCACTAGGATGCTGCCACCAACCTAAACAAATGCGTTTTAGGATTTCTTTTAAAATAATTGTTAATCTAGGCTCCAAATCCTCAAATAAACGAAGAGATTTGCTGAGGTAAAATCTTTCCCCTTTTGGCTGGGAATGTGGGAAGGCTGGAACTGGCCCACACTGAGGTAATGAAGCACACTAAAAGCTTTCTTATAAAGTTAACAAAATGATACTTATTAAGTTAACAAACAGATCTTGAGAGGCACAAATGCATAATGATTTTGCAGGACAGTACAAGAGCGTAATGGTTACTAAAGATTGCTTTCTTAGATCTTCGTTACAAAACTAGACAGTTCTAAACTTGTCTCTCTAAACTCACTCATTCTAATACTAAAACTAGACGTGAGTAGTCTTCAACTTACTAACCTAGTTAGTTCCCTGAGCTCACACTCAGTCTACCAGAAGCACCCTAGCTATTAACTCTATCTTAGAGTTTTCCTATAGCTTGCTTCTCCAGAGATGTGAGCTAATTCTCTAACCCTAGAGAATCCAAAAGCCTATGACTGACTACCTGTCAGCTCTCACATATAACTTTCCCTGTCAGTTTACAAGACAACTGACTGCTCACTCTCAGTTCTGTCACGAGGCTGCTTTCTCTTACAGCTCTGACAACCGACTGCCCAATAAGCTACAATTCTTTCCCCCTCAAGCAGCTTGGCTCCTCCCCTCTGCTCTGAGCCACTCCTAGGCAGCTCTCTCTCTCTCTCCCTGAGAAGGATCCAAGCCACTCCCCCTTTCCTGGCTATCCTATTTTCCATGGATGCCAAACTTCCATGATGGTCTGGGCCTAGCATCAAATGGGTGAGTCCTCACACCTTGCAATTCACTAATGAGGTCACATTCCACAATTGTAGTTTAAATCTGGCAGCATACATTCATGCTCTGTTTCCTTGATCCTGGGATCCCAGCCACCAGGCTTGTATTGACTCTTTGGTGAATGTAGTAAGTATCCTACTTTCCACAGAGCTATAATATCCAATGATTTCCTTATTAGACTTATAACCTCATTAGATGGGTTGCATGGCCTGTCCTACACTGCTTGTTCTCCACTTTCAGAATGGAGCCCATTACATGATGCATATGTACTTCCAGGGAGAGCAAGTGGCATATGCCGCCACCACAACAACTTCGCATTATCAACAATGGGGGGAAGCTGAGTGGCAACGCTTCCCCCACGAGATGGAGAAAAGGGCAAGTTGCATGATCCAGGATGTGGAGTGACATCTCCATGCCTCCTGCCAGGAACCCATAGATTCACTACAATGTATGTGATGAGGTTCTGATCACTTCATCACACTAGTGAAAAAAATCCACTTATAATCCATTTTCTGCCTCTTGCAGAATTCTTGGATTTGTAGTTTAGTGAGGTTGTTAAAGGCTCTTACCTAAACTACAAACCCCTGTTTAATTTGTTTTTAAGGTTGTTAAAGTTTGAATATGTTTTATATTTATTTATTACCTAAACTACAAACCCCTGTTTAATTTGTTTTTAAGATCAAGTCAGGGACTGCTGCGACTTTTAGGTTTGAATATGTTTTCATGGATTTTAACTAATTGTTTAAAATACCAATGATATTTAATTTGGTCTTAACGTTTATATATTTGTTGATTATAAATTGTATGGGAATGCTTTAGATGTAAGCCACTTTGAGTCAACTGGTGGAGAGAAAAACTGGGGTATAAATTAACATCATCAACATCATAATAGTCTGAATATATCATACAGAAAGCAGGATTAGAGTTAGAGGAAGGAGGCATGACAGCTGGAGGAAGAAACAACAATTGAATGTATGCAGATGATACCATATTCCTAACAAAAATGACAAAGAGTTGGCATGATTACTGAAAAAAGTAAAGAAAGAAAGTGCAGAGTTAGGTTTACAGTTCAATAATTTTTTTAAAAAAAGAAGACCATAGATGAGCTACATAAGTTTAAATCAGATGATGAAGATATTGAAATAGTTCTTGGCTCAGTCAATAATCAGAGTAGAGACTGAAGTTAAGAAACTGGAAGACTAGGATTTGGAAGGGTACTTATGAAGGAACTGGATGAGATCCTGAAATGTCAAGATATAGAATTGAATAGTAATGAGGCCCCATCAACACTGGATTAACAGCATTGAACTGGATGATGTGAGTCTACACTGCCATGTAATCCAGTCCAATGCAGTTAAGTCACATTCTGAAACTGCATTACATGGCCATGTAGCTCCAATCTTTGTCTGCAGAAATGAAGCTGGGTAGTTGATGATATCTTCCTATCAGACCCAACCAGATGGAGATCTCTCATTCATGGGGTCACCATTTAAAGGTCAACTTGACAGTAAACAAGGACACAAGAGTCCATCTCAAGAAGCACATAACAGGTTCTCTTTAATCGTAGCAAAGCTGGATACTCTTAAATCCCAATGAATCAAACTTCAGAGATGCAACTATGAAATCATTTTCCAGGAGAACAAAATATCTGAAGTTTAATGAATCTTCTTTTTCTTTCATGCACTCTATTTGATGCTTCCCAGCTTTTTCTTTTTTCTGGTTTTTCCCTTAACCCCCCAAACCACTTTCCTCCCTCTCTCTTCACTGTAATGAAAAAGAAAGGAAACTTCAATAGTTAGAGCATATTTCAGGTAATGTGACAAAATCTGGAAAGATGCAAAGTTGACACAGAAATTTAGTGGGCATGTTAAGAGGAAGCTAGCAAGCAAACAGGAGACGTAGTTACTCCTGTATGCTGAACAATCACAGGCAGTTAATTCTTATTTTAAAAATAGCATGCATTGAAACCAAGCTAGCTAGAAGCAGAGTGTTAACTGATTGTTATAATAAAACCAGATAAGTTCAAAACAGACTCCAGTTTCATCCATCAAAGTAAAGCAGAACACAGCAACAAACACACACACATATACACACAGAAAGATTCCTCTTTCGGCCACCCCACCCATCCCCTGCCTAACTCAATTTTGCATCACAGTTTAGAAAGTCTCCATTTTCTCCAAACGTTGGAAAGAATGTGAAGGGGTTTTTTTTGCTCCTTTGAAAACATTTGGAATGAATTATGACTCCTTCTGGAATCTCAATAAAGAAAAAGTTGCTCTCCCTGGAGGAATAGCCACACAAAATGAGATTCACAGAAGGTCTGTGGATTGTCCTTTCAGATAATTTTAAAGAAATAATGAGTTTTTGCAAGTCACAAATGAAGCTGCTTAAAATATGGGAAGGTATCTATTCCTCTCTGGAAAATCCCATCTCATTGTGGGTGAGTCCACACCGGCCAGTAAGCCTATAGCCTGTCTGGAGTAACCAGTTGATTTTACTGTGAAGCGTTATGCACATGGTCCAGCCAGTTTGAGACCACATTGGCCCTGTTAGACTGTCACCTCAACTCATATATTTTTGTCAGAGTTCTCAGCCAGTCACTGAGCTCCTTATCAGCCCCATTCTGGCACCAGCAGAGTGGCCTGCATGACCAGCAAGAAGGAATGGGGCGTGGATCTTGTCATCTTTATCTTTGTTATGTGGACACCTGTTATTGTCAGAAGGTGGCATCTGCAATGGCCAGGGGCTCACACAAATCTCTGTGGCTTGCTGGGAGTGGAGATGGAAGTGAC
Organism: Anolis apletophallus; assembly: GCA_030556195.1. Classification (NCBI taxonomy): domain Eukaryota; kingdom Metazoa; phylum Chordata; class Lepidosauria; order Squamata; family Anolidae; genus Anolis; species Anolis apletophallus. The sequence goes on along the minus strand of JARBWK010000006.1, from coordinate 13,724,029 downwards.
ACCGGCATGATCCATCCCCTTTTCCTGGTCTGGTGAACAGAGGGAAAGGGTGTTGATGGTGGTATCCCATCTGGACACCGGACTAGCCTGAAACAGACACAATGCTACTGTGTCTGTACTAAAAGACAGCTACAGAAGATGCTCTCAAAAGGAAAAGCATTTGAGAATGCATTTATGCTTTTCAGAGAAGGATTGATCCAACTTTTTTTGGAGTGATAATGCAGAATGGTGCTTGTATCCATGGGGTCGATACCCACATTTTCATAAATCTACTTCCATCAAAATAAGTCTTCCAGCATACCTGTATGGTATTATTGGACCAGAGGTCCTTCATTTTACGAGGTTTACTATTATCTGCAGTTTCTCATGTCCATGCAAAGTCCAGGCATAACTCTCATGGATACATGGTGCAGAATTTATTGGTGTTTTATGTTGCATTCTCAGCTCTCACTTGCCTTCGCTGAAGTTATATCCAATTGATTATGACATATACTTGGGGCATAATGATTGGCTGGGATTCCCTTGTTGAAGAATTCAGAAAGAAGGAAGTAAGGAGAACTTTGACCTATACCTCCTGGGGTGAGATCCTAACCAGTTCTGTGTAGCCTAAATTTCCACATTAGCCATGTTGTCTTGATTGTGCTACCTGCCAATTACATTGAATGGCCATGTTGTACAACCAAATTTGCAGACAAGACTCCTACTGGCTGCGCAATTGAATGCACAACCAGAGAAGCAATTAAAGGAGTCCTATTTCCAATCTCAGCAGAGGCAGAGGCAAATGAATACTCATTGATTGAGATTGTGCCTCTACATGCACAACATAGACAACGCTGCTTCAGCCTTGAATTGATTGAAAATGCTGCAACCATTATCGCCGAGGAACTTAATACTTCTGGAAGACACCAATGAGATATTGGCCCAGAGAGTCCTCAACTAAGGAAATTGTGTTTAACTTTGGCATTGTAAGATTCATAGTCCAAAAAAGGTAAATTTTCTTAACTTTGCAACTGCCAGGAGCAACTAATTACTTTAACACACAAAGCTGCTATTCCATAGCAGTTGTGCAGTCATGGACATCTGCATACCTGCATGAGCATACTTGGTACTGTATATATCTGCATTCGTGCAACTGTGCTGATTTGCTGATTCATGTGCCCACAGTTGTACTTCAGCTTAAATTGATAACTCCATTCTCCCACATTGTCATCTTTTTTCTAAAATTATTTTAAAACAATTTTGCAATTTCAGGTATAGTGAAAAAGACCATCCTCCAAATACTACTGAAAAATTAAAATTCTAGCTCAAGAATATTATAGCATTGCATACATTAGTATAAAACTGATAAAAATGGAAGAAGCACAAGCAGCTAAATATGACCAAAAATGGGCAACAGTGACCACATTGTCTGTAGCCTCAAACAATTCTTTCTCTGTACATGAGGCAGGACATTGTAGACAAGCATACAGAAGTAGTCTGTTCTGCTCCACAGTTGGACAAGGTGGGGGATTCTTTTAGGTAGTGCCATTTTGCTAGGTTGCCTTTTGATCTGCCAGCTCCACTTCTGAGTCTCTTCAGGGACTTCCAAGTTGCCCATTCTTGGTTTGTCCCTGGAGGAAAACCCTCAAGGGCAGGCATGTAGCCGGCCTGGGAGGGAGGGGGGGGGGCTTGAGGGGCTTCAGCCCCCCCCCCCCCAAATTCTCAGGATGGTCCGCGAGAAGGCCTTACTGGTACATTATCCAAAAGGTTTGCTAGGGTAGACCCTCTCTCATTCAGACTCAGCCCCCTGAATTAAACTCAGCCCCCTCGAATCAAAATCTTGGCTATGGGCCTGCTTGTGGGGGACCATCCAGTTGGGATTTCCTGGTTTAGCTGCCCAAAGGGATACTCTTGGTGTTGCTGGAGGAAGGCTAAGAGGAGTAGTGGTTCTCATGAAGCCTTTCCTTGATTTGAGTCTACTGGGAGGAGGCTGATAGCCATGCAGTGTCTGGCTTTCACAGTGTTCAACCTTATTTCTCTCACAGGGACTATCACCAAAGGTGATGCCCTTATTTCAGTACTGATTTGCTTACCATATGTGATGAAGTCTTAATATTTTACAGGATGAAAAGTAAATGAATATTCATACCACCCATATTTGTTAGGGTTGTAGTAGATATAATCAAGGACTCGTTTCTGAAATATCAAGGTCTATTGAAAATCGAAACTGGATATGATTCAATCCAACTTGAATGCCATTACATGCCATCTTTGAGCATGCATCCTTTCCCCTTCTTACTTGTCTCTCTAAAAATGGAAGTCCGTCTCATTAGGCGAAGTTTGTTCTTTGTCCAAGTGTGATTTTAACCCCCTTTCTTCATGAGTTTGTCAGGGCTTGCTACTTGGTTGTTGTGCATTGTGCCACATGGGTTGGGGGTGGAGGGAGGAATCCTTACCTCGAAATCTTCATCTCTGCCAAATGCTGCCCTTCAGCTAATGAGATGGCTGTCACCTAAATTCCCATTGTTTTAAGAGCAAGTGGCTGCTGACAGTTCTCTTTCAAGCTTGAATGATGAAAGGAAAACACCACATGGCCTCATCTGGCTAGCTTGCTGAGAGCTAATGAGCCCGAAGCTGCACCCATCTTTGTGAGACTGTCATGACCCCACGTCTGCTAATGCACAGGGAAGGAGTGAAAAATGTACTGCTCGTTCTCTTCCCCAAATCCCCCGGGGAGATCTTGAATGTGCCAAACAATTTAGTAAATAGATATTGAGTTACTGTGTCGAAACACCGCCGACATACTGCAACGCCAAAGAACTCCATCGAAAAATCATACTTTAGTTCTAGACACACGTGTTTGAAAATCGACACACCGACATATAGAAAAAGCCACAAGTTGGCAACCAAAAGAAAACAAATTGGAAATCTCTGGTATGTATTTCATTTTTCCTTCGGATGGAGACAACAAGTTCCAGGAACTGAATTTCTCTACTATAAAGCAGGAAGCACTAAATCTGTTGTGGCAGAAAACTGAAATTTGCAACCACACCATCAGGGATGGGGATGAAAAGTATTCTGCAATGTTTTTACCTAAAATATAGTGATGTAGACTGACACTGAGGAAAGGGCAGTTTATTGAGGCCACATTAGACCTCACTCCCCTTACCCTCTTGCTAAAGCCTTTCTATTTGGACTGGTTTTTAAATGATGCTTTGCTTCACCAAGATGCAAAAAAACCAGCCATAAACTGATCAGTTTATGTTAGGAATCAAGATCTATTAGGCTCAAAAATACCCCTCACTTGGGGTTGATCCCAGAAAAATATAGCAGAGTGCCAGAAGCACACTTCCTAACCAGCAGAAGCTTACAAGCAAGGATTATGATAGCATCATCTCTTTCGGTTAGCATTTGCCTGCTAAATTGTATAACTATTTTTGCCAATTTTAAATGCTGTTTGATTGCATTATGTTTTTATGTGATTGTGAGCCGCTCCGAGCCCTTGGGGAGTGGCGGCATACAAGTTCAAATAATAAATAAATAAATAAAATGTATAAATATGTGAGAGGAAGTCATAGGGAGGAGGGAGCAAGCTTGTTTTCTGCTGCCCTGGAGACTAGGACGCGGAACAATGGTTTCAAACTACACGAAAGGAGATTCTACCTGAACATTAGGAAGAACTTCCTGACTGTGAGAGCTGTTCAGCAGTGGAACTCTCTGCCCCAGAGTGTAATGGAGGTTCCTTCTTTGGAGGCTTTTAAACAGAGGCTGGATGGCCATTTGTCGGGGGTGCTTTGAATGCGATTTTTCTGCTTCTTTGCAGGGGGTTGGACTGGATGACCCACGAGATGAGGTCTCTTCCATTCTATGATTAGTTTCTATTCAGCAGGATGGAACAGGATTGCAGATCCATAACTTCATACATTTTAAAAATAATATATTTATTTATTTATTTATTTATTTATTTATGCTATTTCTATCCCACCCATATCAGCCCGAAGGCGACTCAGGGCTGCGTACAAAGTCGGCACAATTAGATGCCATATATAAAATACATACATTGATAAAAAGTAGAAAAAACATTACAGTACATTTAAAACCATAAAACAGTGAACAAAAAAAAACATTTAAAATTATGTCTTCTTGTTCAAATCCTCATCCGTCTTAGCCGTTCCTGGGTCATTTTCCGAATCAAGTTTGTCTGGTTATGCTGAGGGTCCGAATGCTTGCTCAAAGAGCCAAGTCTTCACTCTTTTTTGAAAGGTCAGGAGGCAGGGGGGCGATCTAATATTATTTATTTATTAAAGTCAAAAATCCATTATGTATGGGAAAGGTTCTTGGAGCTAACTTGCTTCACTGAGTTATTTTATAAGAAAAAGAAAAATGGAAAATAACAAAATAGCCATATTTATTTTTTTATTTATTTACACCATTTATATGTCGCCCTTCTCACCCCAAAGGGGACTCAGAGTGGCTTACTACACACACACACACACACACACACACACACACACACACACACACACACAAAATATTATATTATTAGCATAGCACAATATCAGTATTATATATTACTATATTGTACTATACCATTTTACTGTAATATTACTAGTAATATTATATATAATATAAAATATTATAATATATTATTATATTGTATTAAATTATGATATTATAAATCTTATAAATATTATATGCCTATACAATATATTATATTATGTTATTATCGTAATATATCTACTAAATCTTGCCTGGAGAATGGCAAGATGCATCCTTACTCTAGGAGAACAAAGGAAGAGAGACCCAGAAAAATGGAGACAGGCGGCATGGCCAGCCCAGGGCAACAAAAATATCTTTAAACTAGTACAGGTGGCCCCAGTGGTCATTGGCACACTGGGTGCCAGGCCAAAAGATCTCAGCTGCCATTTGGAAACAATAAACATTGACAAAATCATGATCTGTCAGCTGCAAAAGGCCACCTTACTTGGATCTGCGCACATAATTCGGAAATACATAACACAGTCCTAGACGCTTGGGATGTATTCGATTTGTGATTTTTTGATACGAAATCCAGCATATAAATGTCATTTGCTGTGATATACTGTGGTTTTGTGTCAGAATAATAATAGTAATAACAATAATAATAGGGGAGTGTCCGATGTGTGATCAAATACAACAGCCAGCAGAGTGATCTTGTTTGCTGTGGACTCATCTTGTTGTGTTTCAAATAACAATAATAACTTTATTATAATATCCTGCCACCATCTGTCCAAAGGGACTTGGGGTGGCTTACATGGGGACCAAGCCCAAAAGAAACAAAAATAAAATAATGCACAAATTAAAAATATTTAATTTCAATAATTAAGACCAAATAACAAACATCATGAAAACATAAGAACAACAATAACCATCAGCCAGTAGCTGAGAGTAGTGGGTGTGCTCAGATCTAGGAGGGGGGAGGCAAGGGCAGTGCAATAGAGCAATAGGTAAGAAAGGGCTACAGGGCAACTCATCACAAAACTTTCTTGGCAAAGTATTGCCAAAAGGATTCATGGTGGGAATCACTGGGTTGTAAGTTTTTCAGGCTGTATGGACATGTTCCAGAAGCATTCTCTCCTGACATTTCGCCTGCATCTATGGCAGGCATCCTCTGAGGTTGTGAGGACCTCATAATAATAATAATAATAATCTTTATTTATACCTCACCACCATCTCCCCAAGGGGACTCGGGGCAGCTTACATGAGGCCAAGCCCAATAACACATCAGTAAAACAACACAGCAGCAAACAATAAAACTACAATCAATATAATTCACATATAAGCAATAACACAAAATATTAAAACCTTATGGCCGAGCCAGATGTAATATATTAAAATTTTAAAATAAATAAACACTGGGCGCAAACAGAGGCAGGAGGGTTTTAAGGATGATGTGGGGAGATCAACCCAACAGGTAGTTAAAGTACTTCTGGGGACATTTTGCAGGGGAGTTGGTCAGAGCAGGGTGTTGTTTACTTTATTCAGGGAAGGCACACTGGAACAGCCACATTTTCAGGCTCCTCCTAAAGACCCCTAAAGACTGCTTGCCATAACCTCTAAAGACGCCTGCCATAGATTAGGTCCGGATTACCCATAAGGCCACCCTAGGCCATGGCCTAGGGGTGAAAGCCAAGGGGGGCGCAATTCACACGGACCCAAAAAAAAGTTGAAACAAACCGCAACACAACTCTCTCTCTCTCTCTCTCTCTCTCTCTCTCTCTCTCTCGGGGAGGGGGGGGAGAGTGCTGCGAGGGGGCTGGGGGGGGGAGTGGTGCCCCCCCCCTCACCATCGCCCCCATCCCCTTGTCAAGGAAGGAGGGCGTGAGGAGGAGGAGGCGGAAGGAAGGCCCCGGGGCCGCTGCCGGGCATGCGTGGCACCAAGGAACATGGCAGAGGAGGCAGAAGTGCTCTCGCCCTCCTGCTGCACATGCCCGGCAGTGGCCCTGGGGGGCGGGGCTTCCCTCCGCCTCCTCCTCCTTGCGCCTCCTTCCTTGACTCAAGAAAGGAGGGCGTCTGGGTGCGCCGCAAAGAGGAGGAGGCGGAGGGAAGCCGCGCCCCCCGTGGCGCGGCTGGCCCCGGGGCGGGGCTTCCCTCTGCCTCCTCCTCCTCGCGCCCTCCTTCCTTGACTCAAGAAAGGAGGGCGCTGTCAGGCCCCAGCCTGGTTCCATAGCTAAGCCAGACCAAAGCCATGTTAATTCCAAGATCTCAGCTTGGCCTGAAAGCAGGCCTCTGCAGAAGTCTCTGTGTCAGTCAGCGGTCAAGGGCAGACACAGCCTTTCTCCTTCCCAGGCCGATAAGAAGCACTGTGAAGGCAAAGCCTTGTTGCCTCCCCTGTCTCCAGATGCAGCTACTAATGAGCTGACATACCTTCCTTCTTCGGGAGGCATGAGAATCTCAAGCCAGCAAACTGTCCATGGGAACGGGCTGCGTCGAAGTCAGCGCCTTCAAGATCAAAGCCTTGGGGGGGCTATTTAAGTTGGGTCCCAGGGATGCTCTGCATCTCGCGTCAACGTTAAGCTTCCTTGCAGAGCTCCACTCAAGCCTGGGCCATTGGGCCTTCAAGTCATTGTGCTCAAGTATTTGCTAAGCCTTTGTTGGCAAGGATTTATCCAGGATTTTAGCCCATTGGGGCATCAAGACTATTTCTGCATTTATTGAGCCTTTTACTCTTTGGACTACTGCATTGCAATACACTGATGCTGGGGGCATCAATGGACTATATTTTTATCTCTTTTATTCTTTCCCTTTATTCTAAATAAAGCATTTAATGACGGCTGGTCTAAACTGAACTGAACTGACTGAACTGAACTGAACTGACTTTATTATTTCTGAGTCGCCCTCCACGTTAGTGCTCCGGGCGACTTACATATAGCAATTCAACAATTAAAAATATTAAAAATATTAAAATTTAGATTAAAATATTTAGGGGTTAAATGCAAGGGCCAGGCTCAGGTAGTTGAGTTCCTGGTTCTGCATTAGCCATGGGCTTTCCTAAAGTGGTTTACTGAGGGATCCTTCAGGTCTAGGGTGCAACAGGTGCACAGCGCTGCGAGGAGGAGGAGGAGGAGGAGGTGGGGGGGGGTGCGTTAGAGGTTGGTTTGGGGGCGTAATTCCAAAGTGTGGCCTAGGGCACCAAAAGGGGCTAATCCGGGCCTGCCATAGATGCAGGCAAAACGTCAGGAGAGAATGCTCCTGGAACATGGCCATACAGCCTGAAAAACTTACAACCCAGCTTCCTCACAAAAGTTATTCAGAGAGAGTTTGCCTTTCTCAGCTAAGAGAGTGTGATTTGTGCAAATCCCTCTAGTTGGTTTCCAACTTTCCATTGCTCAGCATAGATTCAGAACTTGATCTCCCAGATTCCAGATCTAACACTCCAATACACTAGGGCACAACTGCCTCTCTTACCCAGTCAGTAGGAGTATTTTAATGAATATCTTCAAACACATGTGTCCATACTGAGTTTGCTTTCTCTAAATGCCATACAAAACAACTTCTATTTTCTCACAAATAACCTCTTTAAAAATAGGAAGCTGTGGTTTTCTTTCCCCCCTTCTCTCTGTTGGACAGATATTCAGTTTCTGAACTGAACTGGTTGAAAATAAACAGAAACACATTCCCCACAATTTCCCTGCTCTGAGAGATTCTCTTTGAGTCAAAGGACCCATATTTATAACTGCAGTGGAAGGAAGTGGCTTTTGCCACAGGAACAAGGCAATATGTACTTAATGAAGCAGTTGAGCAGCTGGAAGCTATTCTATGAATACAGTCCATGCACCCCTCCTTCACAGAAATAAAGTTCATCATTTGCGTGCGTATGCGTGTGCTTACAGGACAATGCTTCATCAGAAAATTATCTTTTCATAATATGCATATGAACGATCAATACAGATACTGATACAGATACAAAACAAATATTTAAAAATATTCAAAAGTTGTCAGGAATGTGATCCTAGAAAATTTTCACAGTTTGGGACTTTGCATGAAAAGTTTGCATGGAAAACAAGTTTTCTATACAGAAAACGGTATTTTGTGAGCAAAAATAACATTTGCAGTATGACCCTTAGTGCCTCTTCTTTTTCTGAACCCATCTTTGATAACTGGGATTTCTCATTTCATATATGGAATTATGAGCATCACTTTGCTTTCATGAGAAACTACTGGCTCTACTTTGGCCCATATGCCCATGCTGTGAAATCCAGAATGGTGTGGATTATAAGGAAGGGTGGCTAGAAATTGCACACCCCTAATTCACATTGTGCAACATGCATCCACATAGAAAACACAGGTTAAGAAATGTCAAAATAAAGTCCAAAATCAACAATAAACTGTGCTGCAGTCGATCAGCATATGAACACTGAAAAGCAAAAATTCAGGAAAAATGCATAGTATTAGTATTAACACAGTATTACCTCTAGAAAATTTAAATAATGGTATAAGATATGGCACTCTCAGAAGGTAAACAAACATCTTTTCTGTCCCTCCCCAACAAGGAATTCCTTTCCCTTTTTTTCTTTTTTAGTTGGAAGATAAGCTCCATTGCTGAATCTCATCCGATGATCTGCTGCAGCACATTTCTCCATATGGGGTAAGAAAAAAAAGTAATTCAGTTGGATCAATTCTATAGGATGGAATCATAGCCTCCTATAGAATGGGGCCCAGGTGTTATTGGACTACAGGAGGGGTAAGGAACCTATGGCTCGGGAGCCAAATGTGGCGCTTTTCATGATTGCATCTGTCTCTCCCTCTTCCTTCCTTTCTCCCCATTCACCCTTTCCTTCTCTCCTTCCTTTCCCTCCCTCTCTCCCCTTGCTTCTTTCCTCCATTCTCCCTCTTCCTTCCTTCCTGTTCCATCCTTTTTTTCTCCCCCTTCACCCTTTCCTTCTCTCCTTCCTTCTTTTCTCCATTCTCCCTCCCTCTTCCTTCATCTTCTATTCCTTTTCCCCAATCTTCCTTTCCTTCTCCTTCCTTTCTGTTCACTTCCCTCTCTCTCCCCTTCTTTATTTTTTCTTTTCCCTTCATTATTTTACTTTTTCCTCACTCCCGTTCCTTTCTTTTCCCCACCCTTTCCTTTCCTTCCTTCCCATTTCCTTCTTTCTTTTCCCTTCCTTGTGTCTCTCCTGCTTTTCTTTTCTTCCTTTTCCACTGTTTGATCTACCTTTCTTTCTTCCTCCCCCCTCCCTCCTTTATTTCCTCTCTCTTTCTTTCTTTCTTTCCCCCTTTCTTCTGTCTTCTCTTCCTTCCCAGAGTCCTGAGCATGCCTTTTGCAGAGCCAGTTCTGAAGTGTCTCGTCATTCTGCTGGGGGAATCCTTTTCTCATAATATGTACATATATACTCACATTTAGTTGAATTCAGCCTTAACATATATTATATATTACAGTATATGGCTCTCACTGAAATAAATTTCCAAAGATTTTGCTTTTATGGCTCTCTGACTCAAAAAGGTTCCTGACCCCTGGCCTACAGTTTTCATTAGCTCAAGCCATCAGAGTTTTGAAACTTAATTAAATTTGTAATCTAAATTACATTCAATTAAAAATATTTAAGTTTTCTTCTATCCCAAACATATAATTTCTGATTTTTTAAAAATGAACTGAACTGAGATTCTTCACCTTGAGCAAGAACCAATTTCAAATGATTCAGATATTCTGAGTACATTGAGCCTAGAACACAAAATGAAAAGAGTTCATGCATTCTGTTAATTGTTAGTAATATGGAGAATTGTACAGCTGCCTCCTTTAATTAATTAATTAATTAATAATTTACTTAATAACTTGATCCTGGAATTAAGTTAATCCTGAAAATCCAATTTCAGTCAATCACTTTGGGTGAAAAGTAGTAAATCTAATTAAGATATCATTTTTGTTAGAAAATTTCCAATGTAACTGATAATTTAATTGATTTTAACTAGTTTGTTCCTAGCTCTGATTGTGTCATTATGCACTGCGGTTGTTAAAATGAAAGGGCCTCTCCCACAAAAAGAAGTGTCATACCTCTGATATTAAACCACTGAGCTGCTGAACTTGCTGACCGAAAAGTTGCCAGTTCAAATCCCTGAAGCAGGGTGAGTGCCCATTGTTAGCCCCTGCTTCTGCCAATCTAGCAGTTCGAAAACATGCAAATGTAAGTAGATCAATAGATACCACTCCGGCGGGAAAGGTAACAGCACTCTATGCACTCATGCTGGCCACATGACCTTGGAGGCGTCTAAGGATAACGCTGGCTCTTCAATTTAGAAATGGAGATGAACACCAACTCCCAGAGTTGGACATGACTGGACTTAACATCAAGGGGAAACTTTTACCTTTACTTACACTGCCTTATAATCCAGTTTCAGAATGCAGATTAGCTGCATTGAACTGTGGACTCCCATAAACCAATTTAACACGGTTAATCCATATTCTGAAATTGGATTATATGGCAGTGAAGATCCAGCCATGTTGAATACAAAGGATATGGTTGTTGTTGTTGTTGTTATTAATTCTGTTCAGGCTTTGCTGAGACAGGACATGATAGCCATGTTTAAGTATCTGAAGGTATGTCACATTGATGAGGGGGCAAGCTTGAGACTAGGATATGGAATAATGAATTCAAATCGCCTTGGAGTGTGGTTGAAGCTCCTTCTTTGAAGGCTTTTAATCAGAGTCTGGATGGTCATCTGTTGGGGGTGTTTTGATCGTGCTTTCCCTGGATGTCCCATGCGGTCTCTTCCAACTCTATGATTCCATGAATTGTGATGATGTGTATCAAGGCATCAGAAAGTGTGTCCTGATTCACATTGGGTTGTACTAATTCCCTAGTTGGGGTCTGGATGTACCAAATTGGCAACATTGAGCCAGGTGTTCAATTGTCACTTCACTGGCTCTCCTACGCATTAATATTTCAGCTCCTCCTTGGTGAATATGTGCACCTTGCAAAACTGCTGAATTCTATTTCCTGCAGACACGAGTCCATTATGTAGATGTCCGTTCCATACTGAATTCCAGCCACAGGCATTTAGAGGATTATCATGGATCTTCCTATTTTTATATGCAGAATTTGGCACAAGGTACCAATAGAGCTGACAACTGACCCTGACTTTCACTTTAGAGTCACTGTTCCACCTCTAAGAATTTTAGCATTAGAATTCCTTTATTATACGCACACAGATGCATACACATCTCAACATCCGCAGTGCTCTGAAAGAAGTAATAATTGCACGCGCTTTCACAGCTCAGAGCATTCCCAACTCAATATGACTTTCACGAGAAATTTTTCCTCCCGTAATATTGTGCTCTGTTCTCATTAAGATTACAGCTATTTCCTTGCTGGTCATCTGTTATTTCGACTCCAACCGTGTTTTGCTACAATCCCACATCTTGGCAGGCTGCCAACAACCTTCAAATCTTTTACAACCAGGAGTTTCCTTTACATTCTTCTCTCTCTCTCTCGCTCTCTCCCTTTCTCTTTTACCTCCACCTAATCAAAATTTTAAGAATGTATATACAGGAACATCAAAGCCCATGTTTCTGAGAGAGGAGATATCAATGGAATCATTGTTTTTGTAATGGCGGTGATAGGCAATGGCATCCCATTTAGTATAATAATCTCCAGGCTAGCTAGCTATTCAATCTGCCTACTTTCTTTCCCCCTCAATATATGGGGGAGTGGCAACTAGGACATACCACTCGTTTAATAGCAGCACTGTAGAAACAAATGCCTGTTAAGGTCATAATGGGAGATTTCGACTGGTGAAATATCTAGCTGGAATCTCATTGATGGTTTATGTACATTGGTGGTTGAACTTATTGTCATTGTCATTGTGATACAAAAACAGCAGCAACAACAACTTATTTGTATTCTGCCCTATCTCCCCAAGATGACTTAGGGCAGATTCCAGTATATACAGACTCAAAGGCAATCATTCAATGCCCAGAGACAATGAAACACATATTCACAGAAAAAGGTAAAGGCTTCCCCTTTCATCTCCGGCTCTGGGGGTGGTGCTCATCTCCATTTCTAATCTGAAGAGCCTACATTGTCCATAGACATCTCCTGGGACATGTGCCTGGCATGACTGCATGGAGTGCCATTTACCTTCCTGCCGAGGGGGTACCTAGTGATCTTCTTACATTTGCATGTTTTTGAACTGCTAGGTTGGCAGAAGCTGGAGCTAACAGTGAGAGCTCACCCTGTCACACAGATTTCAACCACCAACCTTTTGGTCAGCAAGTTCAGCAGCTCAGCAGTTTATCCCATTGTGCCACTTTAGCCATCACAATTGTGTAATGTTTATACACAGTACCCAGTTGTTTCAATGGATTTCTGCATACATTAAGTTGTGTAACTTGAATAGTGTCAGTGAAATGTACCATTCGAACGCCTTGTATAGCCAAAACTGTGCTGTGCATTCTTATTGGGACAATAAGGAGATCAACTGAGAGATACTTAGGTATACAATGTCAATATTGGGCAGAAATGTGGTATAATGCAACCAATGTTTACTAGATGAGTGTAGATTATACCTGCATGATGTAGGATCTCAACTCATATTTATCTCATTTGCATGTATCAAAACAGCATCAACCTTGAAGGGTTGAATGTGGTGTGAAAAAATTAGGAGTGGGAAGAAAGCTATGAAAAAAGTAACTTTTCATTAAAAACATGGGTCAGGTTTTCTGACTTAAAATAGCATTGGAAGGTCCCTTTGCTAACCCAAAATGTTAGGGTGTTGTTGTTGTTTATTCATTCAGTCACTTCCAAATATTTGTGACCTACCCTTAGCCACAGCCAACAGGTCACTTCAAGGATACCATCCATCCATCTTGCTCTTGGTCGGGCCCTCTTCCTTTTTCCTTCATTTCCCCCCATTGTTTTATTGATGTATTTAGCTGTGTTGTACCCTGCCACAAGCCAGGTAAAAATACTATATTATTATTATTATTATTATTTGAAACACAACAAGATTAGTACACAGCAAACAACAAGGTCACTCTGCTGGGTGTTGTATTGGATCACACGTTGGTCACTTCCCAAGGGTCTAGGACTGTGTGATGTATCCGCAAATAATGCATGCAGATCCCAGTAGTGTGGCCTTTGCAGCTGATAGATGGTAATTTTGTCAGTGCCAATTGTGTTTAAGAGCAGGCCAAGGTCTTTAGGCACTGCATCCAGTGTGCCAATTACCACTGGGACCACCTTGACTGGCTTGTGCTAGAGACTTTGAGTTTGATCTTAAAATCCTTTTCCAGTTGTTTCTCTTCAAACCTGTAACATCGATGATAAATACTTTGTATTTTAACATGATAGTGAGGTCAGGAGTATTGTGCTCCCAAAATCTGTCTGTTTGAATTTGGAAGTCCCAGAGAAGTTTGACATGTTCATTTTCTGAAACTTTTTCAGGCTTGTGATCCCATCAGTTCTTTGTCACAGGCAGATGGTATTATTATTATTATTATTATTATTATTATTGCACAATTGGGTGGTTACATATGGGGCCCAGCGGGAACTCAATAAAACACCCACTCTAGACATCAAAACCATCAAACAGATTGCAAGACATTGCTCTATGCGGCTTTAATTTGGGTATAAGTTACCCAGGAACCAATATGGGGATTATTATTGATGTATTTAATATGGATTCTAAGTAAGAGATGAAAAATTAATTCACATTAGCTGTTTGCTTTCTGCAAGACTGTGAATGAATATGCATTGGTACATGACTATATTTTCTATATAGATACACTTGATTTAAAATGTGCATATATTTGACAAATGCACATAAACATTTTACACAGTGTGTGAAGCATAAATCAAACATGTCTTCACAATGTTTGAAGAGAATCCTCTTATTTTATAGATATCTGAAAACATCTTTTGTTTCTCCTTGTAACCATCTCTCCTTCAGGCTTAAGATGCCCAGAACCTTAAACTGTTCCTATTTTCCACATCACTCATAATACAATAACATCAGATTGCAAGCTTTGGTTCTGTCCCACCTACATTTGTGTCTGTACTAATAAGCTGTTCTCTACATCTCTATAATGGGCAGGATGGGCTCTCTAGCCTTTTGTCAACCATCCTAGGAGAAGGAAAACTCTGATTTCAAACCCGGGCAGATGGTGCTCGTCTAACCCTGTAAGGTCAACCATCTAAGAGAGGGCTGTCCAACCAGGCCGGGGCGGATCCGGCCCCGTAGCCTGTTGGACACGGCCCCACCTATGCCCTCAGCCGCCATTTTTAAATTTAAAAAAAAAATCAATTTTTTTTAAAAAATGGCGGCCGGGGGGGGGAGGCGGGGCAGGGAGGAGGAAGAGAGCTAGCTCCTCCTTTTCGGGCGCCCCCCTCCCTACCTAGGGCAGGGGAGCCGCCGAAAAAGGGCAGAAGGCGGCGCCAAGAGCAGCGCATCACAGGCCTGGCGTGACGCACTGCCCCTTGGCACCGCCTACTCCTCCTTTTCGGCGGCTCCCCCAGCCTAGGGAGGGGCGCCAAAAGAGGAGTAGCCGGTGCCAAGGGGCAGCGCATCACGCCAGGCCTGTGACGGCTGCCCCCTGGCACCGCCTACTCCTCCTTTTCGGCGGCCCCCGGCCCTAGGAAGGAGGGGGCGCCGAAGGAGGAGTAGGCGGTGCCAAGGGGCAGCGCGTCATGCCAGGGCCTGTGACGTGCTGCCCCTTGGCACCGCCTACTCCTCCTTTCGCGGCTCCCCCGACCTAGGAAGGGGGGCGCGAAAGGAGGAGTAGGCGGTGCCAAGGGGCAGCGCGTCATGCCAGGCCTGTGACTCGCTGCCACTTGGCACCGCCTACTCCTCCTTTCGGCTCCCCGGCCTAGGAAGGAGGGGGGCCTGAAAGGAGGAGTAGGCGGTGCCAGGGGCAGCGCGTCACGCCAGGCCACTGACGCGCTGCTCTTGGCGCCGCCTACTCCTCCTTTTTCGCGGCTTTAGAGGGGGCGGGGCCTGGGCTGGGGCGGGGCCTGGGGGCGGGGCCTGGGGGGCGGCCGAGCGGCCGCAGGTCATCAGTGACCTCTTATCCGGCCCTGGACCCGCCAGAAGTTGGACAGCCCTGATCTAAGAGAAGGAAACTCGAACCAAACCTACGACCCGAGGACCTCGCTGCCACCGTCCCAGGGTGCTAGGCCTTGTCAAACGAACCTTTGGTTTAAAGGGTGAGGCCAGTCCTATGCACGCTGTGCTCCACTAGAAGAATTCATTGCACAGGCTCGAAGGACACATCCAACCTCCTTAATCATCAATGTGCTTGTAGAAAGTGTGGGATGAGTCCTTCCTGAATCTTCATTCACGAAGTAAAGCCAAGAAGAACATAATATAAACTGTTTGCAAGTCACACTGCACTTTGCTAATACATCCAGAAGTGGACACTTCTCCAAAATTAGAGTGGAGACAGCTTCTTCTTACTTATGCTCTGTCAGGAAAATGGATCTTCTCCTCCTCACCTAGTTGATTCCTAGAAAAGAAAGCTTGAAGGGGAATTGCAATCATGCTAATAGTGTCAAAATTAAGCAGCAATCATGAATATATATTTACTCATCCATAATTGTCCCATTATCATGTTTGCTAGTTAGTCATAGTTCTGACACCATGGATACATCATATCCTCCTCTTTTCTAGGAACAAACTGCAAGTGGATAAGGAGATCTATTCTGCTGGTGGATGAATGGCATTTCTGCTAGATTTGGAGCAGTTGTGTCAGGAAAGGTTACTCAGCAATATAAATTTGACTAGGTAACAATGGTGCGTTGCCTCCAAGGCCCCAAATGGATATAGACATCTGTGGATACCCATCTATATACATATTATATAACGTGGGGGAAAGTTAACATTTTCAAGTCTTAAATAGCTGAATCCTTGAATACAGAATCTGTGGATTCAAAGAAATGATTGTATTAACAACTATGGTATAGGATTGTTGGTAGGAATTCTTTATCAGCTAGATTGTTGAGTATATATACCCCCTACATCAGGGGCGCTCATTAGGTAGCTCAGGAGGTACTAGTAGATCTTCGGCCCTCTTCCAGGTGATCTTCGGGCCTCACCAGCTGGATGGGGCACTCCTGCCATGCGCGCGCACACCCTGCGCGCATGTGTGATCCTGCTGCTGGCTTCCGCTCTCGCGTTGCTTCTTTCGCCTGCGGGGCATTGCAGGAAGAAGGAAGCACAAGGCGGGGCCTCTGGAGGGAGCGCCCTGCCTCTCTCTCATCCAGAAGCAGCTGTGCAGCCTCCGCTGCCGGCGAGACAGGCAGGGCGGAGCGCTCCCTCTGGATGCCCCGCCTCGTGCTTTCTCCTTCCTACAATGCCCCACAGGTGGAAGAAGCGCTGCGCAGGCGGAAAACAGCAGCAGGAGCACGCGCGGTGGCAAGAGCGCGCGGCGGCGAGAGCACGCAGTGGCGGGGGCAGGTAGATCTTTTGGACTTGGTTGCTTTAAGAGTAGCTCGCATGCTGAAAAAGTGTGAGCACCCCTGCCCTACATGTTGCGTTCCTAGTTGAGTCTATTTGGGATGTGGTCTTCCCTATTCCCTACTGTTCTCTACTCTATCATCTTTTCTAGTGAATTGTATATTCTCATGATGTGGGCAAAGTATGGTAGCCTTAAATTCGTCATTGTGACTTCTAGGGAGAATTCAGACCTAATTTACTCTAGGAATTTATTAGAAATTTATTGACTTCTAGTGAGAACTCAGACTTAATTTATTCTGTGGAGTCCCGCAGGAATCAATTCTGTCCCCAATGCTGTTTAAGATCTACATGAAGCCGCTGGGGGAGATCATCGGGCGTTTCGGGGTGTGGTGTCATCTGTATGCAGATGACGTCCAACTAGGGTTGCCATTTTTTGATATAAGAAATAAGGGATATTTATGGGATTTTCCACAAAAATAAGGGACACTTCATTAAAAACTTGAAACTCAAACATTAGGTAGAAATAGTTTTATTAGCAGAATAAGATAATGATTGAAACTCACAAAAGAAACTGACTTATACCCTCTTAACAGTACATGGTATGTTTCTGCATGCTTATTAGAACTACCTAATTATTAGAACTACCTAATTTTCTCCATCTGTATTTAGTACTTGACTTTGCTGACTTTAAAAGTGCACTGTCTAAACATTAAAATAAAATACATTTTATAAGACAGTATATCTTCATGATTATTATGTCAATAGTTAACGGTATAGTATAGTATGGGATACACCGCATTGTATAGTATTGGGATGCACAGCTAGGCCTATTTTAAGAGTAACTCTCAAGCAACCAGAAACTATCTTTATCCAACATGATCCAACATTCCCCTTGGGTAACGGTTAATTAGTCTACTAGTCCTGTATCGCCTCTTCCGTCCAACGGGGACGCAGGCTGCCCTGCGAGTTGGAATCCCCGGGCAGGCATTGCCGTGGAAACCACAGCGCGCACCTTCCTCTGGTCAACCCCACCCAGTCCTGTCCTGCTAGTCAAAAATAAGGGACAGGGCCTGAAAATAAGGGACACAAATATTAGGGCCAAAATAAGGGACGTCCCTTAGAATAAGGGACATATGGGAACCCTACGTCCAACTCTGTCACTCCTTCCCATCTGCTACTAAGGAGGCTGTTCAGGTCCTGAACCAGTGCTTGGTCACTGTGACAGTCTGGATGAGCGCAAACAAATTGAAACTGTTTCCAGACAAGACAGAGGTACTCCTGACCAGTCAAAAGGATGAACAGGGTATAGTGTTACAGCCTGTGCTTGATGGGATTACACTCCCCCTGAAGACACAGGTTCACAGCTTGGAAGTGATCCTGGATTCATCGCCGAGCCTGGAAACCCAGGTCTCAGCAGTGACCAGGGGAGCATTCGCACAGATAAAGCTTGTGCGCTAGTTGCACCTATAACTTGGGAAGTCTGACTTGGCCATGGTAGTCCATGCTCTGGTTACATCCCATATAGACTACTGCAATGCATTCTACATGAGGTTGCCTTAGAAGACTGTTTGGAAGCTTCAACTGGTCCAATGAGAAGCAGCCAGATTTTTTACTGGAGCAATGCTCAGGGAGCATACA
The DNA here is from genome assembly GCA_030556195.1 of Anolis apletophallus. Lineage (NCBI taxonomy): Eukaryota > Metazoa > Chordata > Lepidosauria > Squamata > Anolidae > Anolis > Anolis apletophallus. The sequence continues at coordinate 13,705,483 of JARBWK010000006.1, read as the reverse complement.
ACTCCTCTGTTGCGCCAACTCCACTGGCTGCCAGTTGCTACTGGGCACAATTCAAAATGCTGGCTTTAGCCTATAAAGCCCTAAATGGTTCCAGCCCAGTTTACCTGTGCAAACATCTCTCTCCCTATGAACCATCTAGGAATTTAAGATCATCTGGGGAGGCCCTGCTCTCGATCCTGCCTTCTTCACCGGTGCGTCTAGCAGAGACGAGAGACAGAGCTTTCTCAGTGGTGGCCCCTTGGCCATGGAACTCCCTCTCTAGGGGTATTAGATTGCCTCCCTTTCACCTGACCTTCCAAATAAAGTAAAAAGGTGCCTCTTTGAACAAGTCTTTGGAAATGCAGTGCAATAGAAAAACATGGAATGATGTAAAATTGAAACATGAACCAGCTTAAGCAATGCTACTGGGAAGTGAGATCAATAGGAAGACATTGGTTATTATGTTTTAAATGGTTTTTGTATTTTATAATGTTGTTTTAAAGTTTTAATTGTATATTTTGGATTGTTATGGCATCAAATGGCTACCAATTTGTGAGCCACCTTGAGTCGCTTTCGGGCTAGAGAAAGGCAGGATAGAAATATCGTAAATAAATAAGTGAATAAATAATAGAATCCGTATATTTGTCATTCATAGAAATCTATGATTATCCACAGAACTCTTCTCCAGCACAATCAAATGAGTTGATTTTCTTTGTCTAAGTTTTCTTCACTGTCCAGTTTTCACAACCATATATAGACATTGGAAAAATGATGGAATGGACCATCTGAAGTTAAGTATTCAGTGGTATTACTTTCCCTTTCAGGATCTCATCTAACTCCTTGATACACCTGCCCTTCCAAGTCCTTGTCTTCTTTTGTTTTCTTGACCACATTCTCCATTATCAAATTGCAATAACAACGTGGTATAGCAATACCTACAGATTATCCAGTGAATACATTTTAAGAAGTTTGGCATTATGACCTTTGATCCAAATCCGGTTGCTACTCCTGCCCAGAGAAAATCCATTGAATCAATCATGGAAAGGGGAATCAATGGCTATACTCCAGTTGGTGCTAGCAATTGGATTTAGACCTTTGTTTTGCACCCAAGGCTTTCTAGATGAACTCAGGATAGTTAATTAGCCTTGTGCCCTTGGTGACCCTCAGAATTGCCTCTTCCAGCTACAGAAAGCACTCCAAGGACATTCAGATGAAATCAATTTACAACCATTTAAATTTAAAACAGCGAGGAATATGTTAACTAGACTCAAAACCTTGGAGACTATTGAACAATTAAATTTAACCATTCTAAACTTTCACAGAATTAACAGGTATTTCCTTCAGATTTGGGAGGGATTCAGCCAGGAGAGGTTATGTAATCATGCAACTGCAAGTCACTGATATAGGATTATTTGTGTCAGTTATCTTAGAAATGCAAACTAATGAGCAATAACTCTAGTCCTCCTGTGTTGTAACTGTAAGACTGTTCTTTTAGTTTTATGGCAAGGGAGTAGAACCACATGATCGTTGGCTTGTTTGAGTGAAATGTCATCCATAAAACATAGTTTCTGGCTGTTTTTCAGTTCATTGACTCATCAATAATCATCGGTTTGCCCCACTAGAATGACTATAAATCATTTTCCAAAGTGGGTTCTGGTATCTAAGGTGTAAAGGTCATTCACATTTTAAGATGACATTGCCTGCTCGGTTTATCTTGGATTAAAAAAAATCCCCCTACTTGGGTGCATCTCACTAGGTAATCAATACTTGGCAGTGCAGGCCAACCAGCAATGATGTGGTCTATTGATTTGGCCCGTTGGCAACATTTGCAACATTTGTCATTTTCTGTCCTTTTAGTGATGAATTTGCTGCCATCATCTTTGACAATTGACACAGTGCACCTGCCTGTGAAATGAATCCATTGGGTAGGATAATCTGTGAAGACGTCTTGCCTCACTATGATGGGGAAGATTCTTAGCTTCTCTTATTTCATGGGGATAAACAAGGTTCTCCATTGGATTAAATATGCTCTCTTAGGTGGATGCTTTTGAGGAAGTGGGTGACCTCAGTGTCAGTGACATAGTGACCCCAGTCTGGGCTCTAATTTGAAATGTAAAGGAGTTAGCCAGGATGCTGAAACTATCAAGGTGTTAAACCCTGTCCCTCTTGGGTGAGTCTCCACTGATTGCTTCAGCCAGTGCTAGTACAGAGCTATTGTGATGGAAGCCAGATGTACCCAACTGAATATGTAGGAGTGCCAGTCTAGCTGGGCTACTAGATTATCATTTTGTCATCTATGTGACTGCTGCTGCTCCCCATCAGTCATGGAGTTCTGTGAAAGTAACAGATTATTGCTTGTGACATCTATGATGCCATCATGGGTTACCCACACAACCAGCAAAGAAAGGTTGTTTTGAACTCTTCCTTCTTGCTAGTCATGCAAAGTTGCCCTTGGATAGCTGCTTTAAAATTGACATCCAAGCCATGCATATGTCTATGTTTTCCACCCAAATATTCATCAACTTATTTATTTATTTATTTATTTGTTCCATCTTGTATTCCGCCCCTCCCTGCAGGCTCGGGGCGGATAACATCATAAAATTCGGCAGGCATGTACATCCATGTCGCCATACAATAAAATGCAACATAAAACATACAATAAAACAAAATACAATAGGTCCCGAGATTAAAATTATGTACATGCCATGGCATTCCCTGAACCAGGGTGCTGATTAGGAAGATGAGTACATTTGGCTTACTCGCCAGCCGAAGGCCAGTCTGAACAGGGGCGGTCTTACAAGCCCTGCGGAACGGATGAGCTCCGTGACAGCTCGGACCCGTCAGCAAGCGAGCAGCGGCATTCTGCACTAGCTTGAGTTTCCGAACTGTCGCCAAGGGAAGACCAACGTAGAGGGCGTTACAGTAGTCTAATCTCGAGATGACCGTCGCTTGGATCACCGTGGCCAGGTCGTCCCCTGGAAAGGTAGGGTGCCAGTCACCTAGCCTGTCGTAGGTGGAAAAATGATGCCCTGCTGGCCGCGGAGACCTGGGTCTCCATGGTCAGCAGGGGGTCCAGGTGGACACCTAGGCTCTTAACAACAGGCGACGGGCTGCCGTTTCGCCGTCCAGGGTAGGCAACCGGCACTCATTCCGCCCAGGTCGACCAGGCCACAAGATCTCCATCTTCGACGGGTTCACCTTCAGCCGGCTAGCCCGCAGCCAACCAGTCACGGCCTCTAGGCACTGATGGAAACAATCGGGTACGGTGTCCGGCCTGCCGTCCATTCTCAGCAGAAGCTGGGTGTCATCAGCGTACTGATAACACTCCAGACCAGCTGGGCCAGGGGGCGCATGTACACGTTAAATAATAAGGGGGAGAGGATGGCCCCTGGGGGACCCCACAGTCAAGTGGGAATCTCCCAGAGACCTCCCGCCCCCCTCCACACGTTGTCCCCGGTCCCGGAGGAAGGAGGCCACCCATTTAGGCGGTCCCCCCGACCCCGGAGCCGGCTAAACGGTGGGTTAACAGTGCGTGATCTACAGTGTCGAAAGCTGCCGTCAGATCTAACAAGACGAGCAGTGCCGATCCACCCTGGTCCAGCTGGCGCGGGGTTGGTCTGTAATGGCGACAAGCACGGTCTCCGTCCCGTGCTCCAATACGGAAGCGGACTGGAAGGGATCAAGTCCAGCTGTGTCTTCCAAGAACTGCTGCAGCTGATCCGCTGCTGCCCTCTCAATCACCTTGCCTAAGAAAGGCAGGTTGGAAACTGGCCGGTAATTGAGGGAGCCGGAAGGATCTAAATTCGGCTTCTTCAGCAGCGGTCTCACCATTGCCTCTTTCAGTCCCCGGGAAGACTCCTTGCTCAAGGGAGCTATTTATGATCGTGCCCAGGGGGCCTCGTAGCCCCTCCCGACACGCTCTAACAAGCCAGGAGGGGCACGTGTCGGGGAGGAGCATGTAGTTGGTCTAGCTGCAGCTAGTAACTTGTCGACAGCTGCTGCGTCCAGCAATTGGAAACGGGTGAAGGTGGGCCCGCCCGAGTGGGCGGAGTCTCGAGTTCACTAACTGTATCAACGTGCCGGAATGTCCCGGCGGAGAGTTGAAATCTTGTCAGCGAAATAGCTCTGGAAAACCTCAGCTGTTGGTGCCAAACCCTATCATTTGGGACAGTTGGGATTGCTGTCAAGACCGAATTATCCTAAACAATTGCGCTGGCGTGAGCTGGCCGACTCTATCAAGGAAGAGTAGTAGACCTTTTAGCTTCCTTGATAGCTTGCTCATAAACCTCTTTGAACTGTTTATAAGCCGATTTCGACGCTTCGTCACGGAGATTCCGCCACACGTCCTCTAACTGTCTCCTCCGCTTCATCGCCCGCAGCTCCTCGGTAAACCAAGGCGAGCGATTTCTGCGGAGGAGGAGAGCGCCTGGGGCGATCTCGCCCAGGGCCGCAGAGAGACTGGTATTCCAGTGTTCACCTGCCCATCGACTGAGTCGCTGGGAAGTTCCCATTCCCTTAGAGCATTCAGGAACCTAGTGGGTTCCATAAGTCTCTTCGGGCGAACCAGAATAGGTTCGGCACTTACCGAGAGGGGATGTCACCCCCAGCCGAACTTCCAGGACTCTGTGATCCGACCATGGAACCTCCATTATGGAGGCTAGGGTCACGCTAATTCCGCGGCGAAGATCAAATCCAGGGTGTGCCCGGCCTGATGCGTGGGGACCGGTCTTACAGAGTGAGAGTCCTAGTGCCTCCATGGCAGACACCAGGTCCACGGCTGCCATTGAGGGTATCGGCGTGGACATTGAAATCCCCAAGACAATAAGCTTAGGGAACCTCAATGCCCACTCCGCACCACCTCCAGCAGCTTAGGTAGACTCCCCGCCGGTGCGTTGGGTGCACGGTACACCAGCAGGAAGGCTACGCTCTCACTAAGATCCACACCAGGCCCGCGCACTCCATCCCCGGAATGTTCACCGTCGGAATCGTCCTGGAATTAAAAGTGTCTCGACTGAGGATAGCGACCCCTCCCCCGCCTCTCTGTCCTCATCTGATAACTGGCCACAAACCCAGGAGATGCCACTCGTGCATAACACTCATCTCCCTCCTGGAGCCATGTTTCTGTCAAACAGGCTAGATCGATCTCTCTCTCCAGGAAGTCCCTGATGGTCCCGGACGTATTGCGCACGGACCTCGTGAGGGCCAGAACCAGAGTTGGAGGAGAGGTAGTAGGGAACTCCTCAACTGCGTGCCTAGGGATAGCCCGTAGGTCAGAAGGGGGACGAGCCTCTCTTTGGCTCCTCCGCCTTCTCTCATCAGGCCTACGTCTACCGTCCCGATTGCCCCTTCCCGAGATCACACGTATTACCCGCCCCTGCACCTCATCCTCCCCCGAATCCCCTAGGTGTCCGGCCTTCTGCCCTCCCTCTGAAAAGGGGGTGCCGGTGGTGACCTCTTTCCCCGGGGGACAACAGGTTGCAGATAAAGGCAGGGATGTCCTTCCCTCAACAGGGTCTTGCGTTGTCCATGGTGGTAAAGGTGAACCTTGCCCTGTACCTGATGGTCCACCGGGCCCCTCAGTCGACTGGGGTTGGGGGGTATAGGAATGGGACCAGGAGGTTCTCCCCGGTTCCCACCACCAAAACCCACTCCCCAAAAGGTCCTTGTCCTAAACCGCCCCTTTACGTTCATCAGAGTCTTAGTGGTGGGGTCGCTGGTCGCTAAGGCCCTCCACTCTGTTTCCCTGATGGGCCCCAGCCTGAGCACCGACTCTCAAGGTGGATTCTGAGCCAGAGGGTTTCAGGATTGCCTTCCAACCCCCTGTGGGAGTTGCTGACCTGAAGCTGCATGGCGGTGTTGGCTAGGTCCATTCGCGGCTCCTGGCCTCGGATTGCAGGTGAATCTCACGGTGTTCCACCTGTTGAGTCACCAGCTGGTGGATGGTCGATTTATCCTCTTGACGCCCGGCAAGATCAATGGCAATGGAGTAAGTCCTCCGGCCGAGGTGGCGCTGGTGCTTTCCGCCCTGTTGACAATGTTCACTCCCCTGCTGGGGAGGGGCCGGATCTAGGCCCATCAGGGCGGCTGGATGGCCTGTGCCAGGGGGGTGTCCTGTTCCTGTTGTCGCCCTCAGGTTCTTAGTCGGCTCCTCTGACCACAGTTGGTCAGCCGCTGGCGCATCGTCCGCCGGCGTGCCTGGCCGGGCCTCCATTTCTAAGTCCCAGGAGTGATCCCAGAGGAAATCTGGGGAACTCCTTTGATCTGGGGTCGGGGTGGTCGGGATGGTAGCCACCTCTCCCTCTTTCTCCTCCTCGCCCAGAGGGGATCCGGCCAGTCCGAGGCAGGTATCCGCGAGGACTCGATTCAGCCGCCGCCAAACAGCCTGATCCTCCTCAGCCAGCCAAATTCCTCACTGAGCTGTTGTAGAGTCAGTTGTCCAGCTGGGGTGGTAGGGGCAGCCCCAGCGTTTGGGACCAGCGGTGGCTGGGATCGAGGCCTCTCCCGACCGGGGGCCTCGTTGGGCCCTCAGCTCAGCCTCCAGCCCCAGACAGTAATGGTAGAAGTCCTCGAACTCATCTTCCGGGCGAATACCTCCCACTGAGGACCCACACCGGCCTCCTCTGGGGACCGGGGTCTACTACAGTGGGCGATCGGACCCTCTCCTGGGCCAAGGTTGTCTTCGGGGTGCCTTAAAGCTGGAAGACGGCATCTCTTCTTAAAATGTCCACAAGCTGAGATAGTCAACAAAAAACAGCAAAGACAGTTAAATCAAACAGGCAGGTTCCAGTATTTGCAGCCGGAACACTCCCCCGAGTTGCTTACTGCTGCGGCGTCCTATCTGTATAAATAAAGATAGCAGTCCTTTAGTAGCAAAACATATTCCATCTCAAAGCTTGGCTAAATGGGCTAATAAAAGCTCAGGAATGTCAACAAGCTGATATATTCAGCAAAAAGACAGAGTCAAACAGCAGATTCCAGCGTTTGCAGCTGGAGCACTTCCACCGAGCTGCTTACTGCGACGCCATCTTGCCTCCACTTGAAGAGCATAGACATATGCATGGCTTGGATGTCAATTTTAAAGCAGCTATCCAAGGGCAACTTTGCATGATCAGCACAAGGAAGGTGAAGTCTCATCATATCACTGCTGTTTTTCTCTGCCAGAGATAGAGCTTTTTGAAAGCCACCTGGTCATCACCTGACATGTCTGTTATGTCAGGATGGGGTTCCTGCATGACTAGCGAGAAGGATGAGTTCAAAACAACCTTTCTTTGCTGGTTGTGTGGGTACCCCATGATGGCATCATAGATGCCACAAGCAATGATCTGTTGCTTTCACAGAACTCCATGACTGATGGGGAGCAGCGGCAGTGACATAGATGACAAGATGATAGTCTAGTAGCCCAGCTAGACTGGCACTCCTACATATTGTGATGTCAGATCCTATATCATAAGGGCTGGAACTGTATTGCTCTTTCATGTATGAGGAAAATAGCTTGTGATATCAGATACCATATCACAAGGGCTGAAAACATATTGGCATCTCATGTGTGTATAAAATCCCCTATGGAATCCACCAGCCATTTTTATCCATTGTGGAATTTATTTATTTATTTATTTATTACTCGTGCTTCTATGCCGCCACTCCCGGGAGGGCTCGGGGCGGCTCACAGGAGCCAACAAGGCACAGTAAAAACAATGACAATGATTAAAAACAACAGCAAATTAGCATAAAAACAGTACAATCAATAAAAACTGTGATGCAACACACCACCACAGATAGCAATTGAAGGACAAGAGGGCGGCACAAGGCAAGACCTACAGGTTGAACGCCTGGCGAAAGAGGTGGGTCTTGCAGGCCCGTCTAAATGGGAGCAAGTCCTGGATCGTGCATGTTTCTGCCGGGAGGGCGTTCCACAGTGTGGGCGCGATGACGGAAAACGCTCTCCTGCGGGTTGCTGTCAAATGCACGAGCCTCGTCGAGGGGACGTCTAAAAGATAGGCTCCCTCCGACCACAGTGATCTCATTGGGCAATAGGGGGAGAGACGGTCCCTCAGGTACGTTGGCTCCAAGCCGTGTAAGGCCTTAAAGGTGAGAACCAACACTTTGAAAGTGATCCGGTGCTCAATTAGCAGCCAGTGCAGGTCCTGCAAGGTAGGTGTTATGTGACTACCTGCTGGTGTTCCAGACAGGAGTCGGGCGGCAGAATACTGCACTAGCCTGAGCTTCTGGGTCACTGACAGAGGAAGGCCAATGTAGAGTGCATTGCAGTAGTCCAATCTCGAGATGACCGTGGCTTGGATCACCGTGGCCAGGTCATTCCGGGATAGATAGGGGGGCAGCCGCATCGCCTGTCTGAGATGGAAGAAAGCAGACTTGCTGGCCATGGAGACCTGGGTCTCCATGGTCAGCTGGGAGTCCAAATGGACTCCCAGGCTCTTTACTAGAGGCGATGGGCAT